>CM023486.1:75738010-76338010 GCA_013339685.2 Hyalomma asiaticum | reverse complement strand
AGAAAATGCTGTGAAGAATCGTGTCAACTTGCAAGGACCTCGAAAGAGAATTTCGGGAAAGAGTGACGAATTCCGCAGCGCGCTTCCTTTCTTCTTTCACCGCGTGATAAATAAAGTGATTACTGAAGATGGAAATTCGTTTCACTAAGGGCTCCCCATTCCCTAGCGTTCAAAGGGTTTTTTTTTGTTTTTCACCCATCCTCCCTTCTTTGTGTCGACGTCCAGAAACGTTATTTTTCTTTATTGCTTTAACCTGGCTGTGCATGAACGCAGTAATTTTCCTACTTTTGTTATTTCATCTGTGTCTGCTCTATTATTCCTCAATTCCTTCTCCCTTAGTGCAGGGTAGCAAACGGAGTAAGCACTTCGTTAACCTCCCTGTCTTTTCCCAGCGCTTTATTTTCACTCTCTCTCACTTGCTGGTGAGTTACGCAAAAGCTGTATCGATTAATTCACAGTATATTATATATGTGTAGTAACAGTGCTGCTACGGTGTCTCAGCGTATTGTGTTTAGTAGCTTAGTGTTGGCGGTAAGTCGTTACAAGTAACGCGTTACCGGTGCATAGAGCACCACTCCTTTAGGTAACTTACGCACTAGTTACCTTTTTAGGAAAGGTAATGGGTAACGTACCCACGTTAGCAGTTTCCGGTAAGGTGAGGTGTCAAGTTACCCGTTACCATTTATGGCATTAGCAGTTGGTGCATCGTTGGAAGGTTGACCTAGATCGAATAAGTCGGAGTAAGAATCAAAAACTCGCCTCTCTTGAATTTGATATGTACCAAAGGCGGCGTGGAAATGTACGGATGTATGAACAACATGACCGATAGCTCGTGGGAACAGTCACATGACACGCTTGTCACTTAAGCCGTGATTAACCATAATATAAGTACATGTGACGCATGCCCGAATTCCTCGACCCGGGATAAATGTCGACACCAAATGAAACCCTAATAAAAAGGTGTAAATGGCTTTAGTTGATGGTTGTATATGATTGAGCCGATCAATCTCGGCAAAACAGGTTTAGTTACCTTTGGTAATAACTGCTAAAAATTAAACCGTATTAAGACGCTCAGTTACCATTAGCTCTGTTGACAGCGCAGCTGGTGCCAAGACGTAGCTACAGCTCCGTTGTAAATATAGCTAGCAAGGCGGCGCATGGCATGGATGTAGAACCTATACACACACGCATAGATCATGGCCGGTTGGACTCGAACCGGTGAGCTTTTCCAGAAACAAAAAGGTGCGGAGCATTTGAAGTTACGATGCAAGTAAACGACTAGTGTATATTCGACGATCGTTGTTGCGACTCGCATGCGTGCCACGAAACGACCATTTGGAAAGAAGCCTGCTGCGGCCAGTCGCACGCTACTGACACTCATGTACTGACACAAAACATGTGCACAAGCGCATACTAGCCAATTACCAACGATGTTGGCACCCCTGTATTTGTGAAAACCTCAAGTGAATACCGTACAATGTGCGCACCAGGTGGGAAATCTCATCCGGAGACCTCATTTTGTGTTTAATGTCACACTGAGAACTGATGGCTTCAACATGTTCCACAAAGTCGGAAGCCATCAGATGGCATTCTAAGGACAACAGTAGGCCCCTGTAATATTGCTGAGGTACAGCACATTTGTGCAATTCAGCCTCGTTAAATCTGCATTTCAAGTAGATTCTTTATTTGGGCTATAGAAATTTGATGGCAAATATAGAGCTTTATGAACTTGTTGTTCTGGGTTCCCCCAGCGAAGACAGACTGAAAGGAAATTTGGTAACGCTTTCTGTCTTTTTTTCTAGTGTACCAAACAATGTACACAGTTTTCTACATTGACGCCTACAACACTGGCTTAGCTTACAGATCTTATTCGAATTGCAAACGGTGTTACGCAGGAAACACGACCATAACGTTGTGCTGCATGAGCGCCGAAAAAAAAATAAATGAGAAGAGAAAATCTGCATGATCACACAAGTGTCAGCGGTTTGCTATTGGAAGTCTGAGTTGATGGCCCGGGGACGAGAATATGCCAGAGCAAATACTCACATTAGCGGGAGGCATATGTCCGCCTCAAGTCCAGAAACTATCAACAAATCGCAACGGAATGCGAAATTATTCGACCTACAATACGAGTGATTTGATTGATTTCTAAGGTTTTACGTCCCAAAACCACGATTTGATTATAAAAGACGCTGTTGTGGACGTCTCCGGAAATTTCGACCACCTGGGGTTCTTTGACGTGCGCTGAGCTCGCACAGTATACACGGTCCTTAACATCGCGGATGATCATTCTTAGCCTGCAGTGGTAAGGGCCTTCCTCAATGCCAAATTAGTTGTCCTTTCTTATTTCCTTTTTTTTTTCATCCAGCATAACAGCATTGGCCACACTGTCAATTTCACACCCTTAGGAAATTCAATGTACAAGCAATGTACAAGCAATGTACAAGCAAGTTAGCGCTCGTGTGTCTTTCTTCTCTGTGTCTGTGTCTCTTGTGCGCGCTAAAAGGTTTAAATATGAAGCAATATATTTTTACGCTGACAGTATTCTTATAGTTGGGACAGTCCCACAAAGTAAGAACGATTGTCTGCTACTGCGGTCATTACGCGTTAGCCAGAGGTAAATCAGTGGTTCTCAGACGTGGATATGTCTGGGACCCGCGTGTGGACCATCGGAATTCATAGGGTACCATTTCAGTGAGGGATTGGGGAGAGTAGGGGGAAGGGGGGTATAGGTAATACGACGTCCTACACCAAGCACCTCCACCACGTATAACGTCGCAGTTGGGAGGACGTTTATTTCGACCCAGAGCTAGGCAGCAAACCAGCACAGCCCATACGCGATGTACAAGAGACGAAAAGGGTAAGCAAGCATGTGATGATGGTGACAAAAAAAATGAGGAATACGTGAGTAATATAAGCGCCCACAATGTACGCAACATACGGCAGAAGACAGGCAGTAACTGAGACCAGCCGAGTCATCATGTGCATTGCTTTGCGGATTACACAACAATACACAGGAAAATTAATGCACGTGAAGGATGAACATCGTCGAATGCTTGCTCGACAGTGTCACATCTGCAGCTATGTAGTACCGTGGCCTTTGATAGATTGTGCCCCTTCCCACTCTTCGTACAGTTCACCGCATGGCACTGTGGGAAAGCTGGCTTCGCCGTGGTACACCATTGTCATGCGGCAAAATTGTACTGCAACAAAGTTGGCTTTGCCGCGGCACAGCAGTACCGTGCAGCAAAGCCAACCTAAAGAGTTGGCCTCAACAACATCAAAAAAGAAAAAGAAAGACGCTTCTTTGTGTGTGGTCGCGGACCCCTTAAAATGGCTTCGCGAATCTCCCCTTGAGAACCGCTGGAGTAAGCGTTGCTATTGGCGTGGGACCTAGAACAATTATAAGTGCCTAGATCTATCACTGGTCCAATTGCAAGGCGACAAATCCTGGGAAAATGGTTTTGAGTGCTTTCATATAACTTGCATATTTTTCTGCATTCCATCTCTTATCTTATGGCACCCCTGACTGACTTCTGTATACTCAAAGATCGTGTTTAAAAATATTATCATTAACATTGTGATGTTTATAAGATAACTGCACGTTGTTCTAACGAAAACTTCAATGTGCAACAAGGTTACTCATATACATGCCAGGAACAAAAAGGTTGTTACGTCTGGGCACTTATTCGTGGACACGCACGACCAGCCACTGAAGTATGCCTTCGCCACTGTTTCTCCCATGAATTAGCGCGGCTCGAAGCGGCAACCAATAAAAAAAAAAGTAATAATCAGACACGCTAACAAAAGGCGAGCTCTCTGGTAGCTGGAGGTTGTGCCGAGAAAGCCCACGAGAGAGTTAATGCCGCGCAGCCGAGAGATACAAGCGACTTCATCGCGCTGCCTGCGCAAACTACAACAGTATACTCAGCATGACGCAACCAACGTAGCGGGCGGTCTCGACACAGCAGGCACCTAATGAGCCTCACTATGCAGAAATCACGATGTCTGACCCTTCATCCTCCACTTCCCTCAGTTCCGAGGTTTGTGTGGCGCCACCGGGTAACGAGCAATCCCAGAGGCTCAGTCAATGCTCTCACCCCCTCTTCGTCCGAATCCAGCAGCTTCTAGCAAAGGCCACCCCGTGGCGCTAGTTGCCAAACGGCGCGACGTTTATTGGCCGTCTGAGATCACGTTCCTCGAGAGGTACCCCCGTGTGTTATCCCTCTCTGAAAAGGTTCATTTCACGCTCTCTTAAACACACGGGAAAATGTTTTGGCGCGGCCCTGTCATCGGTTGTCGATGGAGAGTGATGCCTCTAGGGCACAACCGAGATGGGATGGAGTAACTAGAGTTGTGCTATCTGGTGTTCGTTCGAGTCTTCGTTTAATTCGTTTTTATTTATTTATTTCTCATTAGGAGGCAATGATTTTGGCTTCTTATGCAGGGTTCCTTCTAAAGAAGGTCTCACTAACAACCTTTCGGGAACTTGTTGCAGCAATAGACAATACATTCGGACTCCGAGAGATTTGTTCCAGTTGCTTTGTGCACGTAGCAGCAGTTTTCTACTAACTTGCACCGATAACCAGACGTAGATCGGAGACTGGAGTAAGAAGAACGTGAAGGACACAAAAAAATGGCTGACCAGTAAAAAGTCATGGTCGTTGGTTCAGAAGAACATTGAACACCAACCCCAAAAACAACCATGTGTAGGTTTTGCGATTGCTCAAAGGCCTGCAGAACTTGCATTTAATAAAAATTGATGTCATTTTAAGTACCAAAAGCGCGTATGATTTGAACTGCATTTCAGCTGCAAAGACGAATTATGTTATTACTGTTATTACACAAAGTTCCACATGAACGGTGTCTAACATAGCCGGGGACGTTTCTCGCTTATCGTTTGCTTCAATACTTCTTTATTTTTTTCGCTCGCACTGTCTAAAGAAAGAAAGAATAATAATAGTTTCAGAGGTTTTACGTCCAGTATAACGGCGTGATTGTGAGAGACGCCGTAGTTCATGGTACCAGAAATTTCGACCACCAGGGGTTCTTTAACGTGCACTGACATCGCACTGTACACTGTCCTCGACATTCGCCTGCATCATAATGCAGCCACCGCGGCCGGGCGACCTTCGGATAAGCAGTCCAGTGCTATAGCTATTAGACCATCGTGCAGGCACGGCTTCTATATAGCGGCCGCGGTGAAAGAAAGAAAGAAAGAAAGAAAGAAAGAAAGAAAAGAAAGAAAGAAAGAAAGAAAGAAAGAAAGAAAGAAAGAAAGAGAAAGAAAGAAAGAAAGAAAGAAAGAAAGAAAGAAAGAAAGAAAGAAAGAAAGAAAGAAAGAAAGAAAGAAAGAAAGAAAGAAAGCGAAAAGCCAGCGACACTCCACCAGCGTTCGCAGTCATTAGTCAATTGAGCGCAACGAAACGAGACAGTGTTTCATTGCTACACTTCGTTTCGGTGCTGGAGCACAACACACACAGGATTCGAAGGCAACTTCCCCGTCGCGGCGAACGGCTTGTCGAAGCAGCAAAGCAAGCGGGAAGGCTTTGAGAAAGAGCGGGAGCGAGGAACAGAGAAAGAACACTCAACAGCAGAATCTGAATCGGGCTCGTTGGAAGAGAGGATGAGATGAAGAGAGAAGAAAATGGAAAGAGGGGTTGAAGACAAAAGGGCTTGCACGGGACATTTTCAACAAAAAGAGAACAAAAACAGGGGGGAGAGGGGCAGGAAAATCGCGGAGAGCCTTCCTACGCGCCGGCGAGAACGACCGGCCCCCACCTTTTTGACAATAGTCGCAAAGTGGCCAAATTTGTCCCCGAACACGTAACTAAAGCACGCCGTTCGAACCATGCGAGTTGCTTTTAGCTGCGAAGCGCCGAAGGGTCTTTCTTGGTCTTGCTTGGTCATTAATTCTTTTAGTACAACGCTCCCAGCTCCCTCTTTGCCTGCTTCTTTCTGTGTAGTTAGTGTTTTACTTTTTTTCTCTCAGTCTTTTTTAAGACAGTTTGTTGTGACAGCAGGCGTAGTGTAAAGAAAGTGCTCTGGTTGACGTTGTTTTCGTCATAGTTAAAAATACTAGCTGTATTCTCTCGCATAATTAATTATGCTCAGTAACAGAACAGCCGAAGGATGCCAGCATTACTCAAAGTACTGCGACACAACGCTGCCGTGTATTTCCTCAGCGATGAACTAGCGAGCCCTATGACTCTCTCACGCTACCGGAATCATCCACTGCATTGGTGCGACGCATGAATTGATCAGAAAGGAGTCGGGAAACAAATGGTCGAAAACACCTCGTTGATTACACCTGTCACTGTGTTCAGCGCGAACAGCTGGAGCCACGATTTCATTGAGGACGGTATTGCCTAAACAAATAACATGTCACCTTGGCCACCGTTCCAACTAACGTAAGTAAACAAAAACATTCACACGACAGATATCCCCAGTCTCCAAACAAGAAAATCCGAATGTAACAATCCGGCAGTGCCCACTTAAAGCTTCCCTTGGCACATAACACATAACTCCTTGAAATTGATGTATTTGTTATATCACGATAAACTTGCTGTTAATAAGAACGGCTATCTCAAGCCACCCTATCAATGTTCTCCCAGAATCGATCACACAAAGTGTATTAGGTCATATATGACACGCTGCGACACTTACAAGTATTTTTTCTTCCAGTACGCCATAGAAAAATGGAACGCTCTGCGACACGCTTGTATGAATGTTGGATCCTTAGAGGCATTCATCGCTAAAGTCGAGCAATTTATTTTTGTGTGACCTCGTGAAACTGCTATATTTCTGCAGTTCTAAATTCACTCTTGCACTGTGAGATTTGTATGTGTGTAACATTGAGTTATGTAAAAAATGACATTCTCTTGTTTTCCTTTTCGATCTATGCCGACATCCTCGTCGCATAAAACACAGCGCTGAAGTGTGATAACTTTTCCTTTGCTGGTTTGTTGCGAATTTTACCGTTGCGTTCATTGTTCCCTCCTGTGTGGGCCTGTTTAGGCTCACGGTATCCAATAAATGAAATAAAAATAACATAACCCGCACAACCTTGCCTGTACATACACGCCGGTGGCCTTACCGCATTGTTGTTACCGCGCAAATGTCACGAAAACTATACGCTTCCGAACCGCGGTGTCGAAGTATACCCGATGGGCCAAGAAAGGCATCCCCTGTTAGCGGACATAACATTATTTGTGACACGACCGGTCCCTCCTCAATTACGGCCTTCTCACCACATATATGTCCCCTTACACAGACATAAAATACTCCGCCGCGTAGCCCAGCTAATCGGCCGACAATACGGCTCTTCCCGACGACGTTCCTTTCAATCTTGTCACCTCTCGCGATATCGTCTCTCCAGCTATATGGCATTACATCAACAAGCGAGATCGGGGCTTCATAGCTGTCCGGGATAGCTGTCCGCGTCATAAGGCACCCGAGAAGGGACCTTCTGTGGCAATCTTCAAGCGCCAGCGGTGACGACGCGGCGGCGACGTAGGTTGCCATCAGTGACCTGTCGAACGCACCTGACACCGCTTCGCTGTCGTGGAGTGACTCGGCCCGAGAAGACCGTTTTCTTGCCTCTCCTTTGTATACAAGCCGTTGTGTCAAAGGGAAGATTGTTTTTTTCTCTGCTTCTTCCGCGGCTTCCCGACAGTTTTCCCGCGACGCGTTGTTTATTAATCCCGCTGTTTCTTCTTGCCCTCCACGTCTTCGGCGCCGTATAAATAGCCTTAGCGGGGAGGATCGTGATGGTCTTGACGATGGAAGTCGATGGTCACGCGAACGACCGACGTTTTGTCTTTTCGGACGAAGGGGAGAAACGTCGCGGCTGCCTTCAACGTATACGTTAAACGCAACCTTCACCGCCATCTGGCGCTATATATGAGTGATGCGGGCCCGCGCATATTTGCAGAGAGGGCACACGGCTTGTAGATCCCATCGTTCTTTCGTATTTGAGCGACGTTTGCATGCCTCTCGCCATTATCGTACCCGAGATGATGTGGCTATCTATCTATCTATCTATCTATCTATCTATCTATCTATCTATCTATCTATCTATCTATCTATCTATCTATCTATCTATCTATCTATCTATCTATCTATCTATCTATCTATCTATCTATCTATCTCCCCGTTCAGTGCGCGCGTGTGTTTACTGCCTTCGTACACACAGCCCGCCAGTTCTGATGGAGTAAAGCAAGAGTGGCACAGACAGAAAGAGAGTTGAGGGGGCAATAACATCACGTCTCTTCTCAAGCGTTACCGTCAGCCGCAGACAACTTCATCGAGCCGGTTAGCCAAAGCCACACGTTTCCCTCCAGAAGCAGTGTCAAAGCACTGTCCGTAGAGAGGAGACACGTAGCATGTGAAGCCGGAGGCAAGCCGCGAGATTGGTAGCACACTTTTATTATGCTACGTACGAGGCACGAGCCCGTCTCCGAAGTCTTACAATTCAAGTTAAGCTAGCCACCACCGGGTGCGGTATTGAAGGGATGAAACCGGCCCCGCGAAGACATGGGGGAGGTCTCGACAGAAGCCTAACAGCTTGAAAACTACAAAGAGAGAGGCAAGCAGGAAAGAAAACGTGCACTGTTTGGGGACGGATGAAGAGGGCAGGATAGGGGCGAGGGGAGGGTGTGTGTGTGTATGTGGAAGGGGGGGGGGGGGGTCATCACGTGGTTAAGAGAGGTTTCAATCCAGCCGGCGCCTGGGGCGCTGAAGGGGACTGGGGTGTAAAGAAAGAGGCAGACAGGCGAGGGAGCAACAGAAGTCTGCACCGTATACAACGCATGTCGCCTCAAACGTGAGGCCGCAGTTTAGAAGATGGAATGGGTCATGCCAGGGGAAAGAGAGCAGCCAAAAAAGGAAATAGATACATAAGCACGGCGATAAACCACATATCTGAGCTTGGGTTTGTATAGTGTATAGAAGGAGAAGTGGAGGAAGAAAAATAAGAAGGAAGGTCATAAATCAGCTTTGCGTCGCGTTTGCACGCACTTCCGTGCGCCCGCAGAGCAAGGAAGATATATGCCTTCAGAGGGAAACTAGGATTTCACTCGACAATAGGCAAAAAGTTTTCCAAGCGGCGGTCGCTTGATTCGATAAGTGTCCCTGGGCCTAGCCGCCGCTTGGCCTGTCTGACATCGGGCAGATTTGAGCCTAACACCCCCCAGAATAGGACCAGAGGCAAATACAATCTAGACTGTAAGGCCATGCCGCGGGAAAGCTGACATATGCAGAGGTCATGGGAGGAGGGTAACAAGGGAGGGAGGAGTGGTTTGAGGCCGAATGTCGGCTCTCCGCAAAATTTGCATTGGGGTGAAAAACGTAAACACGGCGTCAGTACTCACTCGTCGCGCACAGGGTGTTTCTCGGGATCTCACAAGGAAGAAAATGGCCGTCTTACTGCGGCTACAACGGTGGAAAGAGAATACCTACCGACAATAAGTGTAACCCGAATTTCTACAGCGTCAAGGTTGAACTCCGGCGATTTTTCTATGGCCGTTGATCTTAATGAAATTATCGATATATGTTCCCCGTAGTAGTGTAATAGCATACGTCAAGTTAGGCGGTTGCAAGCCATCGAATTTCATATTTTTCAGCGGATTTCCACGCTTTCGAAGGCGGGCCACCTTTTATCTATGACATCATCACATACACCGCTGCCCCGATTTCTACGCGAGCAGTCAGCCGGCGTAAAACAAAGCAGTCATCGTTCGGCGTTCAAATTGTCGCTGTCAAGTTCCGAAAAAGCCGGCAAAGTTCGATACATCGTAGGATGACGTCACCACTTTCATTTTCCTGGCACCAGCTCCTTCTTTTTGACGGCGGGGAAGCTGTGACGTCATTTGAATTATACACTGCATGAAGCGGATGACCGTTTTCGTTTCGGTTTTGAACGCATCGTATGCACTTAGTTACTTCAAAATATTGGCCACCTTCTGAGCAAACTGAACCACCGTGGATGCTACAGATTGTCAATATACCAATAAGGTGAAAGAACCGCCGGAGTTCCCCTTAACACACGTGCATGAGTCTACGGAAGAAATTCGGCTTGCCTAAGCATGTCAACATGCGGACGAATGATATCCCGAAATATTTCTAAAGAGGCAACACCTCCTGGAAACGCCTGTGAGGGTGTTCCCATTGTTCTCAAGCGCCTTATCATCCATCATGTTGTTTTGATGCTTGCTCTGCGGCGTAAACCATGCGACCGTTAGCGAAGCTTCGTTTTCTAATTTTCTCACCTTCACAAAAAGTTCAAGAAACGTATAGTTTCCGATGAAGACGCAATTAGACTGTGCTGTTCCTAAACGCAAGTTTGATTACAGAATTAAAGAAGCCAGTAGTGCTATGTTCTACGTCATTGCGTATATGGAATGTTATATACTGCTTTTCAGTTTCATTCTAGTGGTCAAAACTCTAATAATAAAATATTGGCCGCCGTCCCGCCCTGTGAATGTCCAGCGAAACTGTATCAAATACCACGGTTTGCACTTGCGGTTTGCACTTCACACGAGGGCTGCGAATGACATGAAACGGCCCTTAAGAAATCAGCTGCAACCTAATCTTTACTGGGAAACGAGTGAGAGGGTGTTCCTATTGTTACCAGGCGCCTTATCATCCATCATGTGGTTTTATGCATGCATTGCTTTGGGGTCTTCTTTTTTGTGGCTTCGGACTCTTCCTTTTAGGGAACAGAAGTGGCACAAAGTTTCTTAGTAAGATCTTCTTAGTTTAATCATGTAACCTGCGAATATATTTATAGTCTTTCAATCCGCTGTACTAGCTTCCCCAACACATGAGGTCTTACCGAAAAGTTTTTTTTTTTTTTTTGCGCAGAATTATTATTCGTGAACACTGAGCCCTATGCTGTATGCCTGATCGCAAGGAAAGATATGCCGTTTGCATTCAGTTGTTAACTTGGCGTTTTGTGTCACGAAATTTGCCGACCACCGAGATGTATACATCTTCACTGTAAAATAATAAAACGCACGCAGCTTGAAGTTTCAGAAACGAAGAGAGAAAGTGAAGGGCCGCTACATCGTTTATAAGATTATGTGAGAAGCGTTGTATTTGACAAAAGAAAAGAGAAGAAAAGAAAAGAATCAGGCTTAGACACAAACGTGAGGCAAAAAGAATCTCAACATACCTATATGCGCAGAAAGTCGAATACAGCACTGAGACCAGCAAAGTAGATGAACTTCGATGTCTCCTTTGGCAGGAGTACAGAACTTGGACACTGCAACACAAGAGCGACGTGACGCCTCCAGTATATAAAGAAGGGGAATCTACCGGCTGTCCGTCACTGATGAATTATTCAGGAGACAGGGATGGAGCTCAGCGGAGACGTGGGGACAAGGGGAGCCCGCAGCGCTAAGGGAAAAAATGCAGGGCGCTTCTTTCCGCATTCACGAGAAACAGTGTACACTGGAGTGGGCGACGAAAGAGGAACATCGATCTCCACTTAGCTCCCCAAGGTCAACAAGGAACCCCGCGTGGCTGCTCTATAAGGCCCAATTTTCGTTGTCTTTGCCTGGTCACCTGACTCGGATCTTCCACGCTCGCTGTGGGCTTTATCGTGACCGTTCGGACACAAGATCCCTGTATAGATGGACTCGGGAATACGGTTACCGCGTTGCTGCTCACCTGACGGATCGGGTAAGGACTGAGTATATCTGTGTGTGCTGTTTTGGTAAAGGAGTTTGCGCGTCGTGCCTGGAGTCCACTGGCTGTCGCGGAGTTGGATAACAGGTGGGGCGAGAGAGTTGCCTAATCAGCAGTCACGGGTCAGCTGGCACCGGCAGCCTACTTCGACTTGAAGGAGAACCATGCGTGAAGAGGCGAACGCATCGAGAAACGAAGCCTCGACTCCTTAATCTGGAGATTTCGGTGGAACCTTTACCGCACCGTAAACAGAGAGCTGGGGCAAGAGAACTATCATGTGAAGAGAAAGTCTAGCTTGCCCATGCGAGAAGAACGATGGCCTTTGAACATGCATGTCTAGCGATATATTAGTTTTATTTATGTCATACTTTTTGAATGTCGGCTGTTACAGAGTTATAAGCACATGACCTGTTCGAGAAAAATAAAGCTCAGCTATTTTCTATACATATATGTATACATATAATGGGGTTTCCTGCGCTGTCTATACGGACGGCGTCAGATGAGGTGCTGGCAAGCACAGCAAGTGCTGCAGAAATCATATCGTTGGTAGTTGCCTGTAGCTCTATAAGGAAGCGTACGGCACCGATACTAAACTCAAAGCCCAGAGAAAAAATTCTCATAGTTCTAGCGGAACACGTGATTTCACTAAACGCTGCGCTTCATCCGATTTAGTTTTCATCTGGCGAGCTTTAGCAAGCACTATATTCTATGCAGTAGTACGGTCGCAACAAATGTCCTTGTAGTTCAGGATTTCGAAAGACATTTAAGAAGATAAGCAATGAAAAATTAGAGAAAATTAAAACAGAGAAAAGGCCGCCCCTCAGAGAGCCCCTCCTCAAGCAAATGCCTCCGATCCATTCCCGGCTTATAATGAGTTCGCCTTTATTTTTTATTTTTATTTTACGTGAAGTCAGCTCGCACATTATTCGGCAAAGAAAAGTGCTTATTACAACAACTTGGCTAGGATGCATATGAAACAAAGAAAAGAAAGCATTATTTAACAAAAGAAAATCTTGGACTGAACAATAAAAGAACCTTTGCTGCCCGCAAAAGACACTTTACGGGAACCCATGGCTCGCACGTGTCACAGTGCCCGTCTCTAAATAAAACACGGCTCCCGTTTTACACCGGTAAAATACGTGCACCTGCGACGAGACACAACGATGGCTGTACTCTATGCGAAAAGAAACAACTCTAAAGGTAAGAAATACATCGACGGCTCACGACAAGTTCCATCAAGACGAATTTTCCGTCTCAGTGGCAGCGTCTCAACACAGGCTGTACCTTAGCCGTTCATGCGAATAATGCTTCGAGAACGACCACTTCGTTCGCGGCTTTACGGCGTTTGCATATTCATGAACGCGAGGATAAGCGCTCTCCTCCCCAGAACCCTCCTTGTCGCTCGTCAGCCGGCAGGTGTGTGGAACGCAGGCTCCCAGGACCAAAAATACATAAAGGAACGAAGGAAGGAAGGAAGCAATCTCGTGAGCAAATCAAACAGCAGCCACCGTGCATATGGCTGTGCGGCCTGCGTACACCCTAAGCACTTTACCGTAGGTGCCACTCTATATAAACCCTCCCTTATCAAATACGTCTTTTTAGTTGTCAGCTTATCGAGAACGTCGTCACCTTCAATCCGCTACCGGCGAAAAGGAGGGAAATGCCGTAGATTGAGAAGTTTTGGAGAAAGAAGAAAGCTGCACTCTTTCACCAGCTTGTCTTTGTGCGATTATGCAAAACGCTGAAGCTTGTCCGGCGAGCATATTTGAAGTGAGAAGATAGGAACCCACTTTAGCGCAGTTGCTCAAGGGCTTCATTCAGGCACATGTATGAACAGTCATCATCATCATCATAATCACAACCAACTTCACGAGCCAGCATGCGTCGTGTCTTACGCGCATTAAATAACACCCTACAGAGAGCATTAAAAATAAATGGAAACAACTTCACGTGACTACAGCTTGTGAACACTGCTCTTGAAATAGATATTTACTGTCGAAAAACAGTTCGCGTCCTTTGCAGCTAAAGCTGAGCGGTCTTTCTCCCCGTAGAAAACCGGTTGGATTTTCGGAAATGAAGTTGTATACTAACAGTACAACCACACTCTTCTATCTTGGCTTTTATTAAGGTTAAACCGAAACGGTTCTGGTAAGAAACAAACCCCAGGTCTAACTTAAGGTTTCATTTGGTCGATGTCTCTTAACGCCCCTTTTCAGCCGCGAATTTGCCTATTGGTTATAAGCACACTTGTCTCTATCTTTAAGCGGGAACCTAATGCTCAGATGTACCAACCTGCCTGCACATTTGCGAACATCCCCGCTCAAGCTCCCGCTTGCTTGTGATTCCAGTAACACAGGCGAGTTAATGCCATTTCTCAGAACAACGTGGTCAGCACGTAATAAATAAATAAATAAATAAATAAATAAATAAATAAATAAATAAATAAATAAATAAATAAATAAGCGGATGTTCCAGAAAAGAATTTGTCAACCCAATTCGTTTTAAACAACGCTGCATCCATTGCCTTCCCAGGTGCCCTGTCAAAGAAAAAAAGTAAGACGTAGGCTTTCTAATCCCTACCGTGTCATATACACACATTTTTTTCACGCACGTTCTTTCAGTCCCTGTATTTTCAAGACATGTGGTTATTGTGATATTCCTAGAAGATGCTAGCGCGGGAAAGCTAACATTTCGGAGGCCTCCTCCTGTTCCACATAGAAAAAAAACAAAAAAACATGCACCTGCACCACCAGGGATGCTCGTTTTCTTGTGTCGGAACGGACGATAGAACCTTTCATAGATGGAAAAAAAAAAACACTCTGCGAAAGTATGAACACGATATGCTGAAAAAAAAAACATAACAATAACTTATACCTGTGTGACAAGCCAGGGTAGTCGGTAGCACAGTGATGGTTTAAAAAAACAATATGCTGCACACAGTTGAAATACTAGCATGGGTGAAAAGAAACGCGTAGAGCGGATGTGAATGATAAAAAAAAAAGAGGGGGGACAGCAAAACGCTTTTTTTTTCATCTCGGTAGAAAAGTGGACGCTCGACACTGGTTCTTTTTTTATGTCTAATTCCCAGAAAAGTGTCTTCCCAGCATAACTCACAACCTCGCACAAAGACATATGTCTCCAGCTCTGCCATTCTTCTTTTTAGATATTTTTTGTCCGCATCGTTAAGCGACGTGACGAAAAAAACAGTGTCCTTTTTTTAGGTGCTCACCTCCTGATTCCACCCTTTATGACTGACTCAGACGAGGGCCAACTACTGTTCGGACTGGATGCCCGACCAATACGTAAATGTTCACCGCGTTATAGCACAGTGATGGTTTAAAAAAACAATATGCTGCACACAGTTGAAATACTAGCATGGGTGAAAAGAAACGCGTAGAGCGGATGTGAATGATAAAAAAAAAGAGGGGGGACAGCAAAACGCTTTTTTTTTCATCTCGGTAGAAAAGTGGACGCTCGACACTGGTTCTTTTTTTTATGTCTAATTCCCAGAAAAGTGTCTTCTCAGCATAACTCACAACCTCGCACAAAGACATATGTCTCCAGCTCTGCCATTCTTTGTAGATATTTTTTGTCCTCATGGTTAAGCGACGTGACGAAAAAAACAGTGTCCTTTTTTTTAGGAGCTCAGCAGCTCATTCTACCCTTTATGACTGACGCGGACGAGGGCCAGCTACTGTTCGGAGTGGATACCCGACCAATACGTAAATGTTCACCGCGTTAAAAAATAAAAAAAATCTGAAGACTACTGGTACAGAAGCCAACCACTTCTGTTTGAGCCTGGTCGATAGTGGGAAGAAAAACTACAATGGCGGCAAAAAAAAAAAAAAGAAAACGCACGAGGAGACGCAAGAAAATGAGAATTCCGTTTTTTTAGTATTTTCCCTTTCTTCACACACACACACACACAAACACACACACACACACACACACACACACAAAGCGGCACGAAGCACCGCGGTATGCCAGGATAACAGAAACTACGAAAGGGTTAGACACTGTTGACTTGCCGAACGACGTATCCTGTAATGTTTTTTTTTATCCGCGCACCCCGCCCTGCCTCTCGGGTTTCCATTATCCGAACCTGCTACCTCCTCTGCCACCGTGAAAGCACTTAAGCGCGTTGGAAGCAAATGGTGCCGCCGCTGGCATACAGAAGCCGTCGACATGACAGCACGCCTCTGAGAGTGTGAAAAATGACTTTGGTTTTCACAACCCAGAGCCATGGTTAAAAGAATGAGGCACGGAAAGGAATGCCTGCTTATCGAAGTCAACAGCAAGCTTGAAAGGGTGGGACTCGGTTGACTAAACAACGGGAGCTTCTCCGTCATTGCAGCCCTTACGTACGAGGCAGGGCGGCACAACTTCAAAAGCGTAGAAGCGATAGGGAAGTATGAAGACCGGTAGCTTTTAAACGTTGAAAGACGGGAAGCCGCACAGACGACCGGTAACGAGGAAGGCTGACCCACTGCTCCCTGGCTTTCTCTAGTGCTGTACCGGATGTGGTAGCGGCAGCCAACGAGTGAGATTGGTAGCCCACGCTCTTAGGTACGGTGGAGTATTACGTGCAAACGCATTAGGAGTGTGTCCCTAGTTTCCGAAACCACAAAGCATCTTGCGCTAAAGCCAGTGCGGCGTGCAATATCAGATCTCAAGTTGGTGGGTCTTTTTAGTGGACAGTGGTCGAGATAAGCAAAAAAAAAAAAAGTTGTCTGCGCCTTATAGCATATTAAGACGAGTTGATGGTTAAAGCCGAACCGCTTTGTCAGTTCGTCATAGAGATGTTTGTAGAAAGCTTAGAAAACAGACCACCGGCACGGTAGTCTAACGGTTATGGTGCTCGACTGCTGAGCCAGAGGTAGCGGGATCGAATCCAGGCCGCGGCGGCCGCATTTCGATGGCGGCGAAATTCTAGAGGCCCGTGTGCTGTATACGGTGTCGGTGCGCGCTAAAGTACCCCGGGAGGTCGAAATTTTTGGATCCCTTCCACTACGGCGTCTCTCATGCTACTGTGGTATTGGGGCGTTAAAGGAGTACTGACACGAATTTTTGACATTCTCGTATTGTTGCTGTAAATGAAAGCACTGGCGTGGAAAACCTCAGAAACAGTGTCGTGGTGGCCCGCAACACAATGAATATATTTTTAATACGGCTCCCTTAAGAGCTGACTTTCGGTTTCGATTTCGAGGGGGCAGTTTCCTAGTGACGTATCAACATAGTCGGACGACGTCTGAGCCACGTAGGGACAGAAATTCTTCATAGCGTCGCTGCAACTCTGTCGTCTTTGGTCAATTACACCTGAGGCACGCAAACAACGGCAATTTCACGGTCGTCCAGTGACTCTGACCGCGATTTCGGCGATTTTTAAGAGCCCGTGTTCATACGTCATCGTAGTGTCCATTGCAATGGGGCTGGCTTGCTGTGCTGGGCGACGCGAACTTTAAAACCAAATTAAAATATTTTGTACGTGTTTCCTGGCTTCCGTGTGCGGAGGGCGTTAACAATACATGGCTAGGAAACGAAAAATGTATATTTTGCGCCGCCGCAAAATCGTGTCAGTACTCCTTTAAACGCCAGAAGCTGACGACAAACAGCCGACGCATAAGCTGCTGAGGTGATATTGGAGTAATGGACACACCAGGAGCGCATAACAGGAGTGGTTTTTCGGTGTCAGAACTCTCTCCGGAATTTATTTTCTACCACTGTATGCCTCCCTCGCCCCTTCATATCGATCTTTTTCTTTTTTTACGATATTCGTTACATACCGTGCATCGATAAAGTAAAAGGTAAGAACGAAAGTAAGAACACTGGCGACCTTATTCGTACGAGTGCTTCCTTTTGTGCGAACATAAATATTCTTTACAAATGAAGTCTTCGGAGTCCTGCGCACGCTTTCGTTTTCATGTCGGTATTACAGTGAAGGAGGGCTATGTCGCTTCGGCTTCTAAAAGCAGAAATGTGACAAAAATGTTGTTTGGGAGCAGACTGTCATTCTCTCTGTCTCCTTTTTTTTTCTGCCTTTATTTTTTTCGCCCACATTTTCCCCACCGCATATGCGGACGCAACAGCTTGTTTGACGTCCGTTGCTTTATCTCTAAATTTATTTGATATCGCGTGAACGTAACTTGATATAGGCTGCCAAATTCAACTTTCAATCACGTGTGGCATGCACCCGCTTGGTGCAAACGCTAGTATCTTCTAATAAGAAGTCCTTATATATGCTTCGTCAAAGTGAAGTGACCAGTGCTGGCGTCCACACGAACGGCGCCATAAATCGGATGACGTGAAACAACGTCGTCGCGTTGATAACCAAGTGAACGAGACGACGTTGTTTAACGCCCACAACACAGCCCCCAACAGACGCAGACTGTCGGGTACTAGTACATATAGGAAATCGTTGTGAGAGCGGCCCGACTGTTGCCTGTTAAATTTACTGAGCCAGGAGACACCCCCACCGCTCAGACCGTCGACATATACAACGATGAGATGCGAATGCGAACAGGGGCCCAGTGGAGCGTTGCATTGCATGTCGTCGGTATATAGCTCATGCTGATGTAAAGCACTGCGTTTACTCCGCAACTAGGACATAAAGGGACAAGCACGAAGCTGCCAAAGAAGTTTCCCACGTCCAGCGGTCGGTTTAGTCTCTGCCGCTTCCGAGGCCAAACTTCGACGCCGACCGCGACGAGTCGCAAAAACGGCTGCGTTATATAAACAAGTGTCGTGCGCGTGCGACAGATCCGCATGGCGTGGCGACATCATTCGATACGGCCTTCCGTCGCACGGAGCACGCATTTCCGCACTTCACACGTCGGCAGTGCTTTGTACGGTAGCAGCGCATATACGCTGCGTACGTGCCATTACAGCAGGGATGTCGACACATTCCTCAATGCTTTGAAAGCAGCGTGCAACACGATCGACTCTTCGTCCCCATAAAAGTTCACAGAGACACCGCAATTCTAATGTCTATTCACAGCTGCGTTTAGATTAACAAAGCCATACACTGGGCCACTTGGTGCGTTTCGAACTAAGCTGTACTACCACTGCAAAACACGAAACACGACAGTGGAGACGACCACATAGTACGATCCAGAACATTTAAAACTAAAGCAGCAACATTTTTCGAGCGATCGTTTGAATGAAACTCCTTCAGTATAGCATTGAATACTGGGCATGTAGGTATTCTTTATTACTGCTTAAACGCGAGACAAACAAGGCATGGTGTCAATTGAGTCAACGAAGCTCCTTATTGGTTTGTGCAACTATACCAGCACATCATTAGTTGGCTACCATGCAATTGCTGTTCGTCTCTATCGTTCACCTTGCGTTGCTTTCATTCAACGCTATGTAACATCGACCTTTAGACGCTCATAGCGCATATAGCTTTATTCGACCGGTTATCTAACGTTTGAGCTCCCTTCATGCATCTGTCGGTCATTTTTTTTGGCGAGGGTTCGCAATTTTGACGGTACAGATATTTCAGTGAATTAGCTCAAACATAAACGTCGAAAATTCCTGCAGCACATGTCAGTGGATACGAAAAGCGAATCTGTGAAGAGAGAGAAAGAGAGATAAGAAAAGGCAGGGAGGTTAATTAACCAAACACGCGTCAGGTTTGCTACTCTGTGGTGGGGAAAAGGATAAAGGGGTGAAATAAAATGAAAAATAGAAGAAAGAAGCTTCTGTTCCTATACTGCCTGTTGCACAGATGTGTTATATTCTTAT
Organism: Hyalomma asiaticum; assembly: GCA_013339685.2. Taxonomy (NCBI): domain Eukaryota; kingdom Metazoa; phylum Arthropoda; class Arachnida; order Ixodida; family Ixodidae; genus Hyalomma; species Hyalomma asiaticum. The sequence goes on along the minus strand of CM023486.1, from coordinate 76,318,579 downwards.
TAATCCTTGGATCAGCTGAAACAACTCTTCATCCACCTTATGTTTCTATTATGTTATTTTCATTACCTCCCAATGCTTCAGATTGCAACATCAAGTAAATATATATGCGCGTTCCGCCCGCTTGACAGTGCGTCCGTCCTGATCTCAGTGTCCAAATACGATGCAATACTTACATATTTCGGGCAGTATAACCAGCTCTAACCAACGTTTGTCTAATTTTATGTATATTGCAACTATTTCCCGATCTACTCGCAAGCTGACTGAATACTGCACACAGGATAACTTTTGTTAAAAGAGTGCTGACGCCGCCTTACAGGCAGCAAAAGAACATTTTTCGTTTGATGGCATGCACTGTTAGCACTATCCATACACCGGAAGCCAGGGCACACGTATCAACTATATTTCGTTTGATTTTAGGGGCGAAGCTCCTTAGGGTGTGGGTCGCTCCCTCCTCTGTAGTAGTAGTAGTAGTAGTAGTAGTACTAGTAGTAGTCGTATGTATGTAGCCACCTCGCGCCGCCGGGAGGCTCGCGCTCAGCGCGTGCCTCCCGGCGCGCTACCTCTCTCACTCTTCCATCTGCTGTCTTGTGAGAGAGAAAGAGAGCGAAAGGCGCGCGTTCACTATGGAAACGCTCTTTCTTCGATGAACGCTCCACCAGCTCGCAAAGAAGGAGAACGCGTCCTCACCCGCGAGAGACAAGCTTGACGCAGGCAGCGTCTTCTAGCGAGTTTCTTGATTGAAAAATACCGACTGCTCGCGCTGGAGAACCGTTCACCGGCCACCCATACATATATATAGGCACTGGATCTTGATTTGCAATGAAGTGCCGGTGGGAGATTTCACTTGTGCGTAGTTGAACCATAAGGATTCGTAGAGTGCGCGTTAGCTAAATTAATCCGGAACTCGGCACGATCTACGATGAACCTCCCGAGCTTCGCCCACTCACCATCATTCACTCCGTGGATATGCTGTGAATTTTTTTTTTATTTTAAGTTTGTTTTCGTCGCCCAGAATCTGCAAGCCAACCCGATCGCAATGGAGAATACAATGACATGAGAACAGAGCCGCTTCAAAATCGTCGAAATCGCTGTAAGAGTCGCTGGACGACAATGGAACCATCGTCGTTTGCGTGCACCCCGTGCAAAGCACAGCAGCCGACAATGTCGCTACGATTCCGTCACGAGTTGTTGTTTGTCCCTGGATACCTTGACGCAACCCACCCCGGCGCATCGGCCATGAGCCGAAAAGAGATTCGTGTGGAAGAGGACTACTAATAAAAAAGACCAAGAAAATTAGTAATACAAATTTAGTAATCATGAATTGCTGTCCCCAGGTGACTTATGTGTTCGCACGTCACTACGAAATCTCGCGTCTCGAAGTCGAAACCGAAACTTGGCTTGGGTTTGAGATAGGACGTACTAAAAACGTATTGCTCAGTTGTCTTCCGAGTCACCACGATCACGGCCGCTTTTCGTCGAGCGGCCGTGACACGATGCACTTTTTAGGGCTCTCAACATCAGTGCTTTTATTCAGAGCGGCAGTACGAAAAATGTCTAAAATTCGTGTCATTACTCGTTTAATAATCGAATGAAAGAGAGAACAAGAGCACCTTCGGTGCAGAGAGCACTGTCTGACCCCGGTCAGGTAAAAAATCGAATAAATAATATGACACAACAAACTTAAAAATACTTATTCATCGTGTAGACGGTCAAGAAGATGGAATATCAACGTGACATAGTCCAAAAAACTCTTTAACCCTATGGTACACTTTTTGCAGCTGGTAGGAAAGAAAAAAAAATGCCATGAACACGCTGCTGACGTTATCGTGTAATCGGGGCTGCGCAGGTTCTCAGCTGATTCTCACTTGATTATATGTTTGTGTTTGCCGCTGAAAGCTGGCAATAAGCCGAGCAAAGAAGAAAGCGAATAGGGTTGACAGCGTCCTGATGAATAATATTAACAGTAATACGGCTACACCATGCGATTTTTCATATACCTTGAATTACTCTGAGCGTTTAAATATAGCAAAATTGTAACTCCACTGCTTGATTAGTGACGCTAGGCACACGCTGTTATTAGCGGAATTTTGTAACACTATGATCTCGTATGGAGCTTGCTCCTCATATCACGTTTTTTTTTATGTAAAAGACTTATATGTTGGAAAGGTTGTGTCAGAACGACTTTCACCTTCAAGTCCATTTAGTTTCAAGTGCTTTTCTATTAAAATTCAAAAGGTGCAAAAAGTACCGACAAAAAAAAAAAAAGGACAACCTCTGAAAGTCGACAGCGCCGAGTGAGGAATAACACTTCACAAGTTCTCATAACGCTTTGTCCTTCCCAGGGAAGGTAAAAGTCCAAGCCCCAGGAGACTATGTCGCCGGATGTGAAGTTATGAAAGACGTGGGACCGAGGACCCGTCGGTGCACTTCTTTAAAACGCGATACAGTGACCTTCGAGCTTCGCTATATATATATATATCAAGTGAGAAGTCAGCCAGGGAGGACTCCGTAATGCACGCGAAGCAGTCGTGGACGTCGGTGAATTTCCAAAAGAAAAAAAAAATGTTAAGGAAGCAAAAGATAAAGATGTGAAAGAGAACACACATCGCGAGAAAAACAGAAACAAGAACAAAAGAGAGGAACCCTGCATCATGCAGGGCAGCACGCAGCTTACTTTGAGTCGTTCAGTGTGCTTCTCTTCCTGCCAATACCACAAAAAGGTTAAAAAAGAAAAAGACCTTAGAGACGAGAATGAGGGGTGGAGATGCGAAAGTGTGCGCCTGGCTGCGAACATGGCATGGGATGCGAAAACGTTTTATTCTGAGCTATAAACAAACAGTGTTATACCCTCCTCGACCGAGCGCGCAGTTTTTGCGATTACGTACATCCCGCGTTTTCATCTTTTTCTTCAATCTCTTTGCCTGCGTTCCTTCCCCGTCCTTTACGTGTACCCACTTTTTCAATAGCAAGCACTTGCGCCTCCTTTTCAGCGCCTCCCCGCGACTTCTAAACTTGTATTGGATGACGTTTTTTTCTTTTTTCGTTCTTCTCTTTCTTTTCGGTCGCATTCGCGTGTTCCATTCACCGATGCGCTCCTACGCGTCATCTTTTAAGGCTTTAAAAGTGAAATATGAACTCGGCGCCGGACGCAACGTTTGTCCCTCTGCCGCGCTGTCTGCCGCGATTGTTACAATTTCTCTTGGCTCGGTAGCTCCGAAAGAATTGTGACGAAGACCTTGTCGATGAATGAAGACGACGCCTGGGCAGAGAGAAGGAAAAATAAATGAAGAAAGAAAGAAAACGAATCGGGAGTTAGCTTCGGGTGATGATCTATATTCGATAGCGGCCGGCACTCGACGTGAGCCTGTCGAGTGGATTTTAGTGAGCGGCTACTTTTCTGAAAAGTCGTCGTCCGACTTTCGAGGGATGTGTGCTTTTCGCTCGTCCTCCCCTCTTCGTCAAAGCGCAGCCTTCGCATTTGAGAGAACGTACATAAGGTATAGTTCAGCGCTGAATTTAAAGGCTTTCGTTCAGCAGCTAACGTATTGCGGTAATTTTAGAGTGCTGTGGGAGTAAGAGTGCGTTGTGTACAGCACGAGTGAAACAAGATGAGAGTCCGTGATATCTGCATATGGGGGGTTATATACCCAAGCGCAATATTCGCCGTACTGACTCACTTCAACCTTCACTCACCCTAGACAGCAGACCAATGGATATTAAACCATCGAGACGTGCATTCGATGGTCCAATGTCTTTAAGTATGCATTCCGGGGCAGGCAATGTAGATTCCGACAACGGCGTGTGAAGTTTCGCTAAAACTAATCTTTGTGCGAGTCGGCGCGTAGTTTGAAATGAAAACCAGCGTAAAGAAAGACACAACACAAGAAAGCGGACACAGCGCAATCTGTATCTAGGGGTCCTCTTCTTGTGTTGCGTCTTTCTTGCGATGGCTTGCATTTCGACCTTTGTATAAACTTTTGTAATTTGCCGTTTGGCACACGACCGAACACCATCTTTAAGTCTCCCTGGTACCCAACGACGTTGCGTTTCACCGCTTCTAAGACTGGCCACTGCTTTCTTCTTCCATCGGATATTGGACGTGAAAGCGCCTAAAGTTACTGCGGAGTTAAAAAGAAAAGGAAAAAGGACGCTTTCAAGTTCCTTCGCGGACCGGTGCCAGAATGACGGCTGGACTGCACGTGGGCGCCCTTCGATGCGCCGGCACTATCTCGAGCGTGCCGTCGGCTCAGCAGGAGATCCGCACGCGTCTCTTTTTCCGCAGCCGGCGGCAGCTTCCGTCACGAAAGAAACAGGAAGAAAAGGGAGCAAAGACCAGAAAGAACGGCCAGGACGCCTTCATCGGATCCCGCAGCTCCCTACCGAAACCGCGCTGCAGCCACCTGCTGAGTGCTTGGTGCCCGTTGGAGGTCGGCAAAAGAGAAGCCCCCACTCACTGTGGAGGGTGGCTCGGCAGACAGAGACGAAGAAGACCCTTCCCCAGTTTCTTCCTTTACGCTGCATCTGTCGCGAGAATGAAAAGCAGCGTCTTGACGGCACAGCGTGGTGATGGTATAGTGTAGTGTGGTGTGGTGTTGTAGGAAGGGGCGGAGGGGGGCCACGAGCGTGAAAGTGGACGAAAGTAGCGCAGAACAATCGCGAAAAGGGAGCGAGCAGACCTGACCGAGAATGGGACCATTCTGTCCCCGATGCCCCCGCCCGGAGTGTCCCCCGTCGCTTTCTTTTTGCCTCAGGCGCCGCCGCCTTGCGCCGCAGAAAACGCGCGCGCGCGTGTTGTGCCGTCGTGCTGGGGCGACACGCGCCGAGCGGGAGGAGAGGGTGGTTCCGACGACAGCGGTCCTCTCGCCCTGCTTCTGAAAACAATGCAAGTTCCTGGGCTTCCGCCACCCGTACGTTGGTAACGGGCGCATTTATTCGCCTTCCGCCAGCACTGATTAGTATTGCCATAGTGTTCAGTAATGTTGACAAAATAAAGCTTGCTGATGGATAAGGACGCCTGACTGCGTGCTAATTTTGGCTATGGAATCCTCCTGGTGTTATGATTGCTGAGGCTTCAAGTGCCGAGACCACGATACGAATATATGAGGCATACTGCAATAGAGGGTTCCGGAAATTTGGACTACCCGGGTGCACCCAAATACATGCACACGGGTGATTTCTGAATTTCACCCCCATCGCGGCCACCGTGACCGGGAAACGACCCATCGCGTCCTCGCCTAGCAATCCAACACGTTATCCAATAGGCCACAACGGCATATATTGGCTGGAGGGTCGTCTATTAAAACGGATCGCTTTATATCGAGACAGACAGACGAAGATGTTTGTGTTCAATAAATGTAGGGTACGCTAAGTAATGGATAGTTCTGGCTAAATTGTAAATGCCGACTAAAGTTGGCTAGCCGTTGTTGTAATTAGAACGTTACTCAGTGTGAGCGTGCGGCCATCGAACAATATCCTTTGATGGAGCAAAAATATGGAACAGTATATCTCTGCGCTAATTAAATATCTGTGAAGTAGGACCCAACGGCTCAGAAATCTTTCTATCGGGGAGTTTCCAGTCACCATATTAATATCGTTCTACTAACTGTGTGTACATGTCACATTGATTGTGTTGTTTTCTTGTATTACATAATCAGATTTGAAGATGTGATTCGCTATTGAATTTTGTATGTGAACACTGTACCCGCTAATTAAACCAAAACATGGCATGCCTGTAATGGATCCTTACCTAGCCATATTGGCTACGGATCCCCACGTCTTCGCAGATATTTTCGTAAATCCTTTCAGCGAAAATAAAGCATTGTTCTTCTACTAAACCTCATTCCCATGATTGAGCCGTCTATTCAAACTTCTGCGCACTCTTCCTCTCTGCTAAGTGCGTGGTTGCGTCCGATGGTGTTGGACTACCTCGAACCGGGGAAGCTTCGTCCTGGTGCTCGTGAGTGTGGATTATTATCGCTTAATTCAATTAGTCGAAGGAACTCGGGTATTCGCTAATTTCCCAGACACGATGTCGCGGGTGCGAATCCCGGTGTTGTTCCAACAGAGACGGAACGAAGAATCTCCCGTCTACTGGGTTTCGAGCGCATCATAACACATCCCCCTTTTGCCTCAACGACCCTTCTAGCAAATATTCAAAAGGTAATCGGGTTACAAAATTGTCGCAAGCATGGTGCTAGGAAATCAAAGAGGTTGTCAATTATATTCTTCATAATATTTGACAAGCAAATGATTCAAAGCGATTTGCTGGGAAAGGTCGTTCCAATTCGCTCATCGGAAGCTCCTGTAGTTAGCAATGCTAATAGAACAATGAATTAAAACAAGCAGTCAACATCAATCTGCAGCCTCGACTGCAGCCCCCTTCGCAACCTTCTGTGTATAGTTCGCACAGTAAACTATATGATTTTATTATTCGCTGCAATGCCTATAGGGCACACTCTTGAAATCATGCATGATTGTGACCTTACAGCGTCGCTGACTACTTCGCCTGACACCGATTCTCACAGGGCGTGGGATCTGCATTGTTTTTAATTCTTGCGTTATACCTATGTATGGAGCTTGTATACCTGTAGTGACGTTACAATGCATGTGGTACACCTTTCAGATCTATGAAGACTATTGTATGCTTTGTTCTCCTCAAGTTCTCTTGTATTACCCGAATTTCTTTATTGGTTCGTAATAAACAAGTACGCCATTTCTTCGATAACGTGTAGCTTTAAGAGGACATGTGGCTCATAAAAACGTGGATATGAGCCACACGTGAACTTATCATCGTTAATCGTGACGTAATAAATGAAGAGAACCTCAAGTTATAGATGTCATAACCTATCAATAATGATACATGTGTAAGTACCTTGAAGTGCCAATATTGCTACACGCCTGATGAACGAGCCGCGAACGAGTTCCTGATATTTTTTCCAGGTCACACACACACACACACAGTGACACACACACACACACCAGTAATCCCAGTAGGGGCCCTGATCTTCAGGGCTGCCGACTGTGGAATGGTTAGCGGGTGCTCAAGCTGATGTCCCACTGACATCGCTGCGGCTTCCGATTTTTTTTTTTTTTTCGTTTGGTCGCACAGCTACCCTCCCATTATCGCCCTTTATCCAAGCAGCTGCCTTGGCTGCCTAAGTGTCAGCAAATGAAGCAGATGCTCGAGTGCCGCGGGCAAAGAAACACATGACACCGATTACTATTTGGGGGCAAAGTTTCAGAAAGTTTGGTTGTCAGGTTTTTTTTTTCTTTTATCTTTTTCTTTCCACTGCCCGACCTCTCATCTCATCTAACCCTCCCCGTTTTTTTTTTTTTTTTAATCGCTGAGAAGCGCCAATCTGCAATATCTGCTTATCTATACTTTGCGCTTGAGGAACACAAAGACTGCGGATAAATGAGGAGGAGAAAACAAGAAAACAGTACACGACCAACTGTGAAAAAAAAAAGCACACGTACGAAAACACACACGCACTCACACACACACAAGACAGAACAATGTGCAGTCGACCGGATATAGTGCACATGTTTTCGATAAACCTTTTACAGATGGTGTTGTCGATGGTATACGGTCTCCCCGCTTTGCCAGGTTCTAACGATTAGCTCGTAATTTATGCAAATTGTGAATATATGCGTTGTAGGACCCATATAATTACACATTTTTGTTAATGTGACGGCGCCAGCTTGTACCAAAAGGAGTCCCTTATGCCGTTGCCTAAGTGTACGCGTAAAGGCAAAGCCTGGTATCGCCCATTAAAATACGCTTTTTCGAAAGACAAATCTGCTTTGGAACCCCAATCATGTCTGGCACATTCCCGCGGTGGTTGCAAGTTAACAAATGGTATTTAGGCAAATTATTGACATCATAATCATTTTATAAACTCTAATTAGGTCTTATAGATTCATCGATGCATGCATCATGGCGTGCCTATATATGGTCTTCCTTTGTTCATGGGACATCTTTTCGCGCCATCCACGGCAACGCCGGGTTTCCGACAAGGTCACTGCCAACTCTTTTCAAGGTCATCTCTGTGTCAAACGTATAAGGACTTAATGATTTGCGTTCTTCCCGTGTAATTGAAGCCGGAGATATATACCCTCTTTTTCGGTATATTCTTGAGCGTGCGCGCATGTATGTATGTATGTATGTATGTATGTATGTATGTATGTATGTATGTATGTATGTATGTATGTATGTATGTATGTATGTTATGTATGTATGTATGTACTATGTATGTATCTATGTATTATGTATGTATGTATGTACGTACGAACGAACGAACGAACGAACAGTGAGTGAGTGAGTGAGTGAGTGAGTGAGTGAGTGAGTGAGTGAGTGAGTGAGTGAGTGTGTGTGTGTGTGTGTGTGTGTGTGCGTGTGCGTGTGCGTGTGTGTGTGTGTGTTTCGCACCCGCACTCACATTGCCGTTTATTATACACAACTTAGAGGAAAGAGGAATAAAGCTCATATCTCTCTAGCGCTTTCGGCAAAGTGTCAGGTTCTTTTGCAACTTACAAGATAAAATATGCATCTAAGCATGCCTGCGTTAACTTTTCGGCGATTATGATAAAAATACCGGAAGACACGTAGAAGCGAAATTTTGAAGGAAAGCGCATTGTGCACCATAGTGTTGAGAACACTAAAGAAATATGCGGTAAGTGTTTAACTAAAGACGAGCTATAATCACATTCATCACAAATTTTGTTATAGCGGCTGCCTTATGACAGCCTGGGTTATCTGAGTTTGTGATATCGCTTCGTGCAATGTTCCTACCATTTGTTTTGTGGCCTGTTAACGGTTCCAGCTAAAGTAGCATTCGTGACTTCTCTATTTTTTAAGGACCTGCTTCGAGTTAAATATTTTCGATGAGGACGAACTATGGATAGGAGTTTGAGCATATTTTGTTAAAGGTATATTTATTCATCTGCCTCACAAGCACATATTTTGTTCAGTTCAGATTACGTGTATACCAGAGATGGCTCCAGTGAACAAAAATGGTATTTTTCTTTATTTTCTTTATTTTTATATTTGATACTGAGATAAGAATTTGTAGGATACATCATATAGCACGGGACTGCGGATTGACCTGGGGTTCATTAACGACCTCCGAAATTCAAGCGCACGGGCATTCTGTATTTCGCACTCACCGAAATGCATTCCATGGCAGGAAATCTAATTCGAGCCGCTATGCTAGATGATACACAAGGGCCTCCCGCGGCAGCGAGCCACGAGAGCTCGAGTAGCCGCCACCACGGAGGCGATTACCACAAGCGCTACGGTACAAAGAAACGCAAAGACCCAACATCTTGAAATAACCCCAACACACGAAAGAAAAGAGAAAGAGAATTGGCACGTAATAAAGAAAGCCCAGAACGCCGGCACCGGACAATTACCGGCAAACCGAGCGTCAAAACACGTCTCGGGGCAACAACAAAACACACCCTGCCCTATAGAGGGATAAATTCACAAAGCCTGAGCCGCCTCTAGATGCCAAAGCTGACTGCCTCCAGTGTGCATGCTTGCGGGATTCTTCCCAGTTTTCTTTTTTTTTATTTCCTTTCCTTTACTTTGCCGCCGTGCCCGCTTTTCCATCTTTGACGCAGTGCGTGGCGGTTCCCTCGCAGCTCCCCGAAGCGTTTATTCAATCTGGGACGCCGCGTGTTTTACAACCCATATCTCCCCACGGCGAGGCCCGAGAGATGCACAAAATAAAGGCGGCATGCAGTCGCAGGGAGGTGAAGCTGCGATGGGGAGCGCAGGGGAGGGCGGGGAGTTGTGTTGGGAGATGAAAACCATGGCTAGGGCGATGCCTCGCGCGCAGGGAAAGCAGCAGACGCGAGCAAAGATACACTGCACGTAAGTAATAACGCTGGGTGGCATAGAAACCGAATAGTATGATAGAAAAACAAAGAAGAAAGAAAATGCAAAGAATACAGAGCTTAGAATGCTGTGTACGGGAGTACAGAGAAATTCGTTGGAACGGAGGGAAGGAAAGAGGCTCCTCGCGCGTTGAGCAATGAAGCAATAGAGAAACATAAAAGGACAGAACGATAAATAGAGGAGGTGAATGCAAGGAAAGAGGCGACAAGGACACGGGGGAAGTTTCAAATCCATGCAGCATGTTGCTGGCCGCACTGGACGTTGAGCACTGGGCCAAAAGCAAACAGAATGTAGAAGGGAAGAAAAGGAACTGGAAAGTAAAGAAAGATAAAGAGGAAGAAGTCATGTCAGGGATAGAGAAGCGGGAGCGAAGGTGGAAGCTATTTAGCTCGGCCGAAAGTACTGGCCACTCTTGGAGACCCCGTTTTATGGCCTTGTAAAACAGAAACCGACCACTCGGCCGAGAAGCCGCTGGGGGCTGAAAGAGGAAGCGAAAATACAGAGATATATAGGGAAGAGAGGCGTGAAAAGGCGAGGAAATAAAAAGGGCAGAAGTCGAAACTCGCAACGACATGACTGCGCGACAAGGATCGCGGTTCGCAAAAGAACGCGGCGAGGTAGAGAGGTTTCGACGGTCCGTACGTACAGTAGTTGACCGAAGCCCACAGGGCTGGCTGCTGGTGCGGCTACAAGGAGCCGCTGGAAGTTACAAGGGCACGACCATGGGGGAGTAGGAGGCAAAGAGGGGCACTAAAGTCGAGACAGTGCCGCAGGCGCCGGATGGAAGCCGTCATTGTTTGACGGTACTGTGAGGCGCCAAAACCTGGCGCGTGCCTTTACACTCGCGTACTCGGGGACCCGACCTTTCTTCAGGCCGTCGAACAAGGAATCACAGAGCCCTTGGTACGCGCGTGGCCGCCGACTTCCCGAGAAACGTCTTAGTTAACGCGATTTCGGGGCTGTTTGGCTCTGCCTTTTGTCAAGTTTGCAGGAAGTGTTTCGTTATGTAAGGACTGGTGCTCCTTGCAAACGTTGTTCGACTGGAGTGGGAGCTTTCGCTAGGTTCAGCTGTAATGATGTTGTAACTTCCTGCGCGTGCTTCTAGCACGGGTGTAAGAAATCGAGCATCTGATCTCAGGAACTGGTGAAAGAACATCAGTTCAGTGATGCCTATTTCAAGATGCCACATCAGCTGCGTGTTACAGGAACAAGCACTTGGACTGCAGCTCGACCTAAAGCTTAAAGCTATAGCTCAGCTTGAGAAGTGATGCATTTCCAGCACTTGACGAAACAAGATACAAGACACACAGCTTGAACGCTTTAGTGTGATACAGTAATAACCGACACAATAATCGCCACTAAGAAATAAAAATGAAATGGGCAGGCCACGTGATGAGAAGGCTAGATAACCGATGGACATTTAGAACGACGGAATGGATACCAAGAGAAAGGAAGTGTAGCCGTGGACGACAGAGATGAAGATGGGGTGACAAAATTAAGAAATTCCTAGCTCGCACAGGACAGGAAAGGGTAGAGAGCATTGGGAGAGGCCTTCGTCTTGCAGACGACATAAGATAAGACAGGCTGCTGCAGCTGCTGCTGCGCGCACACACACACACACACACACACACACACACACACACACACACACACACACACACACACACACACACACACACACACACACACACACACACACACACACACACACACTCACTCACTCACTCACTCACTCACTCACTCACTCACTCACTCACTCACTCACTCACTCACTCACTCGCACGAATAGAAGATTTTACCTATAGCTAGTCTATCCACCTTAAAGGTTACGGTACATTGTTGCAGTTCACAGGGAACCACTAATGCGTTGGATCTTATATATATATGCACAATAGCAGGCCGAATTTTAATAAAAAACGCAGCCGTTGTTTCTCGAGACCAACAATTCTTATCCTCGGAACCTATAAGTTTTTCTACAATAATGCTGTTCAAACGCAATATCGTTGGCCTCGCTGCTCACTGTCCTTCGATAGACACGCACGCAGGCGCACACCACATGCATGGCTGCAGACGCCTATCGTTCGCTCTTATCTGCTGCCCAGTTGTTCCCGATTTCAGAGCGGTTCCCCGCGAATTCCTCACTGCGCTTGCTCCCCGTTGTTTCTTCCTTCGTGGCTCCTTTCCTCGCCTTATCTGCCTCGTATCTCTACAGGCTCCTCATTTCCCCCCACTTGTGAGAGCAGATAAAAGAAAAAGGAAGACAAAGATAAGAAAGTTTTACGATATTTTTCTGGTTTCCTTTCTTTTTTCTTCGTCCTATACCACCCGCTACGCCGCAACGGCTCGGCTTCGCGGCCTTGTGTCGCCACGCCGCCTCGCTGGCTGCATTTGCCGTGCTTGCTTCTGCTAAGAGAAGGCGCACAACCGAGTTAAAAGCAAAAAGAGAGAAGGCAGAGGGGGGGGGGGGGGGGCGGTGGTGCGTGGACAAGGCCTGGTTTTATGGTCGTCGCCGGTGCCACACGTCGTCACCAGGCGCCCGTCGACGCGTCGCGAGCCGCTGGTTCGCCTCGGGGCCTAGCATGCGGCCGCAACACTCGGGCGTGCTGCTGGGGCCACTTCATTTAGTGCGGCCCGGCATGCTACAGTAAAAGGGAAGCGTCAACCCAGCGGAAGCGAGAGAAAATGCGCGAGCAGGAGCACACAAAACGACGACGCAAAAACCAGATGGCAACAATGGAAGGAAAAGAGAGCAAGGGGTCGGAAAAAAGAAAGAAGCGCGAACAGTTGTGTGGCGGGAACAAAAGATGTGAGTGTGGGCACGCGTGCCTGCTCAGTCGTTTCTCTCTCTCTTTTTTTTTCCTGCAATAACAGGAGGGCGGCGGCCGGTTTGGTATTCCGCTTGGGTTGATAGTGTACAACACGTGCAACGTGGTTTACTTTGTTAGTTGTACACTATACTTCTCGTCTTGCTCTCTCTCTCTCTCTCTTTCTGTCGCTTTCATGAAATTGCCCCAGGTTTCCGCGCACTCTCTTCCATATACAAGCAAGTGTTGGCACTCACTCAACCATTCTTGCTCTTTTCTTTCTTTTTTTCTTTCGGTTAGGTTCCTTCTCGAGGCGTGAAATGTGTACCCCTCGTGCGCGACGAGCTTCGAACGGCAGCTTGAAGTTTCCCCGAAAGAGAAGACCGACTATACCACTCTTCGTGGACGAAAGTAACATGAATGTGTAATTGCATTTCATTTCGCCGCTGTGTGACCTTCCCAATTTCTGTGTGGCGGAGCTCTCGATGTCAATAATAATTGCTGGGCTTTTACGCGCCAAAACCACGGTATATGATTCTGAGGCTAGCTCCGCAAACTTTGGCCTCCTGGGATTATTTAGTGTGCGCTGAAAACGCACAGAAGCGCCTCCAGCATTTCTGCCACCATTGAGGATGCGACCGCCATGGCAAACCCGCATCCTTCGAATCCACAGTCAAGCATCATATATCATTGTAGCACCGGAGCTGACAGTCCTCGGGAGTCCTAAAGTACGAGGCTCTTGAGGCTCCTTACGTGCAATAAATCGGAAAGCACAACGTCTCTGCATGTGATGGCTACATCGGCATGCATGTGATTTTGGCGTGGTGTCACACGAGGTTATAACACGACGCCATCATTAACGTTATTACTTGGCGTCATGTGGTCACGACACCATGCCTGACTTGACCGAATGACGACCCCGATTGCTCACGACACTTTTTGTACCGCCCACCATAGATGACTCAATGTGTTTCATCCAATGGGTGTTTTGCGGCAATGTGCTAATGCTTTGGCAGTACTATAGAGCACACGATTTCTCTGACATCCGATAGTATTAAATATGAATCTTTGTATAGCTAAAGCAAATATACATTCGCGGTTCTCGCATTGATGATAACAAAGACGAGATTTCGAGAGACAGCAATCGTGTATAACGTTACTGAAAATGTACCCTAAATGTAACGCATAAACGCGAAGCTATTCATGTCGCGGAGGGGAACGTCCGTGCGAGGCAGCCGAGCATTTAATTCTGAGGCCCTCAAACCAGTCCCTCAAAGCAATAACGCCGCAGAGCAGGTGGTCTGCATAATATACATGGAATTTATTTATTTATTTATTTATTTATTTATTTATTTATTTATTTATTTATTTATTTATTTATTTACTTATTACTTATTTATTTATTTATTTATTTATTTATAAATACTGCGGTCTAACTTAGACCATAGCAGGGTGGTACATAAACACGCACAACGTACATTTGGGCAAAAAGAACAAACGAACAATCGCAAAGCAATCAGAACTGGTTACAGGACACTTCAAATCAAATGCGCTTCAAGCAATACCAAAGATTTTTGGATTACAGCCTCGTTAGACAGGTTATTCCAATAGTTTATCGTACGAGGAAAGAAAGAATATTTAAAGGACTTGACTCTTTGCATCAAAGGCTTAATTGCTTGTGAATTTCGGATTCTGGTTGCGTAACCTGTAGATGGAATCAACATATGTGATGTATTAATTTTGTAATGACCATTTACCAACTGATAAAGGAACTTCAGTCTACAAACACGGTTTCTTTCGGTAATGTATGCGATGAACGATGTGACACAGTATACAAGCGGCATGAGTGTAGCACTATTTGCGAAAAGCACTAAGCGAGACGTTATACTGCATAAAACTTGCACAACATACGGTCGCTGGATGTTTATGAAACATGGAGGCCGATGCCCAACAATGCGAAGTTGATGCATACAACACAAAATGCACGGAGTCTCGGTAAAGACGTCACTTCCTGTGCACTTCTCATTTTCATTATATCGCCATCTTCGTTTCTACACCTAGAATCGTCTGCTTCTAATTGTCGATGTCGAAGATGACTGGCGAATGTGAAAGTTGAACGGCTTCCCGTATTCATTACTGAATACACAAGATAGTTGATTCACTATTCGCTGCCAAAGTTTACACTATATGGCTCTATATATACCGAAGGTCAAATGGGCTGCAGTATCTCGAATTTCGTCTGTTTCACGCAGTTTCGCTGGCGAACAGTGACCGCCTGCCATATCGCTGCTAGAATGTGACCGCACTTTAACCCGCTAGTCGAATCATGTTTCGGCTTTCAAGATGAACGCACCTGCTCAGGGCAGCACCAGAACATATAAACGTACGCAGAGCCTACAGAACCACTAAGTGTTTGATTAATTCTGGGGTTTTACGTTCCAGAAGAACAATACGATTATGAATTGGATACACCGTAGTGGGGGGCTGCAGAAATTTCGACCACCTTGTGTTTTTCAACGTGCGTGCACTGACATCGCAAAACGCACGGAACTCAACGTATCGCCACCATCGAGTTTCAGTCGCCCCCAACGGGATTCGACGCCGCGACCATCGGATCGGCAGCCGAGTGGCATCGCCACTAGACCATCGTGGCGGCGCAGATCCATTAAGTGGGGGAAAGCCTGCAATAAGGAGACGCTTACACTCCCTGGTGAACAGATTCTAGAACGCAATAAAATACGGAAAGGCAAATATATAAAAAAAGAAAACAAGGTCTCGCGCTTCGTGTTCGGTACAGGGACAGTCAACCCTTCTTGTTCTCTCTCTGCGAGCCGTGATTGCTACTCGTTACACGACCATTCGTTACACTTCCCACATTCGGGTTGGCCCCCGTCCACCATCTCGTTGCGGAACACTGGAGTGGCGAGCTTTATTCGCGGCCATATAAGCGGCCCGCGAGGTCATCTGCGACATAGAAAGAAGCGCTATAAGGCCCTTGCGGACAGTATGCCGGTTACAAAAAGAGAAGAAACATTCGCAGTGACTTGTGGACTATACATATGCGTCTCGACAGCTCCGAGGAGGGGTGTCACCGGGGAGGGGGGTCACACAAAGAGCCTCGGCCGACTTCCCATTTTCCTCGGCATCGTCGGCCCGTGCCGCATGAGACGACCGAGAGAAAGGAATTCGGCCGCTAATTAAACGGCTCGGCCGTTTGTCTGTCCCCAACGCGGCGATTCTCGGGTGGGGGCCGGATAACCGGCAGCCATTGCGGGTCCGCGATGCCTCAGAAGCCTGCAAGTTGTCGGCGCGCAGGAATACGCACTCTCGGACCGTACGAGAAAGGGGAGACGCGGGGAAGAGACTCGGGCCAGGCATAGATAGTGGAGACGAAAAGTGTGTGCGTATGTGTGTGCGCACGCGCGCGCGCGAGACAGAAATTGCATTCCGAAACCTCGAATCCCGCGGTTGTCGGATGGCCGCTGCCGAGTCCGTTTCTCCGTGCCTAATGTACGTCCTCGGAGCCGTAAATGTCCGCCTGATCATGCACGAGATTCCCGCTCGCTCCTTTTCTTCCCGTTAACGGAGCGTGCTAAACCGTAGCGAAAGTCTATAGTCAGCTGACCGGACCGAGCGGCTGTGTTCGCAGTCTGTGATGCGAAACAGAGCGGCGCTTCTTGGTTGCCCGGGAAGAGTCACCCACGTGACTGAACGACTGCTGAGCTACTGCGGATCGGTTATTCGGTTTCCCTTTGTTTCTACTTTCTTCCTCAATGGCTACGTCACTAATTTCCTGATGCACAACGCCAAGAAAGAAAAAGTAAATATATATACCGAGCACGACAATAATAGGAGCAATGATATACGGAAGCCTGTGTATAAGTGAACGTCGCTGAGTAAGGCGTAGAAAAGTCTGACAAATTCGTTCGTAGCTGGGCTGCCAATTGGCCAGTGACGACGACGACAAAAATATTTCAGGTATGCTCCTTTCTTGTCTCACTGCGTATCCGTTCCTTCGTATCTTGTTTCTTTGTCATTTTTTTTTTCTTTTTGCTGTAGTCCGTGCAAACTGTAATCTTAGAGCTAAAATGCTACATGTACAGCACTGCGGATGCTTTCAACGAATATGTTCCGAGGAAAGTGACGCAATGTTTTGCTAATTCGCGGGCACAAACATCATGGAGGACTACCGCTTTAGTGCCTTCTTATACATACATCAGGGCGCAAGTTAAGAAATACAGCAAGTTTTTAAACGAAACTACATAGAACTTAGTAAGCTTTTCACCGTGTTTTCGGCCTATATGCTTTCCGCCACTCACAAAGCTGGCTTTCATGAAAAATCAGCCGCCTTGAAACTGAACCGTTGAATCGGACATGGCGGATGATTACAGAAGGAACGAAGTTCCTTAATCGAGAAATGCTTTCTTTCACATAACGTAAATTACGCGAGTCTGGGAAAGAAAGTTTAGTAGGTATTGTGCAGTGCCCGTATTAACTTACAAAAAGAAAAATAGACATAAAGAAGGTTAATCAGGGTAAGGTTACTACATCACGATGCTTGCCCGCTATAGTGGTTTAAGTGGCTATGACACTCGGTCGGCTATGGCCCCGCTGACCCGAAGGTCGCGGGATCAAATCCCGGCTGCGGTGGCTGCATTTCCATGGAGGCGAAATGTTGAGGCCTCGTCTCCAAGCACAGTCGGCTCCTCCGGGAACGTCTGGGATCGTCCTGGCTTGGTCGGGAGTCCCGTGTTCGAGCCCGGAACACGACGACACGGCCCACGGAGCCAGCTAGCATCCTGCAACCAGGTTTCCAAGCCTCGTTCCCTTCTCGATCCGATCCGTTCTTCTTCTACTTTTCGTTCTTCTCCCGAGCACTCCGTGCCACCTTGTGATTGGGTCCTTATCCGCTCACGTGGCCATGCCACCGTCGACCAACGTCGTCTTTCTTTTTCGGCGCTCGAGTCTTATGTGGTGCTGCGGTCGTTGACTGTCCGTCACGTCTTCATATGCACTCAAAGCGCTACACTTACGACCGGCCGCACGATCACATTGTTTGTTCACAAACTTCACTCATCACAGTACTGTGCGACGTCAGAGCACGTTGAAGATCCCCAGGGGACCGAAATTTCCGGAGCCCTCTGCCATATACGGCGTCTCTCATAAATCATATCGTGGTTTTGGGACGTAAAACCTCGGAAGTCAATAAATGCGCCGACGCTTTTCGGGACACCGGGTAACTTCTAGATGAGAGACAGCGCGGCATGCAAAATGCACCCCCCCCCCCCCTCCCTCACTGTCAATGCAGTTTCTCTACCTTACAAAAATTTCGGGAGAGAAGCCTATTATATATCTATACATATTCGCCCTCCGACCTCACCGCCTGACCATTACGACCACCAAAGAGCATGGTTTCACTGCGTACATGCATATATACGATGGGCCATCTCTTCCAACCTACCTGATCTCTCATTATAATTTAAAACCTGTATTATGGCAATGGCCTTATGTTTTACATACGGAGGAGTCCTTGCAAAGTTGGCAACGACCTTGTCGAACACCTGGCGTCTTCGCAGGTGCTATAGAAATGATGACGAATGGAGGAAGGTCATCGATGTGCCGAAGCATGGGTATAGGCACCTATGGGACGTACATATTTATTTACAGAGTGATTACGACGTTAATTATGAATTATTAAGCAACTATGTTTAATTAAATACTCTGTATCACGCGTGTGGCTCATACCCCAGCGCTTGAGCGCGAACATGCGCCATCTACGTGATTTTACATGTATATGATAGAGTGAAGGCCTGCATCGCATTTGGTAAAGCATTAAAAAAAAAAAAGCCTAAGTTCCCGTACATATACGGTGCCGATAATGTCGCCTTAATTCCAACGCGTGTCACTGAGGCTTATTAGGTCTTGCAGGCGTCTTCGTGCACCAAAACGTATTTTCAAAAAGTATATGGTTTAATTCGTAAATTAACGCATTAAGAATGTGTACCAGTCGTTCGACTTCAAATGGTACAGAGGTAAAAGAAGCGGTTTTTCTTTCTACTATACCACTTTGCTTAATTATTTCATCTATCTTCAGCACTGCAGCCGTATGAAAAGCCCGGTGCAAATGTTGACCTGCGCACGTATAATGATCTGATGCATGGTAGAGCACGCAACTGCAATGCGCATCATATATTATCCGAGCGATACGTTTCTGTAGGAGTGAACGATGAAAGTTTGTTCTTGATTTGCCTATAGTACGCGTATATGTCTGGAGCAACTAAGAGTAAGAGTACACGGACCCAAACGCATATTATGATTTGATGTGCCAGTTTCCCGTACCACATGGTCTGGACAGGCGATATGAGGCACGTATGGGCACGACATGCTATGATATATAGTTAAAATGAAATAGACAATACTGTCAGCGGTTCCCCTGTGCAAATCCTGAAAAAGGACATGTCTGCTTAATTTGCACTTGCAGTCCCAGTTGAAGAGATCGACGCCGATGTTACCAGTGAATATTAATCGGATGCTATCATCCGCAGAGGTATACGTGGCCTCTTCTTGGCCCACCTAATCACGCTGCATATGCATTTCGCCCAAGGAAGGCACAATTAAATGTAGCGAGCCAGAGTGCGGCCCCCGACCAGCTAACGCTTCTTTTTCGTTCTTATTCAACTTACCGACCATCTATAGTCGCGCTTCCTTTGAAGTCCGGAAGCAAAAATCGACTTCAGAAGCGTGCAAGTCCGTTAGAACGGTTGCTCATTTGAAGGCAGTCATAGCCAAAAATGCGTTGATTTCGACGGTTCACCAGTGGGAGCTCTTCTGAACTTTTCCAGCTACGAAACAGAACGATAAGGGATTAATAGGATGCTGATATTGATTATGCGCTATTAACAAGGGAGACACACATATTTATCGAAAACTTGATCGTAACGCATCAAAAATATCCCATAAACGTAACATGCCGCTTATAAACAACACCTCATTATAATGAGACAGCACATGTACACACGTAGTGGAATAATGTGACTTGCCCTTGTATGTAATCTCGTCAATTCTAGCGGCCTCTTGAATAGTTGCGACCGTGGCACACAAGAAAGAAGCAAAAAAGGAAGAAGAAATGATCCTCACAATTTCATTCCTGTACTACAGCATATTACTAAAGGAAGTCTACCTCGCTGAAGTGGACCTGTCACCCACTTTCACGCCCCCTTCAACCTGTCTCACCCCCCCTCCCCATCAAACCTCGCCTTTCAGCCCCCCTCACCAAACTAACCCACCCGCTTCTCGCCAAAGTGCATCGGCGGCGGGCTGCCCGGCACGGCAAGGCGCCCGTACGGGAAAACGAAACCGCAGGAGGCGAGACGCGGCCGAGGCTCCCATTGGCTCGCGAGACGCGCACGTCACTCAGGTCGACCGCCAATCCGCCACGGGGCTGGCCCTCTCCGCGGGCCCCCGCTCGCCCCGGTGTCAATGAGGCCGGAGCGGCGGTGATCCACATCGCGGCTTCGGTCCCCTTCCACTCGCCCTGCCGCACCAAGCGAGGAGCTCGCCAGCCAGCGACCGCCCGCAAGAACCGCCTTGCTGCCGCACGCCAAGTCCACTTTTTTCCGAAGAGCCGCGCATCGGCCCACATTGCTTCCGGACTACTTGCTTTTTATTTCCCCAATCTCTCTTCTCCTCCATCGGACTCCCAAGACTAGAACACCGGGAGAAAGTACTCGCCGCTTCTTTCCTTCCCGCTCTTCGGACCCCAGCGAGCGGCTCGGACCCCTTGCCTCTCCGGTCGACGCGCCTGCGCACACCGTATCCGCAAAACTCGGAACGCGCGCTCCGTGCGCGCGGCCCAAACTTTGTTTCTGCCACTTCCCCCCTCCTCTCGTGCTGTACGCACACCCTCCTCCAATTCAGTGCTCGCGCTCCCGAAAAGAAGAACTGTGCGTGTGTGCCTGTGGGACGTTCCGACCACCGGGCTCCCTTCCTCACCGCCCCCAACTTTCTCCCTTCTTACCCCCAACAATCCCGATCTCCCGTACGCCGCTGCCCAGCCATGCATTTGCCGTGCGCCGTCGGCACCCACCTACCGGGCCATCACCACCAGCAGAGCCAGCAGCGCGAGGTGATACCGGCGCCCATCTCGTCCACGTGCGTGGTCAGAGACAGCGGCGGTGGCGTGATGACAACGACGTCGTCTTCGGCGGCGACCACGACGGACCTGGCCTCGATGCTCCCGGGTGAGCGGGCACTGACGCAGGTGCTCGCCGAGCACCCGGGAGAACTGATGCGCACCGGCAGCCCCAACGTGGTGTGCTCGGTGCTGCCCAGCCACTGGCGCTCCAACAAGACGCTGCCTATGTCGTTCCGCGTGCTGGCGCTCAGTAGCGACGTCTGCGACGGCACGCTGGTGACGCTCAGGGCGGGCAACGACGAGAACTACTGCGGGGAGCTGCGCAACGCCTCCGCCGTCATGAAGAACCAGGTGGCCAAGTTCAACGACCTGCGGTTCGTCGGCAGAAGCGGGAGAGGTGAGTTCGACGGCTCGAACCAAACGTGCCTGCACATGGTCCTCGGGCTTTTATAGTCTTGCTCTTCTGTCAAGCCGTACAGCAAACCTGCTTTCGATCCTTGTGGCACATTATCGAGAAGGCTAATCTTTCGGTACGACACTCTAGATAACAAACACTGTGGTTCAAGGTACATTCAAGAGCACACGTGAACATGCATATGTGCAGTGTCTGGTAAGCCGAATCCTTTAAAAGCTCAAGAGTTAAGAAGAAATAAAAAAAAAAAGGGGGGGGGGGGGTAATGATTGGTTAACGAAGTACACTATGTATGTCGTCTCTTCAAAATGAAGGACGCAATGCCGGGTGAAATTCATTGCCTAAGTTATCCCGTCTTCCCGGAGAATAGACGAGTGATGGGCTAGGCAGCATGACCGATGATCATTCGGAGTCAGTGAATCCCAAGGGAATTCAGTGGATTCCAAGGGAGGGCAATCGTGGCATAGGGCGGCAGAAAGAGATGACATTGAGAGGTTCGCGAAGACACTGTGGTCGTATATAGTTAGCGGATTAATCGGAGAAGTATGGAAGATGCTTTCGCCTTGCAGTGGACGTGGACTGGCTTGTGATGATGCTGATGACGAAAGGCAAATGACGTATACCGAACTACAAGTGTCATACCCTTTGAAATTGTTTGTGTAGACAAGATGTGAAGCTATCAGGTTTGTCTGCATCTGTTGATGCCACTGCCAGAAACACAAGTCAACCGTGCAGTCCGCGAAATCTACGAGTTCGGTTCGGCCACGGCAGTCAAATTTTCGATGCAGTTGAAAATGAAAAACCCGTGTCACCATGCATTGTCAGTGCATGCTAATGAACTTGCCGGTGGCTAAGATTTTTGGAGCCCTCCACTATACGGCTTGCTTCATAAAATAATATCGTGGTTTTGGCACGTAAAATTCCATTAGTTATTAAATACGGGCAAGGATTATTGTTCACTTCCTTATCTGCTGCAAGATTAGATGGTTTTTGGGGTTGTCACCCAATATCTATAGAAACACGGAGCTTCTTTTCCCAAATCGTGGCTGAAGTCCCTACTGAACACATAGAACAAACGGAACTTCAGGAGCATGTTATACTGCTTGACAAATACCTTCAGCACTGTGTTGATTGGATGCAATCAAGTGTTCCTAATCAGTGACAAAATATGTTGCGTAAGCAATGGTCGCAAATGTGAAGTAAAACCGGAACGACAGCGGTGAGTGTTTACATAATGATCGAGGTGTTCCTTATTCAGGTATCTCAGGTATACGTACAGTTATTTGTTCGACGAGTTCAGTGTTCAATTAACGAACACCATAAAACAGCTGCCTCCATAGTTGCATAGAGATGCGAAATCAAACGCCAATCAAACGGGTTGCTTCATAACGCCCAATCAAAGAGCCCGTGCACTCTGCGATTGCACGTTAAAGGACCCCAGGTGGTCGAAGTGTCCGAAGCCCTCCCCTATATACGGCGTCTCTCATAATCGTATCAGGGTTTTGAGACGTAAAACAACAGAAATTACTCCCTTTCGAAGACGAACTGTATAGTCATATGACTGTGCTGTGGTACAGTGGCGCTACTAACATTACGACTGAGTTAATTGAGATTTAACCACTGCCAGTGTGATAATGAGGCACGCTGTGGGGAGGGGCTCTAGATTTATTGACCACCTGGTGTTCTGACCCTTTCATCAAAGTACGTGGGCATCCTTGCATTTCTACCGCGTGGAAATGCGGGCGGCAATTGAACCCACGTCCTCGAGTTTCGCAGTGCAATACCTTACCTGGCGAATCACGGCGAGTTACAACATAGTGAAAACTGTTGGCTTTTCTTTATACGTATATACCCTCGCACGCCTATATGTGGATATAGTGAGAAAAATTGCTATATGTTTGCATTTACCGTTGCCGATAAGTTTTTTTTTTTTCTTCTCTCTCTTGGCAATGAACTTCTCGGAATTCCGCAAGGTGGAGCAACGATTACGAAAGGGAAAATTAGAAGTCACCAGTTTGTAGCACGAAAGTACAAGGAAACTCATGCGCATTTCTGCAGAAATGAAAGCTGATTAGGTGACGAAACATGTTGGTCCAAGGTTCGAACATGGACCCAACGCCTGTTCTGCGTTCGAGCTTGGGAAAATTCGCTGGAATTCGAACCCAGATCAGCCTCGCGCGGCCAATTCCTGGTTAGCTCTGCTGGCAGAGGGCGCGCCCCGGATAAGCCTTGGTGCCGGGATCGAACCGTACTAATATTTCGTGAACTAAGAAGCTTTCATTTCTGAGCATTCTTGTACAGATTTACTTGTTGCTTTATGCTATAAACGGGTGGACGCTAATTTTCCTTTTCAAGGTCTTAATGTTTTATTATTTTTTGCCGTGTTCGTGTGTCCTAATGGCATGCCGTCTAATATAGTGAATCATACAGTCTCTATATGTCCACGTTTGGTGTGAAGCACGTTGAGAGTTTCCGGCGCTGGGCTGGGATACACACGTATATAGTGTGCAGCCCTTGCAACGTCTAGGCCAGGGATTTCAAACACGCGGTGTGCGGACCTTTCTCTAGCGGCCTGGTCCCGCGGGAGTCACCATGTGCGGAAACATACAGTGGAACAAAAAGTTCCATATCTCACAATTGGCGTCCAGATTATATTCATTTCGGAGATCGAATCGGTGTGTTTCTCTAATCCTGACGCCAAATCCTTTTAAGAAACCCTCATATTTCAGTTATAGGCATGGAGGAAATAAAGAAAACTGGGAGAGGATGTCACGCGACACTGTTGAAGCCTAGTCATACACCATTTAAAGGGAAGAATCGCGGGAAATGGGACCTGATCACGTGATAGGCAAGCGGTAGATTGATGCACGGTTAAGCACCACTAAAAGTTACCGCGTCCAATCGAGTTCGAGCGGTCCGGTAACTATGCGGACTTAACCCTGCCCAACAGGCGGCGTGCACAAGAGGTTGGTTTGCCGAGGCTATATCAGAATCACGTGAAGCCGCCTCCTAGTTTGTTTGTTTTTTTCTGGGTTACCCGAAAGGCATCCTTTAAAAGTGGCAATGTTAGCTGACATTTTGCTCAAGTTTAGCTGATTTGGCAAACTAGACGGTTTTCGTTTTGAAACAGAGGAACACTGCGGCTTTTCACCACCTATAGTCCACAGCTCAAAAGGGTGCCTCCTGGAGCGGTGAAATTCAGGAAGCGTCGTATAGGTTTACGACATCATCACGGGTTATTGTTGCTAAGGCGTGCTAGGCGTGAATTGAAAGCTGCAGTATTTGCTCACTGAGGGAGGCACAAGAGATAAAATTCCGCCCATGTCATTGTCAAAACTGAAAGTTTTATTTACGCAATTTTCATTTCAGCGGCTTCATTCGACATGTGCGCAATGTGTAATGTGTACGGGGTTTGCGTTTCCCCACATGTCTAAGACAAAGACAGAGAGGGTGAGATGTACTGGTTCTTAATAAGGAAGATGAAATAGAACGGGCTCGATCGGTAACTATCCTTCTGGCGAGGACACCTCAACCACATCACACAGGGCTAGGGAATGGGATTAGGACAAAGTGAATGAAGCCTCTAAGCTATGTGGTGAGAAGGTAGGGGAACTGTGGAGAGGACTTCCTCTGTATATGCGCGGGAAGGGTTATCAAAGTGCGCGCCTTGGCATCCCCTCACCCTCTCCAGCTTTTTTTTTTCTTTTTAAACAGAAGACGTTCCCGTTCCTAGGATCGAAGTAAGCAGGCTATATATTGAACACGGTAAACATGCACGGCATGTTTGAAGATCCGTACTGTTCCTCTGTTCACAATATTGTTCAATCCAAATAACCCGAAAGGTCCCTTCAGTGATTTGCTTCAGTCTTCAAGTTCAAGTTTATTAGTAATACGAGCTCATGATGCATAAATTGGTTACAGATGTTGCAGAGACGAGGCTTCCAAAGTATAAATGACTGCAGAAGGACCTCTTATCAATATAGTTGATCCAGTTCGAGCTAAACGCTCTGGATAGGGCGTCTCTATAGCACTGCAAGTACGATTACAACAGAAGCACTG
Source organism: Hyalomma asiaticum (assembly GCA_013339685.2). NCBI lineage: Eukaryota > Metazoa > Arthropoda > Arachnida > Ixodida > Ixodidae > Hyalomma > Hyalomma asiaticum. Next base: position 76,293,272 of record CM023486.1, on the reverse strand, counting down.
ACAGCTGTCTTTCGGGATGTCGAATAAAAGGATATAGGCATGTTTACAAGCAGCGCTAACCGAATAGTTATTGAAACGGCGTGCTTCTAACTAAGCAAGAATGACGGGAAAACAGGGACAAACTCATACCAACTGAAAATGTATTAGGGAAACAGCACATCGTCGTCTCTGTTTAGCAATGCACAGGCTGTTCCATGCAGTAATCATAAATCACCAAGTATCTCAATCAGCGGCTTTGCTAACAGAATATAAAGCGTCAGGTATGCTACCTCGCCACGCGGAAAAACACGTTGCGTGCTGTCCTACTGAATCTTCTTTCATCTGACGAAACTGAGAAGGCCCAAAGCACAGAACTGCTGCAGTACCTTAACGGACATTATAGAACTTGGTGGAACTACAGCTCTCTAACGTGGCAGTACAGGAAGAGCTGAAGAGCAGCAACGACTACCGTTAAAGCGACCCCAAGTGGTACCGTCCACTCAAAAGCTTTCGCCGTAAAGTCCCCCACAAACACGCGGCACGCACGGTGGTCTGCCTCCGCGGCTTCCGGTAAAGAGGGAACTTGTTCCCGGAAAAAAGCCGGAGCCAGTTTTCCTTCCGACTTGACCACAATGAACGCGCTTCTGGGATGATACTATCCACAACATTAATCTTGGCCAGCCTTGGTACGCACCTGAAAGTGGACAGTGGTCATCAGGGGGAGGAGGCACCTCCCGGACCAGAAGCACGTCCATTTCGCGTCCTTCCTAAAGTCGACAGCGAACGTTGTAACTGAACGAAAAGCTGTCGCGTTTGGGGTCCTCCTAGCTTAAGTACCATGCAGAAACAGCGGTGGCGCGCAGCGTGGTGCAGTGTCCAACTCCGCTGGCCGAAGTGGTCATCACGCGACGCTTGCGGCGCAGACCGCCGGACACACTTGACCACTCCAGCGGGGAGTCGTGGGGTCGGGGAGAGCGGTCGTCGCACAGATTTGTCACTGTTTTCCCAACCCGCCTTGGCGGGAGGATGAAGATGGCGTTTAAGCTACAATCTTCCTAAATATGCGTCGGAATGCCTGCGTTTAGGGAGTTTTTCGGGTTCCTTGTGTATAGATGATGGAGAAGAGCGATCGGCTGAAACTGGCTACCCTTCTAAAGCGACTGCGTCGTTAGCTAATGGTCGTAGCCGCTGGTCATCCGTACTTTTGACCGTGTGAACACAAATGACACTTGTGCACTTATTGGCCTATCGCAGGCGCAGTGCGGGGTACGTCAAGGCCACGTGCGCGAGCTTTGGCATGTACGAATAAACATACACGTGCATCTAATGTGCACATGAGCGTACTGCACACGCACATGTGCGTTTGTGTGTATGTGAGGCAGAGAGGGGGGAAAACGAAGATACAGCCCAAGAGGGGCGGGAACGGGTCTGAGTGATTCGCGGAACGGATGATGGTGGTGGTGACGCCGGTGTCAGGATGTGCATTGGACGGATCTTAGGGTGCTTGTTGGCACAAGTGACTACTGAGTGCCAGCGTTGAGTAATTAGCTTTATTCTGACACCTGTGAAGGTATTATAGATGGAATCTAGTTGACATGTGGTGCGAGTATCATGGTTTTTCCTGGTAAAGGGTATATAGGACTGTCTTTATATAGATGACTGTACCATTAAATGCCTTGCTTACTCAGCTGCAACCTTCTCATGTCTGTGACATAGCCTTCGCGTCCACGTAATGCAAAAATACTTGTCTGCGGGTGCATAACTATGGGCGTGCACCCACATGAATTAGGAACGCTTCACAATATGTGAATACGTAGTTTATGCCCCTACCGCAGTGTACACTTTAATGTCGTTCTAACGGAATGACCATAGTGTCTACCGAAGTTGATCGGCTGCAAGAGAGGGAGGTTTAATGTCATTCGAATAGAGTGGCTTCTGAAGTAGAACGAGTTGCAGAAACTCATCCGCCTTCGCGCTCGAGCAGAATCTATACCCTCTATCCCAGAGCAACTGAAGGATTTTCTTTCACCTGCTTTAAACGAGCGTCGCCGTTGTGGGTTGCCTTATCAGCCGTAATCAGCCGTAATAAACCTGTCTATGCATGTTTATCCAGTTAAGCGAAGACCAACATCAATATTAAGTTAAACAGTTTGACTTTTCAGCCACATTCCACACCTTTTCCGGCCAGTTCGTTTGGAATCATTGCCGCTGGTATCATGAATGAATGACATTATACTTCTCCCCTGCATAGTGCCATCAAGGATCAAATGGCCTTGGTTGCACCGAACGTCCGATGTGACAGAGCTGTTAGACTGGAAAGCTTTTAAAAGCGTGTTTTATTCCTGTCGATTCAAGTGCATTCAAATCTCATTTTAGCGCACAGCACAGAGGCGAGTAAACATTACAAATATTACATTATCGCTCAGCGAAAGACACCCTTATAACTACCCCGTTCCTTCGGATTTACAAAGTGTTAGATTTTTTTTCTCTAGAGTCAAATGTCGAAAAAAAAAACAAAAAAAAAACACGAACGACATGGTTGCCTCCACTGCGGGACCCAGATGACAATTAACGCACCCCATCGCGTCCCAGTTGACACTGGCGACCGAAGTGCTCTCTACCTGCATTCCACTGACACTCCCCTTCTGTTCCCTCTTTCGCACCTGGATTTAGGGAAGGAATTAAGGCGCATTAAACGTGCACACGAAAGAGCGAACAAATCATGCAGTGGACGGGGATTAGCGTGAAAGTAGGACTACGTGCGCACAAGCGACATATAGAGCGGATAGTCTATAATACAGTATAAAGAAAAAATAGAGTAACTTCAGAACAGTGTATGTAGTGTTTCGTCGAATACCGTTGCGGAATCTTCTACGCCCAATGTTCACACCTTGTTTTATTTATATTATTTATCAGTGCTTAAGTTAACACCTCGGTCCGTTACTCAGCGACAGCTCCCTAATCCTTTCGGGGCATGTTCTGGACCGCGGTAGGACGTGCCGGTCTGTTCGGATCTCGTATGCTATACTGGAAATGTCCAGCCGTGTAGGTATAACACACAGAGCAATCTGCATTGAAACGTGCGGGATTAGAGAAGTAGGCAGACGCGTTTGATTGTACAAGCGAACGATGCAACTTAGTTTGTTTAGCAGCAAACGGGCTATATACGCACGTACGGGTTGCGCTTCCTCGCAATCACGGCAGAGGGCTTGCCGGGGGATTTGCAATCCGCGCGGAAACCCCAGTGCAACGAATGGCAAGAAAGGACGAAGGGGTGAATGTGGAGACACGCTCCCGAGCCTTCCCTGGATGGACAAGAGCGGCAATAGACTGTTTTAGTTGGCGAGTTGGTCGAGGTAAACAGGAAAGTGAACGAGCCGGAAGGTTTGCGAAAGCGGGTGTTAAGAGTACGTCGTTACTGCAACCTATGTGATACTGCTACTGCTCTTTGTAACGTCCCAGTTTCTACACTGCGATGATTCCATGAGATGATGGAAATGGAGAGAAAGCGAATGAGTAACGCAATGGTTGTTGCTGCGAAAGCACGTGAGTCCGATGTAACACCCGCCGGATACAAGCATACTCCGAACACACAGGCCCTGACTGTGACCTGCCGCGTTTCGCACGCGCCAAAGATGGCAGAATTACTTCTAAATTGTAATTAAGTTACATTATTAATTACTTTGTCTAGGATTTCATGAAATGTAATTAAATTACGTTACAGATTGCATCTGGACGAATGTAATTTAAATCACTGTGAAAGTGCTTTGAAATTACTTCAACAAAAGTTCTCCCTTTTGCCATGATTCATGATACACTTTATTTACAGCACATATACATTGAAATTAGCACCTAAGCTAATTACACCCTGTGGTTACCGCACACACGTTTTTCTGAACTGTCTCGTTGCTTGCGTGACTCTGCTTGACTTCAGAATTGTTTGGTCGGCGGGGCCACCTGAGACCACAAACATTTTGTACAAAAAAAAAAAAATCCTCTCTCTTGGTGGGGCATGATTACGCGTTTGAAACCTTTGCACGTTGCCCCGCTGTCCGACTGCTGAATAAAACGTGTAGTCGTCGACGACCCATTTCTCCGAAGTGTCGAGGGTATAGTGGACTTCCAACAATGCTATTCTAGAAGGCTTCGAGTTCGGGTTTTACGCGGATTTTAAAGTTTCTGTGGTCCTGCCACTCAGATTAACTGGCATGTGCAATTTTTCTTTCCTCTCTTGGCAAATGTATGTAAAAAGTAATGCGCACATGCGATCTTCTAGTGAAATGTAATTTTGAAAGTAATGAGTAAATGTTCAAGCTACGCGCTTGAAGCAAATGATTACTCATTACATTTATTAATTACTCGTTGCAGCAAAATGTAATTTAAGCACTGTAATTTTGACTGCCAAGTCTGATACACGCCCAACTATCTGGCCTTACTAACTGCACTTCGAACAGAGAACGTTCCTTCACTATACTAGTACTCTATCTTGCTATAAGTAAACCGCAGGGAATGCTGGTCGCTGATCGCACCATGCAGGTCACTCATACGTCATTAGCCCAAAGAACATCAGCAACAAACAGAGGCACACGGCAATTCCAGCCGTCTTTATTCTGCGTCGGCAAGCACGAACTGGTATGATGCGAAGCACAGGGCGAGAGAGACTTACTCTCACCTATATATACCCTGCCTATCGTTTTTCTAGAGAAAAGAAAGAAAATTCAAGAAAGCAAACATCCCTTTCTTCGACGGACCGTCTGCGCGGGCATCGGCGTTGCAGCGTCGTACAATGCCAGAGATTTCGCGTCATTTATATCCTCCTTACTTCCGGACCCGTGGAAAAAGCGAGCCCCTCTGGATATCGGACGAGAAGTGAGCACCTATTGTTTCCGCCATCCGAGCCAAGGGGGCATCGCGATCTCGGCCTCTCGATCAAAGCCGTCGCGTTGAAGATATCGGCGTGTAGCCGCCGCACCGCACGCTGGGCCTCGACCTTTCCCGCTGCCGAATTTGTGGGTTGTCCGCTGCCCGGCCGTCCTTTCAGAGGCTGCAGCGGAGAAAAGAACGCGTTGCCGCATTTTGCTTCGACACCGCATGAGGTTCGCCTCTTGTCGGCCTGGCGTGCGCGCTGACCGAAGCGAATGATTCTTCGCTTTATGCGTACACCCGGTAGTCGCCGGTTAAAGGAAACGGGCCCCTCCCTTTATAGCGCCAGTTCTTTCTAGTGCTGACACTGCGTGATGAAAACTATAAGCAGCACTGAATTCATCTACGCTTTCTGTCGGCTGGGCTAGTTACTTTTCGTGACTCTCAAATAGCGGCAGGAAGCGAGAAAAATATAGGTAAGGCAGCACCTGCCCCACATCAATGCACACAACAGTAGGCGTTTATTCTATATATAGCCACCTTGATGTGTCGTTGCTTGTCCTTGCAGTTATTCATTGCCATTGTAGGCGCTCCGATTTGTCACACTAGAGCAGCCATTATACAGTACAGGATGCCCACTGAATTTGACAAGAGAGGCACCCGATAAATTAACAACAACAACAACAACAACAATAATAATAATAATAATAATAATAATAATAATAATAATAATAATAATAATAATAATAATAATAATAATAATAATAATAATAATAATAATAATAACAGACCTGGCATTCTTAGTCTACATTGAGGTCTAAATCATTAAACTGATTGGTCCGAATGACCTAAGAGGTGAGTGCGCCTGGTAATTTCATGGACGAGCACTGCAATAACGGAATGCAAAAAAAAAAGGAACACTAAAAAAACACCACAACATTAATGTTGATCGAATGCTTCGTAATTGGCAAACACTGAGCATGACGCCGCGGTCGTTATAGTCCACGTTTCACCGTGCCGTTCCTTCGCACCTAAAACAGCTGAGCACGCAGACATGAACACCTTACCCGCAAAACAAATGTTCCATCCTTTCGTACACAGTAACCGATGCGACACCTCATATAGAAGTGACGCCTAAAGTGTGTAATGTGGCCCCTTTATGTCTCTCCCCCTTTTGTTGATGGTTCCACAGCCGGTGTGCTCCGAACTGGGGCGTCCATCGCTTCGATTGGCGGCTGCTGAGAGCGACGCGGGAGGTAAACGAGCCACCATTTGTTATCGGGGAGCGCTTTTCTTCGAAGGCGAGCGTTCGTCGGGCCCCCCTATACTTGGCCAGCACGGTGAGCTCCGGTGCGAACCGGCAACTTGAGTGAAGGGCTCCCGGGGCTTGTATCAAGGGTCTTTCTGCCGACCCTAATGGTTTCGGTGGTCACCGGATCGGCAGGGATGACCCAGGGCCGAGATCGGTTTCGCGTTGGCTATCCATTCGTCTATCAACCCGGCTTTTTCTCCTGCTATTTATCGCACCCTCGCCTACACCTGATCGCGGTCAGCATCGGGCATGGTTGTTTCTTTTCAGACACTTTGCTCAAACTCGTAGTGGCGTTACTTCGCCGCTTCTTCCTTTCTTTCGTTTACCGTTTTTTTATTATTTATTTGTTGCTATTCGATCTTTTATATCGCCATCCTGAAGAGGAAAGCACGTACGAGGAAGAAATAGAAGTCTTAAGATGCAATATATTGCTTCGTCGTCGTCATCATCCTCATCATAATTATCATCATCATCGAAAGTCTCTCCCATAGTTCTCCAACTACCTTGATTCTGTATTTGCTAACCATGGCCACACTTTCCCGCAAACTTTATCTCATCTGCCCACGTAACTTCGTACCGCCCCTTGCCGCGCTTTCCTATAGTTTCGGAATCCAGTCTGCTACCCGCAATGAACATTTGTTACGTTGCCTTCTCACATTACATGCACTACCTTTGCCACTTTCTTCTTGACTTATATTAAGATGTCGTCAAGACGCATTTGTTGTAGTTGTTACAGTAGAGGGGGACCCAGGCCCACTCCATTCTTGTCCCTTGGCGTTACACTTGTAATTTTTCTTCTTAGGTCTCGCTGCATCGTTTGCTTGCTTGTAGGAAGTCGGTGAGCTGTACAGCGCTTTGCGTTTCCTCACGCGAGCAGCTCCGGGCACAGTGCTTCGTCGCCTTGAGCCACGACAGCTTCCGATGAGGACGAAAGGATCGAGTGACACTTGACTACAAGCGATAAATGTGCGCCCGGCCTGCACTGATCTAGCTAGAGTGTGAGAAATGGTACATCAAGCCGTTGTGCCCAGCCTGCACTGACCTAGCTGTAGTGTGAGAGATGGTACGTCAAGCCGTTGTGCGTTTTCGACGCAGTGGAACGTTGGAGGAATACTTGAACATTAAACGTGTAGAAAGTTGGCCCGTTCCATTATACTCGGCCTTCAGGGACGGGCCCGGCTGGTAGGGGAAGGCGTAATCGAACGTAAACGAACCCGGGCGCTGCGTTTCGCAAAATTTGACGCAAAGACACGTGACACAAAAGGAGCCATCAAATGACAAGACAGTTTTGCTTTGAACGACGCATAACTTGGTCTGTTATATCGAGAGAAAACAGGGAAGAAAGTAAGAAAGGAAGAAAAAGAAAGAAGGCAAGCTTGAGACTCGTACTACAACTGTTTCAAAAGACGGTGGCGATATCGTTGGTGAGTGCACAATCGGCAACATTCCGGGCTCGGAGTTATTTCATTGCAACTCCTATTCCGGTGCGACAACCAGGTCCAGCAAGCTTAGGCAAGCACCTCGTGCAGCAGAAACCACCTCACCGACTTGTGGCCGACTAAATCAGAGAAGTCGGGTCTGAAGCCCCGCAGAACCGGGTGCGCGTGAAAGAGCTAGGCGGTGTATCTAGACTCTCATGAATGATACTCGAAGAAAAAAAAAAGGGGGGGGGGGGGAGGGGAGGGGGTCATGCCGGTGGTGTGGAGAAGAACGGGCCTCGTCCCGAATTGAGAGATCACCGCGAAAATAAAGCGTCGCTCCGGTCGCCAGACACGTGAGAGTGGCACGACCGAAATGGCGGTGCAAGAAAAGGGAGCGGGTGTGCATAGGTATAGGTTCCGCGGATGCATTCACCTATACAGCCCACGAGACGCGCGGCACCCCGCAGACCAGAGTGGTTTCGGGCAGGACGAATACACCAAAGAATAATACCAAAGAAAGGAGGGCGTCGCTACAATGACCGCAGCCGTCGTACCGTATACAGCAGGACAGGTATAAAACGAGGACGCGGGGTGTGAAGGCAATAAAAAAAAAAAAAGAACGAAGTAGGAAAGAGAGAGAGAGAGAAGGTGCTGGTATGGCGAGACAAGGTGGCTGCCGGTTGAAAAGGACACGTCGGCTGTTCCCTTGCACCACAACGTACCCGCTATAGTGGTGGAGATGCCACTCCCCTGGAACTTTTCACAAGGCCCCAAAGCACTGCTGCTCAACGGTCTGATCTCGCCCGGGCGGGAGTTGCGACGTCGTGTACAGTGATGCCCTGCCAGTATTTTATGAGTGCTTTCGAAGAGGAATTCGGCAGCAATTCGTTCATATAGGGAGCATCATAACTTGGCGTTTAATCCTCAAAAATGTTATAGTTCGCACTATTTCGCATACTTCGAAAACGTAGCCAAATAGGGTGAACGTGCATGTTATACAGCAGGATAAAGGTAAGGAACCGCCCAGTGCTCTGTTTCGTGTACGGTTTGCCCAGTCACAAATGCTGTTACTCTGTTTAGCAGCAGCATGCGCCAGCAAACCAAAATCAATGCTGTTTTACGTATTTCCGAATTAATAGCGCTGAAACATTTCCAACAGTGTCCTCCCATCGTAAGAAAGATAAGGGAAAATGGTTTGACGTCGTCTACCACGGAAGCAGCAAAAGCAGAGAGAGCGTGGCGCTGTACGATTGAAGCCTAAAGAAAATGGGTATCCACCCGACACGTGATCGTCGAAGTCGTAGGCTCGCAGTGAAGCGGAACAAACATTCTCAGCCAATTATATACAGTCTCTCATTGGTCACGTGTTTTGCTTGCCAAGGCTGGCTGCCTTATGCCCTCTAATATATGTTTTATTCTGTCTGCCGCGTTACCAACTCAATGAATAAACTAAAGTGAACTGTCTCCGCACTTACGGTCAAGTATATAAACGGAAACTTTAGTGTCCAGAGTGCTACGCTTTTAAACTAAAGAAAAACACTGAAATGAATTAGATTGATAGATTACTATATGAAAACTCTATTGCCACTAATTTCGTCCTTTTATGTTCGATATTATATAAGAGAAACTCCTGGTGAAAGTCATTTTTGAATTCCGCGCCGAAACTTTGTGGAGATCCCGTCACGAACCCAATTCCTTTCTTTCGTATTATCGCCAGATTCATTCAGTGAAATTGTCTGAAACACGTCATTAAGTCTCTGGCTTCCTTGCGACAAAATGCACATATCTTCTACCCATAAGTAATTAAGAAAGCCTTAGTAGACGTCGCTTAAGATGTATGACGTCACGCGTGTCACTGCTGAAACCTCCTACTGGTGTCTCCACTTGTTTCTTCTTGCGCACTTTGTCTTGTCCGCGTCCACTCCACGCGAGAGTGGTGGCTTTGGTAAAGTGAAAAAGCGAATTTTGTAAGACGTTAAATATCGGTATTTACTCTAGTTTCCCTTTAACGACATTAACAAATTGCGGCAAATTGAGGAAACCTGTTATACGCAACAATCTCGGCGCACATCTCACGCGCCCGGTTCCATTAGCTCGCCATGTTACTACACCAGCACCCGGATAGAATGCACAGTGAATTGAGACGGCAGGCGTCTTGGGTATACGGTCTATAAATGCGTAAATCTTGCATATATACGTGTTCCTATAAGCCGGAAGGTGAATTGTCGTCCGCACAGGACCGGACGTCCGTCTATGGGAGCTTGCCTCCCCGAGGTGTGGTGGTGCACGAGCCCCTTGTCTGGAAAGAGCGCGCGGGGCACGGCGGATTTCCTCGCAATCACCGCACAGTGTGGTGGCGCGGCTCCCGAAAGCTCATAGATCAAGGAATTAGGCGAAGCAACGCCGACACTATACGGTGGGACACGAAAGGAACCACCTTCGGGATTAGAGAAGTCGCTCTTCCTTTTTTTGTGCTTCGACGTCCGTCGTTTCTATAAGTTTGATGGATGCGAAAACTGGTCTTTATCGAGCTTTTTTCTTTCTTCACCAACTGCCACAGAGGAAGTCCCTTCTTTTACGAGAACAGAAAGGGCGCACGCTTGCGGAAAATTTGCTCGTTTCGTAAGGTGAACCGGTCAGATTCGCGGTTGAGCAAGCGTTGCGCGGCTGCAAGCTCCAAAACGCGAGCTTGCTATATTCACGTAAGATACTCGTGGTGGATTCTGAAACCTTGCGCTGTTAATACACCGCTATAGGTTTACATATACAATATAGTGGTGCGCCAGGTCGTTGCTCTTGCATGGCACATACCCACGAGGGGGATTGGCCACACGGCAAGTAATAACGTATCCTAATGAAAAAAAAAAAAATAAGCCAAAGGTAACTAAGTGAAAATAAAGAGGAAGAATGGAGTCCTCATTCTAAAAGAAACAATTCTAGCCAGCGTATGATACAGCTTACTTCTCTTTCTTCCTTTGCCAGCAAGGATGGAGTTTTTGGTGTCTATCTCTAATTGAAGAGCAACGCTAAAGACGAACGTGGAAGATTAAGGTTTACAAACAGCTCCACATTCGAGAATGCAATTTCCACGTCTTTATTTAAACTGTTCCTCACCTCTGGAAGATACGCCCGTTCCACAGTCGCATATTCTCGTGTGCCTATATGTATCATCACGACATACTGTCTGTATATACGTGAAAACAATGATCGAGGCCACTGCAGCTTAACGAAGTACCCAAGACCCTTTTCTTTCGTTCTCCGCTCTCAATAAGTTTCGCCACACATCCCCCGCGCTGAAAGGTGACCTCGAAGAGAACAGCCGCACTCTTTCGCCGTCGAAGCGGTGCCTATACGGACAGATATATAATGCCACAGCGATATGCCGACCGCAGAAGGATGTCCTTGCCGCATGAAAGAAGTGTCAGCCGCCACGAAAAGTGGAGGAGCTTTCTTCCGCGTATTATTTTTTTCTTTATCTCCTTATCTCGGTCTGGCCTTGCATACGGATCGGTCGCCCGGGGTTCGATAAGGCCCATGCCGAGACGAGCCGAAAGTGAAAACGGAGAAGACAATTGGACACAAACATGTCGTGCTCGCCAAGGTTAGGAAAGCGACGCCGATGGGCCGGCGTGGTCAACACATTTGTCTCTATACCTAGTGTATACACTATACCAGATAACGCTACCCGTAATCATGACGCGTGACACGGAATGCCGTAACGGAAGGTGTACGTAGTCGTACTTGCACGTGTGCCGATGGAGTGGCAGCGGAATGGCACGAAACTAGTTACTTTGCTACGATCGAGATGAAGGAGCATAAGCAAATCGGCACTAACTACCACGGCGTGATAATATAAAAGAGCGAAATTCAAGGTGGTGTCGTTGCAGCGATTATCGACTGAATGTGAGGCGCGTGATGTTTTGACACGTGCAGACAACGGAAACTTCTGTTTTTTTTTTAATGTAAATGTGAAAACGTAGGAAGGTAAGCTATGTTAGAGCCGGTTATTCCATCATCATATTGAAACTGAGAACAAGAAACACACATACAGAAAAAATAATAAACCACGAGGAAGGATAAAAGCACAAGAAAAGAAAAAACTAGGAGTATGTACGGGAACTTCTCTAGAAATCTTTCCAGTTGCCCAATCAGTAATACTGGTGTCTCACGGGCGCTTCGAAGGCCTTCGAACCGATGGTCCATCGACTGAAAAGTCGTGTTTGAGCTGCTACACGGGCGGTTTCGATGGCCTTCGAATCGATAGTCTATCGAGCTCGATAGACTATTGACTCGACGGCCATCGAAACCACCCGACCCGTGTAACAGCTCAAACTTGACCTCTGAGTCGATGGACCGTCGGCTCGAAGGCCTTCGAAGCGCCCATGCTATCAATCATGCTTGTACGTAGTTTGTACATGCTCTTATCTTTTTTCTTTTCTTATACGTTTGTCCTTCCTTGCGGTTTTCTTTTCTTCTGTATGTGTTTATTGTTCTCAGCTTCAATATTATGACGACGGGATAGGCGGCTTTAACGTAGCCTACGTTCCCATGTTCTAACATTTAAATAAAACAACAGCAATAATAATAATAATAATAATAATAATAATAATAATAATAATAATAATAATAATAATAACATGAGGCACGCCGTAGTGGAAGGCTCCGGAAACTTCTACCACACGACGGCATAGATACTGCAGAATGCAGAACAACATTTGCAGTTTCCGGTTCCACCGAAAATATGACCGCCTTGACAAATATCCAACCCGCGTTTTTTCTCGTCAGCCCCCAGCCAAGGACCACCAGACTACCACACAAACTCACATTTGGTTTGATATTCGATGTTTAGTCGAAATAACAGCTAGCGAAACCGGCGGAGAGGTGCAACATCTGTCAGGACGCCTTGATTATAGACAGTATGCTTGAATTAGCAAGTACACCTGAAACTCAATGACGATGTAGCATTCGAACACCGATGCTAGTAAACCACACGGAACATGCAAGCAATGTATCTGGTAAGCATCAGAATTAAACGTTAGCCCTCAATTTAATACAGCTGAAGAAAAGCATCGAGACGACGTTCGCATAGGGCTTAGCAGCGTGACTTGCTAACGTTTGTTGCTGTTAACATCCAGCCGTCACAGTGCTCGAGATCACATTGTTCGAGATCAGTTGGTATTCCTTAAACCTGATTACCGTAATCATCAGAGAGGCAGGCTGTAATCATCACAGAGGCAGCGAAAGGCCTTGACGACGAATGAATAGTTGCCTTCCTGTGGTATAGATTCGTCATATTGTATTAAGTTTTCGCGTAATTAAAATACGAAGAAAAAGCACCAGAACGATGTAACTTGATTAATCTATTAAGAACTCTCGTCACGTATACGTCTAAAGGTTGATATGAACATTCGGTGAAATGTATAAAAGCGTTCGACATGAAATGACAGGCGTTACATATACATATTAACGACGGGCGTGCCTTGGCCTAAGCTAACCGTGCGTCACACTGGTATCAACTTTCGGAGAGGCCCCCTTCGCATTCAGGATGGCGTCGCGGCCCTCTTCAAAGCAGGCCTCCGTCGCATTGTCCCTAACACCATCCCAGGAGCAGCCGAAGGCCGTGTGATAGTCATCCGTGTTCGAAAACAGGTAGTTCGACTCTTGTCCCGTCACGCGCTGTTTCCAGATGTGGCCTGGGCAGTAGTAGTGAAAAATTAGCAGCTCAAAAAACAGCTGACAGCGCGAAGCCTTGTTCGTCAAGCCGCGCGCGCGGAACTTGCCGAACCACTGTTTGCTCCGCGCCGCCTCCAGGGTCACATTGAGGCTGAGCTCGGCGTACCGGAACACGACTTTCGGAAAAACGTGTCCCGAAGCAGCGCGACACTTCTTTACGACGTCGAATAGACGGGTCGTCTTGTGGCTGAAGTGCCTTTTGAACACGCTGTTCCATAGAGCGTCGGCCAGGGACATTCCGATCGTGGCGTACGCGATAGCAGGGTCGTAGTCGTTTGATATGTTCATGGCGGTGTACAGGCCCAGGGACACGTATATGGTGTCGTCAAGCACGGTCAGGTGTTTGGTTTCGATGGAATCCTTAATCGTCTTTCGAGGGACGTTCTTCGGCAAAGGCATTCGCTGCGCCGTCCACCCGGACGCTTGCAGCTGCATGTAGTTCCAGGCGTACCGGTCGCCCAGAGTCGGCAGCGACGCGTTCAGTCGGAAAATGTCGACGGGCAGGGTCATGCGAAACCGATATACGTACTGCTTCACAGATTCGGCGTCCTTTGGCGCCGCGAAGCGCGGGGCTGTGTCCGCCACCAAGCTGGCTATTCTCTCGAAGATGGTTCGGAACTGCTCGGCGCGCTTTTGTCCGGCCGTTAGGCGGAGCCTGTGGATGGCCAAGAGCGGGACCAGGGTCTGTCCTTCTTCATTACATCGACGAAAGTACCGTTCGTAAATGCTAGTCTTGAGCCGAGATTTCATCATGTTCAGAATGAAATTGGACGCGGCGTCGACTATGAGGAATGCGACGGTCGTAGGTTGGCTCTTGACGTCGAGAAGTACGCCGAGCCGGTGCTTGATTGCGGAGGTCGAGGTGTGGAAGACGTCCTCGCCGAGAGTCGTTCCCGCGATGTCGTCCAGAAGCATTCGCCATTGGGCACCTGGCACGCTCGGAACCATGGTCGTTAGTACGTCCACGTCACTCGATACGAGTTCCATCTCGTCCTCTACGAGTGTCAGGTTCCTGACCAGCGCCTCGATGTCGTGCGTTGTCACGTTGGTCGATAGCGCTTCGTTTACGGCCTCGAGTGCTTCCAGCCGAACGCGATCGTATAGTGGCGAGACAGAACCTTCGATCTCCAGTAGAACGGGTCGCGTGATGACAACCGCGCTGACATTTGTACCCGGACGTTGTTGGTACGTCTTCACATGCTTCTTTATGATTTCACGCATGTCTGTAGTGAGGAAGAGCACGGTGGTTTGGAGACCGTATCTGAGCGTGATCTCCACGACGAAACGGAGCATGTTCGTCTCCGTCTTGAAGGCCTCCCTGCCCATGAACTCGGTGATGCTTGCCACAGTTTCGGGCGCCAGTTCTTCGGCCTTGGACATGGCACGCAGACATACCTGGAAGTGCTTATTAATGAGCCTACCAGTTTCGCTTCCGGTTGGCCTGTAGCGAGCCGGTTCTTCGCCGAGACGAATGTCGCGGAGTGACCCCGGCGTTTCGTTGCGTTTGTAGCTGGCACAGACGCGGGCGAATAGGTTCCGGCAGGGGTTGATGGTGGTGTTGATGAGCTGAGACAGCAGCCGCAGTTCACTGGCGCAGCAGGGTGGAGTGCTACTTGGAACCAATACGGCAACCGGCGCGGTGAGAGCTGCGATGACGAGGACAACGATCCCCAGCAGAAGAGCAAGGGGCAAGCAAGGGATCGCCAGCCACCACCTTGCGGGCGGTTCTGGACGCGGAGGCTCTGGTGACGATAAGCAGGTGGCTGGCGAAGCTGGCGAAGTTGGCACGGCGCTCATGGCGGCGAAGTGTTCTTGCGACGAACCGACGGAGGCTGGCACGCGGCGCCGCTGCGAGCCCTCGTTCTCACGCGACAATGATGCACTGACGATGCCTTCTATCATGCGTGCCAGGGCGCTCGAAGAAGACGATGACTACGGATCTCTGGATAATATCTTGCCGTGGGTATGTGCTACTGTATGGGATCATCTTCGTGATCAGCGGCACTCCATAACGCATTAACGGAACGTTTAACGGGCGCATGTCACACACACAAAAACAAATGAGAACGAACTGTCCGACCGAATTCCGTTTCGAATGCCCAAATAAGCCGCTGTCCCTATTATTAAGATGAAAATTAGGAACCCTGCCAGCGAACCATGAAGCTGTGTGTCACGGGCCTGGTATACAGCGGTATGCTCCGAACACTGACGCGATTCAGTTCAGTGGCTACAATGCTATTTCTAGGACGGCCCTTTCATTGAGTAGGCGACAGCCAGTGCAAGATGTCCTAAAACACATAAGCCACTGAACACTGCGAAGTATAAACGCGCTGGATATCAGGCACAGTGGAGAAGTGCTTGATGTGAGTGAAGGTAGTGATGTGCCAGAAGAAGAATAGAAATAGATACAGAAAGCAGAACGTGATATTAAACGGTAGTAACGTGACTTGTATCTTTATGTATGCCTTTGGAGCACTATAGGTCCGAGTATGACATGGCATGGTACCAGTGAGCCTTAGTCGCGTCCCCACTCTCTGGACC
The DNA here is from genome assembly GCA_013339685.2 of Hyalomma asiaticum. Lineage (NCBI taxonomy): Eukaryota > Metazoa > Arthropoda > Arachnida > Ixodida > Ixodidae > Hyalomma > Hyalomma asiaticum. Next base: position 76,277,423 of record CM023486.1, on the reverse strand, counting down.
TGCAGACAGCCTGAGTGAAGTTGATTATTCTGCAGTGTGGATCTCACCGGACCTGCCTGTGAGCAAGTGAACCCTTGCCCCGCAGCTGAAGCAGGAAGTATAGCAGCGAAGATCTGATCGTTCCATCGGAGTGAGAACGCGGTATGAATTGCCGGGACAGGACGTCGGAACAACATATAACCGCCACAGCTAAATTTTCCCAAGCACGAAACTAGCAGTATGAATCCAAGTTAATTACAACTGCTGGAGTTTTACTTGCCAAAACAGCGATATGATTATGACGCACAGCGTCGTGGCTTCGGAAATTTCGGGCACCTAGGGTTCTTTAACGTGAACTGTAAAGCACAGTATATAGAGGGCTTTAGCATTTCTGACTCCGTCAAAAACACGACCGCCGCGTCTGGTGTCTAAGTCAAACCCGCGTCCTTCGAATCAGTACCCAAGCGCCATAGTGACAAGAACATGCGTGCAAAACACGGACACAAGGGGAGAGTAGTGGACACAAGGGAGAAGTGGACAACCCCTTGTGTTCGTGTTTTGCACGCCTGTTCTTTTCACTATGGAGCTTACCAACTCTCTCAGCTTTCTGTCCTCCCAAGCACCATAACGACCGCACAACTGTGGCGCGTACAAGGATCTTTAGGCTTACTCTGCAAAGCGGTTCGCAATGCGTTGCATTGAGTGAGTGAGTGAGTGAGTGAGTGAGTGAGTGAGTGAGTGAGTGAGTGAGTGAGTGAGTGAGTGAGTGAGTGAGTGAGTGAGTGAGTGAGTGAGTGAGTGAGTGAGTGAGTGAGTGAGTGTGAAGCGTTTCCTTTCAGCTTGTTCAAACGCAAGCAAAAAGGCAATGCGTCCTGACGTACGGCCCGACGCATATTTCATGCCTTCTGTAAACCGGACAACGGCAGTTGCAGTGTGGCGATCTTGAACTATGCTTCAGCTATTTAACATTCAGCTGTAACTATCAATTATGACAAGTCTTTGGAAGCCCGATAATTCCACTGCGATTCTCCGACTCGCCTTTACTCGTGCTTACCTGTTATCTTTTACTATACATGATTTCGAGCTCGCAATCCTATTTGGAAAGCATGGCTCAGACGTTTTACATCGACTCCGCAATGACAACACTACTGGTAACGAGGTAGGTCTCGCGAAGTAGGTGCAAGCTACATATTTGTAACAGAACCATTCAACAGCGCACTCTCTACAAAATTATTCTAACTTAACGCAAGTGTGCTTTCATGGTTGAAATAGTGACATTCGACATTCGAAGTAAAAAAAAAATGATGTGCGGTAATTGCAGAATATCAACACTCTACAAAGAGCAATTCACGCCAAGGGGCAGACACAAAGTGTGTATGCAAGAGCGCACGGCAGAAGCAGAACAGTGAACGAAAGTGAAAAAGCACGTAGTGACTCAGCGAAATAAAGACGTAAGCTCACCCTTAAGCACCGGCCTAAGAAGAGGCGAGGAAGCGAAGAAACATGGTTTTAAACAACGACATAGTGAAACAGCTTAGACTGAAGGCTTTCCCAGCTGGTGGGAAAAGTGTTCCTGGAACTAAAATGCACTAACAGAGGCATGCCCCTTTATCCATCCCAGCGAGTGCTTATGTTCATCTTTCTACTTAGCGCCCTACGTTAGAAATATTTCTTTTTTTGAAAAGAAAGCTGCAATAAAAGCAAACGACACAGAGGGAGAGACGCAACGCGCTGGCCGAGCCCAAAAGCCGGGAAACTTAAAATGTCGACAGCAGTTCGGTGCTGCCGCGGCTCTCTAATGCGGGGACGCCAGGGCGGTGCGCTGGGGATGGTGCATGAAACGAGATGAAAAACGAGTCCGACCCCGGTAAGTGCTCTGCGGCAGGCAAAGCGAGTGTCGTACACGGGACGCTAACCTTGGAAAGTGGTGCGCGTAACACTGCTAGGGAGTTAGCCCAGCGGAGCGTTACAGAAAAAGAAAAAAAGAGAGAGAGAGAGAGAGAGAGAAAGAGAGAGAAAGAGAGAAGCTTTCTATATGGACAGCGAGAATATACGTAGCCCCGCACAACATTGGCAGCCCTTGCTGTAGAATGGTGTTTCAACTGTCTGGACGGGGTAGCTTTTAAGCACACTATGCTCCTCTAGCTCTGGGCTTGCAGATGAAGTCACTTAAGATAAAGGAAAGCCGGAGGGGCGTATGAGGCTCACTGCGACCGGAAAGAGAGTAAGGGATAGGAGCCATAGGAGCATAGAGCCATAGGCTCAACGGGAGGGGGGGGGGGGTCGTCAAGGGGGCCGTGGCTCCCCTGACTACTAGAGAAGGACTCAAAGTTCCCCCAGATCACATTTTTAAAAATAAAAAAAAATTGTACCTTTAGCTATATCATGCCCCCTGGGGTGGGGCGCGATTCAACCCGATCTCAACATGCCTGTCTGAGAATCCCATTCCCTGAACAACCGGCCTCTGTGATATGAGACGTGCTTAAGCTTTCCACTTTGTGCAAATTATTTAGCAGCTTTCATACGACCAAGTTTTAATGGAAAATGACACCACACCGCTATAAATATGACTATTTTAATTTAATAATTGTAATAGTCATCATCGTTGGCATTGCACGTTTTTGCGTAATGCATAGGTAATTTTTTTAAGAGGCCGGATGGGGGGGAGGGGGGTGCCGCTTTGATGAGAATTGGTCCCCTCTTCTGCGGGACCTGATTGCGCCTATAACAGGAACTGGAGATCCGAACGAACGTACGGTGTGAATGTCCCCAATTATGAGACTTCCTTCGGCTAAACATGTAAGGCAGCGTCAAATTCCAGGCAGCTGCCACGGAGGAATTCCTGGAGGTACTGAAACATTAACGATGGAAGCAGAACGGCGAGTGACTGGTGAAAAATTTAAAACTGTTTCGGTTGCTGTGTTCCTAAGCAAGTTCTGACGCGAACCGTATAGGCGCGCGCTTCGAAATCATTTACATTAGCGGCGATGTAGCCAGATGTACAATAAACATCAGCAGGTCTCTTATATTCCTCCAGCTTTGAATTCACGTGCACATCAGTATGTACAGTTTTTCGCAGCGTACACTGTCATGGATTCAATGCAGACATCACGTTGTGCATAACGATTTTTTTCTTTCCCTACACTATGCGGAATTGCCTACTGTGGCCACCAGAGCGCACATTGACAGCGATGACACCGATGCTCACACCACGAACATGATCGACGAAGGTCGGGTTAAACCCGAATTTCCACCCCAATTCCAGTACCACGCATTGACCCGATCTTCTTCTTCTTTATTTTTTCTTTTAAATGCTGCGCGGAGTTTCTCGTGCACATGCGTTATCGCTAACCTGCCAGCTGGCAGATTAGCCAATACAGTAGAACCCCGCTGTTACGTTCCCGGCTGCTGCGTTTTCCTGGCTGTTACGTTGTTTCGGGCCAGTCCCGGCATAGCTCCCATAGGATTTAATGCATTAGGGACCCCGCTGTTACGTCGCAGTGTGGGAACATTCCCGTATGTTACGTTGCGAATCAACACTCCAAGCGGCCACTGCCGACGGCAATATTGACTTTTCACGTAGCTTGACTTGGCTTGACTGTATTAGCTGCACTATGGGCGACGCCCGTTACGTTTCCGGCTTCCGCCAGCAAAATTATGGCACAGCTGTGCAAACTGTTTGTGACGGAATTGCGTACAGTGATTACGTTTCCATCGATAATGCTTTGTCACCTCCTAGGTTTTCTCTGTCGATGAAATCATAGCCGAGTGTGCCGATGCGTGCACTGAAAGCGCTAGCACTGAAATAAAATTGTGTGTCGATCACCACTTCTCTCACTTTTCCATTTTTCCCGTTCCTCGGCTCTTACGTTTCCCGGATCTTGCGTTTTTTTTTCTACGGCCCCGTGAAAAACGTATGAGCGGGGTTCTTATATAGTTCATTTGACAAGCTGCGTGCAGCACTATCAATACGACTGTCATTTGTGAAGTTTGATTTCTAAATTTAACCCCCAAGAATTCCGAGCTTAGCAATCGCCCAACAAAAAACAATCTCTCCGATTATCACCGTAAAAAATAAAACCCGATTTATACTTCCGAATTTGAAAATATATAAAACACGAAAACGAACAATCCTCTACATACATGGCATTTTTATAAGGGTCTACTCAAACACCGGTTTGTTTGTATACGTGGGTGGTGAAGTGCAACGTGTGACGTCATATTTCACGCTGATTTTATGGCGCAGGCAAGAGCTTCACATTGACCATCACCCTGAGCACCAATCCTCCTCAAGTGGCCACGTATGCCAAGGCCATCAAGGTGACCGTCGATGGACCCCGGGAGCCAAGACGTGAGTGAAACAATACATATATGACTATGGACATTATCTACGATTATTTACATCGGGTTACGCGTCTGAACAACACTTCTTACTCTGCTAGTTCTTTGACAAGTTCCAGGAAAATAAAGGTACTGCACAAGACAGGTTAAAACAAAAGGGAAGAGATACAGAGTAGAACAGCTTACAACAAACATGTTTTTCTGCCGCGTTATTCTATGACTATACACAAGGGGGTTCAAACTCACCTCATCTATACTCGGCTAAAGGTGAAGGAAAAAGCGAACCGATGTCTTCCCGTCAAAGGGCGGTACCCGAGTCCCGTCAAATGACAACTCCTCGACCTGTACCCGAGTATAGCGGGCCGCAGTCGCGAAAGTTACCTCCAAAACTGGCAGGACAGTGAAGAAACGCGGGCAGAGAAGGAAAGCGGGGAGAGGGGGTTGAAGATGGTGGATTGATTGGGCCTTTCTCACATTCTATACGTGGGTCGTTACTGAAGGGGACTCAGCGCCAGGATTTGTGAAACATATCAGTTCCAATCTCCATAATGAATATGATCTGACCACTGACTTTGGTCGGACGAAGAAAATTATGTGCGGGTCCGGCCGCTAGCGAAAGGTCTGCGGGCCGCTTGATCGAGACCCCTGGTATGTGCCATCTCATTCATAGCTGTGCTGCGCGGTATCTGTTTGTTTTTCTCTCCTGTGCGTTGTATAGTCTAAGCGTTATGGAAAATCTGACAGTTACTGTACCGGACGGAAAGTGTGGTAACGTTGGTAACTACATAAGCGGACAATGTCAGGCGACTATACTTCTCGAAGAAGTCAGATCTGGCGCCCCCATTAACAACTACAGCCCTATATCGGTGTACCTTATCGCAGAGCCTGTGGCTGATGTGCGTGACAGTAGAGATATATTTATCAAAATTTCCCAGAATCGCAATGTAAACCTTTGTCGCACTTGAGTACTTTTTGTTCCAATTCCGGCTCGCGCTATGTTGGCCCTTTAGGAATCATTGCCAGCAGTTGCGCGATGGTTGGCCCTGTTTATCCGGTTCATATCTTTTCCTCATTGTTTCTTGACTTTTATTTTTCTTTTTTCTCCATGAAGTGCACTAATCTAGAGCACAAAAAACCACACCAATCTCACTGCCCTTATGAGAGCAGAGCCTATCTTTTAAGTTTGTCCTGATAAGTCTTGCTAGCTTGATATCGCGTTGCTTTTCCCCCTTCTACACGAAACGGCTTGAAAAAGCAAGGGGAAGTAGTAGCTGAAATGGAGATCCGTGGCACGGCACGAGAGTGCGTAACATCCATCGGAATAGACATTTGAAAAGGGCATGCGTGTATGCAGCAAAAAGGCCAAAGTTTGCAAGCGCGGAGAAAAGGTGAGTGCGCGTGAGACTTCGGTCCTCGAAAGCGGGCCTCTTGACAGTTGTCCCTCGCGGCCTTATCGCGGTCCCCGTAGACGAACCGCGACAGGCATTCGCGTTCGATTGATAGCGAAAAGCACCTGCTGCCGACGCATGGATAAAACACGGGTGGCGTTTGTTTTTCGCCAAGAGCGAAGAAGATAAAATGCGGGAGAATCGTGGTTTGCGGCCTTTCAACGACATGAGTGGAGCACTCCCACCCACTCCCAAGCACACACATGTATGTAATGTGTGCGCGTGCTTCACAATGTCCACGAGGCCGCGGTATAGTAGCCAAATGCGCACTGCGGTTAGTAAATTCAGATGCTCCCACGATGATTATGCAGAGCTATATAGCTCACTCAGCACCAAGGTTTTGGTTCGCAAATTCGTGCGCTTTCAACGTTCTACCGCTTTTTTTTCATTAGCTGAACGTTTTTCGCTGTCGCGCTACTCATACCGACGTTGTTTCTGTCATCGCTGATTTGATTTGTGAGGTTTTAGCATCCCGAAACCACCACTGATTATGAGAGACGCCGTAGTAAAGGGCTCCGGAAATTTCGACCACATGGAGTAAAATTCTTTAACGTGCACTGTTCTGTCATCACTGACAGTTTATTTAATTTCTCCCCTTGCACAACTGTTGGTATCCACTGAAAGCAGAACGGAAGCCGCCCATCAAGGCCGTACGGTTAGAAGCATTACGCAGTTGTTCCCGCGAGAAATTCTATTCGGCATCGCATGCCTGTAAAATGGCATACCATTGTAAACATACAAATGATTCAATGACTTTGTTCTAGGACACTCACATGCTAAGTTACAAATTATTTTAGATTATTTTCCTAACTTTTATTAAATCTGTGCCCACCAGCACGGTGCTCAACATCAGCATCATGATCTCCCCCGTCGCGCACCAACGTATCGGGCGCGGCGCTTGCTGAGACTCGCTTTCATAAAACGTTGGCCAAACCCTGCAACATACCGAACACAAAAGCAAGCTCCTTCAATCGATTATGTAAAGAGTCTGTGCCATACATAGATATGCGGGCCATCTGCGCTCTGAATGAAAACGACGCAATGTCGAATAATATACTTGTCGACACGACGGAAGTCTGAAGGGTACGTTTGCACAATTATCTCTCTATGCAGCCCTAAAAAGAAAGAGAAAGATAGAGATAAGCGAAATGTGGGCAAAAGAACTGGAAGATGCATATCTAGCTCACAGAGGCAATCACACCGAGTGTGTTGCCTGATATCACGTGACATTTAAGCTCATTTCGCATTCGTATGCATTTGTAGTAGAGAATACGAGCACGACAGACAAGCATCGTTGTCGAAATCATACCTACTAGCGCATGTGAATTCTGGCGTACACACGGAACGCTATATGAGAGTATCTTATGTGCCACTTCAAGTGACTAATTCCACCGTCGAGATAAATTTCTCAATATGCCCGTTCCACTCCACTCTGAACTAACGCAAGGGCAGCCGCGAAATCCGCGACAGCCTCGGTCCCCATCCCCTTTGATGACTTGTCAGTTTGGCCGCGTGACAAGCCATGTGCCCTCCGATATACATTGCAAGGACCTTCTGCTGTGCCACATCCTTGCGGGTGCACGGAGGCGCACGTACAAGAGATAAGAGTGAGATAAGAAGAAGAAAAGAACTTGTTTATCGGCAGACATGCTCAGGTCTCAAGCCGCAGACCGGTACACCGCAAGAACAAACACACACACATCGTGGCTTTCGTCGTTATACCTCTGATCCCGCACAGAAACTGGGCTATCTTCAATGCCGTAGACCCTAGCCTCTCCCTCCTCTTTCTCTATCTCTTCCGAAAGAGCATAGGCGTATGCGTTTTCGTTCTAGCCTGCAGAGCAGCCAACGCTGAGGAGTTCGCTATCTGTGCCGCTTTTGAATACACGGTCTACGCGGGACACTTATAGCGTCAAGGACTACAATCGCCAAGCAGGGAAAGTGGGCTTGCGTGTTGCCAAGAGTTATACCCTGTGTCAGTTGGGAGCCGCAGCGCGAGTCAAAGACACGGGAACACGGCATTGCGCGATGTCGTGTCCTCGCCACGATGAGGGTTGCGTCGGAACCGTGGGACGGCTGTGGACTTAACCTTCGGCTGGGTCCTTCCGCGAAACGATAGCAGGAGCGTGTGCAGAGGGCCTCGTGAAAGGGGAAGATTGTTTCTCAATCGCTACCTTGTTTATCAACAACACGTGTCTGTTGCCAGGGGCACGCGTTGTCACTGCATGGCCTGTAAAGCGAGTGTCGGTCAATTTCTCAACAGAAATTGGCTCCCTTCCACAGGTTGTAGAAAAGACGACGACTGATGATTGGGGCTTTAAGCCCCAAGGTGGCTGCGGGCTTGTGTCAAGTTGCTTGTGCTTCAAGCGGCTTTTGCCCACAGTCTCCTCCATCGTTGATGGAAATGAAGAAATTATTATTATTAAAACCCACTACATAAGTATGAGAAAGGGCGTAGTGGAGGGCTCTGGAAATTTCCCCCACCTGGGGTTCTTTAACGTGCACCGGCATCGCACGGTACAAGGGCCTCAGCATTTCTTCTCCATCGAAATGCAGTAGGCGTGGCCGGGATTCGATCCCGCGACCTCCGGATCAGCAACCCAGCGCCATTGCCACTATACGACAATGGCGGGGCAGATTGCGCAAAAAAAAAAAAAAAAAAAGGCCGATCAGAACCGATCAATTAAACAGCACCCAGTGCATCCCGTGACACTCATGTAGGTAATTGCATCAAATATTTCTGGGGCTTCACATGCTGAAACCACTATATAACTGCGGTTTACAGTGGATGGTTCTAGGCCAGTTTTGACGACCTGGAGGTTCTCTAAAGTGCGCCTAATGTTAAGTACATGGGTGTTCTTGCATTTCGCTTGAATTGCTCACTGTACCTATCATAGTTACTACACGCATTGCATGTGTTATCATTCTTTTTTTGTTTTTTGTATAACAGAAGTCACGTAGATTTGCACAGTGCAAGCACATGCGCGGTATATGAACGATATCAGTACCGTCAGAGCGAGCTACAAACCTCACGAATGCATAAAGCCCAAGTGTAATCAACCACTCGAACATGTTCACTACCTCTGAGCAAGAGTCTACGCAGGATCTTCTTCAAGGAAAGAAAACCCTGATCCCAACCGATCGTCGTTTTAAATGCACAAGCTTGGAGACTCGTGTGCTTTAAGTCGTTCTGCTTTCTTGTTTACCCCATGCGCAGGTCAACAGCAGCAGTTTCGTGCGTTCGCCAGCGCGTTCGGCCAACGGCCCCCGTTCTTGGACCCACTGCGCGAGTGGGATCACCTGCGCCGAAAGACGGCCGAGCAGTGGGCTCTGGACATACCACGGAGGATACCCGGAGCCGGATCGCACCACGGTGAGTGTATGCCAGCGACGTCAAGGTGACAGCTGAAGTGAGACGAATATGAGAATCGGAATGCATATACAAGACACTCGGGAAGGCCCGACTCAAGCCTGAAGGAGTTGCGTGTGTTTGCTTGGAGTCCCCTAAAAATTTCAGGAGCCCGTCCCTTATGGGGAAAATGGGGACAAGCAAAGCCCGGCGTGTGCGTGCCTTTGCTTTATTTCTTTCTTTGTAACTGAAGTAACTACAGCGCGCAAGACACAAGGACAAGAGAACACACACAGCGCTCTTCTCTTGTCCTTGTGTCTTGCGTGCTGTAGTTACTTCAGTTATGTTTCACCTACAAGCCCAAATCAACACACTTCATGGTTTCTTTCTTTCTTTCTTTCTTTCTTTCTTTCTTTCTTTCTTTCTTTCTTTCTTTCTTTCTTTCTCTGGTAGAAAATTCAAGGGATTCATGTGGCTCAGATATGTTTTCATCTTTTTGTTTTGGCAAGCGTGCACTGAAGAGCCCGCACGTGTTACGGGAGCGAGCCTTGCGCCTGAATAGTGAAAGTACAAGACGGGAAAGGAGCGCGCGCCCCACTACTTTCAGAGCAGAGTGTTGGCTGTTTTCGCGGAGGTAGCCCAACGCCAAATTGTGAGGCATAAGAAGCTTCGCTTGTAAAAGACCTTAACCACATCAGTGGCACGCGGTTCTGGCTGTCGCTGATCTGTGCTTCCTTGTGATCGATCAGAGGCCCAGTTGACGCGCGTAAGTAAACCTTTTGGCGGAGTACCCAGAGCCCGTACGTTATCGTTTTAGTAACTAAAGTCCCATTTCATGACTATTCGGAAAGTGATTGCGGGGCTCGCTGATTTCGTGTCATCCCTACAGATGTTACGGTATGTAAGATACAAAGCAGCATGTCTGTGCCTTGTTGCTCTGATTCACACAGTGATACACAGTATGTCTACTTGGACATGATGCAATATTTTCCAATCAACACATTTTTTTCCCGATCATTGTTTTCTCACAGCTGATGCATAGTGATAGTTATAGGGTCAATGCGTGTATAATCAACAATAACAAGAATAACAACAACGACAACAACAACAAGTACTAGGGAAAAACAGGAATTTCGTGTGAAAAGGCTGCCTAACTCATGTGAACTCGGCAAGGTTCAGTAACATCACGCGTCCACGTGTCGCAAAAATGTACTTCAATAACGAAGCATATATTACGCATGCAGGGCTACCGCTTACTCTGTGAAACGAGGCAGAGGTTGAAACGAATCCGTAGCTTTCAGATTAAAACATAGCTAATGGTTTGGGTCAGGAAAATAACGCGAGAGTTGCACTGATCCGATCAAAGTAACTTGCAAGACGACGTGCGAGATACAGTAAAGTAAAAACGAACTAAAGGACAACCATCCACGCGAGCAAATAAGAAGGAACGAGGAATTCAATTTGGATGATAATTAGGGGCAACGCGAGGAAGTGTGCTGCTGTCTCATCTGCATAGATTGTTAAGAAAAAAACCTTCCAAAATGGTATCGAGGAGCCCCTGCAATGCTAAAAAAAAAAAATTAACGAAAGAAGAAAAGAGTGAGGTGGGAGGAGGTGAGGGGATGAAGCTGCAAGAGACGAAGAGGACAGAATTCGATGATGACTAAAAAGAACGGCTCCGGGCCCAGCCGAGATCATGCATAACAATGAGCCAGACTGGCCGGGCGGGAGGCTGGCGTTCCAGGTTCGTCAAACCATCGCCTGTTTGCCAAGGTGACGCGCAAAGCCCAGCACATTATAACCGCGAACAAACGTCGGCGAGCGATTTCCGCCGTCTACCCAAAAGCACTCTGCTCTGCAGGACTGCAAGCATCTTGTAATGCACCTCCCTGCCTTCCGCCAATCGTCATCATCATTTCTCTCTTTCTGTAATGCACAATGTAGCGGTCTATTTTTGATCAGGAGGTGTACGGTATAAAAGAAAATGTGTCTTGAGTAAATGCGAATAGATACGGATTGCAGCGATGGAAGGCACGTGACACGAGGAGGCGTTGGTTTTCTTTCTGAAAAGAAATATTACGATACGCCGTAATTTTTCTTTTGCCTCTTTGAATGTATTTTTCTTCGCCATGCATGGTGCCCGGTTTACCAGAAAGCGAGGTTTTTGGACGTAATATTGTCTTGCATGAAAATATTTTCGAAACTGAGAGAGAGAGAGAGAGAGAGAATATTTTATTGATAAATCCAGAGATGTTAGCCTGGTTAATGGCCTGGCTTGCTACTACAGGTTTCGAAACTGCTAAGGAAAAGACGTCAACGGCATACGTACACCATACAGCAATTTTGACTGCAACGTTATGCAGTGCACGTGGCGTACACATTCGCGGGAAAACATTTCAAAAACTTGCTAATACGTCGCCGCAAAAGCATCACTACGTCAAAAGGTGGCTCGTAAACCTCATCACATATAGGTCCGCGGAGCAGGGAGTCTTAGGTTAAACGCACTCGCGTGTCTTGCATGCTCACGGTCGACCTAAACGCAACCCCTTCCAGGTGTATACATCCCGCATCAAGATTCTTAGAGGGAAATGGCGAGCCAGGTGTGTACAGGGATATACACAAATCCCGCCCCAACATTATCGCGTTCAGCACTAACTTCCGCGACTCCATAACGGGGATAACCTGTGGCAATCCGTTTGCCTTTACGACCCATTCGTCAAGACCACCGGATTCCTCCACACCCCCACCGCTCGCCGCTCTCTTTTAAGACCTAAGCTCAAACAAGTCTCGCGTCGTCTCAGGACATATATACGGGTACAAGACACGAAGGAGGGGACCTGGAGCCCGAAGCCGATTGTTCCCCGTGCGCCCCGAGCGAAGAGATGTCGGCGTAATAACCTTATCCTTGCGTAGCAGGCAGTGCGTATAGTTCGCGCCAGCCGCTGCAGAAGATGCCTCGGGGAAGGAGGAAAGCTCGGGGTCAACAACGTTTCCTGGGTTTCTTCGGCGTAACAATCCTCACGGCAAACAGTGCAGATGCTCTCCTTGACGCTTTAGTCAATACGTGGCACGGACTTCCGCTCATCCCCTCCCCTACCATGTTGGCTTCTCTGTCGCGGCCCCGAAGGCGGCTCCCCCACCATATTGGTCTCTATTACGGCCGCGAAAATGAACCGTTTCTGACGATAGCCATGTCCAGCTGAAAAAAAAAAGTAAAGAAAAGAAATTGCGAAGGAGAATGTCATCGCCGCGGGTATCAGCGATGAGATCGTTCTACGTCTCTTTTCCTTCCGTCTCCGGCAGAGACACAACAAAGAATGGAGGCTCGCGTGAGAGCCTCGGTTTCCGAACGTCTGACGTTTGACCGCGGTGCCTTCGGTAAGCGCGAAGAAAGACGAACACTTTGAAATTGTTTAATGATAATTGGGGAAGGGCACTTCAATAAATACATGCCGTTTACAGAAAGATGCTCTAGTGGAACGAAAGTACGCATGAGTGTGAGACTGGCAAAGTGTAATGACTTCTGCAGTAGAGGGAACCCACCGCTCCCGGAGAGCATGCAGCTTCGGACGCTGTCCGTTTGGTCAAGGTAATTTGTTCGCAGGAGGAATTTCTCTTACTTTTTTGAATTACGTGATGACTGCTGTTAAAACATGGCACCTTATTTAGGAGACGAATATTAGACATTAGCATATGGCGGGCTCTTACAGCCAGTGTCCTATTGTTCGTGCTGTTAAAAGACCCACATTCTCGTACACATTCAGTTTATTTGCCACCACAGTGCGTGCCGGACTGAGTTTCGTCTATATCAAAGATTCCTCGGTTTTTTTTTTTTTTCTTTTTCTGAGTGCGCGAATTAAGACGCACGAAACTCGCATTATATTTGCGGTTGGGTAACGCATTCAAGGAAAAATGGGCTTTCGTAATGTCACATCGCTCTTAAATTAATGATGGTGAGATCGAAAAAGAGAAATGGGGCAAACACGTCTCCAAGTGGTGAACCCCAGAGGTTACAGTTATGATCTGGCCGCTACTTAGGCGGGACCTTCTGCCCGTCCCACAAAGTCGCAAGACCTTTCAATAAAGTTCTTTGACTGACCGATTGAATGACTGAACACCGCGTTTATACTTCATCGCATTATACTTTACCTTTCATCTTCTCAGTAGGTAGTTCAAGTAAACAGGGTTGGAACCAATGAATGTGCCCGCGACTTACGTCCCTATATCTATACCTTACAGAACTGGCGCAGGCAGCACTGCAGCAACTGAGCGCCGCCGACGCCCACTGGGGAGCGGCTTACCCGCACTACAACCCGTACCTGGCTCCAGCCACGGGCACCGGCGGCTTCAGCACGGCGCCCGTGCCGGTCAGCTACTCGCTGGACGCCAGTGCCGCGGTGGCCACTTCGCTCGCGGCCAACGTCTCCTCCTTGGCTGCTGTTGCCGCATCCGACAACGCCGGGCTATCTCTACACAACAGTGAGTGTTCGTCCGTTGACTTTCCGTTATTTGCCTCTTTATGAGCTTGAATGAACCGCAAAGAAAAGGAAAGAAAGAACGAAAGAAAGCACCACATCAAGAAAAAGATTTGAATCGGTACTCGTTGTGTTGCAGGCGTAATAGCTTGAACGACCAGTTGAAATTTTCTCCAGAATACCTCGGAAAAGCACAAATGACCCTAATTTTCCTATGCAAAGCTGCCTGCTTACTGCATTCATTAAAGACTTCATTATTCAACTTGTCGGCTGAGATCAGTGATTTTATGGCAAGTTGTAAGTTTTGTGGTCAGGTGCGGGACACCCACAGTTTATTTGCCGAGGCGGTGCTCAACGTGCCTCCCATCGTCTAAATTTAAAAACACCTCAAAACTTTCATTTCACTCACTGCGATGTTTGGCTTTGGCGCTACCGTTTCGTTTATTCGCAACACGAAAAGCATTAGTTCTTCATCGATCCAATACGCAGAACGTTTTCCCCGTCTCCTCTTCGCAGCGCTCCTGGACAGCAGCCACTCTCCGGCGAGCCTCGTCTCCTGTCCCGTGGATTCGATCGGCAGTCATGCAGGCACAGCGGCCGTGCCGTCCACACTCCTGGGCACAGCATCGACGCCTTCCTCCGACTCGCCGCTCTCTAGCACGCGATCGCTGACGCTCGACGTCAACGCCCTTTCCGGAGGCAACGCCGCTCTGCAGAACCAGCATTCGGACTCCCTGCTCACGCCACCACGGGTCACAAAGTCGCCGCCGTCCTTGCTGCTCGGTAGCAGCAACGGCAACGGAGGAGGCGGCAGCTCGAGCTCTTCACCGTCGTCTTCGAGCCTCGACTTCTTGCCCAACCCTACCAACTACGGCGGGTTCCTGCCCACGCATTCTTACTACGGCAGCAACGGTACTTCTACGGGGACGTCGACGACCACGACACAGCCTCACACGACCACGGGCGTTTACCTGAGCCCGCCGGTCATGCCGCCGTCGCTGCTCTACCCGCAGCTGTATGGATCCATGTCCCACCCGTCCTTCCAGTTCCTCGGCAACGATCTGAAGTGCGTCATGGACGCGGCAGGGTTCGGTACCACGACGACGACGATGCAGCAGTCCCAACAGCAGCGACTGGACAACACGCTCGTTCACGCGGACACGACGAGCATAAGGACGCACCAACAGCAGCAACAGTCACTGGCACAGCAACAGCAACAGCAGCAGCAGCAACACACAACGGACGACATCATCGTACCGCAGACCCCGTCGCTGGCAGGTTCCGTACTGGATTCCTTACGGACGCCGGGAGACCACCACAGTGTCTGGAGGCCGTACTGAGCGCGCCCCGAAGTCTTCAGGCGACAGTTTGTGCCGTGAGGGCACTTGTCTGTCTTTATTTATTTTAGAACTGCGAGCGGTGCTGTAGCGCAGCCGGTGTTCGGTGGCGCGTGGAAAAGACGTCACAGTGCAAGGATTCATCCACCGTCGAAGCCGCGACGTGGCCATTAATGGCGCGAGGAACTCGCGAACGCAGCGGACCTCTCTGAAGGAGACAGTCGCATCTCTTTGCGCCGCTAAGCAAGCATATGAGTAAGTGCTATGAGTCAACGCCGACATACAAGCGATGAAGCGAACAAAGAACTGTCGTGACCAAAGAACTGTCGTGTCTGCAAATATCATCTCATATATAGCGTACGTAGGGCATGCTTAACACAGAAGTTCCTGCGATTGGATCTTGAACCATTCTTACAATCCCTACAGTACCGTCCAATGCGCTTGAACAGTGCATTTGTGCGTGAACAGCTCGGCCACCTGCCTCGCCTCCTCCTCCCCAGAACCTGCGTGCTCTCGGCGCCTTCAGCAACGGAAAGCGCAAGGAAGACATTGTCCAATGGCACCGGCGTAATGTGCCCGCGTTTCTACCTGATCTCCCGTAGTCTGCGAAACACACGATAGTCGCAGAGCTTCTGAACTTCACGTAAACTAAAACTCTTCTCAGAAGATCCGCCCACGCATGTTGATCAATCGAAAACGAAGCGTTCAACTACGCTATGCCGTGTCGCCCTGAGATAATAACGTGTTGTACATATTATACATGTTGACCTCATTATACTATGGCTCGTGCACCTGTCATGTACTATCCCATCCTCTGAGGCAATACTGACATGCAATAAATGTCCACGTTATAAATGTCCACGTATGTCCACGTTATATGACCTCCGCATTATTTCCTGCCTTTTTCTTCTGTTATTTTAAAAAGACGAAAGCCTTTATTTCTCGCGCCAAGGAGAAAATGGAAAAAGAAAGAAAGCTGGCGTCTTCTTTACTTGGTATGTGCCAACTTTGCATGGAAGGGTGCGAACGTCTGACTGAAGTGACTAGTAGGTCATAAGACCAATAACTTGGCTTACCTGTCATTCACGCCACGATGACAATAAAATCGCGTGCGGCTCATACACACATTGGATAAGCGGGTATGGGCCAGGGATAATCGGTTATGAGCCCCACGTGTTTTAATTTTACCCGTTGCTGCCTATGACCGATTACATTCACGCGACATTCAACTGCTAAATGTCCGGCTTCCAGTACCAGACGTCTTGACTTTCGCACTTATATAGGCCTCTTCAGGGATAGTGAAGGAGCTAGGTGCTTCTTTTGCAGACGTTCTCATCGGTAGCAAGTGTTTCAGCACAAGAACATGTGAACAATCTCCGTACACTGAAATAAATGGGGGCTCTCCGTACGTCATTCCCCCGATCTAAAACCGTGCCTACAACCACTGATGGCGCGTAGTTCTGACCCAGTCGCGCAGCATGAGTTCAAGCAGTGTGTGATACACACGCATATCAGACATGTGGCATCGCATTGAACATACAAAGTACTTACGCACTGCTACTCTTTTTAAATGTGGTTACTCAAACAGCAGACGAAATAAAATGTACCGTTAGTGTTATTTTTCTGTTTGTGTGTGTTTGTGTGTGTGGGTGCAAGGGAAAGGGGAGGGGCCTGTCAGAAGTTTTGTGAACACAACGTACCCAGAAATATGTAACCATTAGCACTTCACATACCTGCAATCGCAGTGGATCAGAAGCAACAATTTTCAAAATGTGTCTTGCCAATTGTGATGAAAGGCTTCCCACTCACGGCGCCGGCGAACTTTTTCATATGCGTGTAGTACTGGGTGTGTCGTTGACACTTTACTCGAGTGATTGTTCCTCAACCGCTTGAAACACCGTGATTCAGAATATTTATGGCGTGCAGCAATGCTGTCGATACCGCACCATCCGGAAGATCGGTGCGCATCAAAAAGAACTCTGTAGTCCTAGGCAGCAACTTAAAAGCCTTCAGGTACCAAGTACACTCGTGCACACCTGTGCACACGAAATCGCCGGGGGATAGAGGTTCCGGAGAAGAGGTGCTTCAGAAGCTTTTGTTCCAGAGTACGCGCCAAGTGTTGGAGGAAGTAACCAGCTAGCAGAAAGCTACTTATACCTCATTCTGGCGTGTACTAGCGTAAAGGTGATTGTCTGGCTTTTCAAATAAAAGGCTGCTCCATTCAAACGAATCAAGGACAGTTAATTTGTAGCGACTCAAATTAGCGAGGCCACCAATAACTATATCGGCAAACTCTCCCGGTTCCAGATTTCTGACCAATCATCCCGATGGTACGGGCACCGCCATGCCTCGATAAACAGTAATTAATTACGAATTCACGGTATAATTACGAGTGCCAGAGTGGTTGACGGCGCCTTAAAAGGCATTCATTCAGAACTCTCTATAACTCCACTACGGCAATGATAAACAAAAGATTTAAAAAAAAAAGAACACACGTATTTTTTTCGTTTTTTTTTTCACATCCTTCTCCGTCTTGAGATTGCTCGCAACTGCGGCCATGTCACTTTCAAGTTCTGACCTATGCTTTAACTGGTGCTTACCAGTTTCGATCGGTCACATGACCTTAGGTTAGACGCTTCGTTTCCGCTTCCGGTCTTATGCATCTCTCGTTAACACCTTCCGGATACAGGGCGCTGGCCTCTGGTTCGTGGTTAAGCGGTTCTGCAGCACTTTTTTTTAACACAGAGAGAAAACGGTGCAGATCAGTCCAGGAGGCCTCTGTGAACATGCAAGCCAAATATTGTTGCATTGCACGCACCATGGAATTTCCAACTTGCTTTCAATGTAGCTGGAAACAGCCTGCTCTTCTTTCACCAAACTAGCCCTGGCTGATCTCATGATCGCGGACACACGTTCAGTAATGCTTTGTTTATTCGTTCTGATTTCAAGAAATTAATAAAATGTACTTACGTACAACGAAAAAGTCAAGCAACGCAGTCGGTGCTCCTAGTAATGTAATTTTTGAAAATAAGACAGTCGTTTTCTAGCTGTACTTGAAGCCAAGCTGCAAATTCCATGGTGCGGGCAGTGAAGTTGTCTCACATGCTCACATTGTCCTCCACTACTGATCGACAACGTTTTCTGACCATGTTCGAAAAGTATTGCAAAGCCGTTTTAACTCAGTGCCTGTTCAATCTTACGCCTATCACCGCGCATGCGTGCTTCAAACATGCGAGTGAATTCCACGTTCCTTCACCAAATGACACACGCCTCCACGGTGTATAAGAACGATGCAAACGAGCTCGCTTCCCACCGCGCACATCGATCGCGTATACGGCAAATAAACAAGAGGTGGGATGTGAGTAGCTGAGTACCATCATGATCCTCATTTCACTACAGCAACTGCTATCTCCCTGAATTTGCATCTTGCTTTTGCTCCTTCGCTTACCGAAGCGGCGATCTGTGCCGGCACGATCCCACATTCGGGGCCTCTTCGCAGCGACCATATATCAAGAGGAAGACTGTTAATCAAACGAAGCGACGTCGCTGTTTGGCAGCCGCGGCAATTAAACACGACCCCCCCCTCCTCTGTTCCCATTTGTCTTGAATACGCGTCGCCGAGGCGACGACGATCGACCCCAGCATGACTGGTACAAACATTTGCAGGGAATAATTAAACCATTGCAGTGCATCAACAACTGCGCGAGTTTCCTTCGCGAAGTGGCATCGACTTAACAATTCAACGATTGCGTTCAACGAAAACCCATCGGTGAGCGTTACAGTCCGCTTGCAGTCCGGGAACAGACGTTTATCAGCGATTCTGGTATGTGGGGAGGGGGAGTAAAAGATGTATTGATAGAAGTTTTACAGAAACAATTTAGGGGCGGAGAGAGGGACGCGTACGAAGCCCCGGACAATAACAGGAACTATCTCTAATCTCCAATCTACTGAGCGGACCGTGCTCAATGAAAAATTGCAGTGATACACCCATGTGGTGTAATTGTCAAATGCTAAGCCTCAAGACGTGGTTATCTGAAATAAATGTTTTTTTGCCGAGGGGCATGAGCGGAAAGACATGTGCGCGGCATTACATAAAAACGCACGCGCACTGGTGTCATGACGATAGCTTTTGCGAATGGTCCATGGACTTTTGCCGAGTTTAACAGCGACGGTATTTAAAAAGGATGGTCAAAGTTACTTCAGCGACTTACAATATACGGAGTTCCCCTATCTCCTGCCCCATTTTTGTGCTCTTTTACTCAATTTGCGATTTTTATATTCAATTTTCGTTCACTCTATGATATTACTTAAGCCCACAGCCTATATGCTTAAAGCATTGCTTACTATGCTCCCACTTGATCAGGAGCAATTACCGGCAGAAAAACATATCCTAGCCCGTAACATGGTGCACTCTTCTTTATTCAGATTGTTAGATAACCGAGATGCAACAGCAGGAAGGGGAAAAAAAAATGAGGTCGACGTGCAATTTATTGCAAGATGAAGTGGACGCATAAAAGCTCGACGCTCGTCTTGGCTTCACCAGCCTAAAAACTCCTCGCTGTTATGGAGTGGACGGCGGTGTTTGCTCGTCCACGGGTTCTTAAAACGAAGATACGACGGCGCCGCCGCCACCACGCTATCTCAGAATACCTTTGCGACACTGGGAGTAGTCCTAAGACAAGTCCACTTGTCGAAACGTTGGCTCCTGCGATATTCCCTCTTCTACATCGTTCTTAGCGATCTGTTCATCGATTGGGAGTAGTGGAAGAAGTTCATCACGCCACAGAAAAGCTCACTATATAGTCTGTTACTACACGCCATTTGACGAGTTTTATTCCAGAGAAGAGAACCACGAGAAAGATACGTCTCGTCTTCGACGCCTCTTAAACACATGCGGAAAGGTGTATCACCGAACGACAATCTGTAGGCAGCATTTAACTTAAATGAGGATGCGTGCTCTCGCAGCTAATAGTAAATGACAAGTGACCCTAATCGTAGGAAAGGCGTTCCTACAGATTTCCACCCACAAAGAAGACAGCGATTCCATCAGTCTTCTGTGTTCGAGGCATGGACATTAATTACTGAAAGTTGCTGGATAAAGTTTCCCCTGGCATATAAAGATTCCCCTGGCAGCAACAAGTGAGCGTCATTTCAAGCAAGTAGCTGAGCAATTTCCAGATACGACGAAAACATCACAGAAAGAGACTTACGTGGATGATGTAGTCGTGGGCGCAGGAAGATTCCATGATGCAGTCAGACTTGACAAGCGATAGATGCGCGTACTCGCGTCGGCTGGTCATGGTCTGACGAATAGCAGTATATATCTTGGCGCTTTCAATTTTCACGTCGCACGGATCGTCTTAAAGCGCATCCTCTGTACGTCGCGCAACCAGGAGCGCGCGGTCTCTCATAACACGCAGATTTCAAGCGTACAGGCGCTCCCAGAATAATTCGGAACGCCGGACACGCAGCAGCGCGCCGGCGGAGTATGCGCGCAGAAAAGTAGTACGATGGTCTGCGCGTGCGCGGTCTCCCTAGCATGAAAACGTTGGTCCGTATTGCACCTAGATTCGCGTTGTATTGCTACACATCGGTGCCCTATGTGTCCCTTAGCGTTTTGATAAGGGGGGGCTGGGTGGGCGGTGTCTGACAAGCCGGGTGTGCGCATGCACGCGCGTTGGAGCAGGAACCATCGTGCCAGCGTGTTCGTGCACTTGCATGACTTTTATTTTTCTACTTTGCCTCCTATTTATATTTTACGTGATTATTTCCGGTAGGCAACTGTGGCTAGCGCTCGAAAAGGACGGCGGTTTACATCTGATGCAACCGTGAGCATACCGGTGGCCAGATTGATAAAGAGATACGAATATAATTGAACCATGCCACTGAAACAAAGTTCACTTTTTTACTATCAAGGCAGCATGCATCTCGGTGGCCAGATTGATAAAGAGACACGAATATATTTGAACCCTGCCACTGACACGAAGTTCACCTTGTTTCTATCAAGGCAGCACGCCGAAAAGAGTTCCGATCGATGTGCGGAGAAAAATAATTGAGTTCTGGTTAGAAGAGAAATCTCATCGCGAGATATGCCGCCTCACAGGGAAGCCTGTAAGCGCGGTCAACGGCATTATACAAGTATACAGGGATGAAAACGGCCGACTAACAGGCGCGCCACGATCCGGAAGGGACAGATGCACGTCGGAAGAATGCGACCCTCTCATTGTTGCTGCAGCAGTCGCCGATCGTTTTCAAAGCGCCGGCCAGGTTAAGACGACACTGAACCTGCAAGGGAACCTGCAAGCCATTGAGGAGGCAGTCAGAGGGTGCATGCGAAAAGCTGGTCTTCGTGGATTTGTCGCGGCGCAAAAGCCACACCTGACGGATCGTCAAAAAGATCAACGCCTACTCTTTTCCAGGGCATACGAGCACTGGACTACAGAAGAATGGACGCAAGTGATACTCTCGGATGAATCCACATTTACGTCGCGGTGGGATCAAGAGCGCCGCGTATGGAGACCGTACAATTGCAGATTTTTTTTTTTTGTTCTTTTTGATCTTTGGCACAAAAAATCTTCGGGTGCACAAAAAAGTTTCAGCTAGAAAGACCAATGTTTATTTTTTCCAGTGTTGTACACGTTCCTCCAAAACAGGAACGAAAACTCATTCCTCGTTCCTCCACAATTTTGTAACGAGTTCCCGTTACAAGTTCCTTTAATAAAAAAAAAAGGAACGCGTTCCAGTTACATTTATAAAATTGGAACGTGTCGTTACATTAACGTTACATTTGATTTCTAAAACTGAAAATAGCGTAGAATAATCCCCCCAGGCAAAATAAAGTGAGCATTTTATATCTCGCATTGATCTGTGTATATTTCATCAATTTTAATGTCAACGGCAGGAAATTATCTGGAGACAAACAAATATCCAAAGAAACGCTCCAAGGCAAATGTTTTTAGGGAGCATCGAACATACTATGCAGACAGCTGCGCGTAAATCAGTACCTTTGGTGTCGGTTGATTGCCTTTCATATTGCTGTCTTACGGTGCCGATTGCTTACACAGTGTGTGAGACAGATAGGCGCGCCCAGCCTCGGTGGTCTATGGTACTGGGCTGCTGACCCGAGGGTCGCGGGATCGGCCGCGGCGGCTGCATTTCGATGGAGGCGGAATGTTGAGGCCCGTGTGCTGTGTGTCGGTGAACGTTAAAGAACACCAGGCGGTCGAAATTTCCGGAGCCTTTCACTGCGGCATCTCTCATAATCAATGCTGGTTTTGGGACGTAACCCCCAGAAATCAATCAGACAGATAGGCGCGGCCTCACGGGCTTCAGATTTTCGCGGTTCGATCATTTTATATTCAACATACATCCAAGTGCCCATTTGGCGCTAGTCTGTTACAAGTGCAACATATACGGGACTTTACACTTCGGTTTTCAGATGCGGAGTCGGGATCTGCGCCTGAAATGCGCAAATAGAAAGTTGCTCACAAGTGAGTAACAGCGATGTATCTCAACTAGAGGCTATAGTAATACACCTTTTGATTTAGGATAGCATATAAATGTTTGTGCTTGGTCCATGCCACTGCGCGTAAATAATGGAACAAGTTTGCTCGATATGCCGTCAGCTTGCCCGATCCTAAACATTTTTGCTCAAATTTGATAGCCTTTCTAGTGTTTCAACAGACTAATTGACAGTTTCGGATATATTGCTTTCACTATATATATATATAGGTTCTGATCACTTTAAAATATTTGTGATATACCGTTCTTTTGTTGTTAATTGTGGCTGCGCTGAATGTATGCCGGTATGAGTAATCATAACATTGCTACATTGTATGTTTACCGCCGAATTAAGTAGCTTGGGACTGTTTTTTTTTTCTTTTCTTCGTGGCACATTAGGAATAAGCAATAATTGCCTGTTCAGTCCGTAGGCACACCGACATTCATGCAAGGCCGAACTTCTGTTGCAGTGGAGGAAATAAAGAAATAAATAAATAGCCTCACATGCGTCATTTTACGGGACGTCAACCAAAATGAAGCACCCCAAACAAGAATGGTTGCCAGGATATTGTTACCACGCTCAGTGAATTGGGCGGTGCTCTGTGCGTTAAAATGTTTGGTTATATCTGTGTAGGTAACCCTTTCGTTGCAAAGAAAAAAAAAGCTATAATTTTTTATGAAGAAACTGATCATCACCGAACATAATTAACCAGGTCCGGGTTAGAACGACGTCAACTTAGCTCAGCATTACAAACGCGCGCACACACACACGTAAGCATGTTGAGCACACGGTCACGTGATCACGTTTAGGAGAAGCTTCTCGTTTCAGCTTTTTACCCGCGGCATAGGGCTGCTGACGCTAAACTGAGGCGAGTTCCGTTCAGTTGAACTAAAGCACTTCGAAGAAATTGACGCTCAGAGTGTCTTACATTATGAACATCATTGCCGTAACCGCGTTCTCAGACACAATGCCGTGAGGGGCGATGCTAAAGCACGCGTTCACAGTGTTTTACTTCGGAAGAAGGATCGCAAGCGACGAAAGGAACTTCGCGGTTCCACCCGCGTTGCCGTACCTTCGTACAGGGCTAGCTGAAAGCCACAAAGTATTTGTCCAGCTGCCATAGGAAGCGGCTACCGCCAAGGTGTAGCGGGATACCCTGACGTCGTGCGGCCGCAGTGAAGAAGGCGAAGCGTCACACTCGTAGAATCATCGAAAGCAGAGATATGCGTTTTTTCGCGATTTTTTATGAGGGAGCAATACTGGCGGCAGGAAAATGAGGACTCAAGGGTCGGCCTGTTGTAGCCTGGCCTATCCGCCCTGCATGATGGGCTGCGTACATGTGACTGTCGCGGAGTTGAACGTTTATAGAAGGAGCGCCGTTCCCTTTGCCGTTCCTCCGTAAATGTAACGCGTTACCGTTACAGTTCCACCAATCCTAAATGTAACGATGGCGTTCCTCCGTTCCTCCCAAAAGGAACTCGTTCCAGGAACCTCGTTCCTTGGAACGGCGTTCCGTACAACACTGATTTTTTTCTCATCGTGTAGGTACGAACCCGGGTATGTTTTCGAGACCTACAGTAGCGGCTGCTGTGCTGTCAACGTGTGGGGAGCTATCAGCAAAGAGGGCCTCGGTCCGCTTGTCTGGCTGTCACCATCTCTCACAGCTGACGCCTACTGTGAAATTATGGACCACCACCTGGTGCCATACGCTCTGGAGGGGGCCATTTAAAGATAGCTGCTACTTTTTCCAGCAAGAACTCAGCCCGGTGCACACCGCCAGAGCTGAGCAAAGTGCCCTTCAAGAGCGTGCTGTTTGTGTCCTTGATTGGTCTCCGAAAGGTGCAGACTTCAATCCGATAGAGAACGCGTGGGGCGCAATGAAAGAAAGTTTGTCCCACATGAGTCTGGGAGGTGCCAGTGCTGACGAACTCTGGGTCGCCATAACCCAAGAGTGGAAGCGCCTTGGTGAGAAGGACTTCGTAGAAGTGCTCTACGAGTGTATGCCACGCCGGCTACAAGCTGCAGTTCGCGTGGACGGCGCATTCACGCGATATTGGAGCAGAGAATAGCAATCGCTTCTTCCGATTCTTTCGTTTTCTGTGTGAAAATAAAGCGAATGTTCTTCCTGACATTTAATTCTATTTATTTTGCATTCCGCTCGCACACTCTACTGTCTCTTAGCCTTGTAAACTCCCTCTGAGCGAAAGAAAATAGCTGTCTGCGCCACAAATAGACATGTGATAAAACTGTAAGAATACTCCTTACCAAACAGTCATATTCCGTAATTGATTGGTGCACAAATATACGGAAGCATCCTAATTTGTTGCGCAAATAAAAGATTGTGGTGTCGTGTATAGAGCCTAAGACAGTATTTTTTCGACTGAGGTGAAAATTCCCGAGGCCCGTGTGCTGAGATTTAGGTGCACTTCAATGAGCCCAGGTGGTCGAAATTTCCGTAGCTCTCCACTACAGCATCTCTCATAATCATCTCATGGTTTCTGGGACGTTAATCCCGAACAATTACTATCATAGTACTCATGCAGTCACTTCGTCTGCTTGAAATTATACTTGACGAACAAGCCGCGTTATTTAATTTCGGGAACTGTTTTAATACCGCGATCGCCGACACCTGTAAGGGAGCGGCCGTGTAACAGTCCAATTTGTCCTCTTAATACCAGGCTTGCATACAGTACCACGGATTGAAACATAACTAAGCAGGAACTTCGCAGAACCGACCAACACGGTTGAAAAGAAGGCAAGGATGACATTGTGGCCTTGCCGCTTCAACCGAATGGATGCAGATAATGACGAGAACACGCCGCAAGGAATCGACAAGCCTTTATATTTATAGATTGCAGTGCGCAGTATGATACAGTGCCCAGTCTGTCAAGCCCACTTTGTCATAATGCTAAAGGGCACCTAGCGCTATTCTTTAGGTGCAAGACAACGCCAATCTAGATGCACTAGGGAGGGAAACTAGCTCGCTAGGGAGGCCGCGCATGCGCACACCTTGTGTGCAGTTATCCGCCGGTGTGCTCCGGCCGCTGGCGAGCGGCTGCGTGCTCGATGTTCCGAATTATTCTGGGAGCGCCTGTACGTCAATAGTTCAACCACGGTTCAACCGATTCGATCGACACAGCTAGTGCCAAGGAAGGCCTACAGAAGATGCAAAATGGCGGTCCTAAGGTCGGATGTCCGCCCCTTGGCAACAATACCGAGCTACTTGACACAAACGCTGTTGCGCTTCAACACCATTTTTTTATTCGTACATCGGTCTCCTGTTACGTTGCGTCACCAGTTCGCACGCCGCGACGCTGCTATCATCGCGATCTGCGACACTGGCGATGAAAACAAAAGCAACAAGAGACAGCGAAAAGTCGTAGCTCGCGAACAGTTGCCGAACTCACAATGTTCTAGAAGCTTATGCTGTGTTACTTGCCAGCAATGACGTTAGCGCACTGGCTGTCGTTTTCATAGACATAGAACGAGAATCAACTTCCGCGGACGCGTTCTCGTTAAGCTATACCCGGTAATACCGCGGGAAACCATCGTGAACTTACGAGCACGCATTTCAGCACGTTTTGAGTCAATTAAATGAGGGTGTTTTCAGCGCGAAAATATCGCTGTCATAATGCATGCCACAGGTGACTGCATCTGGACAATTTTGATCGACCACGCACTTTTTCTGTATTTCACGTCCGTTGGCGCTTCAATATGCCACAGTTGCAAGGCATCGCCGTCCATTATGTGTATAATTTTAACGGAGTGAAACGCGAAGTGCAAACATTTAAATGTAGAGTCTTATACGCGTAATTGCTCAGGACAGCCAATCTCGCTGCTAAAGGTGTTATGGGCTATGACGTAAATGTACGAGCCAATGTATTGCGCCGATGTGACAGAATCTGAAAACGGTGGAAGCAAAGAGAGAGAGAGAGATGATGGGAGGAAGGCAGGGAGGTTAACCGGAAGGAAAATATCCAGTTTGCTACCCTGCACTGGGGAAGGGAGACAGAAAGGGATGAAAGAAAAGAATAAAGGGAGAAAGAGAGAGGTCCAATCGCTCACACACACAAGCACGGCAGTGTCAGAGACGGTTCACGAGGCCCGTTGCGCGCAAGAACTTGAGCACAGCCTTCGTGGCTTTCTGCTGCGAGACTCTATCGTTCCGGCATTCCAATATGGCTTGCTCAGACAGCGGTCGACCATCAAGGCGTGACAATTCTGCGGCGAGAGACTGTCACTGGGAGCAGTACCCAGGGCAATCGCAGAGGACGTGCACAATCGTTTCCTCGCTGCCGCAGTGAACACAGGCAGCACTGTCTTCCAGTCCAATGCGACAGCCGAAATACCTGTTCAAACTAGCGCCCGTCCAGTATACTTGTGTCTTCTTTTGTCCTTGTTTGTTCACCAGCGCTGCCACAAAATGAATGCTGTTCCACCTATAGCTCTGAGCTGTCGCCTTTCACTCATTGAGCACCGCGTACTACATCCGCATTGTTCTTATACCATTTTTGTCTCCCTGCGGCTTTCTACGAGAGGGCACTCCCGCACTATTCTTGTAGCTGCTCTATTTCGTCACAGAACAGATTACTGCTATTGGCCGATGGCTGACATACATTAACCCTTTCACTGCCGCCCACCGCACTCCGTAGCGCGTTTTCTTTTTATCGAAGGCGTATGCACGCCATGCGCTCGCTTTTATACTGTGTCGTGACCGCCTTGGCAAGACATCTGACAAGAAATATGTAAAAATGGGGCACTTGTTAAGGCGCAATCCACATAGTTCTCATTGGAAGGCGTCCTTGAGCGACCTCGGCGTCGACAGGAGGTCGGTACAATATGTAAGGCCCCAAATGAGTAAATATAACACGTTCCTCAAAGCAGCACAAAAGCGAGCCAAAGCGTGCCAGCCGTCAATAAGAGATGACAAACGACCACCAAAGTTTATTAATGACTGTTCGTAGACATGCTATGTTGTACCCCATAGGACTCGAATTTAAGATATTGTCACGGTGCAAGAACACGGACGAAGACGACGACCTCGAGGGGAACAAAGAAGACGCAGGAGTGGGGCGCAGGCTGACGGTCCGCCATTGGGGCTGCACCGGCTAATCTCCCTGTTCTAAAATACACTACCATCAGAAGCGTATCCCTGTGCCCGTTTCAATATTAATAGCAGTCAGTAATTTGTTTGGATAATGTGAATTAACACGAACTAAAACGGACTAATTCATTAAAACGGACTGGGGTAGATAAAAACGGATTAAGATTTATTAGCGTGGATTAAGGATTAGTACGGATTAGGGTAATTACGCCGGATTATTTATTTGTTACATACCGCTGGCCTATTTTAGAAGTCCTTAGAGGGCTAGGTTAGCTTACGGCGGATTTGGGTGGTAGAAGACGGACTTATGTGTTTATTTCGACATACCGCAGAATTTGTGGAATATTGCTACAATGGGTGTACATAACGCGGATCAAGGCTAATGAGGGTGGAATCAGAGTAAGGCGCATTAAGGTAGACAAGAGGGAATTAGGGTCGTTTAAGAACTGAATTAGGGTGAAGGGCCGTTTGGGGTTATTTCGCACCTCAATTCCCATTACACTCTGTCGGTACACAGATTAACGCAACTGCATGAATAGGTCTTATTTCGCATTAATCTACGCCAATCCATTTTAATCTACATCAATCGATCTTAATCCACCTTAATATACTTGAGCATATTGTACTCTACCTCAATGCACCCTAATCTGCCTCAATCCATCTGATTCCGCGTCAATATGCCTTAATCCACCCTAATACAGCTTAATCCACCTTAACTCATTTTACTTAGTTTTAATCCAAGAAGAGCTTCAGACTCGACTCCAGGTGGGATTTGAGCCTGAAGGTCTTGGTTGAGATCACAGTAACTAGTTGACCAACCTGCTTTTATGCATTTAAATTCTACAGAATTGCTCGCTGCAGAGCAGTTGTTGTTGCTGCAAAAATATTTGAGAAATGTAGAGTGAGTATGCCAATTACATGATTAGTTTCCCTGATCTCCTGTTGCAAAAGGTTATATACAAAGACTACGAGTGTAAACACAGACACATGATTTGATTTGATGTTTAATGACACATGAAACACAACATCTTGAGATTCCACAACCACCCCAAATGCTTGTACTGAACTGGGGCAAGTTGGGAACAGCATACACAATATAAATATATAATATATACTGTATAAATGCATATAATTTGCCTTCTCCCCTGAACTGTGCTTAGAATCTGCGTGAACACAAAGATGTTTGGCACCCCAACCACTGACTGCAAATTCACCTTGTTCTCTATGCAAGGAAAGAAAAAGAAAAACACATATGGAGAGATGCACACAAAAGTATGACACCCAACGTAAAGCTTGCAAACTAAATGTGCCATCACAGTTCACACGTATGAAGTGTCTGGCATGAAAATTACATGATCACAAGAAGTATAATGAACAGTCGGAAACAACACGAACATTTCATTTGTCAAATATGCTGTCCATGACTTTCAGTTATGGTCAATGCTTGTACAGAAGCCTCAAAAGGGCAAACTTTAGCTCAAGTGCATTTCTTTTGAATGCCATTTCATAGATAATAAAGAAAATTTAAGGTGAGCCGACATAGGAAATCTCTCTAGACCTCAAAAGAGTCACAAGTTATCACATGTGGTCACTATCAGCGAAGTTTAGAGAAGCGCCAACATAGCCACCACAGAAGAACCATTACTACAGTGAACAAGACTTGAAGTCGAGGCATTATCTTTTTTGGTATTGAAAATAAGTTGAAAAGATATATGTATAGGATAGTGCGTATTGTCCTCAGTGAGTAAAGAAAAGCCATACCCTCACTGACAACTGCAAAAATGAAAAGAAAAAGCAAATGGAATACAAGGGACTCAAACGTGCGAAATAAGGCATAACTTGAGAAGAATGCACACTTGACTAATAACATACGTCCCGTTTCTGAAAATGTACAACTTCACAGCACACGGCAAAATATTGTGCAAAGAGACAGCTGCGGTGCACTAAGATATGTGTGATGTAGCATCAAAGTGAATTACAGATGCTGAAACACACAAAGTTAAGGATAGTCCCAAGGTCATTGCACTACGTTATCACTGATAAGTTGCCGTGCAGGTGGGAAATGTAAATACTGAGAAATTACGCCAATGATAGAGATTTTAGGCCAGCACACAGCCCCTTCATCACGAATTTAGACAATTTACAATTAAATGCACTGTGCAGCTCGTTCAGAAAATATCAGATACACTCGCTTATACAGGGTTGACCGATGTGAAAGCACATAGTCTATATTTCTTGTCTGGTTGACTAGGCACAGAATAAGAAGTCAGAATATGCCCAAATTTCAGTGGCATTTGACATTTTGTATGCAACTCTATTAGGTCAGTTATGTACATAAGGCATGTGAAAGCCTTTTAAAGTAAGGAAACTGGTCTTTTGGGTAGGACACACAACAATATCAGAGGAGCCAAAGATACGTGAGCAATCAGTATGATAAGGCAAACTCTTCCAAGTGTAACAATGATAGGAGACAAACCAAATGAATAAGACAATTACAAGCAAAGGTGACTAGAAAATAATAGACATAAAACAACATGGACATATATATGATAAACAGCTTGTGTGCTGCAAAACTCATTCTCTATACAAGTGCTTCTTGTTCCCTCGTTGTACCATTAAACACAGCAGTTATGACCACCATTTTTGGAATCTTTTACTCATTGCCATCCAACACATGGCAAAACCCGGTACAGTTTGCCGGAACTTGTAAAAGAAAGAATGCTAAAGTACTAGTGCACTAAGAGGTTTGTCTTCTGCATGGACAGAACCTATTATGGGAATAAGGTGAAAAACAATATGGTCTTCTTTGAAACAACAAGAAAACAGTTTTATGAATGTAAGTCAATATGCTTTTAGAATCAGCTGCAGGTCAAATTCATTAAGGCCAGACTGAGCACAACCAAAGAAAAATTGCAATCTACCATTTTGTAGCATGAAGCTATAAAGAAATTTGTATGAAGCTCTCAGGAACAAAGCACCCCACATGACAAACCACTCATCCTGCTCTAAGGGTTCATGCTTCTAGTCGATGGGCGACTGTCTTTCCTTTCCCTGAACTTTTTCTGCAGAACTCAACTGCAACAGTCAGCATTTTCCGAGAGCATGTGCCACCCACAAACAAACATAACAGCAACTATCTATGCAGGTGCATCATTGCAGTGCTGCCAAATTAACCATTGAACAAGGCAAAGCGACATGGCAGCATCAGCCGAGTTCCAGGCAGCAGTGCTAGCAGATATAAAAAAAAAGAACAGCCAAGGGTTAATCTGAAAGCGGTGCCGCCAGCAGACAAAAGTTCGGTAACAGTGAAACTGGGCTCAACATTGGATCATTTCGTAGAGAATATCAACACACAAAGCTCGTTTTCCGCGATTTTAGATGCGTTGCTGGAAGCTGCTGGAAGATACAAGGCTGCCACTGAAGCCTAAGCTGAGAGCCACGCGGTGCAGCCAGTCAGCAGTGAGTGCCCTTAATTCGGGCTCTGCAGGCCCACAATTGACAAGCACTTCGACGCCTGCGTAGAACACAGGCACCAAGGCCAAGAACTCGGCCTCGCATAGAGAAAGGTGAAGTTCGAGAACAGATTGGGCCAGTTGGGACCAGACTTGCACGTGGGCTTCTGCGTCCTGTTTCAAAAAGGAGAGAGCAGCAAGAGAAACAAAGTTAGCATCATCCTGTAGGTTTGTACTCTGAGTTTTCCTTCAACGAATGTTACATAATCTGAAATAAATGCTGTTTCATATAAACCGATCAAAAGTGTTATCCTCCCAGCTTGATACCTCTGTGTGTGTACAAAAGTAAACAATTTCATTAGCACTGTCCATTGACTCATGTGCAAATTTTTGTCCCTTAATGACAGCGTCACGAATGGACCGTAAACGTGCAGGCACACTGCATAGCTGCAGAACATGTTTCTCGAAAGTTGGCCAGTACTGTGTGCTTACTATGTCCTCAGTACTTGCTTTAGTGATAATGTGTAGACTAACACACAGCCAGTACCTCTTATTCCCGGTTGTATTAGAAGTCACCCTATCTGTGATGATGCAGCTGCTGATGAGTTTTGCAATCACTGAATATTAGGACTAAGTAAGGCATTTCTAAAATTATTATGACACTAGATACCATTGAGGGCACTGCTCACACAGGTACAATTTAGTAATCTACAATTCATAAAGATTTTTTTTTTCGCCACAGGACCAGCCTGAAATTCGAAAATAGGCAAATTAGACAGCTTATCATGGGCTTAACTTAGGCGAGAAAATAAAGTTCTGTTCAAGAACTGAAAGGACAGCGCTTCAGCAGTGAGAACTTGCGAGTATATCAAGAAATTAGAGTGGTATAAATGCCACTTCACATGGTGCTTTGCTATACAAACTGTATGGGTTAGGTCGTAGTAAGGCTGCTTTAACTTGAAGTCACTGGGAGTCTCAAAAATAATTGAATTAAGAGAATTCTTGGATGAACAGAACATAGGAAAAAAAAAAACGGGGACACAGCGTGCTTTGATTTGGCCGTGTTGCCAATGGTGGTTTGTCATGCCCAGCAGTTTCAGGCTCTAAATGTCACGTTTTTACAGTAAGATGAGTTCCCGGTTCCACAGCAAACCTGGCATAACGACGACAGGTTGGAGCCACGAGGTGATGAATAACTGCCGACCTAGGGGCCTCTCAGAGATATTCGCAAAATGGCAGGGTAGAATAGTAGGCAGGTTTAAATTTTTCGCTTTGCAGAACCGCGGTAACGTCATACATAACTCTTAACAATTGCCAGTAAAACTATTACACATTTACGATGCTACCAATACTCGTAATTATAACGCACGTATATAATTAAATAGCCGCGCAAGCGCACAAAGTGCGGTGACCCGCGAAAGCTAGCGGCTCCTTCCCACAACGCGCTTCGCCGCATAACGCTGTCTGGAGGCAAAGCCAACTTTGCACACGATGCAGCACTGTGATGGCATCGCGAGTTTCTTCTTCGAGGTAAGAAAGAACGCGAAGCCGTGCAACACAAAGACTGAAAACAAACGCGGCGACTTCTCATTTTTTTTTTTTTACATCAAGGGGTAGAGGGGTGGACCCGCGGCAAAATGTTGGAGTTTCTGAAGGGCAGAAACTTTACAACTGCTGCCCTTTGTTGTTACAGGGCACCTAGCAACATTGTATTTCTTTCTCAGCACCTCCTATACATCTCCTGTTGGAAGTTGTTACGGGAATAAACAGGAAGAAGTCATTTAACCATCAAGGTAACTAATTAAAATTAATTAAAAGGAGGGAAGTGTGATTTTTGATGTGAAGGTGTGAGCCACATATACGGAAGAAAGAAAGAAAGAAAGAAAGAAAGAAAGAAAGAAAGAAAGAAAGAAAGAAAGAAAGAAAGAAAGAAAGAATGAGTACGCTTTTGTGCGTCAGGCAGACAACTGAAATGCACGCCCGCACTTCAAAGGGTCTGCTTCTCTGCAACACAGTGATGATATGCGGGCTGCACGTCATGTGCCCTTCACAGTGTCAGATCGTCATTATGTGACCGTTCGCCCATTCTTTCTGGGAAAGATGAATAATAATAATAATAATAATAATAATAATAATAATAATAATAATAATAATAATAATAATAATGGTCTGACAGAATTCGCAATGTGTAATGGTTGGAAAACATATAGCATTCAGGCACTCTCAAGCAGCATCAGTACACAGGTTACCGGAGCAACAGTAAACCTGAGGTCCGCATACAATGCGAATTCCTTTCGACCTGTCTTGATGTCATATTGCTTTTCTTTCCCAGAAAGACTGGGCGAATTTTCGCACCATAACACGCTGACGCTGCCAGACGCACATGACACGCTGCCCGCATGCAGCATATGTGTTGCAGTGAAGCACGCCTTCTCATCATGGTCCCATTATGGTTGTCTGCGGAATGTAGAATACCGCCGAACCCCCCCCCCCCCCCCCAACTTATTTTTTCTCTTTTGCACTGGCAGCCACAAGCTGGAGTGCTTCACCTATCAATCATCAATATCGCTTTATGGCATTGCTTTGTGGCTCCAAAACGGTTGCCGTTTGCCCGAGATGGTGCCGCTGAAATCAGGATCGAGAATTTGACAAACAGCACCCACAATCATCAAATTAACCGGGCTGGTGCTGGTTCACTGTTTCAGATTATCCAGTCAAATTTACATTAGAAACAGAAGACCACAGAAATCCATAGAATTATGTGGAATTAAACAAAAGAAAAAAAGAAGCGGAGTTCAAACTATTGAGGTTTTACTTATTTTGCTACGTTGACATACCTTGAGTATGGAACTCCTGCGCTGGTTCTCCACCTCTGTAGGCAGTGGTGGAGGTGAGGTGCCAGCATTATCAGCTACTGCAGTACCTTCTTCGGAGCCAGTAGATGCACCCTTGGATAGGGAGGACCTTTTGCTAACGATACTGCTTGCTGATGACCTCTGGTGCCGTAGCGTGCCTGCTGCCCTCGACGTCTCTGCCACGGGTACGGGTGCCGGCATCGAGTGCCTCGTCTTGCGCCGCTTGTACTCACATACCATGGACTGGATGGCGCGCTCGGTGACGATCGAGTAAACACGGTCGGGCTGCAGCGCCGACTCAAATGCTGCCGCCATCTCGGGCTCGGATGAATCTGATGAGTCACTTGCCAGTAGTGGAACTGGATGGCGATGTGCTGGCTCGGATCCAGCAGCTGAGCCGGCGCTGTCTGCCCTGCACCCCAAAGAAGAACAGCGATCGTTGAT
Organism: Hyalomma asiaticum; assembly: GCA_013339685.2. NCBI lineage: Eukaryota > Metazoa > Arthropoda > Arachnida > Ixodida > Ixodidae > Hyalomma > Hyalomma asiaticum. The sequence goes on along the minus strand of CM023486.1, from coordinate 76,243,138 downwards.
GACTGATGGCCCCTGCTAATTGTGTGGAAAACAGCACCCATGTTACAAGCCGTGTTATAAGGTGGATCCCTGGATTTGTGCTGACAAAACCGAATTGCTGCGTCTCGAGTACCCGGATTATGTTGTTTTCCCGCATGGCTCTCGCCTGTCTTGTCTTGACATATGGCCTTTCCTCTCACAGAAGGGCACTTAGACCACTATGCATTTTCATTTTTACCTGTTTCCCAACTTTACAAGAACTTACTTGTCCATGTCTCTCTGTAGATGCAAGCACCATGGGTATCAGGTGTCGTGTAGCTATGCAGCATGACACAATATGGCGGCAGTGTCACTATGCGATTGTTTTCCTTTTTACCTCTCTTACACGTTCGTCCAGAAGGGGCACTCCTTGTCTGTTGTTATGGGGCTCGTACTGGCATAAGCAGAAATATTTTTCGAGGGGAGGGGGGAGTGGTCTTATACAGTGTGTTTTGGGGCGCATTATATGACGCAATCTGTAAACATCATGGGTAGAAATAAAATTCGAAAGTAGGGCGAGAGAGTGATCTTCCAGCGCTAATAGAATTTCAGGGAGGTGTTCTGACATAGAAACACTCCCCGATTCTTAAACAATCCTTAAAGCATCTGTTATTGTTTCATTCCATGCAATTCAGCCTTAGAGGCTGAAGAGTAGGACTTCACTGTATGACAGGAAGTCTAGACCAGAAACATTTCGCAGTGATTCACTAGCTCCAGATTTATCCGACGAGGCATAAAGAAGAAGAGTTTGCTTACCGCGATATGCGCCTGTCCGGCAGGATTTCCGGGAGGGTGTCCGGTTGCGCCATGAGGAAGAAGATGGGCTGGTCGCTCACACGGTCCAATATGGCGCCCTCCTTGGCCTCTGGAGACGCTACCCGCGCATAATGCGTGCAAAGATCGGCGAAAAGAGACCGCAGCCGCCGGTACGGATTCCACTCTTCGCCGCTAGCCTAGAGGGCCGAACAAAAAACCAGAAGCGGTTGGGGAAGCGCGATACAAACAAAGAAATGATGTTAACTAAATTTCCACAAAAGATATCTTAAATGCATGCAACTTCGCTTAAGATTGCACGAAACAATCCTTTCCGGTTATCGCCGCTGAAATGCTGTCATTACGCTACCAGTACAGTGGAAAAAGAAAGGCCTTTAAAAAGTGCGCACTCAATGCGGGCACCCGCAAGCTGGATTCACTGCACAGTCACAGTGTAACACGGTGAAGCATCAGTTAACGCAGCACGTGAGCGGATTCAGAGGCGCGACACTTAAGTTGGTTTCCGCGTCGCGAAAGAGAGAACTTGCTGAAGACATACATTAGTTTTTGTCTGTAGAACAGGAACCAACAAATATCAAGTACGAGGCGCCCGCCTAGAATTGCTCCCACACCTCGCCATAGTTTTACTATGGCAGTAATGTTCTTAACGTCATTCCGTTTCGGGTGCATAAGAAAGCATCAAACAAGGCGACTGGCGCGCCAGCTTTTGCTGTTTTTTTTTCATCGAACCAACGGTGGCAGGATAAATGTACCAACACAGATGGTACGACATCATCACAACGTCACGATGCGCGTCGGACACAGTATTTTCAAAGCTCATTCACGGCACAGAGCACCAGGACACAAGTTCGCTCCAAAAAATTTCCGTCTGCCACTTCAGCATAGCGCAGTAAGTATGCCGCCAAATGAAGGGCGTTGAACCGCGTTAACACGATCACTGCGGGAACAGGCAATAAAACGCCTCATTAGAAAGTGGTACCAACCCTATGAAAAGACACTGCTCCTGCAGGGTGTTAACTGGGGGGGGGGGGGGGGGGTTCTCGAAATAATTTCGGGAAACGTATTATAGGGGATCGTATAAACGAGGTATCGCTCTTTGTCCGCATGACATCAACGCAGGCGACGTCGCTTACACTGTTGCTGTGGCTCGTCTTTGTCGTCCCACCATTCTTTGCGCCATCATTGATCTGTGCAAGACGCTGTAAGTGTACTCGGAACTTCTATAATTAGTCACCAAACTTACAACGGAGTATTCTTTCCTAATCGAACTGCGCGCGCGACGGAATGTTCGCTCATACCATCGTACACATGCGAGAATTAGCGATTACGCCTGTATGTAGGAGTGGTCATGCGTAGTAGTGTCACACGCGGTCGTGTCACACACAGATGCGATTTGAGGACCGACGAACACGCTCGCCGCCAGTAACTACTGGTGCCGTATTTCGAGAAGGTGACTTTCGGAGATATCTCATTTAGTAAGCGCTGATTGGCTGGTTCGAGAAACGGCGGGCAAGCATAGCCGCTTCAATTATCGGACACGCTAGTTTCTACTCCACGCAAAGCGACACAGTCGCCGAAAGTGATCGTTTCGACATGCGGTCTCTACTCTGAGACGCTTTGCAGCGCAAGAAACACAGAGACAACTCGTTTCCGATGTATATAACCAACCATCCCCAACTCGCCGCGATTCTGCTTTGAGCGCTGCTCGTTTTGTACAAGCACAAGCCCAAACAATGAATTGCTAACTTAGAGTGCCCCTCGTTCCTCTCTCTTACTCGTCGCCGTCACATGAGGATGTCTTCAACACGCCGTGCTCACTAGTCTTTCAGATAACCTAAACCTACTAACCAACGTGCACGGTTAAAGTAACGATGATTAAACACACACACACACACACACACACACACACACACACACACACACACACACACACACACACACACACACACACACACACACACACACGCACGCACGCACGCACGCACGCACGCACGCATTCACAAACGCAGAGGAAGGAAGGAGAAAATGAATACGCACTTCATTAATACTATGCCTTGTCCTCCGAGTGCCCGAAGATCCTGAGATGCGTTGCTCTCTGCGCAACCGTCGCCGCCTCCTCTTTCTCCACTGGCACTTGTCTCCATCGAAGGAGTCGATCGGCACCTTTGCTCCGTTTTTCTGGTCTTCGAGCGCTCCTACTTCGGACGATGAAGACGACGCTTCGGCGTCTCTTCTGGCTGGATGATCATGTTCCCCGGGTTTTCCCGAATTCTCCACGTGCTCTTCTTCCTTTCCAAGCTTCGCGCTCTCGCCTCTTTCCGCATGGCCATCAACCATCTTGGCTCCGTCATCCTTGACGCTGTCACTCTGAACTACGCCATCCCCAGCACCCGCGTCCCGAACAGGTTCGCTTCCCGCAGTCTCGTCTTGCGTCAATTTCCCCTCGCTCTCATCCACGGCAGCTGCCTTATCCGAGACGCACATTCCACCTCGAGCTGAGCCCTCCTCGTCAACGCCATCTTTCGTTGCATCCTCAGGTTTCGGCGCTTCTTCCTTTCCGGTACCGTCATAGTTCTCTTCGGCTTTTACTACTCCCTCTTTCGAGTCCTCAACTTCGTCTTCAGCTTCGTCTTTGGCTTGACGAGGGTACTCCTCGCCTACTCCTTGTTGCTCGGGAAGCTCTTCCACGACTTCGTCGTCTTCGTCCTCACTGACGTCGCCCTGGCCGTCGTCGGAGCCCTCTCCTTCACCGCGTCCTGCGTGGTCGCCGACTTCGGGGGAACCGGCGGACGCCACGAGCCGATTCACCGCGTCCATCGTCAGCGGCTGAGCAGCGGGCCGGCCCAAGCACAGTTCCAGCAGGACCACGGCTTGAATGGCCCAGCTGATGGCCGCCTGCTTGAACAGGTTTGCGGCGACTTCGCATCGAGCGACCTTCTGCACCAGGAACTTGAGGCCGGGCCTCTCGTCGAAGTCGGTAGCCGTGCTGTAAGATTCTTCGAGCACGGACAGCAGGCTGCGAAGCTGTTCCAAGGGTATGACTTCCAGTTGGCCTGCGGTCAAAAGAACGCAATGCACGCAAAGATCGTGCGAACGGCGCCACTTTGTGCTAAAATGGAAGGTGAAATGAAGCTGCAGCTAGAGCGGCGTCACAAAACGTTATTAAATTTGGCTCCCTGGGTGGTGATAAGGCGTTAAACCCTTCAATGACGACAAACAGTAGCATGGACTATGAGATTTTTCCCTCCCGCTTCTGCTAAGAAGAGCGTTTGACATAAACAAGCGCGGACAAAACGTATTCAGTAAGCTGCAGGGATCTATCAGTGCCCTAGGGAGCCCTTCTACTTTGCCTCCCCCTACAACTGCTGAAGCGCTCATAACTGTACGGACGTTGACGTAAAGGGTCTCACCGGCAAGGCGATACTGCCCAGGTTGTTGCTTGCTGCGGGCGGGAGACGCGGGGCAGGCGAGCACGCTGGCAAGCGCAGGCAGTCGGAACCGCGTGCTTTCGAGCAACAGCGTGGCCAGCGTTTGCAGCAGGATCTGGTGGGACAGGAGCCCCACAACCAGCTGCTGGAACGGAACCCTAGATGGACGAAAGAGCAGCAAACGAGAGGGCAAGAAGTAACGTTGTAGAATATGGCAAGCCGATTTTTTGTAATAAATCCCCACCCCCTCCCCTTCTTCTCATCGAAAAATCAGCATGGATTTCCTTGTAGTTTTGTGCTGCAAACGGGCGGAAGCCAATTTTACCTTTCATAACACTACTCAACCTCGCAGGAGTCCGCAGAACTGATTTGCCGTATTCAGTGTCTATGTGCTTCGAACTGTCGATCAGTCCGCCCTCGCGTTTCCACTTGCTAACCTCCTAGTTACCTCAAACAGTACACCGACCGTCGCGGACAGGCACTGGTTCCGCGTTCGATCCGCTGACAGTAATAGTGCACCAAACTGGGCGAGTTGGTTAATCTTCACTTAAAACGGCGAAAGAGGATGGCACCACGGGAGGAAGTATGAGACAGCGCTTGTTTGTGTCCTTCTTCGTCTCGTGGCGCCATCTTTTCGCGCTCTTTTAAAATAATCACCCGACATGGACCAACTTTTCATCAACTAAGAAGCCTCTCCTTTTCACAAGAAATCCGCATGGATGTCCTTGTAGCTTCGTTCTGCAAACAGGCGGATGTCAATTTAGTTTCGTAAAGTTGCCGAAATTCGCAGCTGCTTTCATTTGAGGGGTCGCTGTAATGTTGAAACATCTCCTCATAAAATATGCTTGAAGATTAAACGCGCGAACACACTTCAAGCAAATAAAGTACCTATAGAAGCTCCTCCGCCGAAATTCTACGCTCAGACAGCTTATAACGCGGAAAACCTCGACACTCGTTTTGGAAAGTATTGAAATACTGCGCGCAAGCTGCACCAGAAGCGCCACTTTTCAAACAAACGTAAGAGTATATAGGCCTGCCTTTCTCGCACTCTCTCTTGTCCACGGAACACTAATAGTGAACGTAATCTCGTTTTCCAAGCTAAGGTTGGTCGATCCGTAAAAGATACGCCTCTGCAGGTTAAGAAAAGGTCGCAGCTTCGCTTGAAAAGCAAATCATTCATAGTAATGGCAACGAGTATTACGTCTAGACAAATGTTCACGGGCCCTGTATATTGCAGCGTACAACTGCGTATTAATTAAATCCCCAAGCAAGACGTCACATGCAAAAAATGCACACATCGCATAGCTGACGACAGTCAGCGCTCGCTGTCACACGCTGGCGCGACGAACGTGGCAACCAGAAACGAGCAAACGCGTCGCGTTACCTATCGCTTCAACGCGTGTCCGAACGTACGATAACGCGATCTCCCACATTCAAGTAAGCGAAGGCAGCGCGGACGAAGCAACCAGTTAGCTATCTCGGTTAACTGAGCCCTTGCACCAGACGCATATCACTTGCAAGATACGGCGCGGGCAGCCTTTTCGCTAAGCACCTACGACCAACGCTACGCGGAGAAACGGCCTGGCCCCCCGTGTGGAGAAGACGAACTCTTCAGATGCACCTCCCACACTCCTGTCAATATAGTATCACTCCCCCTACGTGCTTACAAACACCCTGCCAAAATCCGGTGACCCAACCTCCGCACATCCGTCTGTCCCCAACTCATATTCCTGCGCTTCTTCTTCATACGCCTTTCCTCGATACCACATCGCGATTCGCGCAGGAATCAATACGGTCTTGTCACCCTCGTGACACTATACGGAACGTCACGGCGACGGCGACTTTCCGCTTTGGACGTATTCCTATGATTTCAATAGCAATAAAATAGGAGCAAGAGAGACAAGTGTAAGGGCGATGCAAAACTACAACACAAACAGAGGTACACGAGCATGTTTAAATGTGCTTACGCGCTTGAACACAAGGTTAGAGTGCCTTTTTAGCGGCGACACGCGCACATTTTTGAGCGTGAGCTCCGCGCATGGTCACTATGTACTGTGAAAGTAAACTTTTATTGTGTAGGTGGTGAATAAAGTTTTTCACCACCTACCCAATAAAAGTTTACTTTCGCAGTACATAAATAGTGACATGACTAAATTAAAGCGTGAGTTATTATAAAGGAGCGATGGAGAACTAAATAAGCAACGTCGGAAAAAAGTGAAATAAAATAAGATTTCGAAATAAAACAGGCGGCTGCGGTTCAAAAAAGAATACGTATTCAAAACAACTGGTTCTGTTAAACCCAGAGATAGCTAAACACAATGCTTCCCTCATCATCCTCAATAACACCCTTCCCCCATGCATACCCTCAGAAGCAAGATCGAAAACGAGAACAATCCCTTAGGTACCGAGCACAGGCGAGGTGAGAGGCAGATACGGGTGCTACGTTGTCACGAATTCTGCGGACGAAAGGCAGCAACGGTTCGTTTGCCGTCGTTTCCCGATACAGATGCATCGCTGCCCTTGCGATCGAATCAACCCTTTACTTTTTTTAAAGTTCTTTCTTTCTTCCTTTCCTTCTTTCTTTCTTTTCTTTTTCTTTCCTTGCGCCTATGCTTTGTCCCAGTAGAGTGGTCTACGCGTCGTTAAACTCACATTAGAGGCTAATCAAACAGCTCATTATACTTGCGAGGCCGTTAAAAAAACGAAGACGACCTAAGAAAACTAAGCAAAGAGACATTCGGTAGCAAAGGTCCGAAAAGACGCGTTGATTACGCCAGCTTGAAAGGATACGAGCTAGCACGACAAACAAACGCCGACCGCGAAGAATAAACACGAGTGAAGAGAAAGAGCGCAAAGGCAGCGAGCTGTTTGTTTGCCTCGAACAGCACTAAAAGGTAAATAACGACTCTTTCCGGAAAACACCGAAAAGACAGGAAAAAATAAAGAGAACAGGGGTGCAGTTCAACAAACGTCATTTATTGACTCCTTGTATTCCCACTTTTAAACAAAGCATTGAAAAGCCAATGAAAGCTTGAACGCTAAACCAGCATCTGAGATAATGGGAGAACGCTCGAACCACGCCAATGAGTTCCGACAACGTGCAACGGTCTTGATGCGCATGAAGTTAATCTATGTTAATGGCTAGCCCTTTGCATCCACAAAAACAGACAGTAACCAAGGTGATTCGTTGCAGCGGCAAAAAAAAAAGAGAGAGATAAGAAGTAAAAGACAAAAGGTAATCGCACAGGTCGCCGTTTTACGTATAGACATTGCGTCACCCCTTTCCACGCATTAGGGAGCCTGTGATAAAACGAACAATGTTCCACGAAACGTAAGTTAAATTATGCAATTCTCGATTACTCTACCAGCCCGTCTGCGTGGTGGCCATCTTCACCTTATTAGAGGCTTCATCAATGATTAGCCTTCCTTTTTTTTAAAGAATGCAATGAGTTATCGAGGAGAAACGCCACTCACCACGGATGCTAGCATGTTATGTTTCTGCTGCGGTCGTTACTTTTAAATTGAAAGCATTGCCGCTTTCTGTAAGCTTCCTCGCCTATTTGTTTCTCTATGCATATTACAGTGAATTTGACAGAAAAATAAAAATAAGAGAACCACGGCCGCATTGCCGTACCGCTTTCTGTAACTGTGTCTTCCCCACACTCACAGTGTACATACAGCAAAGTACCCTTTACAGGAGCAAGCATTCCCGAGGGCGATGGGAAAAAGTGAATGGGGGGGGGGGAGGCAAGGAGTAAAAGAGTGGCACAGTAAAAAAAATGAAAGGTCAATGTTCAAATTACTGCAGCTTTCTAAGAAACTGATAGCTCTGCAAGCGTGCAACGAAGGCGCTACAAAGTGATAGCCTTACTGTTCATTCGGAAATAAAATCGCGGTTCCTGAATGAAGTAGCATACTTGAGTATAAATGGGGCATGAAACTAAATTCTTCTAAGTCCGTGCTCCTTCGTATCACTAACAAAACAGTTCCCCTGAAGTTTTCGTACTCTATTGGCCAAGACCCCTTAAGTGAAGTTAGCGAGTACAAATATCTTGGTGTTACGATTACAAACAACCTTAATTGGAATACCCATATTTCTAACACCACCTCATCAGCGTTTAGAAAGTTGTGCTTACTTCGCCATAAGCTTAAACATGCATCCTATGATGTGAAAAGTTTGGTCTATACCACTTTTATCAGACCCAAATTAGAATATGCCTCCATTATTTGGGACCCCTTCACCAAATCCAGCATTTATGCTCTTGAAAGAATACAGAGAAGAGCCATGCGATTCATCTATTCTAAGTATAGCAGAGATGTCTCAATAACTGAACTCTTACGCCCCAACGGATTTCAAGCCCTTCAGTTAAGGCGAAAAATATCCCGATTGAAGTTCCTTCACTCCTTGTTAAATCACAAATTCTATATAGACCCCAAACCTTCTATATAGACCCCAAACCTGAAAGGGTAATCGCTTTCAGAGACCAGGAAAACCCGTCATCCCCACTATCTCACACTTTCCCCTTATATTGCCAGAACTAACCTTTTCAAATTTTCTTTTTTTCCACGAACCATAGAGGAATGGAACCAGATGCCTTTTAATCACCTCGACTCACATCAGTCAATTCAAAATTACATTGTGTCTATTTCTTAAACATTTTCATTGTTGACTGCTTGTTTGCCTGCCTTCGTTTCAGTTTTTTTTTCATTGTGCCTTGTACGTGTTTTTTTTTTATATTGTACCCTGCCCCTCCTGCTTGGGCCACATGGCCTGCAGTATGACGTAAACAAAATAAATAAAATAAAAAAATATGAGCTCTCATATGTTTTAAGCATATGAGAGCTCATATTATTCGAAAAATTCGAAAAATATATTCGTTTTTAAGAATGACCAGAATTCATCGCGGAAATCGAATCGTATAGGACACTGTGCGATTCGATATTCTAAGTTTTCTAACATTCGCACGCCCCTAATTCCTATAATACGGCGAGTGCAAATACAGAAGTGCAGCCTTATTCGTCTCAAAAGCCTAGCGAGATCTCACTTCTAATACACGTAGGTAGATTCCGAGCTGTTATACACACAAGCAATGAGGGGTTGAGCTCACCGGACGACGTAACTGCTGGGGTGGGCCGCCGTAGCAGGCGCGGGGTCCTTGTCTGGCGGGTGCAGAAGGAATATGAAGGAGCACTCCTGATCGACCGCGGTGGATGCAGGCTCCGCCCGGCACGAAGCAACGTTTATCGTGGCACGCTGGGCGTCCAGGAGGAACACCTGCGCGAGAACACGGTATCCCACGGTGCACGGATTTCCTGAAGCCCACGTGCACGTAGTCGGCGGCTATATATGGAGACAACAAAAACGACCGAGCACTCTTGCCAGCGCCGAGTTTCAAACTACCCGTCGTTAACAAATGAACGCAACGCTGTGCGCATAGCCTGTGGCTACAGTGGAGGAAAGCAGCTTGGTACGGTCGGGACGTAATGCTTGCTCTGTCTTCCCTCCTCGTTCCGTGTTTTCATTATGCTCTATTATCTGTCTCTTTGTATTCTAATAACATGCACCTCAACAGCAAAAAGGCGAGCCAACACATGCGCTAGCGCTTGCGTTGACTCGCCCTTTTATCGGTTCCTTCCATTCGCGTTTCCATATTGCGCTACCGGTCGGTAGTTACCTGCAGCGTTCAGCAATTCGTAGCGGTAGAACCGCAGCCACTATTTTCAGCGCAAGCGAAAAGCAGTTTCGAATGCCGAGTCGCGGAAGGCATACCTACAACACACGAGGCACATGCCACGACTGGCGAGAGTGTTTCGCCTGACAAGGAACAACGAGATACTGAACACTGTAAGCAAGACCCTATCTGTAGCACTGTGCGCGAGATTCTACCTGTTATGCTTCGAGAGTACCGCAACCACTGCTTCGTTATCTACGTTCTGAGAGCACAATCTTAAGAAAGAAGAGCCTTACAAAATTAGTAGGATACGGGAGTAAAGAAGCAGTAAGTGTTGCGGAAGCGTAGTAATGTCATGGAGGTAGTAACTGCAGAAATTACTACTCCCATGACAACATTACCAAGTTTCGTTAAAGTTTACTACTGCGTTACTCTCGTATCCGCCCGCTGCCTATTAAGCCGCATACATAAGGCTGAGAGATGCGACTGATGAGCGGTGGCCGAGGCTGTCACCCGAGAACATCTTGCCTACACCCGAGATACCGTATCCACGACTTGTAAGGGGTGTGACCACGTTTGCGGACGTAGCTATAGTCAACGCGACTATACAGCATCCCTGACCTGTCGGCACAGCTGCCTGAGGCGGTCGGCCTCCTGGCGGGTGCAGTCCCTGCGGACGGCCACCTTGGCCTGCCCGACGTCGCCGTAGAAGTTCTCCGAGCCGGCGTGAAAACACACCATCAGCTGCTGGGCGGCGAGCAGCGTGGCCCGAGTCGCCCGCCATACACTGGACGCCGCCACGCGCCAGAGGTCGGGCGAGAGCGAGGGGCCGCCGCTCACCAGCAGATGCCTGCGGCAAGGAAACAATGAAAGGCAGACATGACACTATTGCCGCCGTTGGCGTGAGCGTTCTTTTTAGGGGCGAAGCTCCTTAAAGCGGCACCCCTTCGTCCCTCGTCGTAGTCGTAGTAGTGCGTAACCAGTCTTACGCTTTCACCTCCAAGGTGGTGCCGGTGGGAGATTTCTCCTGTGCGTTGTTGAACAATAAAAAATTCGCAGCGTGCGCGTTAACTAAAAGCAGAATTCTTCTGTCTCTCATTCCCCATTAGCAGCCATTTCGTGCGTCCCCGATGTATGTAGTAGTAGTAGTAGTAGTAGTTAGTAGTAGGTAGCCACCGGCGCGTGCCTGCTGGAGCGCACGCACGCGCCGAGGGCGAGCGCGTGGCACCTGGCGCTCGCCCTCGCCGCGAGCGCCGGGAGCCACGCGCTCCCCGGCAAACTCGACACTGCCCCGGCAAACGCGAGAGACAACGTTGGCGCAGGCAGCGTCTCCTAGCGAGTTTCTTGATTGAGAAATACCGACTGCTCGCGTTGGAGAAGCGTTCACCGGCAAAACCCATATATATATATATATATATATATATATATATATATATATATATATATATATATATATATATACACACACACACACACACACACACACTGGATCTTGACTTGCAATGAAGTGCCGGTGGGAGATTTCACTTGTGCATTGTGCATAGTTGAACCGTGAGGATTCGTAGCATGCGCGTTAACTAAATTAATCCGGAACTCGGCACGATCTACGATGCACATCCCGAGCTTCGCCCACTCATCATCATTCACTCCGTGGATATGCTGTAATTTTTTTTCTTTTTCCTTTTTCTTTTTTCGCGCTGCGAACTCGGCTAGAACTGTATATTTAGGATTTGTTTGAAGTAAAGGCTGTATATTACACATCCAGCTAACATTGTACGATTAGCATATATTGTTTATAATGACGGATTTCGTTACCATTTTATTAATTTTCAACTTTTTCCTACTGTAACCCGCTCCCTTCCTTAACGCCGACAGATCCTGAGAATGAATGAATGAATGAATGAATGAATGAATGAATGAATGAATGAATGAATGAATGCAACGTGAAAGTGCTCCTCATAGGCCTGCGCGGGGTTATCCGCTAGTGAAAGGGGGGTGGGGGGGGAGGCGAAGGTAAGGCCAGTGGAGCCAGGTTCCAGCGGCTTTAGGGCGAAGGTGCACCACAGCGCACCTCCCCCCACCCCCCTCCGCCTTATTTCCCTCGCCCCCGCTAAGGTCCTCTCGGCCAAATGCAGCGCAGTGTAAATGTACGGGTAGAGCTAGATAATATACAACAGCTCCTGGACGGTGCAGAACTTGCCATGTAGTAAAGCCTACAATCTGGACAAGCATAACGTTGGTCGACTTAGAGGGACTTCGCTTTCTAAAAAACCAATACGGTATAACAACGCACAGGCTGTTACGAGCGGTGGCCATCTACATCACCTTCCTGCCCTACACAGTGTAAAAAAAAAAACAAAAAAAATCAAGACGCGAGAACGACGCACCGCCTGAAGATGAGGCGCAGCTTAACAACTCCAGACATCCACTTAAGGGAATGACACCCACACGCAAGTCGCTCGGCTGAATACCGCAGAAGGACTCAGGAGCGCGGGGCGTGGAGTCTTCAAAGGTACAAATTGGGCCGTGTTTCTTCTTATAATCCGATTTTGTCCCTTTGCAAATCCGCGGGAGATAAAGAGTAACGAAGAAAGATGTCCGCGCACAAAAGGAAAAAGGCGGTTAGCGGTAGGCGAATGTGACCACGCACTTTCTCCACGGATGGCGAGAAGCAAACCCTGCGCGACAAAATCGTCGCGAGAACGAAGAAAGGATTAATACGAAAAAATTACAAAAATAGATTTCCACTTGCGCGCTCCGCTACAAAATCGCCGCGAAAACGAAGGAAGGGTTTTAAAAAAGAAAGGAACGAAAAAGCCACACGCGCACACACAGAGCGACCGCTTAAGGACGTAAGCGTCGTAAGGAGCCGCAGACAATCATCCCCGACCAAAGACACGGCTTTAATCCGACATATCCCACCGCTGCCGCCAGAAAGTTATGTCGAGAGGATGGCGGGAAAAGATAAATCGCTCGGCAGCGGCAGCTACATACGAACTTCTGCACTTATATAGACAAAACAATTAAAAAAAGAAGCCACAATAATAGGAACACACAACAAATGTACCAAGTAAGCCGATAAAGCAGAGCGCACGCGGTTTCGCTCAAGCGACTCCAGGTCTAAAGCCCCTCTACTACGGGGTCGGGGTTTCAACGCCGCCGCAGCGGTGACGGCGGTCGCACTGAGGGAAACGTGTTCTTTCGGCTCGACTCGGAAGAAATGTTAATCCAATTTGAGAGCCAGTAGGAGACAGCGCAAGCCAGTACGCAAGAAGGAGGCGAAGAGGGCTGAAAAAGAAGACACGCGAAAACAAATAAGAGAGTTAACAGACGGGCAGAAGCAACGGCAGCATGTAGAGCAGAGCTTTGTCGCAATTATACTGGAAACAGGAGGCACGGTCTTGTGTTTCTTTCCTCATCCTTTTTCCCTACCTTGCCGTTGTACACCAGTTCTCGTGCACGAGAACGTGTGGGCGTGTGTGAGAGTGAGAGAGAGACGATGTAATCACACGAGACAAAAACGCCGGCCCCAATGACGGCCATCGAGGTTGCAAATCACGGATTCATGTGCTCGCAAGATCTGCGCCGTCATACCATCAATGAAATTTCAGTGGTATCGGAACCGGGGGCAGCCACAATCCCACACATGCTCCGACAACACCCCCCCCCCCCCCCCTGTTAATGATTACGAAAATAAAACATCAAGGAATACGTGCCCAGCGCGCATGCGTATCACAGCGCAGGACGGTGACACCGAGGAACGACAAGCATCAGTCACACAGAAAAAAAAAAAAGTTCAGGACTTCCGACACGTAATACTGCATATCAACATTCGCAATCCTCAATATTGAAAATACGCAAGGTAACACAGAAGGTAATACTAAAGCGATCCAGCATGTGCATGGGTCGACTCCAGCCCGCCCCATGTACTCCTAAGTCCCGGACGCTCTACGTGAATTCAGCACTGAGCACAAATCATAAAGCAGCAACCGTTACGCAGCTGTGACATCGGGTCACTCGAGCTTACAGGTTCCATTAATTACTTTCGTTCAACGACCAGTTCGGAACGTGTTAGCAAGCTCGCGCACAGGGCCGTCGGAACAGCGCCTTGCGCGTAGCTTGCGTAATACCGGGGCAACTCGTACAATTCTAAGCGCTCGCTCATACACAGCAGCGTCGTTCCAGCGAGCGGCAGCGCAAGGCCAACAACCAAATCACGTTCCACCCTAACGAACCACCAAGGAACGCGGTCACGCACGTTTACGAGGCCAAGCGCGCCGCCTTCCATACAGCGCCAGCAACGCTTAAACACCAAGTGCCACATTCGTACGCGAGAGGCTCGCAGCTCAAACGGCGCATACGTACGTTAACCAAGAGGCCGAAGAGGAACGCGAGGTTCTAGAACGAGCGAAGCTCGGACTTCTACACGCTTCCTAAGTAAGAAAGGGCGGGAGGGACACAAAACGTCCGGCGCAATAGTGCGCGCGTCGCAGCCGTCCACGTCACCGCTAATGGGGCGCGGTGAAAAATGAAGCCGGACCGGAAGACTAATTTCGCGGAACAACGAAGCAGGGGACGGAAGCGGACAAAGTCAAGCATGCAACGCCAACTGGACACGTCGCAGCAGGCCGCCGGCAAACGCGACACGTGGTCACTCGTTCGCTCCCACCCATGCTGTTCGCGTCCACTTGGATGAAGCAAGGAGGGTGACACTTGACCCGAGGCCCCCACAGAGAAAAAGGGTTGACCAGCGCTGTAGGGATTTCACGCGCTAAGCACTCCTCCGCACTTTATCAGTTGTATAAAAGCTACACACACTTGCAGCTGCAGCTCAAGTTAAGCAAGCATGTAGGCATCACGCAAACGCGGCGGGAACGTTTAGAACAAAAGGGGGGCGTGAGAATTTAATAAGCGCCTCGTGAGGGGACGTGGCACTTGCACGACGCAAATTGAGCGCGCTGGGAAGCCTTCCGCTGGGATGCTGCGGAATTAGCGACGAGGCGTTCTGGCGCAGCGTAAGGAGCGCTGGAGAAACGTGATTGCTCGTCGGCGTATTGCGGACGAAAGACTACGGCTACATTCCGTACGTTCTTGTGGAACAATGTTGTCATTCATGCACGGGTGGAGATAAAACTCTCTGCCCCCCCCCCCCCCCCCTCCTTCCCCCTAAACTTTCCGGGTGCTTGTAATGCCAGTATTGTCCGCGAACTTTATTTATAGTCATAATGCAGTCGACAAAACACACACACACACACACACACACACACACACACACACACACACACACACACACACACACACACACACACACACACACACAAAGCGCGCGCCGATGATGTGCGAGTTTTCAAAACTGCGAAGTAACCATTCCGCGCATTCTAAAAGCATGCGTACAGGACAACGAACTTTGACGACTGAGAATACAGCAACAGCAAACACGTTAAAACGGATCGAATTTTCCGACGAAGCAGAGCACGCCAAGCAACGGTTCGAGTTCTCACAGGCTCCAAATGATCTACGAAGGCTCGGCGCTAACAACGATTCAATTCACAAAGATACCCGCAGACACCCGCTGTAATTAGCACCCATCTGCACCCATATATATATCTGAAAAACACAACGCGCACGAGTTTTGAGATGCGCGGTCCCATTTATCTTGGCGTCCACACGTCACCACGGACGCTGCAGCGACCGTCGGAGAACCCTCGCTCCAAACCCGTGTTTAGAACAAAAGTCGCCAGCACCCCTCGAAATACTTGGCGAGCTTGGACGGCCGACGGCGACTCACTCGAATTCATTCGCTGCAATCCCGCACGCTCCCTAAAACGCACGATAACCCTCCCACCTCCCCAGCCCATCTTCCTCTTTCCCGTTGCTTCATCGGCGCGTCTTTTCCCCAACCCCGCCGTCTAACTTCACTCGATCTACGCAACCCTTCGGTCCCTGCGCGTCGCCCCCATTCGACGCTCCCTCCAACAACACTCTCCAAAACACAAACAATCCTAGAATACTATAGCGCGAATCGATCTTCGAGGCGAGTCGCAAATCCCGCACTTGGTAACGATGCCAAGCGCGTTGAAACACACGGTGGGAACAATCACAAAGCTCGCGCAATCGAATGACGAAGAAGTCGGGAGGGTAGAATACGCAGGCTATATAGGGCGGTGCGCGGTTCCAACTTGGACGGGGAGAAACGCAGGAAGAAACGGTTCCGCGCGCGGAACGATGCGAAGAGTTCGCCAGTTCCCACGCGAATAAAACAAACGACTTTTATAAGGAGAAAGCGAGGACTGTACACACGGCCAGCGGCGCCCGGCATTGGCAGCGCCCGAGTTGGGAAGGAAAGCCATAACTCGAACGCATCCACGCCGAAAACGTTCCAATTGTTCCTCCGCCCCTCGAGCGGAAGGGGAGGGGGGCGCCGAAAACGGCCAATTAGCTCTTTCTCTTCTTAGCTCTTGCGAGTCGTCGTCACCCGTTTAAAGGGCGTTCGTTCGCCTATAACACCCTCTCCCTCTCACTTTTACATGATCATCCGTTCCGTGGTCGTTTTCCCTTACACTTTGCGCATCTATCCCCTCACTACACTCCCTCTTCAGATCTACCCATACACCAACGTTCAGGATATCTCCTTTACTTTACTTTCCATTGGCCACAAAATCGCGCTTCGCAGACCAAGCTTCACACTAGGAAGCAATGCCCCGCGGAAGGCAAAATAAGAGCTGGAAGCGATAGGGTACATGCGGGGAAGCGAAAGCCAAGAAAAAGGAAGATGAGGAGGGAAAAATTGTCGCGCAGGGCATTTTAGAGCACGCGTTCGGCCTCTAGTGTAAAGGGTGACGACGTATACAAGCCTCAACTTTCCGGGCTATTATGCGCCATCATTTCTCGATGCTCTTTTAAAACGACGGCAACGAGCTTGGAAGAACAAGAAGAGAACAAGCCGACGCGGCCACGGTTTTCGGTCGCCTACTCCGCGGGGCACATTTTGTCCTTTCCAAAACTGCCGTCCTCTCCGTGTACAGCATTTACGAACGTTGTAACGTCATGCGCGAGCGGCGGAGGGACCGAATTTGGCTTTTAGGCCGGCGAAAATGGGCGCGTAATAGCCGCACTGCGGCTGCGCCCTAAACAACGCGGTCGCGTTCTGCTGTTTGTGTTTGCCCGCACGACAGTGGTACAGAGGCCTGACGCTGTATAGCTGCTTTTTCTCCTCGCTTATTGTCGGTGGATATAGGCGTCCATTTTGTTGCTCGTTTTCACCGCCTCACCGCTAATGCCGCCGCCTCCACCGCTGTCGTTTCTGGTGCGGCGTTGACAGCTTTTACCCAAAGCGTTTCTCGAACGCCTCGTTAAAAGGCCACCCATGGATGCGCGCGCGCGAGATGGGAATAAATCTACGTGGACTTGTTCGATGGTGTCTCGCGCTCGTTTGCTGCAGCGAAAACTAATAACACCCCGTACGAGCCGAGTACGCGTACCGCCAGTGCCTGTCTTACCGCGTCACTCACGCCCATCATGCAATATCCCCGAATGTTCGAAATCGTTCTAGTTGCTCTCCTTTTTTTTCTCCGCATCCCGCCGCGGTGGTACAGTGGTTACGGTGTTCGGCTGCAGACACGAAGGGGGTGGGTTCGATCCTAGCCGCGGCGGTCGCATTATCGATGGACTGATTGATTGATTTCTGGGGTTTTACGTCGCACAACCACGATATGACTATGAAAGACGCCGTAGAGCAGGGCTCCGGAAATTTCGACTACCTGGGGTTCCTTAACGTGCACTGACATCGCACAGTATACATGGGCCTCAACATTTCGCCTCCGTCGAAATGCAGCCCCCGCGGCCGGGACCTTTTTCCACATTTTGTTTTTCTATGCTCAGGTGCTGAGAAAAAGCCGAGAGCAGGTAGCCTACAGCGCAAGGCGGCGTTACACGATGATCGATAAACGTCCATGGTTCTCAGGTGTGTTCATATTTCCTGTTCATTGTCCCATGCATTTGCAAAAAGCCAGTTGAGATTAAAGGGGCTCTGCAACACCATGTGAAGACGACGACGACGACGACGACATCTTAGATCAATCGAGGCGTCTCCTTTGGACACGCCAGCCGAATATTATTGCAAAACATGCAGCAGGGAATTAGCAATTTGGTTCAAGATACATCTGGAAAGCGCCCGCTCTTCCTTCAACGAAACACGTCACAATTTGCACGGACTACGAAATAATTCGGAAAACTACCACTGGCTGGCTGATTCCCGTGCGCAGTTGCCACTAGTGCCGTAGGGTGGCGCCACGTCCCCCGCAGTGACTGACTATACAGGGACAAGCGGTTAAACAGCGACTTCAGCAGTGACCTAGGCACAAACTTGTCGTCACTGCCGAAGCGCGAATACCTTCAAAGAAAAAGAGAAAAGAAAAGAAAATGTTCATGGTCACGACGCGCGCTAGCGTTGCTTCTTGGCCCTTTGTCATTTGACCTCCGTGCAATAGCTTCCAGTTCGCTTGTCGCCACGAGAAGAGAATGAACGCGCTCGGACGGCAGAATTCACCTCAAACTTGACGCTTCAATTCCGCTAATACACCAAAAAGATTCGAAAATTTTTTTTGCGGGAAGCTATTCGTGAAGCAGTAAGCACCTTAAAAGATGTCACACCAAGATTATTGGGAAAAGTGTTGCAAGGGCTCCTTTAAAATGCAAAGAGTATAATGCCTTTACAGGAAACTTTAATGGAATGCGGTGCCTCGCTTCGCGGAATACAACACTTGGCTCAACGGATTACGTAAAAGCACCGAAAACTCAGCCACCGGAACCGCACGCGCAACCGCCACAGCGAACAAGCGCAAAATTCGATAGAATCGCCCTAATTAAAACTCATGGCTTGTCTCGTCCGTACGAAGAAGTTCCCCTGGTGGGTTCGAATGGTGCACGCCTCAGAACTCGGCTTGGTACTCCGCGCCGCGAGGTGCCAATGTCGCCCATTCGGCGGTGCTCCCCAAGGACGAACGGCAAACAAGACCGGCGTTAACCAACCCGCCGAACACAGCCGCCGGCGGTGATGTTGCGGAGTTCGGGGAAATGCGACCTTTGAGATCGTAAGAAAAAAAAATATTCCTGTACGTAAGAGAAAACTTTCCAATTTGGGGGAAGAGGAAATCGTCAGGGCGCGTGGATGCTTCATGGATTTGTATAGGCAACGGCCATGGTAGGTGAATGGCACTCCAGTAGTACTGACAGCGCTACCGTAGTCGCATGGTGGCTCGAGTGGCAGTCGAGGGCGTGCTTCTCGAAGTACCAGCTGTTCATTAATTAAGGAGCACCTAAGCCTCAGTGTACAGGTGTTTATGCATTGCGCCCCCACCATATAAGGCTACCGCTATACAGTGTATAGGCAACTACAGCGGCTGCCGTATCCGCGAACCGTATCCGCATGCTCGTCCATAGTAGCGCCACACAACAGCCGCGCTACACTATACTACCTGGTGGGAATGCGTTATACTAATATATTTACCTTCTAAACAACCATTTAACTGACGCGCTCTCTGTGTAAACGTCCCAAGCATAGCAACGAGGTTCCACTTAACATTTATTATGGGGCTTCCTGATGTATACCTTATATGTAAAATATTTGATCAGATAATAAAATCTCATTGTGTGACTGAATGACTTGGTCGATCGATCGATCGATTGATTGATTGACTGATTGATGGAAACAATGATCCCAGGTTCTGTTTAAAATGCGAGACAAGGAAATCATCCTGATGATTTTCCTAGCTGCCAAAGTCGACGACCATCTCATCAAAATGTTGAACTTCGTCTAGCACCCTACTCACCTTCTATTGACAGTGATGAAGAGGAGAAAAGGACAAGAAGGACGGCGAAAGATACAAGGCAGGCAACCAGGCTAAGCGCGTTGTCGTTTTCATAAGGCTGCCGTATACAGTACAAAGGGCAAAAAATGAACACAAGAAATTCGGAGAACAAGGGGCGAGAGAACGATAAGCTAAAGAAAAACCTAAACAACGAAGAGCGCGCGCGCGCGCGCACACACACACACACACACACACACACACACACACACACACACACACACACACACACACACACACACACACACACCAAAAAGTAAATGTCGCCATCGCGTTCACAGTTGCAAAAAGAGAAAAAAGAGAGAAAAGACATGAAAAACACGTAAAGCAAGCCGTGCGAGACCAACGGATAACACGGCGTGCCTCCGAGAACCGGAGCGAGATATATTGTACTCCCAGCCCCGCAAATGAAGGCACGGGCCTGAAAAGCGCGCGGAGACACACGAAGAAGCGAGCCGTATAGTGGCACTCGCGATAAAATCGTAATTAACGGGGCATTAATTACGCATTCCAAAGCGGACCGAAGCGCGTTAAGAGAAGTTGATGCACCCCAGATGCCAGAAGCGAGATATCGAAAAGAAACAATGGAATAAATGCGAAAAAGGGGACCCTTCCCTCCCTCCTTCCCCCCAAATCTGGAGAATGGCGCAGGGATGGGGTGCAAGAGTCAAGCATCGTTAGTGACGATGCCAAATTTGCGGCCCGAACGCCACATTGCGTCCCTGATCGGGTTTCTTTTCTTCTTTCTTTTTTTTCCCCTACCTTTTCTTCGCGCTTCTGCGCCCCTGTGTTTCGGTGTTCTTGATCTTTGTCGCAGTAACAAAGAAGAACAGGGGCATGCATGCTTCGCATTCACCGCATGCAATCTGGAAAGAGAAAGTATCGCACAAAGGAAAGCGGGCAAGGAGAAATTGGCCTCACGAGTGCGCGTATTGTCAGGGGATTGGGTACGAGTGAGAGAGAGAGAGGGAGATAAATGAACAAAATTAAGAGTTTACATAAAAAGTGGAAACTAACAGTACCAGGAGATTTAGGTAGGGTGCTCAGGGTGTCGGCAGTATGTGGGGTACAAACATGAGCCGAGATTAATATAAACGACACAAACCATGCAGTTAACGAAAAAAAAAATGTAGAGAAATGCAGCATTCCTTAGTAATATGGGCAGGGAACCATCAGAACAGAGGGGACAGAGACATTTTTCAGGCAAGGAGAAACATATCGGAGGGGAAGAAACAAGTTTTACGACGCGCATTTGCGATATACGTTATAAAGGAACGCTGGAAATGTATCGAATATTAAAGAAAAAAAAAATGCACCACAAGTACAATAGCAGCTTTGCTCGCAAGAACGGCTAAGACTACGGCGGTAGTAACGTAAAATTAATTTTTTCCCCTCGCGATTTATCTGTAGCTTTATAACAAACTAGGCATTTTACCTATATGTCCTCGTTTAAGCCCACCAGGCGAAAGGCGCTGCTTCACTTACAGGTACAGTATCAACTTGCAGTTATCTTATCGCTGGAGCGAGCACCTGAAGGAAGTCCCGTACGTAGAAATAATCTGTATGGTGATAAGTCTGAAAAAATAATAAAAAGAAGTGTTCCAATATGTCGCATCATGATTTCCGCTCTTTGTGGGCATATTCTGACGCGCGACGAGCAAGTGAACGAAATGAACACTATCGGCTCAATTTCTTACTTTATAAAGCCGCACTCCACAAGAGAAAAAGAAATGGAAGCAGAGGAAGCTTAATATATGCTAGAGGTTTCGCGCATACCGAAACCGCGATGTGATTACCAGGCACGTCGTGAGCTCCGAAAATTCTGACCACGTGGGCTACTCTGACTTGGACTGAAAACGCGTGGCACATGTAACGGGCCTTTATCATTTTTGCCTGCATTGAAGATGCGACTAACGCGACCGGGATCGAACCCGCGTCCTTGGAATCAGCAGCCGAGCACTGTAACCGCTATACCACAACGGCCGACTTGGAGAGAGATCTTATCCGCCAAACCAGCATAAAATACACACACAGGTACAATGGATAAAGCTGGAATTTCAAACATAAAGAGCATCTGGTTAATTCCCCGACGCTGGCGTATCGGAACAGAAAGAAGAACGAGAGAAGTTGGTGAATGCATACTTGTGCGTGGGCTTGAACACTTAAGCATTGAAAGGAACTCGCGCAAGCTATAGTTAGTTCCTCTGATTGCTCACCGGTAATCCCTACCGTAAATACCAACCTGTTGTAGCCCTTCTGGAAAAATAATCAGTGGTGATAATATTTCAGCGGTGTCTGCAGGAGCAGACTGATCGTCCTCCGTCCCAAATCATTGAGCCCCTGTTCTCTTTGCGTAAAAGAAGCCAAGAAAGCCCAGCTACGGCAAACGACAAGAGAGAGCAATTCAAGAACGTTCAAATCAAAGGGCTAATGAATTAACGGGCGGACACGTCATCAGTAAAGGAGGAGAAAGAGTGGACTCAAAGGGTGAGAAGAGGAAAGCGTCAGACGCGGTCGCTGCAGACAGGAAGAAAAAGAATGAAGAATGAAGAGTCGAAAATCTCTTCGCGCTTCGACTCGACAGCAAAGATACAAGCGAGTCACGTGGCCTGTCGTCTTCCGGTACGTCCAGCTCAAAATCTCGCCAGCATCCGAGGGAAGCCCAAGAACCAACCAGAGCGGCGATGGTTTCTTTTTTCCCCGTCCGAGTAATTAATCGTCCCTCCCGAAGCGGCGGCGACGGACGAGACGGCGTCGAGAGATTGTTTCTGACGCGAAGCGCAGGCAATCTAGCCATTGCTGATTAGCATTCGGAGGGAACATTCGAACCCGGACTCCATCAGTAAGGCTAGAGGGATGAGGCACCAGCTGAAACCACTTGCTTGCCTGGTCTGGTCCGAGATAAACAGCATCGCCCTCAACCTCCCCCCATCCTTCTCCGATTTATTTTCTTGAAAATTTGGCTCTTTTTACAAAAGAAGACAGCGCACAGAGCGGATAGAACGACAAATCATTCTCTTTTTTTTTTTCTTTTTTCGCCCATGTCCTTTGATTCTTGCCAAGGAGCCGACGAATACCGTAAGGTCTCGCATACAACACGAACCCGAAATGCAATACAAGGCACAAATGAAGTACTATTTCGGCTGGCTGGTGTACATTAATTTCGACGATCTACGGATTTTAAATGCGGGCCTCCAAGGCACGCGGCGTGCCGGAGTTTTCATTTATTTTTCTTGAATTTCGACCCCCATCAAAATGCTGTTGCGCCGCGATCGGGAAACGAACCCACGACTTCGTGCGATCAGCGGCAAACCGAAATAGCAACCACGATTGGCTTAAATCCGTGACGAGCTATAGATGGCACACAGTGTGATATGCAGATGTGACGAGCCGAAACTCCGAACAATTCAGTATCTACTATACCAGGGATTATGCGGTATAGCGCAGCCAAAGGGGCCATTGCATGCAAGGGCGCCATACCGGAAGCGGAAGTGAGATTTACCATACGCAAGAGCAGGCAATAAGACGAAGGAAAATAAGTACCGATAAAGGAAAAAAAAAAAGTGAACGAAGAAAGAAAGGGGGGGGGGGTGGGGGAGGGGAGCTGACGTAGCCTGGAAGATGAGAGGTAGAGAGGAGGGACCGGCCGGTGCTGAAAATAAATGCGGAACTTTCAACTTTCCAAACACGCGCTCTCAAACACCAGATGTGAAAGTACGAAATGGCCAGTAAAAAGCAAGGACGAGGAACGGTAGCGATCGTAGCAAGCTGGAAACAGATAAACGAATCGCGAGGGACAAAGGAAAAAAAAAATTAAGACCGCGAGAAGGAATCAATCAGTCTTCGAAGGTGGCTTCCCGACCGGAGTATAAAAGAGAAAGAGGTGGTCGAGATAAAAATTTAATTACGCCCGAGCTGTCCCGCGAAATACGCTCCTCCTCTCACGAAACTCTCGAGCCAATTTCTCTGGGCGCAAACGAAAGCCGAATTACAGGGCCGGCAAAGAAGAACCTGTTCAACTTTCGATGCAGCAAAACGTACTTCGTTTCAGTGTAGTTCAGTGCAGCACCGTGGAAGCTACAGGCCTCTTCGGCCAATCGGGAGGGCGAGAACATCTTAAAGGGATAGTAAAGAGAAAATTTTTTTTTAAAAATCCCGTGTTAGTCGCTTAGCTTTTCACAATACCAGAAGCACTAATCTTGCGAGGGGAAGACCCTCGGTATAAGCTAGGAAACGCGCAAAAAGAAAATATGGGTAGCGACGCCGCTTTGAAGTTCCGTCACCAAAACACGTGTCGTCACAGATTTTTGACGGCGTCTGCCTACATAGCTATTTCACGGTAAAAAAAAGACAAAAGAAAAACCACACTGTGTTCCAAGAAAGCCAGAGACTAAACACAGGGAGTTTCAAAACATTTGATGGAACGAATATGGCGAGAATATGAAAAAAAAAAAAAATGGCGTTCTGAGGGTCATGATGCCGAAGTTCCGGCGCGAATTTAAAAAATTAAATTTTGACATGTTCTTTTTTAATATTGAACATAAAATGTTGAAATTTACGATATTCGAGTTCTCGAAATATAAGTTATCATTCTAAAGCACTTCGCCTTTTTACTTTAATGTCCCCTTAATTATGTCCTTCCACAGCCCGTCGCCTGCAACTGATGTTCAATTCCGGGGATTTTCTATGGTCGTTTTAGTGAAAAGGCATGAAATTTGCAGGCTCTCCACTGTTGCGGAAATGGGGGAAGCAAGGCTTGACACGTGCCTGCAGCACGCTTGACTTCCTTCCTTCCTTCCTTTATTTCTTGTTAGGCGCATGAAAATCCAAAGCATTCATATTACCCGAATATGTTCACATCTCGCAAACGAGCTCCTAATGTGTGGTCCTAATGCGTAGTCTAATGGTTAAGACATACATGCCTTCGGATAGTGGGGGTCTGGTTCAAACCTCAGCATTACTAACAACTTTTTTTTTATTCCGATGTGCCTTCTAGGAATCGGCAGAGAAAAATAATTCATTAGCGATTCTTCCACACTGCGAAGGGTGCCAGGGGTTTTACTTTTCTGGGAGTTTGGCGTGACGACCACAACTACGACCGGCTAGACTATACAAGCTTCACTTGAAAAGGGAATCCTTGTGACACGCTGGGAATCACTCGATCGTGGCCCCAACATTATAAAGCATTCCAGTGAGCGATCCCTGCCAGTGGTTTATAAGACATCACTGTCGAGGCTTGGCCTGCTAAGTGGTGAAGCTAATAATAACTGCTGTGGTTTTACGCGACAAAACCACAATATGATTGTGAAGCACACCATAGTTGCGGGATCCGGACATTTTGACCACCTGTATTCTTCAACGTGCACTGACAACGCACAGTACATGGACCTCTAGCAAATTTTCCTCCATCGAAAATGTGACTGCCATTGTCAGTGATACCAGAGTACAAACCTTGATGTCTATGATATGTTTCTGGCGTCCAAATCGCTTCCACCACAGGCAGCCAGAACAAAAGCCTCCTAAAAATGCATTTTTAAAAATTTAGAGCTGGTAAAAAGAGAAGCTGTTGGAAAACGTGTAGAATACAAGTTCCTTTGTGTGGCGACAT
Source organism: Hyalomma asiaticum (assembly GCA_013339685.2). NCBI lineage: Eukaryota > Metazoa > Arthropoda > Arachnida > Ixodida > Ixodidae > Hyalomma > Hyalomma asiaticum. The sequence goes on along the minus strand of CM023486.1, from coordinate 76,217,772 downwards.
AATAGGTGCCCTCAGTGATGTCAACTGCTGAAGCAAGAGCGTGTGCTTTCCAAACTGTGTCTGAAACGAAACTGCGAATTCCCTGGTGCATGCAGTGCAATAACATTTGGCTCACATGTTCAAAAGAGCCTCCCCGACAGATTAGCACCATTTTCATACTTTGTTGAAAAAAAAGTGTTGCAGGGCCCCTTTAAGGAATGTGACAAGCATCCTGCTTCATGAAGTCCAGTGTTTGACGGAATTGTGTCTGGTAAGGTAAAGTCATCTGGTAAGGTAAGGTAGAGGTACATACAGTTGAAATTGCAAGGCAGCCAATGTCACCCACATGGCTTTTTATCCTGGTATACAATGTGCTGCCTTTTTCTTTTTTTTTTTTCCACTATATAACGAACTACATCAGCAATGCACTAGTTCCATTAGGAGAGAGTTAGCGCTCTGTAAGGAAAAACTTTCACAGCAAGCGTGCGGAGACATGCAGCCTTGATTTTCTATATGGGGGACGACGTCGAATCTGAGACAGGACGGGAGTGAGAATTTCCTATTGGCAAAGAAAACAATACAAGAAACAGGATCACCCCAGGAAAAACATATAAGGAAACGTCATGAACACCTATTAGAGGTTAAAGAAATAACCTACCGACTTTCCCCGTTACTTTGCATGGCATTCAGTAGAATGGTAGAAGAGAATTTGCAATTGGGCAGTGTAAAGAGAGAGGTTGAAAAATGAGACAGTAATGGCATTCCGTGAGGATGGTGATTGGACAGACGACGACAGCATAAAACGAAAAGGCATGCAAGAGAGACGTTAGCAAGGAGAGCGGAAAATTGGTTGGCTTTGCAACAATGAAAACTTAGGGGAGAGTGTGAACGTCATTTGTGAGATATAAAACTCAGAATACGCAGCACATGGCTTTGCAAAGAGTGAGCTTTAATGCAGATTTGAAAGTATGTCAGGATTTTTTCTAAGGAGATCGGTTTCTAATTTATACAATCCTTCCAGATATCACTGGGCCCATAGGTAAACACCTCGGTCACAATCTAGCATTCGGCAAGTGAGGCACAGAGAAATGCCAAGAAAACATTGTGTGCAACTGCAGGAGTTCTTTGTAGTCCCCCGAAAGTCGTAGAGTTGGAATGACATTACCAAATGCTAACTTTCATTTTTTTTCGTTCATTGTAGTAGTTTCACAGGTGGCAGCAGAGAACAGAACCAAGGCATAAAATGCAGCTTTATGTATGAAATTGCTTGATGTGTAACACTGCTTTGCCAAAGTATAGCATCATTGACTGACACCATATATGGGACCACATAAGGCCCTTAAAATAAAACCTAAAGGATCAGCTTCCAAGTTCAGAATAGTGCTTCAGATATGACAGCATCCCTTCGTCCAACATAACTGATTCAGTAAGTGACAACCTAAGCCAACAAGTCGGTATGCTCCCAGGAAAAAGTGACTGCATAATTTTGATGCGCTGCACACGCTGTTACTTTGCATTATTACTTGTAGAGTATTTTTGTCCCTTGCTAGCTAATTGCGTGGCGAAGAGTTACAGCTGATAACAAAAGAGTTCAAGAAAAAGGAACATGCACAGATAAAACATTATGCTTGCATTTAATCGAGCATGTGCTATGGCTACGGACCCTAACTATATGTGGCGGAAGTTTGGAAATTCTGAAAATACAGACTGAAAAATCTGTAAAATTCCACAGCAACACTGCACAAGCACAAGGTACAAGCGACAGTTTACTTAATAAACGGTTTCGGGCTCCAAACATACCTGCACTATTGAAAATTTAAGGGAGTTGTTGTGGCAGAGCACTAGATGATGCTTATGACACTTTTGGGACACGTCACTATAATAACTGAATGATCTCTGTGTCAACACTTCCTGTGCATTGATAGGTATTGAAGGGTACTTGAAAGTGTTGTGCTCGGATGCATTGTAATGCTCATGCATAGAATTCTTTACCCCCAAACATCAAATTTTGCTTAGGTATCATTATTGAGGGGCTCAGGTTACCTTCATGTCACAAAATGTGACATGCAGTAAGAGAACACACTTCCCTCTATACAGGCAAAAAGGTGCAACACGAAGTAGCTGCTGTACATCAAAATTTTCTCCTTCCAAGGTCTAATAACACATAAAAAGGGGATCTTAAGACTAGGTTTTTTTCTTGTTCGAAGCAAAGTTGCAGGGAATTGTAATTAGGATAACCAAATTAGAATATAACAGTAGGATTTTTAATATTAGCAGGAAAATGCACTACATCTTAAAATTTACTATATTTAATGAATGTAAACCTATGTAATTTGCTCCAATGCATTAAGAAAATTTAATCGGGTACAGGTAATATGCTTATTTCTCTATGAAGTGTGTCTTCACAGCAGTGCAAGTTCCCCTGAAAAGGCTGTTTCACGGCATAGATACTCATACTGCAGTGAAACCCCCTTTACAGGCAAGTTACATGTAGATAATGTCTTGTTCGTTTTGAATACTTCAAAATTTTGGCGATTAAATTCGTCTCGAAGAAAATTGGAATACTATAATATTCGTTTGAATATTATTGGCTAGTATTAATGATGTACCACTGAAAAAATATTACTTAGCACAAATCATCTGAATATTCGATGCTCTTGCAGGGAACATCCATATTTGAATGTTCGAGAAAACCAGAATGCGCATTTGTCGAATCAATTGTGCTTTAAATAAGAAAAATATTTTATTCATATTCGAAGTTTCAGATATTTGCACATTTGCTAGTTATTTTACAGATGGAAGGTAGCTGCGCCAACTCTTCTTTGCATGCCTGAAACCTGTGCCAATGAGTGAGGCTCAGTTGTTTCCAAAAGTGAGGCTTTTGATATTTTTTCGCATTTCCAGGAAAAAAACGTGAATTCAGCTATTTTTCGCGGAATCGCCTAAAGCTAGGACCCTTAGCTATGGCTTATATTTCTGCATTTATCAACTTATTAAAATGCTGGGCTTCGAGAGCAATGAAAATTTATCAATTCAGACTTACCTAATGCAGGCTTCTGGTGACCTCTGGTAGTAGACCCCTTCTTCATGGTAATTTTATACTAATGGTGCCGACAGTGTTCAATCAATAAAATTGAAAAAAAAAGCAGTGTATTCTAGGCCACTGGTTCTCAAGCAACTTGGTCACAAGGAACACTGCCTATGTGGCAAGAGTTTGCAAGCATGGATGGTGCCACATTTTTTTTTACATTGGTGTAATTTTTTTAGAGCGGCAGAAAGCAGGAAACATGCATTGTATTAGCCTATCAGTGTTGTTTCAGGGACAAGGGTGTGCAGGGACAGGGGAAAATTTAGTGGGACAGCCATGTCTTCGTGCCCCACTTTGATGCCATTCTTGTTCCCAAGGCCCCCAATTACCCCCCCCCCCCCCCACCTCCTTCCTTGCTTGCAATTATGCACTGCCTCCCCATGCACAGATGAGTGCATAAATACACACTCATCTACGCGTATTCTTGCAGCGATAAGTAAAAAAAAAATTCAAAGCATATCCACGGAGTGAATGATGATGAGTGGGCGAAGCTCCGGAGGTTCATCGTAGATCGTGCCGAGTTCCGGATTAATTTAGTTAACGCGCACGCTACGAATCCTTATGGTTCAACTACGCACAAGTGAAATCTCCCACCGGCGCTTCACTGCAAGTCAATATCCAGTGCCTATATATATATATGGGTGGCCGGTGAACGGTTCTCCAGCGTGAGCAGTCGGTATTTTTCAATCAAGAAACTTGCTAGAAGATGCTGCCTGCACCAACGTCGTCTCTCACGGGTGAGGGCGCGTTCTCCTTCTTTGCGAGCTGGTAGAGCATTCATCGAAGAAAGAGTGTTTCCATAGCCAACGCGTGCCTTTCGCTCTCTCTCTCTCTGTCTGTCTCTCTCTCACAAGACAGCAGATGGAAGAGTGACAGAGCTCGCGCGCCGGGAGGCACGCGCCGAGGGCGAGCGCGAGCCTCCCGGCGCGCGAGCTCTCGAGCACGAGCCTCCCGGCGGCGCGAGGTGGCTACATACATACGAACTACTACTACTACTACACCATCAAAATTTGCATGCTTTGTGCAGTGGACTGATCTTCTCGCAACAATGCCCCCATGCCCCTTTGTTGTATAAAACAATGATGTCTGGCTGCAGAGTGTGCCCTGTGCTTATGCAAAGAAGTGGTGGAACCTGAAATCTTTGAAAAGGAAACAAACTCTGGCTACTGCACACTTGCTGTTTGCCCTTGCAAAGGGCTGCCCCACTGCCACATGATAGAAATGCACTTTAACTCAAGGGTCTCTGGGTCCCTCTTCCATTCTGCCATCCTACCAAATATGAGCCCCACCTTGAAAAGAACTTAACAAAAGGTAATTGGTTCCAAAGCTGGCCTCCAAGAACTTTAACTAGCCTTCCTATCAAGGCTGCTGTTCCCTCTGCCCACTGACTTGGAGGGTGGGGATTAAAATAGCACTGCTTCAGGGAGTGATGAAAATGGAGGAGGAAGACAGGGGGAGGGGGTGCAACTTGTGGTTGGTTCATTGTGTTACATCTGGCCATTGTTGTGCTCACGTTCCTGCTGTGAAGCACAAAGAGTGTGGGAATGCCCATTCCTCCTCCTTCCACTCACACATGAACAGCTCCGGGGTCCCCTTATTCAGATTTTTTTTTTTTTTCATGCAACCATGTTATAAAAATTACGGGTTATAACAATGTAATTTCCATGGAACTTCAATAGTGTTCGAAGTGGGTTCCACTGTAGTAGGATTTCTATAGCAGGGGGGTGCACGTAACCAGAAAAAGATGCTATGCCTTAAAATCTCCCACACCTAGACCACATAATCTGCTCTAAGATTAAAGAATAAATAAATCAGGATGAGCTTAATATCCACGGATGTTTCACTGCAGATTGTGGCTCCACAGCAATGAGAACTTCTCCTAAATAGGTAGTTTTCAGATGACTTTTAAGCGGAAGAATGTGGGTATATTTACAAAAAAAAAAAAAAAGATGTCTAGTGAATATGAGGTTGGGCAATATATACCAGCGGCTTGCAGATCCCCAAGGTGCGGCCTTCGGAATCCCTGGACCCACTTTGAGAACCCATGTTCTAGATGATAGGGAATGCTCCTATCAAAGTTTCCATCTGGTCCACATTAGTGCCATTCAGACACAATGATGCCCACTTCACAGGCCCTGAGCTACAGCAATTGGTTTTTGGTGATGATATATAGCTCAATCAACATCAGTTCAGTTATGGACGCCCACCATCGTCACTTTTGTCCAATGTTGTGGCTGTGTTCGGCTTCTTGGCTGGTGGCATCTGCCCACCACTGCTGCTTGCATTCTGCTTGACTTTGCAGTGCAGCTTTGAAAGGCCGTTGGATCCTTGGTACGCACTTGTTCCTTGCGCTTGCCTGCATGAGACTATTCTTGTGGCAGGGCTACCGAAGTGGCATGGCACAGACAAGCTTGTTCTTGGTCCTGCTCGTAGTATTGCTGATCAAAAGCTGCGTGCTCCTCTGAAGTACGCATGATGTATGACCTGTCTATTTTGGAGCCAGAGAGAAACTGCTGCACATCTTTTAGCCACGATGAAGAGCAATGACACCACTAGTAACACAGCCAATCATGCACATCTCTATCTCTTTTTTTTTTGTGTGTGTATGTGAATGGGGTTGCCCCAGAAGAGTCTTCAGCACACAAGTGACGGGCTGAGAGATATGCTAGCCACACACAACTTTGTTGTGAAAAGAAAGAAGGTCGACTTACCGCATGCAGGCACATCCAAGCCTTGACACAACCTCCACTGGTTGAGCAATACATTCAGCCAATACCAAGAACAGCTGGTGGACCATAAGCATGAGACCACGCACTTGGGTAAGGGACCCCGATGCTGTGCACACAGAAGGAGGTTGACAATGTTCATATGGCGGCACTGTGCTCGAGTACCTTCTCCAAGCATTCCCCTTTTGCTATTATGGCGAAATTTTATAGAACAGGACTGACAACTGCATTCCATAAATGTGAAGGAAGGAGGGAAGGAAGGAAGGAAGGAAGGAAGGAAGGGGAAAACAGAAAGGCAGGGAGATTAACCAGAAAGGCGTCCGGTTGGCTACCCTACACTGGGGGAGTGGGAAGGGGGGAATAGAAAGATGGGAGAGAGAGAGAAAGAAGGGGAATAATAAAAAAACACGTTGTAGGACAAGTCCAACTGTCAAAGGCGTTTGCGCAAGCCAGTCATCTTCAAAAAGCGCAAAAGTGCTTTTAGTGCCTTGTGAGCCGACGAGCGATGAGGGCGGTGTTCGAGTAGCATCTGTGCAGTCACTTGCGAAGAAAGTGCACTGACCAAGCCCAAGCCCTCTGACCAATAATAACGCTAGCAATCACAACTCAGGCAGACTTTCGGCGCTTAAACACGCATCCAAATGATCAATGGTAAGCTCTACTTCTATGAATTCCAAAGGACACATTCATAGGACTAGCAAAGCGACAACAAATGCAACCGCTAAGATGAATGAGCACATTTTGGTCTTAAAGGGACACTAAAGAGCAAGACTATTTTTATCCTGTCAGTAAATCACTCTTTCACAATATCAAAAGCTCCACTCTGCATGAGAACATGCATGGTAGGCGAGAACATGCATGGTAGGCGAAAGAACGTGAAAAAGGAAAATAGACGTGGTGACGCCCCCTTGAGGTTCCCGCACCAACTTGCTGTGATTTCAAAGATTTTGAAGGCGCCTGCTAGGGCACACATAATAATACACTGGTAAAATTGAATTGCATTGTGTTAGTATGTAGCAAGCGAGTTAGCGTAGCAAGTTTAATAAAAATACCATTGAGCCAGTATGGAAAAACAAAAAAAGAACTTTGAAAATTGTAACGTTATGCTTGCATTGACATGCAGAGCTTTCAGCATGACATTCAAGAGAATTTTCCAATCTGCACATGCAATCCCATCTGCATATGCAAGTTTGGGAGAATATGGTGTACGACCTGGCTATAAGGAAGAGGAAGTTTAGGAAAGTTAGAAGAAGCTGCTACTTAGCAAAGAAGGCAGGCATACTGAATTTACATCATTGTATTGTCCCATTTTGATGAAATTTGAAATCGAATGCTGGGGGGTCGATTTACCAATAAAACTGAAACCTGTCCTGCTAGTCAGTTTCATTGATTTGGGTTGCGCTTATAAGGGCAGGGGGGTTGACTTAAAAGGACAGAAAGCTGAATTAGTTGGCAAGAATTCATTATGTAAAGAACAGGTGTGCAAAACATGGACACAAGGGGAAGAGGAGTGGCTAGCACAAATGTTGACTATCAGCTGTGGCACTGCGGTAAAAGAGCACTGCGGCAATGAAGAAAGAAGACATACAAGTTATATGAGCATGCTCAGGAATAATAGCGCCACCTGTCAAACGGGTACATGTGCCGGTCTACATGAGAGACAACTGTTAAGACATTCTATCTCTTCTCTGTTTAAGCTAATTGACGGCTGACTCACGCACGCACTTCTACTATTATTGACATGCCAGGTTGACACATTTGAGTCAATTTACAAATCTGTATACACAGTATACAGGGGCTTCAAGCATTCTAAGCTGACTTCCTGTCTCGCTTTATGGACAATATTTAATGGCCAAAGTGTCAATAGGTGTTTCTATTTTGTACGCACCTGACAACTCTCCCAGATATTCCACCACCAGCTCTGTCGCCAGGCCGCAGCACTGCTTGAAGTTGTTGGCAAATCCGTCCCAACCGCGGTATGTTTTCGATGCCCGACGCAACCATCCTTGAAGCATTGGAAGCAGCAAGTGGTTTACAGCATACACACCAAATTCGGGCCCTGCAAAAAATACAAGCAGCGAGACCTTCAATCTGACAACTATAGTACTTCTCAGAAGTGTATGTTCTCTGTGAAGGTTTTACATAATACTTGTCACTTGGGGGTGTGCCTATAGTGAACGGGAAAAGCCACTCATATTATTTTCACTGATACTGATCTATTGGTTTTAAGGTTGGCAGGTTGAATTTGTGTGGTCAACTACAGAACATTTACTTCCTTTATTTAAAATAAAAGGCTAAATGTACGTAGGAATTTCAATATAATTAAAAGTGATCACCTTGGATCACCTCGGAATTAAAAGCACACCATAAAAATCCCCAAACAGCCATGGTTTACACCACATCACCCACTGCCACGCCAGCAAAATTCCTAATCTCATCACACTTCGTAGCCTATGCAATCCTTGGCTGTGCTTTCCTTGTTCTGGCAACCATTGTGCAACTCTAATACACTGACTGTTATCCATTCTTTGCTTTGCATGGCCTGGTTTTTGTCAATGCCCACTAGACCATCAGCTGTCTGCTCTCAAATGCACACCCGTCTCTTCAAATTGTGGCCAACCTTTCTTGTTTCACTGATTTGTACAGACCTCAGCATCTTTGTAAGCTCCTTCGTTAACCTCCAAGTTTCTCCTAAATGTGATAATACTGGCTGGATCCACTGACTGCACATTTCTTTTTTTTTCTTCACAGATAATGATAAGATGGCGGCCACTAATTTGGTTAAAGAAGCCCTGCAACACTTTTTGATATAGTCTAAAAATGATGCCCATCAGTGGTGGAGGCTCTTGTGAACATGTGAGCCAAAATTGGTGTGCGGGAACTCGCTATCTGGTTTCAAATACAGCTGGAAACCTCCTGTTCTTCTTTCCACATATGACATCACGTGGAACATTGGCTCTGTCATTTGAAGTAGAACTAGCATTATCGATTCCATATACGCAGATATATCCTCGGTAATGCTTTATTTGTTTGTTCTGAGTTCAATAAATAAAAAAAAAAGTGTACCATTCTTTCAGAACAACAAAATAAGCTAAGTGGCTTAGCCGGTGCTACTTGTGACGTCATTGCTTGAAAGGAGGGCAGGCGATTTTTAGCTATACTTGAAAGCAAATTGCAAATTCTCTGGTGCATGCAGTATTTAGCGCTCGTGTTCACAGGAGTATCCATGAATGCACAGCCCTTCTAATGTTTGCCATATGTGCTCCAACCATTTCACCCCCATACACATGAACCAGCTTGCACTGCTTGACTTTCAATGCGACTGCAAGAAACTCACCAGGGACCTCCCGAAGTCCCCTCAGCATCTGGAACAGCGTGTCAATGGTGTGCGGTTGGTACCGGCGAGGACACGTAGCCACCGCACCAGCCAGGCCCTCCAGCAGTAGGAACCAGACGTGTAATACTCCCGTTGGCTGATCAAGCTCTGCCAGGCTCACGGTTTGGTCAACTGATGCAGGTACAGGCTCCTCAGATATTTCGCTCTGGGATGAAAGTTCGAGCAATTAGGAACAGCAAGAAATTTTCACTCCGACTGGCTGTTTCAAGTGGACCACCACCTTTCAAGGTGTGTGCATTGGCATGATGTGAATTTAGCTTTTTCAGTGCCTTGCAAGCTGTCATCAGTTTGTAACCTTCTGAAGACCTGAAAGCATGTGCAGTGTGAAAGTAATTGCCAGACCCTTTACACCATTTTTACTAGTTCAAATGTTGTGTATCAGATTCTTGTAAGTCGTAGATGCTTCTACATTGAACAAATTGGCCAGTGCTTCAGTGGCAGGGCCAGATATCCTAATAATGATGTTATAAATGAGATACGGTAGCTGCTTGGCATAACACTGCGAGATGTACACATGCACCCCTAGCAACATGATGTTCCTGAGAAAAGAAAAAACAAAAAAAAAAAGAAGGTGTATAAGTGGAGGCATATTCCATAGGAAAAGCTGGTGATAAGTGTATCAGCTACCCTTCTTCAATGTCACATGGAAAGGAAGTCTTGTTTCATTCTTAGTATATCACCACATGATTAGAATGACTACACAATCCGTTGTCTGAACTGATAACGTATGATGATGTGTGCACACATACTCAAAGCACAGAGCACATGCGTGATTGTTTCAAAAATAAATTTGAGCAGGAGGGAGCTCCAGCACCAGTCCCGTAGTATGTTTTCCTTCATTTCCATCATTTGAACGTTTTAAGAACTTTTCATTATGAACGATATCACGGAGATCAAAGTATTGGTGCGAAAAAATTTCCATGTCTTTGGTACCAGGCGTACACACAGGTGTTACAAATGCACATTTTGCGGCATGTTTGTGGAGGAATCGGCATCAGAAATTGGCGCACGGCGCACAAAATCTTCAAATCAAATGGGCTGGTGCAGACTGCCGCTATAAATGATCCACTATAGCTTACATAAGAAAATAGGAGACTGTAAAAATTCTTCAAAATTAAGTGAAATTTCCAAATATCCGAGCTCAAATCATCAAGATTTCACTACATTTTTAGACAGTTGTAGGCCAAAATAAATGTAGTGTGGTGAATCTGAGCAAATTAGCAGGCTATTATATGTATGTGAAAGAAAGAAAAGAACATTTTGATCAACAACCATACATACCATACAGGTGCATGGTACAGTATGCTGATAGTAGTCACAACAGGAAAAAAAGAAAAAGAAAAAAAAATACAGATGTGGTCCAACAAGAAGTGCTGGGTTTTTATGGTAGACAACACACATCTGCACCCTCACCTACAGTATTGGTTGTCATCAGTTCCCAGCACAGATTACACTGTTAGTCGGAAGATAAATGGCTCTGATTAAAAGATTACAACTGTCTCCCAAATGTTTTTTCAGCAAGTTCTTCATAGATAACTAAAAAGTAGATACCACTATGGTAATTAAACAACTTTGATCAGTCTTGTGAGACGCGGATTACCAATTTCTTACATGTGCCTCATTATGCATATTCAATGATGTCAAACAATGAAAAAAATGAACTCTCACCTGAATGTACCACGCCTTGCTGGCCCCTTCGTCCTTGGCGTTTTCGTTATCAGAGTGCTGAGACACAGAATCAGGCTCCTTGAATAAGATGAGCTCCATGTTGGGTAAGACTGGATCCACGCAGTTGGGTTCAGAGTTGAATTTGATCCTGAATAATCAAAACAAGGCATTAGAGAAAGCCTTTTACAGTTGTATGCAAATTCGAGCAACATATACATCACAAGAGGGAAAAGCTCCTTGAGGAGTCCTCACATGTTTTGTAAGTCTCGGGGGCATATTTGCCAATGCTAGAAACCTACCAATGAGTTTTAATAAGCTTCTACATATTAAAATGCTGTTATAACAAAATTAGAGTACTATGATGAGAGGTACATAATTATGTAAATAAAATTCTCTTTGAATTTGCTATAAAGATTCATGTATGTATTATTCTTTTAAATGAAGTGAAACTGTTGTATCATTGAATAAATAAATTACATTATCTTCTGAAATGAAAAACATACACCACTGGGGCTATTAGGCCTGAGTAAGCTTAGTATCTCTGCTTTTGGTTAAGCTATCATTTGGTGCAGAAGCTCCAGTAAACTCACCTCTTGGCATCTATTGTCATCAAGCAACGTCAGGTTTTTTCACCATTACCCATAGTCACAGTCAGCTCGCACCTCGCTGCCACTATAATAGCCTTCTCTATTACTGTTGTACAGCTACCTATGGCCTTTATGATAAAATCAGCACAATCTTGGAGGCAATGCCTAAACGCACTCTCGGCCAGCCTACAAAACATACTACAGTAGAAACAAGGAATGTGATGGTGTGGCTAGTGCGACAAGTAGATATTTAAAAAGGCACATAATGTTTGCCTCAGAAGTGAGGATTTTGCAACATGCTCATTTGCTCTAACACATGCTTTAACATACTTTCTGACGTTTTCCATTCATGCATGGACACAATGGCTGCATAACACCGGCTGAATACCAAAGGAAAAGCGCATTCAAAATGTGAGGCAGGGATAGTAAAGATTGACCAAGTACACAAAATGTACCTAAACTACAACAAAAAGATGCATAGCAATGAGCTCTGCTTGTGATGGAAGCATGAGGAGACCGATAGTATGCACATAAACAACCAAGTCAGCAAGAGTCCCTTTCAGGGGAGTTTGCTGAGTACAAGGATATGTCCTGCTCCAGCTTGAAAAAATTAAATGTCTACATTAAATTAAATGTCCCACCTAAATCAAATGTCTCACCTGCGAGCCGAGTGGAAGACCGGACATGCCGGCATCAGGTACATGGAGGACAGCATCTGGGCACATCTCTCCAGGTAGCGCAGGGCAGCTTGGCACAAGTTGAGGGGGATCACCTCCGTGTCTTGAGCAAGGCATGCCTCAGGGTCAGCTTGGTCTTGTAGTTCAGCTAAAGAGGTTTAGGTGGCAGAATCAGAGGAGGTAATACTATTAGCCATACAATCTGACAAGACCTGCAGTGTTACCACTCCTGTGGACACTACGGTAGACAAAACAAAGCTCTCTTAAAAACGCAATGACCACAAGTTCAGTTTCATAGAAGGTGAGGTACATAGTCACGTCATTATTGCACTAGTATTTCCTTTTTGTCCCCGCTGTCAGATACCACATCAACGCCATATCACCTTTCGATGTCAATATTGAACACAATACAGTAGACTCCCTTTACGATGAACTCGATGGGACCATGACAATTTGTTCGTCTTATCAGAAGTTCATCTTATCAGAAGTGCCTCCAAGAATGCATTGGCCACATACCCAGGTGGATCCAAACATCTTACTTCAAAAAGTCAATCAAGTAGACTTGCAACTGGGAAAAAATTACAAATGAAACCATATTTTTAACCAACTTGAAAACTGTCTTCAAGCACTGGCAAGCAGCCATAAATAACATTTCATCTAATGATCTTAAGTATCCTCCAGTATCTCCATGCTGCTGGGAAAGGTTGTTTATTAGAGAAATTAAGCAGGCACAAGCTACCTCCCATATTCTTTGAAAGCACTTCAAGCACTTCTTGAGTGAGCATGTCAGTTGTGTTGCCACTCAATGCGTTAGGCATTGTGATGCATCTTTGAGGATACTCACATAGGCATTCACATCCCCAAGGACTCCTTTACTGCCCAGACTAGAAACTAGGCCTGTCTTTCTTTAGGGCAGTTTTCCTGCACTTGCCCCAGGAGGTGCTGATCAGCCAAAAGGTGTAATGTGTACACTTTGTTGTGGATAAAAAGCAGTATTCACTTTTTTATATCCCCCCCCCCCCTTTTTCTTGCCCCTTTGCCAGAGCCCAGGTCCTCCCTTTTTGTTTTGTTCTGCTTTGCTTTACCACTGCTCTACTAGTTGGGGGCAACTTTATTCAAGTACCCAGGGTCTCTGTGTAAGCCCTCTTGGATTCTTTTGCCTTGTGTTCCTTTGTACTCTCCCTGTAGGTGCTGAACAGGAGGTGGGGAGACAACAAAAGGGCCCAAGAAGGCAGGGTGCTCCTAGCACCCTGCCTTCAACAATAAAACTCTGTAGTTTTATTGCTGGCACCCCAGTGGCTTTGCTTACTTAGTCTTTGATTCTTTTGTACTCTCCTTGGTGGGTAGACAACAAAAGAACACAGCTATCCAGCCCTTGGGGCTCCCTACAATAAACTAGGGGCAGCTGTCCACAGCACTGGGAAAGTTCCTCTTAACAGAAGGTTACCTGTGAGGGGGTTCATCTTGAGAGGATTTCTTTTGCATTGAGTCTATGGGAAACCTAACAAACATACCTATGTTGTTCGTTATATCCGAGAATTCGTTATAACCGAGTTCGTTTTAACGGGAGTTCACTGTATACATCACCCTACATAATATCAAGTGCATGAGCCAAGATAGTTGTGCTGTTGTGGAAGAACCACACTGGCTGTCATCGTCACTATGCTGTCTAGCAAAGATGAAAAGACAACTCTGCCAAGGAACATCTGATGGCGCCACTAACACACAAGCATGAAGGTACAGTCAAATGATGTTTCTCATATTTCACTGACTTTTTTGTTTTGTCACGAAGAATACACTCAATGTGTATGGCATTACAAACATCTCATCTGATGTTTCTTACAGTGACCTAACCCCCCCCCCCCCCCTGTTTCAATGACACACTGACAATTAGAATCCCAGCAACTCGTACACTAGCTTTAACAAGATGCACATGATGTTATTCACATCAGATGATCAATATATCTATTGTCACATAGTTGTCACCATGAAGGATGCAGCAGAATCCAAAGTGGTGTCAGACAAACTGTCTGTTGTTGAAGCTGTGCCCAGCCTAAAGCAAAGCAAGTCACACAGCAATGTGTTCGTGGTGAGAACAGTCGTTGGTCGATGATAAAACTGACCAGTGGTGAAATGTGTCAGTTTTTACACATTCGTCACAGTGCATCCTGTTATTACATCACAGATGCTCTGGAAGACCCCCAAGCATATGCATATGTCATGCAAAGTTTGTAGAACTGTCAACACCACTTATGAAACAGCATGCAAGATGAGCTCAGCCTGCACTGCTGTGTCACAAAAGAATGACAAAGGCGATCCCTGTCCACAAGCTAAACAAGTGCGCATGTCGCTATTCCAAAGGTTGGGGCATGACAGCTCAGTCATCCTGCATAAGCACAAACTTCATAGAATGCCATGAATACAATATGGACATTGAGCAAACAGGTTTCTATAAGTGCTCTCTTGCATGTTTGGAAGCAGGTATACCTGGTCCTCGGACATGCTTCAGAAGACAGAGGAGGCAGTCGACGGCAGCATTGGCAAAGACACTTGGATTGTCTGTGCCGAGGAAGGCATCAAACACATCGAGAACTACTCGTAAGTGGTGAGTTCTTTCCAGCTGCTCTCTTTCCGACATGGCACTACCGGCAGAGCTGCTGTACGAAGTGTGGAGTCCAGTTACGGTACACGGCATGCGCACCGCCCGTAGGGCACCAAACAGTGGCCGCCAACCAGAGCGGATCTCTGCAGTTGATCCTTCCACAAACTCACAGATGCAGCTCACAATCTGCACAAAAAAAAAAAAAAAAAGAAGAACGATGCAGATAAATGGCTGTCTGTACAGTCGAATCCAAATGCACTGGGCATAAGCACAGAGGCTAATTTGTTCTTCAAGGTCCAACTGGTTTCACAATCAAAACGAAAGGGAAATCCAAAACTGTTTTATTTGGAACATTTAGATACACTTTTCAGCTACATCTTTACACAACTGCCGTTTCAATGAGACATCTGTCGTAGTGCAGTACTAACATTATTAGGCTCTTCTCATAGAGGGCAGCTGCTTAATGGCTGTATTTCTTTTTCAAGACCCTACCATTTGCGTAACCAAAGGTGCAGTGAAAATTTGGTGAGGCTGTGAGAAGATGTGTTGCGTTGTGCCTCTAGTATGCCTGTCAATCGGGAGAGGTTGCAGTTATCAAATCTGGCTGCGCAGCGAGCATGTACTGTAAGCGTGCATCAGACCAAGTGTGAAGTGCATGGTGCCACTCAATTTCCGTATGCTGAGTAGTGCATGTAGTCAAAATTCACTGAAAAATGAGTAATGTGTACAGAATAACTTTCATGAGTGACAGGAAACTGTGGCATCGGTACAGAAACTTTGAAGTAGGGTGTACAGACAACAGTCAGCAGACAAGCTGGGCAAAGAATTGGCTAAAAGCACAGAAGGCAGCCTTTTGCGATGAATGAATAGGAAGACTTATACCCTGCTACGAAAACTACCTCAATCGGAGTGGCAACTATGTAGAGAGGTAACTCGAAAGTGTATGTGTTCCATATTAAATAGTTCTGAAGTTCAGTGTGCTTTTGACTTCACAAGCAATCAGACATTGAAAAAAAAAAAAAAAAAACGCCCTTGTACATTGAGATATTGTATAGTATTTACCAGCTGCGACAGTTCTTTGGGAAGTCCATCTAAAAGTATGTCACTGCACAACATATAATATAGAAAAATGTTCGCAGCTTTTGATGTATCAAATGCCAAGCGCCTGCAAATGCATTTCCAATAACAGCATTATGGCCATTTCTCATGTTATCAGTCATCATATCGGTGAAATGGCCTTGGTCCGATAGATCCTGTTACAGAAGGCAATAAAATTAGCAAGGTGCATGTTTCAAGAACTGGACGTGAACGGCCTGTGCAGCAAAGCATTATTTTCTATAATGGTCAATTTGTTCCACTAACCTTCTTCGCAACACTGCCCTGTGATGCAGTGAAGCATGCTAATACCAGTATAATTGCCACACTTAGCAAGCTGACGGCCTACCTGTTCCTGAATGTCCACGTCGCAGAGCTCCAGACAGAGGATGTTTTCAAAGGGCTTGAACAGTGCCTCGTTGAAGTGGAAGTGAGGCAGGTCAATGTGTGTCGACAAGAGGGCGCCCACGATGTCGTGGATTGAAGTCACTGCCCTCTTGGCAACCACGGGGTCCTTGTGACAGGCCACCTTATGAAAGAGAGAGACCTCATTAAAGATAGCTGTGTCTCTGGCCCAAAAGCACAAAATATAAGCAGTATATACAGTGACAACCAGTGCTTGCCACAAGCCTGTGTAGTATGGAGGAAACAAAAAGCTTTCAAACTATGACCTGTAAGTTTTACGTTGAGAGCAGCTAGAAAAAAAAAAAATGATTTAACCCTCTTCACTGCCAATTTCAAGATACTAACTCAGGTGACCACACACACACACAAGCCCTCCCAATCCAGAGTATACTCATTTTGCCTATTTAAGTCACTTGCTACCATGTGCAAGACAGCTCTTGTTAAAGAAAAGTAATGAGCACATGTCACATGATCCATCGAGAAGACATATATAAGATGCAAAGCTTGTAATAAAGCCTTTAACAATACAGATGGAGCACATGTTTCCACATCCATGTCAGTTCACTTCTATTTGCCAGCATCTCAGCACTGCAGCCATGGGAAGCAAGTGTGCCAGGTGCATGCGCTATTTGAGACAAAGAAATTCAGAAGCTTGACCCCCATACTGGAAATGCTAATTGTGAAGGCTAATTATATTATTTAATTAGCTATTTGTTAATCTGCTTGTAATGCACCCAATTTTTTATTTGATGGCATAATCTTCAACAAAAATGTGTATATGTGCCCTGAAGAGCATCCTACTGCATTGCTTGCACAAAATTTCCGAATAACATGCAAACACAAAAAAAGCCAGCAGAGTGTCGAGCAATGTGAAAAAAGAAGGAAGAAAAGGGAGAAAAAAGAACCCCTGCAGGGAAAAGGTTAGGCCTTGAAATAAGTGCCACCTTGGCTGATGGCAAAGTTAAAGACATTTCCAGGCTGTCTGCCAATGAGCACCACTGCGCCCCTTTTCAAGTTGAAGTAAAACAAACGTGTTGAGCACCTCAATGGCACCAACTATTTAGTAGCTATGGTGCAAAGCCGTTCTATTTGCTGTTCAACTGAGCTCCAACCAACCTCACCAACTTTAATCTGCATTACTATGACTCCACAGCAACAGTTCACCACACTAGTTACAGACCACTTTGACTGGCTTGTGCCACATGCTGGTCCATGACTGGTACAGTGCAGTAGGACATACATTAGGTTGTGGTGCAAACAGGAAGATGCACTTTAGAGGGTTTCTGCACTGAGTTGAACCCAAATATGAGGCCTAGTAGGCAGTGATTGGATCATTGAGCTGGATGAATGAGAGTAGCACAAATAGAAAAGTCTTATTGATACTCAACATGCAATGCCTTGTTTGCTCTTCTGTTGCACTCAACAAAACCTGCACTTCTTCGTAGTTGTCACCATGCCCTGCCAAATATACACATGGAGATGACGGATGTGGCATTGTGTGGTGGATCAAGCAGCACCGGAACGATGTCAGGAAAGGCAACGCAAGCTTGAACGCCTTGGCGGATCATCACTTGACCACTAACCACAACATTGATTGCGATTCCGCAACCATAATCACGATATAGAAGCGCCCATCGACATGGCTACTTTTAGAATCTTTACATATTCAAACGACTGAAAACGTGATTAACCGGTCGCGGGGTAATCTCCCCAAGATATACATGCACACTGCGCCAGCCAGCTTATAAATAGTCGCGCCCTTTTGCACCCTCTTCATTGTGAACAAGGAACCCATAGCGGCCCCGAAACATCATTATTTGTTCGTTTATTTTGTGACAAGGCGAGTGCCTGTTTATTTCTTACCATGAATCACCCTCGCCTGACGAGTTTTCATTGAACCTTGGACTATATATCAAGCAGATCATGTACATCCCAGTCTAGATGTCACAGTGTATGCAGCTTGAGGCTGTTTGAAAGACTTAGTGCATTCCAAGCACAAGCTGTAACATCATTTTGGAAGTAAGGTGCACAAAAATGGACACAACAGAGGGGAATCTGACAACATAAATTGCCACTATAGATTGGAAGACTCCACTGTGGCAGAAAAGACGGTATGAGCACAAAAATTACCTGTGTAGGCTCAGAGGCAGCCTTTGGTTACTTTGTATAAAGAAGAAATTAGATGCGTAAACAGTTACATCTCGTTTGGAACTGCACATGTGCCAGATTGACATGTTACACCACCAATCCTGAGCATGTGCAGATGACTTTTGTCTTTATCTTCTTTTCAGCCACAATATGCGGCCTTTCAGTTGATAGTCAACGTTTGCGTAGTCTGGTTCTCTTGTGTCTGTTTAGTGAACTTTACTCTCCCCCACAATGAATTCTTACCAACTATCTGAACTCTATTTTACAGTGGAACTGCTTATGGCACTTCTTGATTTTGTAGTGTTTGCGACGTAGCATAGAGACAAAAGAGGCTATTTTAGTGGGGCAAGTGGCACCACATGTGCAGTGGTGCAGGAATCTACTGAGCGACACTACAAGTACAATTGTGTGCAGCAGGAGCATTACTTTCTCTCACTGGTGAAAGACATACGTACAGAGAAAGGAGGCAGAGGTATTGAATCTGCAGAGGCTGTGTGGCATGAGAAAAAAACCACAGCAGTGGCAAAAAGGCCATATCGTCAGTTAAGTATAGGCGCAGTTAAGTATAGGTATAGTTAAGTATGGCTGTGCATGGTGAGCATGTGGTGGGCATGTCTAGTGAGAACATTCAAGAAGCAGCATGAATTATGATGAACAGCGATGAGAGAAGCGGGAGTGTGCCCACCTGCGCCGAGCATACGAATTAAAAATGATACAAGCATTTTGTGCTTCCCCAAGGAATTCTCATTGTGAAGATATTCTACTGTGTGTGCACCCTGTGCATGTGTACAGCTTTGCTGGCACTGCTGTGTTGTCCCTATGTGCGGTTCATGCATAAAGTTTATGGCAATGGTGTGCAAGTGTTCGAACTTTCGAATAATTTTTGAAGAGAATTTGCCATTCGATTCGATTCACACCAACTTTTACAATTCGAACTAATCGAAGTTCATAATTAAGTGATAAAGTGTGTTATGCCCCACGACAAGTGGCCCATTTCCTGCATACAGTGTGCTTCACCATGTAACACTTGTGTACCGTGGCAAAGTTCACATGAGTGCGCTGCAGTGGAGCTAACACTTGCATACAGCGGCAAAGCTAATGTGTGCACTGCAATGAAGTTAACGCATGAATCTGCACAATTATCTGCTGGACTGTCCTTTAGGACCGGACCATCTTTTTTCTAGGAACATTGTTGAAGTACAGTAAATTTGCTTTTTTGCTCATGTTTAGCAGTACATTTTCTGTGTAACATGGAATTATTCAATGAAACATTCAAACATTATCAGAAAAATACCAATTTTACCATTTGCACAGCTCTTCTTTTTACCTAATAATTACTAAACCTTCCAAGTCACAGGAAGAAAGCTGACTCACTTCAACAAAGTGGGGTGCCACCACGCTCCAGGCCTTCATGATGTGGACCAATGGTCGACCGCCACGAGAACACCGAAGCATCACCTCGCTCAGTCTGTTCAGCAGCAGCACGGAATGTCGAGCAGTGAGTCGAGCACCGCGTTTGAATAGCTGTTTCCTGCTGGCAGCGCAGAGCTCTGACAGGAAGTCGACCAAGGCACAGAGGTTCAGCTTACCAGCTGCCTCATCGAAAAGCCTGTCCAGCATAGAATGAGAAAAAGACACCCTACTTAGAAGACTCTACCAGCGTCTTGCATTGTTTCTACAAGATGTTTCAACCATCATGCACTATGCAACACTTTAGGAACAGAGGAGCAATTTTGGGAAAAGAGAAAAAAAAAAACACATCGTTTATAGTCAAGCCAAACTTTCGCTAGTTACTTCCGTTGCTGATGATAATAAATTATGACGATCATTTAACTTATAATTTGCTGCTGTAATTGTGGAGGTGTCACTACAGAGTAGTAACAATTAGGAAAGAACATTTAAATGCTTTGTTTTCTGCAAAAAAAGAGAGAGAGAGAGTACTTGCATGACTATTCTTTCTGGCTAGAGAAAAAGCATGCTAAATATGAAAAATACAGTCACTACACACCATCCTTGGCAAGGAAGATGAGCCATTAAACAGGCTCACAGGGAGAGATGCTTGGTGTATAATAGTTAGGAGACCCTGTCTACACTAGAACATATATAAATGCCTTTTAAACTTACTATATTGAGATATAAAAGAAATAACAGCCTGGGCTGGCAAACAAACTGGGTTTTCCAATATTCTAGCTTAAAAATAAGAACTAAGATATACATACTGCGGTTAAGAAGAAAATCAGTGGATGCTTTAAATAAGCGAACATCAAAGGGAGGAGACTGCAGCCATGGGTGGCAAAGGACGAGCTGTGCAGGTGAAATTCTGCATGTACATATTTAAATGTGTTTGGTAAGCCAATACATCAATTAAAAGCAGCCAGTTCAGATAAGCATGAAGCCTACTAGGGCTGGCTCTTCAGTGGCATGGCAACACGACCACACAAAACACGATGACCAAAGCGGGTGTGTACTCTGCAAAGCCACTGAACAATACAACCATAAGGCAAATGCACTGCACCTGTCAACCAACTGCGAGAGTGCCTCGATGATTGGTTGCAGCTGCTTTCCCATAAGAACAGAGGAGCCGGAGGCTTGGGTGGCATTCTTCACCAAGTCGACAACATTGGCACCGCCCGCATGTCCAACACCAGGCATTGACAAGGCCTCCACAGCCATTTCCTCTCTGGGCATTCAAGAAACTTCAGAATTAGCCTACTAACCATACCCATAAAGCCCAACAGCTTGCTTCACGCAGTCATGAGAAAACACATGCATTTCAATGTGAAAATGAGGGACTCTGGTCAAACTATCACGGCACAGAAGAAATGTGGACAAGAATATACATCTGTAAGACGGGTGCACACCCCCAGGTGACACATGCCCTGTAAATCAGCCGTCATTTAGTTGCACTTCAATACTTATGGGACAAGCTCTGTTACATGCAGTATTATAGGATATAGAATAGACAGAGTTCATGGTTTTCTACGTTATGTGAAAAGAGGTTCCCATGAAAACCTCATGACTGAGGGATTTGAGAAGAGTTAGGGTAGTCGAAGTCGTGCAGTCAATAAAGAAGACTACCTACAAACGTGTGCAGTTGTAAATGATGCTTGATCTATGGGTTACCTAAAGGTATAACAACATCACAACACTGTACCATTAGTGCTTCACATTAACAAAAAAGAAAAAGCACAAATAAGCTAACATATTAGAGATACCAAACAAAAAGGACATTAAAAACCCACACCCAAATATTACAGGCTCCATTTCACATTCTCAATGTCATTAGTACGTATACAACAAAGTTGTGCAATACATTCTCTAGTGTGTGTTCCCACACCGTGGTGTTCCACCATTTCCCTCTTTGCATTGATCAGTGATGAAGGTAGCACATTCTTGTTTGCTAGTGTCATGTGCCTTATTCTGGTCCCTGCATCTTTTTTGCTGTTCAATGCTTCTTATACTTGCATTTTCACTCCGTATGTCTGCTGTAAGACCTTAAAACCACCTCGTCTAGCATTTTTGATATCTCGTCACTAGTTCTTCAGGATAACCTTGTATCCAAAACATCACTGCTATAGCTACAGCTTCATAAAATTAAATAATAAAGCGACCCTCGGTAGGTATGTTTGAAGGGCACAGTGAAGTATGTTTGCTGGCTTTCCTGTGAAAAAAAAAGAAGAATAATATGTAGGGATGTGTAAATATTGTGAATTTTCGAATATTTTTCTAATAGCATTTGCAAATTCGATTTTATTTACACAAAATATTATTTGAAGCTTGTATTTCAGGGGAAAAATATGCTATGTCTGATGACAAGTAGCCCATTCTCATATTTAGTATGCTTTGTGGCATAACTGTCGTGTACTGCAGAGAAGCTAACATTCGCATAGTGTCGCAAAGCTAGCGCTTGTGTTCTGCAGCAAAGCTAACATTCGTGTACTGTGACGAAGTCAACTCATACTTATGCACAGTTTTTTGTTGGACTGTGTTTACCTAATACATAAACACCTCTTGCCCATATTTGGCAGTACGTGTCTTTTTATCTGACATGGTATTATTTAAAAAATTTTGAGCATTATTCAAAAAATATTTCATGCAGCTTGCACTCAAACATTAATATTTGAATTCGCTTCACACTCAAAATTTTGCTATTTGCACTCTAATAAAATGAACATGAGAAGGTACAGAAGCTCATGCTTGGTCTAGTATGGCAAACACCGCATATATGGGATTGAGAATGTACGAACACCGGAAAATGTTAAAACACTGTATCACTGGGAAACGTGTGAGAGCAAAGAAGCAGTAAACTTGCGAGAGGTACCGCAGAGGCCACTTAGACAGCACCTCATTATGTTAGGGCATTGCAAGAACAGGTGAGTGTGACATAATGTGTATCCAGGGTGGCCCTCTTGCATTTACAGAGCTAAGCTCACACGCTGAAGTGCCAATACACGACATGAACTACCTGCAACCTTGTCAACTCTGTCACAAGAATATGATAAATGAACCAATACAGAATGTGCAAATACTCTACTGAAAGCTGTGCAGCAAGAAAGGAAGAGAAAAAAAATGGAGCCAAGGTTCGTGATATAAACATGACCTAATCCTCAGCTCATGAATGAGAAGAGGCAGGAAGGAAATGTATCTTGTGGATGCAAGTAAAGGAAAGGATGCATACATGGAAAGTGAAGCTTGCTTGCTGGCAACAAGGCAATGTGAATTCTCTTTTCTTTCTTTTCTTTCTTTTGCTTTTTTAAATTCCTTTTTAAATTCCTTTTTAAATTTAAGTTTAAATAATTCTTCTTTTCTAAATAACTGCATTAGTTCACTCTCTAGACAGCGCCCTGCAGGTAAAAGTGTAAAATCAATATTTTCGTTGGTGCATGGGGCTTTTGACAGCAGGAAAGGAAGTTTAGGAGCCCTTTTTCTATTGGCAAAATGGACGCAAGCAAAGCTTGACATGCGCATGCCTTTCTCTTTCTTTCATTTCTGCTTGCAGAGCCTTATGAGCCTCCTTCTTCATGTAAATAAACCCCACCTCTAAAGTGTGCATATGATGAACCGACAGTGGCTGAATTGGTTAGCATACCTCCAGTCGACGAGGGTTCAAATCTGCAACCCGACAACCAGTTTTTATTTTCAGTCTATCTTATTTCCAGTATACCTTATTGCTGTGTATGAAGTGCACATGCACTGTTTTCACGGTGGTGAAATATTTTTCTTCATTTTGAAAAATGCAAGCTTCGCTTGAAAAAAAGGATTAAATAATGCAAACTTTTGCAAATGAGAAGCCGTAACAAGGGGTGCTTGACTTCACAAGGCTCACTCAAAATGTTCAGACGGTGGCTGAAGCAGGAGGCAGTCAGAGGGAGGCTGGGCCTTTGGGCTCAGTGCCTGTTGAACCTTTTCGCCCCACGAGAAGGAGGACAGCTGCAGCTTCAGGTGAGAAGAGCCCGAAGGAGAGGAAGAGGCTGGCTTCACCTGGAAGCAGCGCTGCTCCAGTTCCAGTATGTAGCAGCAGCACCTGAACATGCATGGAGCAACCTGAGCCTAAACTCTATCTCACCACTACCGTTCAGCACTAACAAAGCTATGGGATCTAAGCAAGCTATATGCTCTGACAGCAAAACATAGTTCCATATGTAATGGCCTTATAATTGGCAAGGTTTAAACATCTGTGCTTGCTTGGCACACGTTACATTGCATTGATCCATGATACGTTTATTCCACTGCACATGAGCGTCATATGCCTTTTAATTGTTGTATTGGTGACTGCCAGTAACACAACACAGCAGCCCCTGCGCAGAGGCGACTGCCTGCTTTGAATCCAAACTCACGCTTGCTACTTGGCCACCATCCAGTCAGAAATGAACAAGCCAGCATAGCTTCACATCAATTGATGCTGAAAATAAAGCATCAGGTATGCTCTCTCACTGTTATTGAGATCACCTCGTTCAGCCATGCCTGCTAAGCCTACAGCACCAATAATGTAAGAAAGGGTCTAGGAAACAGTGCAATATGATCATGTATGCTTTCGTGTTGAAGTATCAAGGTGCCAACCTAAATACAAGTCCCAGTTCAGAACTTACAGATCACAAAACACACAATGACATCTTGATATATTCCAGGTGGAAGGCAGTCGCTCAGCCATCACGTAATTTTTATCCAGTGTTGCCACCTGTTCACCTTCATTTGCCCTTTGCCTGCGTGCAGGCACCATGGAGATGCCGAGCAGATGACGCGGCGTGAATTAATACATTTTCAGAGAGCTTCTCCCTTCTTATTGGTTGAGCAGCCCTGTAGCTTCCACAGCGCTGAAGGGAACTTTGCAGATGGAGTATAGCTGTAATGAGCACTGGTGTGTAGCAAGTAATCAGATCCCCATTACAGCACTAGAGGACCTAGAGAGGGACTATCAGAAAAAGTTTTGCCACTTTTATTTTCTGTGCCGAGTTTGCCCATGCTGACAATGTCCTTCATATTGCAGTATCGCAGAGGAGTGGAGCTTAACTATGGCTAATTTAAGCAGATATAACCTAAAGCTCCTTACTTAAGTGATGCTAGTAAAGAGCTGTACCCCATAACTAAAACATTTGGGGCAGGCTGTTAGATGGTACGTTGGCATAGTTGTACAGCCAGATACACTACACTACCGCACATCAACGATACAAGTAAAAAGTGGTATAATGTGCATATTGTTGTCATGCAAGATGATTCACAGAAGGTGACAGAAAAATTAAGAAATTTTAGGGTTTCATTTGCCAAAGTCACGATATTATCGTAAGGCGCACCGTTGTGGAGGACTCTGGATTTATATTTTGATTGTCTGACAGTGATGATGATATCGGAAGTAATTGAACATCATCAGCATCATCAGCCAATTTTAAGTCCACTGAAGGATGAAGGCCTCTCCCAATGATTTCCAATCCACCCTATCCTGAGCGAGCTGGTTCCACTTTTATGTTTAATTTCAATTTATATATATATATATATCTTGACACGAGCCACCTTCAAACTACGCGCCCCGGCTGTTTCTGAAGCCCTGCCACTCATCTGCGGCCTTCGTGCAAAGCAGAGCAACGGCGTTGCTCATAGCATGTGCATGCTGAGAAGCCTCGCGCCTTCCGAGAGGGACAAAGGAGAAAGAAGACGAGGAGACACAGCTCGTGTTCTCGACGGAGATAGGCAGCCGCTTGCTGAACCGTTTTCTTCCGGGACACAAGTTCATCCAACTTAACTTAATTTATTAAAGAGTTTTCTTAAACTGTGTGTCACAATATATATACAGTCGAACACAGATATATCGAGCCCACATATATCGAATTTTCGGGTATATCGAACTCGTAAGTTATCCCCTTCAAAATCCTTTGTAAAAGTATAGAAATTCGCACGTTTATATCGAACGGTATTTTTACCCGCCTTCGGATATATCAAACGCCGCGCGAGCTGGAAGGTGCGCTTCGGCACTCGCCGCGCCCCGCGACCTCCGCGGCAGCGCGGCTCCGCGCGCGAGTTGGAAGGTGTGCTTTGGCACTCGCAGTGCCCGGCGACCTCCGCGCGGCACCACGTCTCCGCCGACACCCGAAACGCTCGAAAAAACGTAAGGGCGAGAGGGCTCGGACTGCACGGTCTCCAACTTGCGGAACAGCTTTTTTTTTCTTCTTTTTTTCTTTCGTTTCTCTCTCTCTATCTCTCTCATGCTTTCTCCACATAACCGTCGGCTAGGAGAGCAGGAACGAAGGAGCCGACGTCCTCCTCCTTTCGCCTTTTCTTTTATTTTTTGTTGCTGTTTTGCGAGTTTTGATCAGCCAACCACAGCTCGCGCCTTTTGCTGTTGCCCTCGCAGGTGGCCATCGCCTTGCGAGCGCTTTGTTGGCGGAGTCCGCTTCCGTTGTCGCGTCGCCTACGTACCACCTTTTGCGTGCGTGGTGTGCAAAGCCGCTGCGGACTCCTTGAATTGTCGACTTCTCGTGTAGCTACGGCCAGCGTCAAGAAGCGCAAGACCCTTGACTTTGCGACGAAGATGAAGGCTATTCAGCGTGTTGAGGTGGGCGAGAAGACTTTGCGACGAAGATGAAGGCTATTCAGCGTGTTGAGGTGGGCGAGAAATGTTCGACCGTCGCGGACAACTTCGGGATACCACGGAGCACTCTGAGTACCCTGTTGAAGAACAAGGCAGATATCAAGGCAAAGGAGGCGGAGCAGCGAACGTCAGGAGCCTGTCGTGTGCGCTCCTGCCCACGGGAATGTAGAAAAGGCACTCTATGCCTGGTTTTTAGAAGTGCGCGCGAAGAACATTCCGGTGGATGGCCCGATGCTGATGGCCAAGGCCAAATGGTTTGCCGCTGCACTCGGTGAAGACAACTTCGCCGACAACACCGGGTGGCTTCACCAATTTAAGCAGCGCTACAACATCGTTGGCAAAACCATTTCTGGCGAAAGCGAAGCCGTCAGCAGCCAGGACATCCAGCAGTGGATGACGAAGGAGTGGCTGGAAATCTCCGCGAAGTTTTCTCCCGCAGAGATCTTCAACGCCGACGAGACCGGTCTCTTTTGGCAAATGTTGCCGAGCAAGACTCTCGACGTCCGCGGTAGCACGTGTCACGGGGGCAAAATGAGTAAAGTTCGCTGTGAGCGTTCTGCTGGCAGCCAACACTGGATGGGTCTCGGAAGCTCCAGCCCTTTGTGATCGGGAAAGCAAGGGCACCGCGCTGTTTCAAGAATTGTAAGCAGCTCCCCGTCTGCTACGCCTCAAACAAGAAGGCGTAGATGACGCGTCAGCTGTTCACGGAATGGCTGCAAGCATGGGGCGTCGAGCCTGGGCAAGTCGGGACGTCGCGCTTGCCTTCTTGTGGACAACTGCTCGGCCCACCACACCACCTGCGAGCTCAAAAACATTGAGCTGAAGTTTCTGCTGGCCAACACGACGGCAAAGCTGCAACCGCTTGACCAGGGCATCACCAAGTCCTTCAAGGTGGGCTACAGGAGGCGACTCCTAGATAGGCTGCTGGTCAACCTCCGCATGGGCACTGAGCTGAAGGTTGACCTTCTTGGTGCCATACAAATGATGACGGGTGCCTGGCGAGACGTGAAGATGGACACAGTGGTCAACTGCTTCCGCAAGGCAGGCTTCGAGACGGCAGAACTTGCGCAAAACCGGTGAAGACAACGACGACGAGCGCATAGACGACGCGTTTCGCGAGTTGTCGTCCCTCTCCCCGGCAGCCGTTCCACCCGAAGTGTCTGCGGACGATTTAGTGGAAGCGGACTGCAATGTTCAGGCCGTTGCGAGCCTCGCTGACGAGGACATAGTAGCTGCGGTCACAGAGACCCAGGATGCCCAGGCCGACAGCTCAAGTGACGAGGAGGATCGTCCGGACGAGGCGGTGGCTACACGCGTGTACTCCGCCGCTGAAGTGGCGTTAGCGTTCGGCATCATTCGCCGTTGTTGCGGTGACATGGAGGGAAACGGGCTGTCGCACCTGGACAGCCTTGATAAGATCGAGACTAGCGTCTTCAACTTCATTTCGAAAACGAAGAAGCAG
This sequence comes from Hyalomma asiaticum, assembly GCA_013339685.2. NCBI lineage: Eukaryota > Metazoa > Arthropoda > Arachnida > Ixodida > Ixodidae > Hyalomma > Hyalomma asiaticum. Next base: position 76,189,855 of record CM023486.1, on the reverse strand, counting down.
GACAAGATAAGCGATTTTTTTTTTTCGCGCAAATAAAACATGCTGTTGCAGCGTGTGTGCGGAATTAGTTGTCATTCTTGAATGCGCCTATTGTAGGTGATGGTCCGCTACAGGTAAGCTCTCGGGGCCTGTATTTTTTTATGTCGAATTTTTCATATATCGAACTAATTCGCGATCCCCTTCGAGTTCGACATATCCGTGTTCGACTGTATATGGGACATGACGGAAACGGTTACGGTGAAAACCTCGTTCAAGTGTTCATGTAATTGCTATCACAATAATATGTACTGATCGAAATATCAAATTTTTTTTTACCAGACCCAGCCTCATTACTTTACAGGTAGACTCTGTACATTGTGTATAACCAAACCAGGACACATAAGAGCTTCCACGAAGCGGTACCCACCTGAACACATGCCTCCAGCACACGGCACTGTGACTTCCCAACTCAAGGCCCCGGCTGAGCAGGACATCCATGCTGAGAACATGCGATGCGTGCAGCCGCACTGACTTGCTGCGGCTATAGAGCACAGCCTTGTCAAAGCCACTTGCCTTGCGAAGCTGCCTACTCAAGCGACCTACAGCAGCCCCATTGGAGTCCAGAGCTGGACAGGATGCCGCTGCCAGCTGGGCAAAGATGGCCCCACATTTCATTTGCAGGCCTGTGAAGAGAGGAAGGAAGTGACATAAAACACCACTAAAGAGGGAGAATGGGTCAAGGTGGTGGAGGGGAAGGAGGGGGGGGGGGCTTTCCGGGGTTGTAGCCTTACCCACTCATTCATTTTCACTGAGAGTCCAATATTCCTTCAAGGGCTCTGTAGATAGACATCAATGCAATTGAGGAGGTGGGTTTCAGATTTATCGTTTGAAGAGACTCACAGGAAGCATAATAAGATGTTCTGCTCTGATAATTTAGAACAGACTCAGGTGCAGCCCTTTACACCAATGGCCCCGCGCGAGCGCAAGCCGGCTGCCATGTCAACACGCTACAACTGGGCAGGGCGACAAAACTGGCCAGAGTGCCGAAGAAGATCTTGAAAACTATGTTACACATTGGTTTATTCAATTTGCCACTTAGTTTCTACATGCTCTGCTTTGCAGAATGGCCTCTTGGTCCTGTCAAAATGTCTGGGCAAGGTGCTGAAAATAAACACCATGATCCTGCAGCTATAATTATCAAATGGCTATTTATTTGCTGCTGGATTCCTCCAGTAGAAGCAAGGAAATTGCATATCGTCATAATTTAACCTCCTTCCCCTGGCAGAAATCCTAGCTGTGCAAGCGTGTTCATGTGTTATGCACGCAATAGTATAAAGCCCAACAGACAATGAAGCAACGAAGCCAAGGAAGGCATAGTGGATATGAATTTTACTTAAAAACTGTAGTGCAGTAATTATGACATAAATGAGAAGGAATTAAACTGGATGAAGTAACACACCTGCTGTCGGTAGTGTTTGAACCCACAACCTTCCGATAACACGTCCGATGCTCTACCAACTGAGCTATGTTGGTTCCCCTGTCTCGTTTATTATGTATTTCTGTACATTTAATCCTGGGAGTGATGGTCAACGCTGCTTGTAGCCACAGTGGTCAGTGTTAAATACTCATTTTACCAGATGGCGTTGCATAGTATGTGATCCTATTTAGTGTGAGCTGGCTACCGACCAATAAACCCTCACATGCCGCCTACAGGCACCAAGCCTGCCAGAAGATACGGAGAGTCAAGATGCAAGGTGCTGCGAGTCACTGTAGCGCAGGACACCGAATTAACTGTGAGTTCTTTCAGGCACAATAAATTTAAGTACAGGGGTGACCTTGCACTCCCTTCCAACCAGAGCGCAGCTCCAGCTGCATGAAATAGGACCTCAGGCTACTCGGTTCACAGCACAACTGGACCACCATGGTGGGCTGGGGTCCCCCAAATCTGTTTGCTTCAGCGCCTCTGATAGCCCAGGAAATGTATCAGAGAAGTTTGAGCTGTTATGATTGAAATGTTGCAACGGACATAAAATGAACTCCAAGCAAGGTGCTTGGAGTTCGTTGGAGCAAGGTGCAAGGTGAATGCTACCGTTACAGAGCTGATCGATTAGTATTAATTCAAGGCCTCAATGCAAAAAACAAAGATCTTACCAAGCACATTGCAGAGCTTGGCTGCACACTGCAGGCCATCGAGGCAGTTGGCGACAGCCTCCCTGGCTTTACGATGGTCTTCCTTGGCGCCATCAGTACCAAGCAAGAGGCCCAGTGAGCTTGCGATGCCGCAGGAATTGGTGCCATTAAGGAGCACTGATAAAACCTCCAGCATAGTGTCCCAGCATGCCGTCAGCACGTGGCGAGCAAACTTCATGCCTGCAATAGGCAGCACAATAAAACCAGATCACAAAGGCTCATTTGGTACTTTTACTAGTGGTTCATTGACGTGATGGACTTTGATTCAAAGAAGAGGTGAGGCCACACTTCCAGTAGCAGTTACCTTCAGCACTCCCTCATCTCAATAATGTTGCTTGCTGGGCAAGTTGGTCTGTTATACCAGAAGAAAGAAACTAGCGGTAAAAATGAGGACAGCAAACAACTAGACAAGACACGATAAGGAATTCAGTGTTTTAAGCGGCTGGTGCACATTTCTTTAATATTTTTGAAGTGCTTAATGATTATAAATGTTTGTACCACTCTGACATGGCTCAGCTGAATTTACACATGTGCTACTCATTCAAAGTGTTGGAGGTGTAACTTTTTCTTTAATAAACTTTTCAGTTGTAAATCCAGCACTTGTCCTGTCTAGCTCTTCCCTGCCCTTGTTTTCACTGCCGGTTTTTTAAATCCACTGTCAACTAATTTAACCCTTGCCAAAGGTGGATTACTGACAGACTGTTGAGCATGAGTTAACTTACTGACTGAACTGACTTGACAAAGTGTGGATCTGATGCAACCCCCAGCATGATATCTTGCTCCCTGATAATGCTTGTTTTAAACAATCCAAATACAAAATTTCAGTGTGAGAACATTACCTTCTGCAAGGATATCTGGAACTATGTGCAGCATGTATCAATAATACACATAGGTTATATGTGCAAGATAACAGACCTTCTCAAAGGCCAGCAAGTTACACTGCCTGCCTGTGTGTCAGCACTAAAAGCCTGAGTGCTTTGCTCAGTGGATTGAGCAAGGAAAGCCTATCCTTTAGGCCTACTTCTACTGAGATAAAGCTTGTCACACATATCTTTGTTCAACATGAGAAGAAAAGTAATTGTGCATTTTTTAAAATTAACTCTGCAAGGTTAGCCAAGGCACTTACCAGCCAACATGTGAGGTGTAAACACCACATTGGTGGCAGCCCTCTCAAGTCTTCGATAATCTGATAGTTGACGTGAACCTAACTTGATCACTTCCAAGGCCATCAACATCTGAAAAAAAAAAGAAAAGCACATTGGCCTTTGCTACCACTGGCTAAATAGTATATTATTCCAACACCACATGCTTGGCATGGTCATTTTGTAGTAATATGTATCAGCTGACCAGAAATTCCCATTAACCATGCTGTTTTTTCACACAGAAAATCAATTACCAAGTCATTGATATTGATAAGGGTTGAAAGAAAGGCAAAGTAAGGCCTGCTAATGGAACAGTATTATTAAAAAGTTATTATAAACACTCATTCCCTTTTTTTGTGTGTATCTGACGCCCGAACATACCTATTCAAATTGCCTAACTACGATAAACCCACCGGGGAATATCCAATGGAATTGCCTTCATGCAGGAAATCAGCTAAAAGCAGGCGCATCAAGGATGCATTTCCCTTCCCCCAACATTTTTGTGCGCTAGGAATGTCTTACACAGAATCACACATGATAAACACCAAAATATCCTGGCCCCCATTGCTGTCAAATACCCCTTAGTGTTTTTGCACTGCCCATTCACAGTGGGCATACAAAGTGATCTCACAGCTCAATGATCTTATTACTGGGCTTGACTGCTATGGCAAATTCATAACATTTGATGCATACCAGAACCCTGAACTATCTTTTTTTACATCGCATCCACGCATAACATGTGACTGAAAAGCTATTAGCAGTTGCTGCTTTTACAATTTGACCCAAACAGCCGACTTAACACATTCTTAGCACATTATGTAGCATGAGTAAGTGTAGCAATGAGAACACAGGAATAGAAGATGGGAGTGCAGGGCAAGGTACTGACCTGTGAGTAAGTTGATGAGAGCAAGGTTTGTCTTGGATTCAGGTTCATATCCAGCTTCACACAGCAAGCTTCTTGCAAGAACTTGCTGATACAACTCCGACAGCCATGTTGCTGACAAATACACCAGCACACCACTTCCATGCACCTCATCCACAAACTTTTCCTGCGCATGAGATGGTACATGATAAACACACAAAAAACACTAAAGCAAAGCGTGCAAAAATGTGCAGCTTCATATGCTGGAATAAAAGATGCATACAAAGCAAAGTTGTATGCTGCACATATTTCTGAAAGGTCGTTATTGCACACAAATAGTTCAACAAAGTGTGCAGTCATAGTTGCTTTATGCATAACATCAGTCACTGTAACATCACACATCTCAAAGGTCATAGTGTCAGTTCATTGGTCGCATTCCCTACTGAAACATAGAGCTCAGTTAGTGAAAAGATTTTTCTGCTTTTGATTTTGCTAGTATTTAAGTGTGACAGCTGAATAAATACCCCCCATAGCAATTGCATATGCTCTTGTGTAAGAACGGCGAAGAATAGGTGGCCAGAGACTTGCAAGTTGAAGGAAAAAAGCAAGCAGTCTTTGGAGCAGAATTGTGGGCTCCCTTCTGCATGTACCGGAGTACCAGCTGGCTCATATTTTCATAACCGCAATGTGTAACGACCGCACAAGCTTACTAAGAATGTTCCACAAAGTACAGCCCTGAGAGTGACAGCATGGCTTAGCTCTGTACTTGAACTTTCTGGATGCTGTCCTAACTAGTACCTATATGCCGACGCGACATTTATGTGCAACGCAGCCGCAAGATAATTCCTGCATGACTGAAGGAACTCTGCCCTGGCAGCTACCAGGTTCCCGAGGACTTACAGGTGTCATACATTGATGACGCACAAGATGAGCCTGACAAAAAATGATCAGTCATAATCAGAGTCCACTGAATAGTGCATTGTTCACCTGAAATATACACGTCCAGCTCAGATCGGCCCATTTGCACAGCAGCTTAACAGGAACGCCAGTGTGTTTATTTATTTTATTTATTTACAGATTACCTACATCGCCATATAGGCATTACGTAGGGGGGGAACAAAAAACAATCTGTACAAAGGAATGCGCAGCAAAACATGTAAACACACATACAAAAATCACTGTCACATTTATCAGAACATAAGTATGGATCACGAAATACATTTTCAATACACATAGTACATAATGCAAGAACAATTTCACAGCATAGAAAAAAATAAATCATTATTTGTTATATTTACTAAGTCGTCAGTTAAGCTGTTCCACTCTCTTATTGTTTTCGGAAAGAATGAGTAGAAAAAAGTGTTAGATCTGCATTTGAAGGTAGATATCTTTTTGCTATTATCACAGCGAGTGGATGTGTAGGGTGGTTGAACAAGGTAGCTATGATGATTGATTCCTGTGTTAGAGTGATATATCTGGTGCAACAGTTTAAGCCGTAGTTTCTGTCTACGTACACATAGCAGATCCCAGCCCAAAGTGGCCTTCATTTGTGAAACTCTACGTATATAAGCACAACTACGTATATAAGCACAACTTTTCTGCCAACTGCAGATAGCATAATGCTACCCAGCTATGCCACACAAGTCGTCAAGCATGGAGCTTTAACGATGAGTCTCTTTGATTGCATTGTTTCTCCAGCAAAGCCCACTCTATGTTTCTGAAACTTCATGTGTGAGCCACACATCGGAACAGCACAACAGTGTCGGCAACACTGTGAATGCGCACAGAGTGTATATATATATAACTGCTTCTGAAAGTTACCAACCTCAGTCAACGGTACATCCCCAGTGAGTTTCTTGCGGTATCCACTGTGGATGAGCTTTAGGTCCCAGCAGGAGGGCGGAGTAAGTTGCAAGGTAGATGCCGTCAGCATTGACGATTGTGATATGGTTCGGCGAGCCCTCGAGCTCAGTGCTATTGTGTTGCTGCTGCTGTTGTTGCCACAGGGCTGAACAAAAATGCGAAAGGTTATGTCATAAAGGTTTACAGGCTATTTGTAACAAACACTTCACTACCCACCGTTAAAGATCAGTAGGAACATTAAAAACAATCTGTACAATACAAATGACCCAATATTTCAACACAACACAATTGAGAGATCTCTTTGCTACACAGTTCAGTCATAATACATGCACGATGAAGTTTCCCAGCCCTATACTTTTTTGTTCAACTGTTTCTTCTTTCACCTCATTTGCTGTTACCCCTCACTAAATTGGCAAATCACAACAGCACTACTCACCATGCACGGCAGATGTCAAAAATTCATTCAAAGCAGGCTTCACAAATGAGTTTGACTTTTGTGCGGCTTCAGAATGCATCATCAAGATGGACGGAACACTTTGTTGCTTCTAAATGTAATAACAATAAACATGGGGAGGCTTTATCCATCTTTGTAGACATTGTTCTTGTGCTCATTGTCATGCTGTCAAGCATACAGTGTGTGGGAAGGGACTTCAATATTGTTATAAGTGGGCTCCACCCTAATGACAAGTGAGTAAGCAGTCTGTCATCCCAGTTGCAATCATAATTGAAGTAGTCATATGACAATATAGCATGTCTGTGACACTGCAAGAGGAACGCATAATGCAAAAGGCAGGACCATCAACGTTGAAGTCACATTCTATGTGACTTCACATTCGTTGAGTGTGACCTCACATTCGTTGAAGTCACATTCTTTCCAGTTGCAGGAAATCCAGCATTATGTCTGTGTCACCTAACTCATAAAAAACATGGCCGTAGACATATGCACCGAAACAACAAGGGGGGCAATGACACCCCTGCATCCACATTTCCAAAAGGGCAAGTGCCTGTCCCTAGTCTCCTGCAAAGCTTACAGATGTCTATGAGAGAAAACGTAGAATCCTGGGCAGTATCATGTGCACTAGTAAAGCTACAGGCAAGTGCAGATTTCACATTCCACCATCATGACAAAATTTTCTGGAAAGCCTCTTTTTGAGAAAACAGGAAGCTATACCATTATTTAGTGAGCAACTAACATGAGTCACTGACGGCAGCAGAAGGAACACACATCTTCATTAGCCTGAACCAAACAGTGATCCCCATTAACACACCTAGGCACCTGATAGTAGCAAGGCATAAAAATAATGATGGATGTTGCACTTACTGCAGGGACACCATTCATGCATGGATATCCCCATCTGCAGACTTCCAAACCATACTCGCACAACATACAATAGGTAGCACATTTACTTCAAAGCGATTCCTACCCCACCAAAGTAATGGTTCTTCATAGGCACAGGTTCCCCTAACCAGAATTACTGTATTATAAAATGCTAGCACTTTGCCTTCGATGCGTATGAAAATGGAAGCACTCACTTTCAGCGTAGTCACTGGCAAACTGCTGCAGTTCCTGGTCAGCCTCGATGGAGCTGCGGATGTGCAGAAGGCGTGGCAGAAAGGAAGCCAAGTGATCAACAAATTCCTGGGCAGTCCTGCGCTCTCGTTTGGCAAATTCATTATTGGACTCGAAGAACTTTTCCAGCCGGTTTCTCTCACTTTCGTTGGCGTCCTTCATCAAGGTCTTCGCTGCTCCCTCAATCACTGGAGTTCTTGCATCAGCTGAGACATCTGTTTCTTCTTCAAGTGGCTTCTCAGCCTGCACGAGCAATGTAATGAAAAAAAAAGAAAATGAAAGAAACAAGAAAATAAAAAAAAGACATGTCATTAGAAAAGTACGGTGTTAACACAATTACTGGTGTTGACTCTCATGTTTTTTCTTCTTTTTACCCACAATGTCTGTCCAAATGTAAGTGCTCTCTAATATACTCCCTGAGTCCTGCATTTGCCCCTAATATGTGAAAAGGGAGGAAATAAGTTTGTTTTAACATGGCATTTCCATCTTGCATATTGCTTCGGAGCTTGCTGTTTCAGAGAGGTGCATCTCCTATCAAATTTGCAAAGTAACTCAGATCCACTTTGCATTTCCCTTGCAACAGTACATGAAGAGCAGCTTTCTAAAGTGCAGTTATGCCAAACGAAAAAAGCGAAACCTGCCTCGAAGGGCAAGAACAAAACAAAATGAAATTTGGATGCATGACTTTCAGGAGCTACCCACTACAGCCAGCAGACACCTTTGAACTCTTTTACCTTCAGTCCATAATTACACAAAAGACTTCAAGAAAGCTGCCTTCACATAAGGCACCCCACCGAACATGTCAACATTAAAAATGTAATGACTGTCTTTAAGTCGTCAGTTTTGCAGCAGCTTTGCAATATGCTAAAGCAGTACTGCTTCCATTAGACAAAACTGCAATAAATTCACACGGATAACTGCCACCATGTTTCCTTCTTTTCGTGGCACATTGCTGTTGGATACGGTTGCATTAGGTTAAAAGTAAATCACTGAATGTAATGTTTGTGTACTTTTCCCAGTTTTAGTTGTAAGCTATATTGCTGAACTTCAAGTGAGAAACGGATTCGGTCCCGAGATTCAGGGACACTAAAGAAGAAAAAGTTTGGCGTGAGAAGAGGCTTGATAAGCCAGAAAAAGTGCAAACAGAAATTCCCACATTAGCTCATCTTGACGTCATAGGTTTGACGGCACCTGCAAGGGCCCTGTTAACTGCTTATCGGTAAAAGTGGTCTATATAGTGTTTCAAAACAGCCACAAATTACAGAGGGCAAACTTTAGGAACTTCGTCTGTACCAACGCACATGCTGCCTAATAGTGAACAAAACAAAAAATAACGAAAAGGAAATGCTAAGCTTAATATTTATGGTGCCACACATGCACAAGTGCCAACGCTATCACCTGAAATAAAAAAAAAAAAAAAGAAATAACACTTTAACTCCTATCCTATATACAAACAAATAATCTGTTATCATAATGTTGGTAAAAATACAGCTTTTGAAGAATAATTTGTCAGTACAAACTGGTCCTGTGCTTTTCTCGGGTGCCTCTTTAAAATTGTCAGGGTCATAAATCATTAGTAGATTAGGTAGAGTACAAAGCGTCAACACTCACTAAGTCAGTGTCATAAAGGCTTCCATCTGCAAACTCCGACACTTCGTCACCCTGGCTGTATTCCATGTAGCTGCCACTATGAAACTCCTCGTCAGGCAAGCTACCCTCTTCTTGAGTGGTGCCCACTTGATCCCTCGCATCTTTTGCTTCCATTTCTGGTATACAACTCTCAAGATCGAGATTACCTTCTTTCTGTTCATCAAGACTTTCATGAACAACAGGCACTTGCTCGGAAGGCTCTGACTCGTACTGTCCTTCTGATGCTTCCAAGGCTTCTTCGACGAGTGGGTGCTTCGGCGAACCTCTGATATCTTCCAGATGTACATCAGGGCATGGGCCAATGTTGGCCTGGTTTAAGACCTCAGTTTCTTCAACCACAGGTGCAGTTTCATTCTCTGCACATTTGATATGCGTCTGTTGCCAGCCATTACGAAATGCACCCCGAGCGGACTTTTCGTACAGAAATGATGCGCCTGCAAGGAAAGAAAGTGCAAAGGAAAACCACCTTAAAATGATGAAAACATGAGCAAGCTGGAGGAAATTCATTGTCTATTTCACAGTGAGAAGACACAAGGATGAGAAGTAACTGTTTAGACAGCACATGTCCTGCTGTTCCTTTTTTAATTGTCCTTGCATCAACATACCAGCAAAAACCAGCTTAAAAAAAAAAAAAGCTATTCTGTTTAGGGGCATGAACAAAGCATGAAGCATGAACAAAGCATGAAACCATGGCATTATAAAGAAGCACATGGATATTGTGGGAGTGATTTGGAGTGGAACAATTATACTCTCAATGATAAAGTTACATTGTCGAGTCTCATCACTATGAAATTCTACACAATGTATCTCTGTTATGGTACCTTGTATTCCTTATAAGCCCACAGCTAATGAAATTAAGAAGTGCCTTTGATGTACTGTATGTATTTCATGCTTTGAAACTGCCACCATGTAGTGTAAGTGGAAGCATAAGAGAGAACAAGGCTGCCTGAGCACAAATTTGTTAGAAGGCATCCTTCAGGCCACAGTGCTACACCTTGAAGAGCTTAAAGAATTTAAAATAAATGTGTATCACTGACATCCATGTACCGATGGCGTTGCCAGGAGTTGTAAACGACTTGACAGCACAACGACAACAACAACGACAACAGCAATGACAACAGCAACCTGCCTTTGCAAATAACCTGCACTCCTGATTACAACACACTGGAAAGGAAAGGGCCCATACGCATAGCTTATGTAAAAAAGGCTACTTCATTCAACAACCCTCAGATACTTTTTGAAAACAGTGTCCATTTGTGGACAGACCCCAAGTCCGCATACCATTGGCTAGTAATTATGTTCTTGACTTACAATTTGGTGGTGCTGATAAGCCCCTGCTGCCATTGCAAAGAATTTCTCTCATGACTCAACCTTTCAAAAGTTCTACTTGTGTTGAGTCATGACTATGCATTTATACTTTTATTTAATTTCAGGTTACCTGTTTTCTGATTGTGTAAACCGCCTGTAACCACTCCCTTTTTTAATGCCATTAAACCTTGAGAGTTTTTAAAAATAAATAAAAATGTTATTTGACCCCCATTCCATATGCTCCCTTCAGCATGAATTAAAACACTGTTTGGTGAAACTGCCTTAACCATGGATAAGTGGAAAGAGTCCATTTTAACAAACCTGCAATTTCTAGGATTTCAAATTCTTAGGTGTTTACAAAATGTCACAAATTACAAAGGCCCTCACAAGATATAATTAGCAGACATTAAAAAAATACATCAATGTACAACAGCATCGATAGCACAGCAGCCTCTTCTTAAAATTACGATAAGGTCTCTGTGAAAGACGTTATCAATAAACACTGGTGCTTGAAGGACATGACCACAGGGAGATTGATATTAATTTTTGACTATACAGAGTTCCTCAGCATGTGGTAGCAGTGAAGTACACAAGTATTTTTGCATATTTTGCCTGTGGCACCAGTGTAGTTGAACCCTCGTGTGCTAAGCTTCCCAGTGATCTATCATTATGGGCAGCAAATGTACCTCTACAGAAGTGTACTATACATGTATAGAACTCAACGCAGAGGACCTTGACATTTTCAACTTATCAGAGAACTATAATCAATGGCATTTTCAATGGCGCTTTACCCAGAGCGTACATTTCCCACAACTGCACTCACCTACATAATCTGCGCTCTGTAACGTCGGAAAGGTGGCGTTCAGCCGCTCTGCCATCTGGTCCGAGATTCTGGAGCCTGAAACCAGGGTCTCCAAGCTTGAAAGCAGTGCCACCACGCATTCAACGCTGATGTAGCAGACACTCGGTTCGTTGCTGTGGCAGCACTCTCCGAGCCCGTCGACCACGCTGCAAGGACAGCATTAAGCAACACGGCAAAGTGGAAGGAAAGGGCTCTTACAAATCATCACTTGGCCACGCTTCTGTTATCATTGAGTTTGAAAAATGACAAACTGCCCAGTACAAGCCTACATTCAAGTGCAGGGTGTTTAACCTGCACTGAGCTAGCAGCACTCGTCTTGTGAGTTGATGTGACTTGTAGGAGACGATAGGTTCATTGCGAATTAAATGATAACATGTAGCCATACAACCCTCCACTTCATCTGTTGTAGGTATACGTGTTTACTTTTTTCATGTGCTCTTCTTCCTTGTGCCCTATGTTTACTTATGTTAGGTACTTCAGGGAAATTGTGTGGCTACTTCATAAGTGTGCAAATTTGCAATCCTGCAGACTGTCATTGAACAAATTTGTACAAGCCAGTGCTATAACATAATTCATACATTCTTCTGAAAAATATCAATGTTAGTTTATAAGGAAATGCCTTATTAAAGCTCTAAGGCCACATAGCGAACTTGCATAGAACTGCTTACATTTTCAGCAAGTCTAGGCTGCTCAACCGTGGGTTTTTAGTGTCCTCCCACAATGGAGGTCCCGCAAACTGCAGCAACTGCTCTGGGTTCTTCAGCAACTGCAAGTGTAGAGTATTGTAGGAGAAACGTTACTCGTAATAAAATAACTTGCATGAAATAAGCAAAATGCAAAAAGAGAAGAGTTAATGTAAGCAGTCCCATCACACCAAGGCATTTCATAAAGTTTGTAATCTTACTCTTGTACCGTTCCTACTAGAAACTAATACATGAAAGACGTAAGTTCGGTTAGACGGGTGTCGTCCGCCATTTTATTATTCCTTCTTCCCTTTCACTTCTCCCATGAGTCCCCGTTATCGCCTTCTTTACCGCACTCAGTGCAGACTGCTTCAACTCTCTCATAGGTACTAGAAGTTTATTAATGGGACAGTGTTAATGATGCAATAAACAATAATCAAAGTATGACACTGTGTTCTTTCTTTGGATAATACTGTGGAAGACTACAATCAAGAGTTAAATTGTTTCTTTTTAGACTGCCTCTAACACTCAGCTGGGTTCTGGTTCTGGTAGCACTCAGCTAGGTGTTGGTTCAGCGTAAATCCCTTGGTACATGAGCTGCCCTCATATTATAGCCTCTCTTCAAGTTGGAATTTGTCAAGAGCGAAATTATTTATTCATTTTCTTCAAAGTAGAGATGCATTAATCACACCAATTCCCCATAGCTGCATTAATAAGTAATAAATTATGTAGTACCAAGAACATCTGCTTTACGTGCAGTAAGAGATGTATAGCATGAGTTAATGTGCTTAGCTCACCTCCTTATAGGTGATGCAAAGGGACTGCAATGCTATTCTTTTTGTGTAAATGTGTCCAAGAGCGTTAAGCAGAATGCATAAGACACAAGAACAGTTTACTCTAGAGAATCACTATGTGCCTCAGAAGTGGGCCCCTGAATTATGGTGGGATCGGCAGGGTGAAGGTAATAAGTGCAGCGGAGAAGGCTGTTGCCGATGAAGTTACCTGCTTGACAAACTTGAGTGGTTCGAGGCAGTGCTGGGGCAGAGGGTAGAGCAACATACGGTGAAACAAGGACCCCAACACTGGTCGCAAGGCTCCAACCTCACCGACGATAGTAACCAACTCCAGGGCAATGCTGTGAAGTGGAAGGAGCAGAGGAAACGTACAGAATGACTTTAGTTACAGCAGCATGAGCTACAAATCTGCAACACTCATATACTGAACGGTGACATTGACTACGCAGCTGTGAGGGAGATGCTAGCTCCAGGTGCACCATATTTAATTAAATACAGGATTGATAATGTAATGAGCAAAGGCTGTAGGCTTGTGTTAAACCTTACTTCAACAACAAATCTGATGCTTCTAAAATAGTAAATGTTGATCAATTAAGACTAACAGCACAATCCTTGACAGACACTACAGAGACACTTTTCTAGCTATAAATAACTTGTAAGGCATAAGTTATAACAAGAAAGCAGAGTGAAGATATTGCAATCAATACAAAAACAGCATTAACACTGACTTACGTGCTGAGCATGAAGTAATGTTCATGCAGCAGGCAGAATTCCTCGCTGTGACAGTCACAGTTAAATTAGAGACAAAATGAAGGTAAACACACACTTGCTAATTAACGCTCATTAAATAAACATGGGCGACCAAAATTAGTCTGGTACATGCAACTGTGGCTCTCTAACTGCTGCTTTAGGACGTTAAACCAATAAAATTGATTGATCAGTAACAACCAGTTGGTCAGTCACCACCACATTGTGGGCGTTTATTAGCTTGCATATGTAGATATCAATTTATCAACTTTAGCTCTCTAAGCACAGAAAGCATGGCATCTAAGCTCAACTGAAGGGCACAATATACATTGCAGTCATTCATCAATTCAGCATCTAACTGAGCACTTGACAGCCATGCAGAGGAAAGTCAAGCTCACCCATAGACAAGCCTTGCCTCTTCAGCCTGGTATGAGGGAGCAGTGGTGAGGCAGCCTGATCCCCTTCCCATTTCACCTTTCTCGAACCGCTGTGCTGACACTATGTTCTTGTCCTTCAGTGGTGAACCAAGGCAGCCCACTAGCCTTGGGCACAACTGCTGCCTGATTATCAGAAAGCATTGAAAACGCTGCTCAGTTTTATTATAGCACCAAGAGAAACATAGAAAAAGAGAAAAACCTTCAGTTCAGTTGCACAGTTGAAACTGCAGTATTTAAAACGTCGTGAAAGTGCAATATTTCAAGCAATCTAACTGGACCTAAGCTAGAAAAAGAAAGGGAGGGCGAGAATATCAATGAAAAAGATAAAGAGTGCCAACGTGAGAGGAACTAAGATACAGCAAGCAATGCACCTAATATTTCAATATAAAGCGTAGGTGCTTATGTGTGTACAGGGGTCTAGACACAGACGGATACTTTTTAAACTGCTTTCAATCGGTATGTCTGCATCTTAATACTACCAGCACTACTGTATTAGAATGCGTGGTATGACAGAACTGTTTTGTGAAATCACATAAACTGTGCCATTGAGGTTACACGAGGGCAAGAAATTAGTCAGCTGGCCGGTCAGTCTGTCAGCCTAACAGTTCCATTGTAAAACTACCTGTTGCAAACACCATTCAGAAGAAAGCTACAGGTACTATTATAAGTGACCCCAACCTTACGGTTTCAAAATACATTCCAAATCCTCCTAGTTTGAACATAGGCACAACACGTCACCGCCACAAGGAAAGCTGCACAAGCTTTTCTCCCAACATTCAGTTGATTAAAACAACAAATGCTAAATGACATATGCACTAGCTAAAGCTAACGCAACAGGGGTAAGTAAAAGTCAATCATGATTCAGACACAAGTGAGGCCAGAAATTGACACAGATGCATCACTTACCAAACAAAGTCTAAGAAAGGTTGACTTTTTCTAGCCTGTCCTCTAAGAGAGCTCAGACCTGTCTGAATGCAGTGCAGCAGAAGTGGAGCAGTTGAGCTGGATCCATTCCTAGCAAAACAAAAACCAAATGTCAAACACAATGACACAAGTAAGCAGGGCATGGCAAACAGCATCATAAGATGCCATAAACAAAGTTGAACAGTCATCACCGTTTGTCTTCTTTCAACTTCTCACAGAGGAAAAGAAACAGAGGCACGACTTCGTCAAATGGAGAAATATGGCCTGAAAAAACAGGGAAATAAAAGGAGCTTACAAGCAAGCCAAGTTGGAAGAAAAATAGTGAAATAGTAATAATAAGCCAAGATATAATATTAGCAGAGAGAACACATCATTTTCAGGTTCATATCACTGATTTTTATTTATAAAGCTATTTATTTTGAAGCAGTAACTTTCTTCGATCATAAATTCTTTTTCTATATACATATAGGTACACACATTATCAGGATATTAAACTGCTATGGAAAAAGAAAGAAACTGTTAATTTAACCGAGTGGGTGTCCAGTTGAGCGGGTAAGATGCTCAGTTTCTCAGTGTGAGGTCACAAGTTCTAAATGAACAGACGAGATATGTATTTATAAAGATACAAAGATTGAAACTACTGTTTGTGTAAATGTCATAGTTGAATGAAATATGATAAATGTCAGCCAAATGGTGACATTATATTTAGACAAAGGACACTTCTGAACGCCTGTAAAAAGTTGATTCTGAAATGAAAAGGGCCAACGTCCTTGCAATTTCAATTTAAAGCTGAAAACATCTCTTTAACAATTTTGTGCCACAATGTTATTATTTACTGTTGAAATAGTGAATCAAACACGACTCATGTAATCAACTAGCCATCGTCCAGAAAAGCTGAACGTATGCCTATCTTGCATGGCAAATAGGTAAAAATAAAAGCAATACCCCAACAAAAAAGTATTTTTTTTTAAAGAACAGTTGTATTCAGGCAAACATTTTACGCTATACTAAATTCTGCAACATGGGCAGGCTGGTTTTGCAAAGCAAACGGGGGATAAAGAAAAATACATTAAGACAAACATTGTTATAAATGTGCATTGTGTCAACAAAGCAGGCAGTTAGATAGCAAGTTAAAGGTAACATTCAAGGAAAAATACAGCATGCAGTTGGTGCGGTAGCGGAATACAGAACTGTCATGCTTGCCAAAAAAATGCAGCAACGTTGAAGGTTAGACACAGAAAGGTGTTAGAGGTAGGTTATATGTAATACAACGGCACAGTGCAAGCAACTGTAACAGCACAAACCTTCGTTATAGGGGTCGCATCCTTCGTCCACACTTTTCTGTTTGGGATGTGGTGTTAGTGAGCGAGTAGCAAAAGAAGTTTTGTTAGCAAGGCAGACAACTGACACCATGCAGTCCAAATACATATACAGCATTCTGAAGGTAGGAAAAAAAGGCCAAAATATCATTTTACAGGGATGAATAAAGCCAATAATTATAGCATCAGAGAGGGCAGATTATATTTATTTAATACCAATGAGCCACATTTGATACACGAGATCACACAAATAGCCTTTGTGCAAACAGAACTGAAATTTATCAGTTTTTATTTACTGAAACATTTGCATGTTTTATGTTAACCATTTAATGTCAGCGATTTGTGGGATTATTCCGCCCACTCTAAAGTAGCATAAAGTTAGCACAGCATGCTGTCATCCGTCGCTGCACCCGTGGTACGCACTATTGCCTATAAATTTATATATGTTTCTCTATGCAGCGACACCCCCCCTCCCCCAAGATTTTACTTCATTAGTGGACAATATAACTGATAATTACAGTAGCTGTGCAAATGTTACCGGTAATAGAAGACTACCAGCCCTCTGGCTCGAGTTGAGAAGCAATGAACCTTTAATCACATTTAGTTTTTCAATTAATTAATGTAAGACCTTTTGGACAGTTTTCAAGCTTCAGTAGACATTCCAAGTTAGTTATATCATATGCTAACCAACAAAACTTCCATGCCATAGAACTTCAGGCTTGGTCAACTACATATAGTGCAGCTTGTACACATCTCTTCTGTCATGCCACTTCGCTTTCTGATGCTGATCTTGTCATTGCTAAAATGTTATAATTGTTATAATTACGGTCAGAGTACTTTTCTTGCTAATTTTCTGTTTTAAATGATAAAACTGCTGCATACACTTCTGTAGCAGTACTCTTGGTGAAAGAGTCCATTTTCATATTTAGAAAACAACTCCATACATATACTTGGTCAAGAAAGCTTAGATAGTACTGCAGAGTAGGAGAAGAAAAGGCCCTCTTGGACATTGCTGCATATGCGATGAGTGTTTGCGCCCGACCAATGCTACTACCTCAAAAGCGCACGTTGCTAGTGCCTTAAAATAAATCATCATACAACAGCATGAACAATTATTAAAGAAAACAATTAATAAAGAATCGTGTTTTTTTGAGGTCTGCATTAACATTTCATTCACCCATTATCTTCTTAATGGCACAGAAACAATGCATAAAAGGGACATTATTTTGCGTTACACAATTCGCAGTACCAGAATATAAAAGCCCTACAAGAATGTATTATGTCTCCACAGCTCTTGTGCATTCTCATAAATCATATGCCATGGTACTGCATACTAAGTAAGGGCAGTGTTATCAACCAGTGGCTTTGTCTATTGTTGAACACTGCACAGTTATATCACAGATGTGTCGCTGCATTCTCTGGTCTACATATTTCCTACAACACACAGTACTGCATTGCACCCGACAAGAGCAGTTAAAAATGCTCCAATACATTGTCCACATGCTTCCACAGCCACTGTTATTTCACAGGACTTTCTATACCTTGACAAGGGATTAACAGAAAACCAACAGGCCAAGTAAAGTCATTGTATAGCAATGATAAATCTTTTGGTCAGTTGAAATATTGATGCCTGTACAGCAATCTTGTTTAATAGCACTGCAGAAACAAAGTTCTCATCTGGGCACCACAACATAAAATTTGTAACTTGTTGGTGAATGAGAAGGCTTGCGATAGCTATACATTACTTTCCATATCGTACCAAAAACAATGGCAGCTATTATACCATTGCCATATTTCATGGCAGGAAGCATACTTGCTCAACAGCAGGACAATGAAATATATAATTCTGGAGTTTAATGCCTTCACAAAACTGAACAGCTACAAGTTAGCTCCTCTGTACATGGTTGTTTTTCCCCTCTTCATGCTGTGTCAGGTTTCCACTAAATTCTTCAATCAGCAGCACATGTTACAATCATCTCAAATTCACTTCAAGATTTTTTATTAGCTTGTTCTACCTCTAATCATGCCATTCAGCATGGCTTCATCAACACTCTCTTAAAAAGCATGCCACGCCTCACCCTCTCCTCCTCGTCTGCGGCATCCTCTGCGGCAGACTCAAAGAGGAAGGAGACATAGCCCTGCACACTCTGGCTGGCCGAGGCCACAGCAGCAGACTTGGTCCCAGCAGAGCCGTGGCTGTAGATGTTCAGGCACAGAGTGACAATTGAGAAGACAGCATTTTGCGAGAGGCACCAGTTCTGAAGGCAGCAGCACTGTAGGATAACCTGAAAAAAGGAGCTTCATGTCAGATTGAGTGAGGACACATTGATTGGTTTGTGTGGTTTAACGTCCCAAAACCAGCTCTGATTATGAGAGACGCTGTAGTAGAGGTCTCCGGAAATCTCGACCACCTGACGTTCTTTAACGTGCACTGACATCGCACAGCACACGGGCCTCAACATTTCGCCTCCATCGATATGCAGCCACCGCGGCCGGGATTCGATCCCGCGACCTTTGGATCAGCAGCCGAGTGCCATAACCATTAGACCACCTGTGGCGGGGCAGTGAGGACACATGAGGTGACGGCAAGGCATTCTGAAACATTTGGCAGTTGTGCACGTTTGGGTGTCATCGCAATGAGAACTGGTTATTAATTATCAGGGAAATCAGCTCATCATCAGTGACATGTGCAAACTTGAACAGTGTCTCTGACCAATTCATAATCACTCAAAATGTTGGTAGCCACTTGTTTTGCAAATGCTAGTGAGAGCAGGATCATAGAGTGACAAAACTTGGCCATTCACGAGTATAAGATTGGTACAGCCAATGAAATGATAGACACAATAGTTTATTTATTGACTGATAAGTGTCATATATGACCTTCTAGGGTAATGTAACTCGGCGACCCATGATAGCTTACCAGTAGGCCCGTGTAGTGAAACTTCAAATCAATAATGATAACATGCCTGTTCCTTAATGTACGCATGAATCAAAACACACAAGTGCCTTGGTTGAGAACTGACCCAGTGATTTCAAACTGAGTATCGGAATGCTATAGTCAAACAGCCACAGGTGCACAGCCGCTATGGAAGAAAAGTAAAAAGTAGAGGTTTGTCATATGCCTTTCATGTTCAGGGAAGTTAATTAAATGACACCCCAGGACTTAAATGACAACTGTTTTGCTGGTAGAGGTACGGTGAATGTCAGCCAGTGCAGCAGGCTGCATCACATACAGGGGAGATTGGTCACACAAACTAACCCAAGGATTTTCACAAATGCTCCGGCTGGAACCAATAGAGTACAAATGGCACCTGAACTGTCACACAACAAAGCATTTATTTGCAAATGAGCGAAGATGGATGTACTACTTCACTGCAACGTTGTAGAGGGAAGTTCAATGTATGTGGTGCTGGTCTTCTATTCTTCAAGAATAGTGAAAACGATGAAGCTCTCTGCCATTTTAGAATGTGAGTGTACAACAGATAATTCAGAATAGGTTGGTACATAAAGGTGACCATTTGATTATAGGTTCTTTCGAAAGTCATTCAAATCTACAGCAATTAGAAATAATCTTGGCAACATCTTCTTAAGGGATGATGCATTGTTTTTCACGTAATGGCATGCCATCAGATAACAAGCACAGGCAGTTTTTGTCATGACTGTAGGAGCCTTGTGAAAATGCAGCACTGATTACAAGATTTGGCTACGTCAGACCACTTCTAATCTAAGAGTAAGCTTACCTTCAGGCCTTCAACTTGTGCTTCCTCTGGATGAGAAGCCAGAGATGAGATGGCTCTCATTAGTTGAGACGGCAGCCAAAGCTGTTCATCGTCACATTCCAGGTTTGGATTGAACAGCTGCTCTCGAAGCAGTTGCTGAAAGGATTTTTTGAAGTGGCATATGTGGTAGAACTTTTATTCTATTTTGTGCTATGAAATTCATGGTGAGTTTAAAGAGTGTGTGGCTTGTAGCCGATCAGTCTTTTCGGTATCGACAAGACATTGTAAAGAACTTGAGAAAAATCACGAAAATTTGCCTCCAGCATAGGCACCACTTCTCTTAAACACTGGTTCAAACAAGAACGATACAAAAATTATGTTTGTTCCAATGCCAACTGTAAGCATTTTAAAGTGCGAGCAAGCAACAAGATACTGAAGAGCAAGACAAACATCATCTGGTTTATGAAACTAAACAATTTCAACAAGCTATGCTGACTGTATCGAAACTTAATCGATGTGAGATTGATTCAAGAGTAAACTTGTTGCATTGTGTGCATGATGGGAAAGTAAAACATAATAATAACTAACGAGGGTTTGATGTGCCAAAACAAGCCATGATTATGAGACATGGCCCATGGTGGAGAGCTCTGGAATAATTTTGAATTCTGACCACTTGGGATCCTTGAACACCCAGCTGAATCTGCGTGCACGGGTGTTTCACGAATTTCACCTCCATCAAAATGCACCCGCCGTGGCCAGGATTTGATCATCCTGCAACGTTAAAGTTTTGCAAGCCAACACCTATCCGCAAAGCTATCACAGATAAGGTAAAACACAACAACCAAAAATAAAACAAACATGTAGCTATTAATTTATTTAAATGAAGCATAGTTATGAATGCTGAGTTATGCTTAAAGTCATGTGCATGAATAAGTAATGAAAACAATTAGTTATGTAACATTTGAAGTCATGCACTTGTGCAGTTACACTCCCAAACCTCTGTATCACCAACTTGCCTGCCAATAGTCGTTACGTGAAGACACATCTTCCGTAACAGTTTACGTGTATCTAGCGGCAAACATAGACCCAATATATAATAACTGTTGAACACTGTGTTATGTTGGAAAAGAAGTTTAGGACTAAATTAAGGCCACTACCCAGTACACTGTAAAACTATGTTCATACAAAGTGCGATTCAGTGTGTAATAAACTACCTATACGCAAATTTTCCTAGGTGATGGTAAATATAGCAAAAAATAAGCTAGGGATGCTTGGAGGTAAAATGTGCAGCATGGAAAATTTTGAA
Source organism: Hyalomma asiaticum (assembly GCA_013339685.2). Taxonomy (NCBI): domain Eukaryota; kingdom Metazoa; phylum Arthropoda; class Arachnida; order Ixodida; family Ixodidae; genus Hyalomma; species Hyalomma asiaticum. The sequence continues at coordinate 76,168,500 of CM023486.1, read as the reverse complement.
TGTCTGCACAATGACAAAAAAAAAAAAGAAGACTACTAAAAAGATCTTGGGTGTCTAGACAAAAATAATTAAGAGTATGACTCCACGCTACACAATTACCACCAATAAAATGTTTCTGGAGCATGCAATGTGGAACCAATGATGGCCTTCTATAAAAACATAGGTCAGAGGTTATTATAAGCTATGGTGCATGAATTTCTACAATCTTTGAAAAACTGTTAGTCCATTCTATAGCTTTATCATGCATGACAGCAATGGATACATGGCAGGATGTTTGCAGACACTTGTCTCTTTGATGACATGTTAGTTATTCCCCCCCCTTTGTTAGTTATTCCCAGAAATCAAATCAATCGAACCATTTGAAATGTATAACCATAAAAACAATTGCCCCTGAACATAAGACTAACTGCTTTCAACAAAAGGCTGGAGGACACTTAACTTTCACCTTTAAGCATGGAACGCAATAGCTTCATTGGGCTCCATTCACACTGCCTCCTCGTAACAGAGCTGTTTCCTCGTACATTCAAATTACAATCCGAGCTATCATATGTGTATGTGTTGGTTAAGTCGTCGTTCATGATTTTTCTGATGGATTTTACTTTGACAAATTCAATTTTGTTCACTAACGCACCTAAGCCATGCGGAGGGCTTGTGTGGTCGGGTGTTTGAAGAAACGATGGTAGCTGAGGATGATTATTTCTGCCGTGGACACCTACAGCGACACCATATTTTCTGTGACAAAAGCTCCTCAATGCTATCACATTAAAACAAAGTGCCATAATCTCCCTTCCAGCATGCAAAAGCGCTTGTTTTAACAGTTTACCAGCAAGAGAGCCTAGATGGTAGGTGTAACTTACAGTAGATTACACATTAGGTTGCAAAGGAACAATCATGGCTGACTGTTAAGTGACAATGTTGCCATTTAGAAAACACAAGATTTGGCTGTTTTCTACGGCACCAGCCAAGCTCCAATTTTTCGCTTGTGCTTTAAGACAATGCACTTGCAAGTGACCCTGAGTAACCTTTGCAATGATAGGGTAAGTGTTATAAAGGTTTAAAAGAACACGTTGAGCCCTAGTTGGTGCATGATTAACAAATATTTATATTTATATTTGTTGCAAAGGTAAGTGATTGGGAAACAGTTGTTGCAATGAGTAATCCTGTAGATAGCGGCCATGGTGGTTCTTGATTGTCACTGGTTGCAAAACCAAAATAAAAGCTTTCCTAAGAGACAAACTGAAGTAGCAACTTGCAAAAGAAGACAGTGCAGTTCTAAGGAACACAACCTCGGTACACCTATTCGACAGATCATATTTCACACATACCTTAGGAGTGAAGTTGCATGACATAAGTATACTGCTTATTATTACTGGAAGTACTTACTGTTCTTAAAATTGTTGACCCTTATCTTGCATGCTAGCTGTTGATCCTGCTCTAAATAAACAAAGCATTGTTAAGGAACTGATATGACGGCATTGTAAGTTTAAAAGGCCCTCTGTGTTGCAGGCTACGTGGTAAGACCTTGTTTATGTCAATAAAAGTACGTTGTGTAATGTGACACTTATGGCACACTGGAACATGAGTGGGAGTGAAGAAGCCACAATGTCGCTGCAGTGTTGCTGCACAGGTGTTGCAAAATACTTGCCAGTGTTAAACACTCACTAGGTCTGTGGTGTACTGCAATGGGTCATACTACATCTTTGACAGCAACAAGACAAGACTGGAGTGAGGATTGACCTACGCAAGCAAAACTTAGGGGATGCTTTGCCAGCAGCTACGGCGATGTGCGCAATCTATTTATTCAAGTAGCGTACAGAAACCACTGGGCAAAGAAAACATAGAAACGTACCTGTAAGCCACTAAAGGACAGGGAAACAAGCTTCTTTTCCTTGGATTCCAGCGCCAGTTGCAAAGCGTCAAAGCATTTTTGCCTGAAACGAATACACCTGTATCATGCAACCAACAAAACTTAAAGCAGGTAAGGTAAACAAAAGAAAAAAAAGGTCAATATATGTCATGTTCACCTGACTTCATATGGCGGGTTCCTCAACAAAGCAAGCTTGTTTGCCAAGGCCTCTGCAAGTGCAAGAATCGAGGTGATAAACAGCACACGACCATCTACAATTGCAAAGGCCAAAACGATCAGGAAAGAAATGGCAAGCAGTTTCAGTGGTTTACAGCTTTACTACCTTGAGCTTCCTGGCATGCTTGACGTAACGCAGGGTGCTTCTGATGCGAAGCTTCCTTCAAGAGTTTGTAGAATATGTCTTCCATGGTCAGACCAGGCGCTAGGCTGCGTTACAACTTGCCGGGGACGGCTCCGCGTGATCAAACGGTACGTGTAGAGGCGGCATGAGCGAGCACCGCAGTCCACGAAGCAGCCACAAACACTTGACAACTTGTGAGCACAGCTGTCGGGGAAGCACGTCAAAGCCTCGACAAACGAAATCAGTTTTTCGCGCGTTCAGGCTCCGTATTACAGGGCGCAAACGTGGAGGCTAGTCTAAATGCAGCATTATTCAGATGAGCGCACATGGAAATGGTAGAGGTGAGCGTAACGGTGGCAGCGAAAATAAAAAATATGGACCGATCATTCACTCCACCGCCGGCAGCATACGGGAAAAGTGAAACCAAAACAGGAAGCGTCTAGCGACACCTACCGCACCAGCAGCTTTCGTAACGGAATCGAAGTGCTCGCTGCTGCCGGCTGTGGCACGGCAAAGCACGTCAAATTTGATCAATACGTGATTGAAGAATGCAGCTTGTATGAAACGAAAGTGGCCCGTTTTCTTGTAGGACAACACCACGAGAAGAAGCTACGTGCGGCTCTTCATAGCTGACTGTGATTGCGATTGCGCTTTCACCTCTTTCACGCCAAAAGAGAGACTCATCGCGAGAAGGACTCGCTAATGAAGCGACCGGCTTCAGGTTATCGGGTTCTTTTCGGCAGTTGATAATAGTTTTCATTGGGTAACTATCGTGAAGTCTTCAGCATGGGAGCTCAAGAAAGCTACGTCTTCTTTTGGTTCGTGACGTTCTGCGGCATGTTTGCGGCATTCGTCCCATTTGTCGTCAGAATGGTAAGTACACATCATCGTGTCACTTTGTTGATCCCTTGTAAAGTTCGCTGAACTGCGAAACATAAATGGTACACAAAGACTACCTGAGCTAACTCAGTTACGGGATGTTGCCAAGAAGTAGAGCTCGTAGTTCCTTGCGTTGTTTATAAATTTCCCTACATTTTGATTTGCAGGTGCTTCAGGTGATTTCACAAGAGACCGAGATGGAATCCAACTTGCGCCGGCAAGTGTGCGATCTGAGGGCCGAACTCGGAAGCATGAACATTGTCGACGAGTTCGCGAAGTATGCAAAGATACAACGAAAGATTAACAAGATGTCAGAGGAGTTGGTACATCAGGGTAAGCCAACTGTGCTGAGCATACACCTAGGATGACACGTATGCATGGGCATTGTTTGCCTCGCATCATATACGGTGAAACAAGTGCTTTTATTGCAGCTAGTGTCAATACATGTGGGAGCGGTTGTTACGTGTGTTTTGCCAGCTGGTTAGGTGAAATCGCCGGAGTGGAACTCCTTAACAGTTGTGTCTAACATGTATAACGTGCCGAGTATTTTATGTGAGCACTGTTTCATTTCCCAGTTCACAATGTTCGCACAAAGCCATTATCTGTACTAATGAATGTGACCAACTGTTTCATGTACTTGGTAAAGTTGTGTGTTTGTTTACATTGAGGCGTGCTCTGCATCGCGACATTAATATTTTTGCTTTTATTAGCCCAGCTAAAGTCTACATACACATTCAAGGTGAGGCTGGCAGCCACAGCACTTCTTTATGCACTTGTGGTAAGTGTGCTCTTTTCTTTATTTGGCAGTTTATTGGACATCTTGCGAGCTATTTTGTTCCAGTTGCATTTGCAATCATGATTGTTGCATGAGGTGCAGGAAGGATAAGCCCTACAAAGTGGTGCTGACACAGTGCACCATGTACCTCCTATAATGTGCATTCAGTGGCCTGTAAGGTGTAGTGGCAACGGTCCCGTTGTCAGTATTTATACTTTAGGGGCCATATTCTGAGATGATCGCCAAAGGCAACAGTGCAGCCTTGCATGACGTAGAACCTTGTGCATCGAATTACTAAGCAACTACTTTCCTGCCCTTCCTCAACCAGCCAATCAGTGCGCACCAGAGGCAACACTTTGGCAATCTTCAAATAAAAGCTTAAGATTGCGAAAAGGTTATGCAGGACAGAGATGAAAAACACACACCACAAGTGTTCACTTGCTTGAAGGTTTTATTTGAACATACGATACCAACTGGCCCACCTCACTTCCTTGTTGTCCCCACCATGGTGTTCAAGTGGCTGTGGTACTCGGCTGCTGATCCGAGGGTAGCGGGATCGAATCCCGGCCGCGGCGGCTGCATTTCCATGGAGGCGAAATGTTGAGGCCCATGTACTGTGCGATGTCAGTGCACGTTAAAGAACCCCAGATGGCCAAAATTTCCAGAGACCTCCACTACGGTGTCTCTCATAATCATAGGTCATTTTGGGATATAAAACCCCACAAATCAATCAATCAATCAATCAATCAATCAATCAATCAATCAATCAATCAATCACTTCCTTGTTACTTTGGAAATATTGCCAAATGCTATTGTTCTCAGAATGCTGCCCTAAGACCCCTATCAGTATTGTGCTTCAATAAACTTGGAAATGAAACGACAACACAACACTACATTCTCATCTGGTAATTGTAAGAGGGTCAAGACATTTATTGTCGGTTTGAAAAGATTTTGCGATTGTATCACTTATATATATGTGGTGGTTATGTCTGTGTTTCAGGGTGTGACGGTTGCTTACCTTGTATGGAACTACAGATCAGAGCCTGTTGTGGTCTTGCCGGAGGCATGGCTCTCACCTATTGGTGCACTGCTTGCACCTTCATCTAAAACACCGGGTACGTGAACAGACACACACATACACACATATAAAAGCATTTGTGAAATGTTTAAAAGCCTGTGTGCTATTCATTATGCACACTGACAAGCTATTTTGCTGCTGCTGTTTCAAAAGTTTAGATGAGTGAAGAAAACTGACCTCCACGGCTCTCCGATTGCATTGTTATTTATGGGTAGTTTATAGGTGTCAGTCAGGTGGCAGTACCAATGAATTAAAGATAAAATTGTCTAAGCACTGTATTCAGAAAGTAGACCTTGTAGCACCGCACAGTTTATATTGAGATTAGACTATGAAGGACCCTTATGAAGAGGGATTGTCTTCAGCACACCTTCAATTCTTCTGATGTGCACAATAGTAGGATTTGCACAACAAACTGACAAGGTTGTGCTCTTTGCAATGTGGAAACTGTGCTAGCGGGCTTCCATCTTCCTCACAAGATAAAAAGCAACTTGGCAAACACAAAATTCAAGCAATGAAAACAGTCAAAAGCAAATGTAGAAGCAGTTGTGAATCGATGATTGGCATTTTTACGTGCCACTGAGACACATTATCAACCAAAGGTGTTGGTCAAAGTTTCACCGTGGGCTTTTCGACGTCTGAACATTTTTTCAATATAGCACTTGATTTATGCATTTATGGCTAGGGTCGAGTTAATCTCAAGGAGATGTACGGCATCTCTACACTAACGTCACCACATGCATAACTTAGCGCTGGAAATCCACAAGAAACCAGTGGTGATATTTAGTGATCTCATGCATGTACAGTATGAATTCTCATGCATATATAATATGCATTCTCAAAGGAAACCCTAGAGATCTACCTTTCTTTATAGATAAATAGATGCTGCAAGGTCAGAATGACCTTTGACTCCATAAGTAGTTGTGATACTGTATGAAATAACTGATTATCAAAACATCTGACCGACCTTATTTTGGCACTTTGCATAAGGAAACTTCTTTACAGCATAGTATTAACATGTATCATTACAGTGTACCGTTACAGAATGTTCCTGAAGCCCAGCCTCCATAAATTCTTGCAGAAGCATGCAAGCTTGTAGCTGTACACCTTCTGTGCCTTGCGAGAAGTGGCAGTATGGCTTTAAGGAGCCTGTCTCCACTGAACCGCTGTTCATCAGTAGTAGATGGCATATGGAGTTATGGGAATTGAGGTTTGCTGGCAGATGTGACCGTCTGAGAGGGTGTACATATTTAGCTCACAGCTACGCTTTGCTTCACTTTCATTCACGTCAGAGTCTTGTTGGTTCTGCCGAAGGAATGGCTGTGCATTATAGGGAGCCAGAGGCTCAGTTGAGTGGTGAGAGATATTGCCGGTGACCCTTGTTGGATTCAGTTGCTGTTGCTTGGATGCATCAGCAGCTATTATAAGAACAGAATCTCAGCATTGTTCAAGACTGCCAATGTCATTGTGGCCCCAAGGGACATTGACATGGCTTCATAATGTGGCCTTCATGTCATTGAAGAGTTTTTTGTAAAAGAATGCCACACCAGCTAGTTAAAAAGCTCGGTGGGAATGTGCTTCATTAGCAGGCAAAGACGCCGTTCACATTAAGAACGGATTCTCATTGCATGAAGCAGCCATCCGACCTGGCCAGTGGAAGGATGCTGGCAGTAGCAGCAGTGTAGGAGATGAAATTGATAAATTAATGGCTGGCATGGTGTGTCTTGAGAAAAGGCCATGGCAGAAAACATGCCATCAACTGACTTTGTTGTATTTCTCTCTGGCTGCAATGGCCTGGGAAGTCCGTATCTGTCTAGATGAGTGGGCTGGCAGCATGACAACCAAGCTGCATCAACTGAATGGTCCCTGTGAGCCAAGAATGACTGTGACAATAAGTGGAAAGTGCAAGTTTCTATTCAGGAAGATAGCCACAAAACTCAGATTCAATATTAAACGGAGAACCACATTGCTACTCAGTACAGTGGCATGTCACTAATTCAATAGCTGCAGAGGGGAAAAAGTATATTGATAACAAATATTTTCCACACCTTTAGAGCAAACTAAAAGTGAGCCATAATCAATAATAGCTTACTAATTTGGTCTCAGCAGCTTCCTCAATATCATATAAATGCAAACAGGTTGGTTGTCCTTAGTTGAAATGTGAAGAGACAGATTTTCACTTATTGTGGTTAGAGGCATAGTAGTACTGCTTTAGAGTAAGCCAGTACTATTTGGAATGGTGCTTGTGCACTCGAACTTTTCAAAATATGTTAAAAGCATCCAGCAAGGCATGTGTAGCTGCTCTAAGGTGCTCTGAAATGCATGTGTAAGCGCTCCAAAGTACTCTGAATCAAATTCGCTGCTCCAAACATTTGGAGGTTCATCTCTCTTTTTTTTTTTTTTTTTTTTGCATATTCTCACCAAATTTACGAAGTTACTCAAACTTTTTGGAACCTGCTGTGTTGAGTCCCTGGCTTCCTTAGAAGACAGTGTCATCTTTTTTTTACTGATAAATATTTCATGATAAATAATTTAGCAGAAACTGCCAAAAATCTATGACATCATATGCATTAGTGCACATCAGAGTGTGGCAGTAAATCACTGCATTTTGTTTATAAGGTGTGCAGCATAGTAAAACTCATTTAATAATGAATTAAAACAAATTCATATGTAAATTATACAATTGACAGTGATCCATTCTTATTGAAGCAATTTAAACTATATAGAGGTGAAGTTATGTGGGCATTGTGTGTACCCTTATTCAGCAACTGAAGCTATTCTGCGGAAGAATAATATTGAAGAGTCCTCACATCCTTTGTTTGAGACTTGAGTACATCTTGTTAGTCTTATAAATTAATGACTATGAGCAACAAATTCTCAAATCACATATGAATCAAGCAGGACAGACCTTTTTATTCATGTTAATAATTTTGAATATTCAATCATTCATTCCTAGTTAATGTATAATGGCCGATGACTGTACAAACATCCTCTGTGTAAACATCATGCTTGATCTTGCTTTTACATGGGAAAACATATTCAGTATTTGATTCAGCATTGGATGACCATTTCTCTCTAATATTTATATTCAATTAAATTAATAAATTTCACTATTCAAACACCTCTACTCTTGCCCAATGCACATATTAAACTATATCAACACACAGTAATTGATTAAGTGTGGAAAAGCTTCTTTTAAGTAGACCACGGGAATTTGTTTTCAGGAAGATGTGCATTGAGCATGCCACACTAGTATACGGTGTAATACTCAATGCAAGGCTGGGAGTGCTTCCTCGGCACAGCTCTAGAGCTTGTTTTGCATGTCATATTGCAGGTGGGATCGGGCTCACACCTTGGCTTCTGGTGTCAAGTTCAGTTGGACGACAGATTGCAAAGCACCTGTAGTCCATCTGGCACCATCACCGGCAGTAGACTTTAGACTACATCCATTCCCAATTTTTCACGTCACGTGTGTGCATTATTGTTGGAAGATGGGGCTGAGCATAAAATTGCTGTGTGGTGTATGTGTGTTTGACTATACCTTGAATAAAACACTCCTTTTATTTAATGTTGTATGGTGCACCTTCTCACTTGAAAAGCTGACAAGCAGTGTGCCCTTAATGTTGCTGGACTTATTTCACTAGGTATTAGTGAGTGACGGTGCATGTGATCAACATTTCATGATGTGCTAACGTACTGCATACCTAGCTACATGCCCTTGCTTTTTTTATTATTTGCAGGTAATGTTGACTAATAGTTGTAGATTACTTTAATGTAGGCAAAAACATCGCCATTAGAATATTAGTATTTTAATCACGCCAGAAAATCGTAACGCTCCTGACCGTATCAGTGTGTAGTGGCACTCGTCATTTTTGACGGAATTGATGTTACAAATCACTTGGCCTTAATTGGTTAAGAACAGAAGTTGCAGGCAGGCACTTCACTGTCACAAAATCTTTTTTAAGATTTGATTTGTTTGCTGTACTTATTACGTTAACAGAAACACATGCGGTCGTAAAAAAAAAAAATGAAAAGCTCCTAACTGCAACGGGGCATCGTTTAGGCCAATTAGGCCGTTTATCATTAGAGTCACTGGAGAAAATTTCATCCACTCTATTTGTCATGTGGCCTCGGTACATAAAGAAATAACTCTTTGCTAATTCGTACCCTTGTGAGCAGCTTAGTTTCGTATGGGTAGTGCACTCGTGTGTGTTATGCAAGAGGTGAACGTTTGTCATCTCGGTGCACTGACTTTTGTCTTGCCCTATTTCTTGGGGCACAGTGCCACGATTGTTATTATGGTAGGGGCGTTATCGGTATGACGGATATAGAATAGGTAACATCAGGTTTCTTCATTTTGCCTCATTGTGAACTAGGCTCCCGCGTGGGAGCTGAAACATCATTCCATCTTTATTTTGTTCGGTGCCGTTCATTTTCGTCAAAAAGGTAACATCATAGTGTGCAGGCACCCCGAGCTTTCCTTTGGCAGCGCTCTGTGACGTCTGTAGTGGTCTAAATCTGCAAGAATAAGGCTTATAGATGTATTAGGGGAGCCCTCTATGGTGTTAGGTTTGAACTTAAACAAATATATATATATATATATACTAATACATAAAACAGCAGGTGCTGAGCAAGGTAATGGGCGAGAGTCTCTGTTTTTGTGAAAGTGCTCACCATGTGGCACTTCAATTTTCTTTTTTAGCTCACTCTAAAAGTTCTCGTGAAAATGTTTGACGAATGGTGCGCTGCACTGCTTCTGTTGCATATAACTATAACCAAAACTAGAGCTCGATACATTGTAGGACTGCTCTGGACAAACAAAGTGGCATGACAGGCATCACAGCTCACTCATGTAGAAATGTTATCGCTTTCAGCTCATTGTTAATGGTTCACTGTTGACGTCTCACCGTTCATTTTTATACCAGTGCATTCATGGAACCATCATCATGGGATCTTCTGCGCAGATATTTGGTGATTGTCAAGTGTGGTACGCTATAGAATTCTTCAATGTTACCTGCTATATCTTTGTGTATAAGGAATCCCACACCGTATTCGGGCTTCTCTGGCAGTCCTCTGTAGCAGAGAACATGCCCTTCATTAAGCGATAAGTATCCCTCTCCTTGTTTCCTAACCTCGCTAAGGCCAATGATATCCCAGTTAATGCCCCTTAATTCTTCTAGTAGTTCAGCTAGTCTGGCTTCACTTGAAAGAGTTCGCGTTTCCGATGGTTGCCTGTCCGAGTCCAGAAGCTTTCTGAGTCTTTTGTTCCTATCCCCTCGTGGTCGCATCCGCGGCTAGAAGCTCCGTTGATGTCACCGTCGTAGGTCCAGGGTTCGGATGGTTTGGTCATTTGGGAGAATGAAAGGGTAGCAGGTCAATGAAAGGGTAGCAGGTACCATGTTAAAATTAAATAGGCGATACAAACTAAAGCTAATACAATGTTACGCACCAACGACCAGCCACAAGGACAAGGCAGTAGAACATTCTTATGAGGATGTAGAAACAGCAATGAACAAGGTACACACCCAATATGTACAACTGTCATGAGGGACTTCAACGCAAAAATAGGAAAGAAACTACGAGGGGAACAGGCGGTCGGGAACTACGGCGAAGGTAATAGAAACAGCAGAGGAGAGATGCTAGTGGAATTCACATAACGAAATCACCTCCGTGTTATGAGTACTTTCTTCAAAAAACGTAGGAACAGAAAGTGGACATGGAAAAGCCCCAACGGAGAAACGAAAAACGAAATAGATTTCATAATGTGCAGTGATCCAAGTATAGTACAAGACACGGAAGTGGTTAATAAAGTCAGAATTAGTGACCAAAGACTAGTAAGGGCGAAGATAACCCTCAGTCTAAAGCGGACGAGGACAAAGTTAATCATGCGGATGTCGTCAGGGCGAAAACAGAAAAATTTAGAATTGCACTTAGAACAAGTATGAGGCTTTAGGACAGGAAGAAAATGAGGACATAGAGAAGATGAACGAAGACATTACTAAGCTGATCACCGAAGCAGCAATCGAAGTAGGAGGCAAAGCACTGAGACAAGATGTAAATAAGCTCTCTGAATCTGCTAAAAATTTAATCAAACAACGCCAACAGATGAGAATAACTAACTCAAGAGATAGGATAGAATTTGCCGAACTGTCTGAGCTCATCAATAAAAGTAGAGTCAGGGACATACGTAACCATAACGTGAAAGAAATAGAAGCAGCCGTGAAAAGAGGAGTCAGCATCAAAATAACTAAAAGGAGGCTTTGCGCGGGAAAGAACATAATGCATGCAGTGAAAGATAAGCAGGGCAACACCGTTACTAACTTCAGTGATATAACCACAGTGGCCGAGGACTTCTATTCTGAACTATACAGCTCAAATACGAGCCCCCCACCATGAGGGTAATAAATGTCCGATCCAGGACACCGAAATTCCATACATCACTGCTGAAGAGGTTAGAAAAGCAATTCAGGGCATGTCCCGCGGAAAAGCGGCTGGGGAAGACGGCATAACCACCGACTTGATCAAAGACGGAGGAGACTTCCTAACTAGAAAGCTCACAACACAATGCCTCAAAACTTCAAATGTACCAGTCAGCTGGAAAAACGCAAATATTCTACTATTGCATAAGAAGGGAGATGCTAAAGACTTGAGGAACTACAGGCCGATCAGCCTACTCTCAGCACTTTACAAAATTTTCACAAAGGTTAACTCCAACAGAATAAGGGCCACAGTTGAATTCAATCAACCAAGAGAACAAGCAGGGTTCAGGAAAGGGTACTCCACCATAGACCACCTTCATGCGATCAATCAAGTAATCGAGAAGTCCGCGGAATACAACAAGCCCCTCTATATGGCTTTCATAGACTACAAAAAGGCTTTCGACTCGGCAGAGATACCAGCAGTTCTAGAGGCATTATGCTGGCAGGGAATATGCGATAGCTACGTAAACATGATAGCCAACATCTATAAAGATTCTACAGCCACCCTGCTCCTCCATAAGAAAAGCAGAAAAATCCCAATACAGAAAGGTGTCAGACAAGGAGGTACAATTTCTCCAATGCTGTTTACTGCATGTTTGGAAGAAATCTTCAAAAGATTAGACTGGGACGAAAGAGGGCTAAGGATTAACGGTGAATATATAAGTAACTTACGATTTGCAGATGATATAGTACTCTTTAGCAATGATGGCGACGAACTGCAAAAGATGATTGAAGACTTAAGCCGAGAAAGCTCTAAAGTAGGATTAAGGATGAACATGCAGAAAACAAAAATACTAATGCTAAGTGGCAGGACGAAAAATGTGGCTTCACGATCGGAAACCAGACATTAGAAGTCGTAAAAGAATACTTATATCTAGGACAGCTACTTACAGGAGAACACGCCTATATAAAAGAAATCCACCGTAGAATAAACATGGGATGGCGTGCGTACGGGAGACATTCTCAACTCAAGAAAGGAAATCTACCACTATCACTCAAGCGGAAACTATATAACTACTGCATTTCGCCAGTACTGACATACGGGGCAGAAACTTGCAGAATTGCGAAGGAGCTCGAGAGGAAGTTAAGAACCGCACAGCGGGTGATGGAACGAAAAATGATAGGCATTGAGTTAAGAGATAGAAAGACAGCCGAGTGGGTAGAAAACAGACGGGAATCGCCGACATAATAACCGACGTTAAGAAGAAAAAATGGACATGGGCAGGCCACTTGATGAGAAGGATGGATAACCGATGGACAGTTAGAACGACGGAATGGATACCAAGAGAGGGCAAGCGTAGCCGCGGACAACAGAGAGTAAGATGGGGGGACGAAATCAAGAAATTCACAGGCATCAAATGGAACCAGCTCGCGCAGGACAGGCAAGAATGGAGAGGATTGGGAGAAGCTTTCGTCCTGCAGTGGACATGAAATAGGCTGATGATGATGATGAAGTGTGGTACATGAAAGTTGTCTTGCCACACTGAAATCTTGGCAGAAAACACGTAACATGCGTATTTGTCCTATCGCACCTGCAGGTATTATAGGAGGAGGTGTCGGCTATTAAAGGGACAGTAAAGTGGCTTGAGCTGATAACTTACTGTTCGGGAACTCCACTTTTGTTAATTTTACCAGTTTATGTTCAATATTAGTGCCACAAAATCAAGAAAGTTCCGTCTTAGCTTCATCTTTGAATATTGCGCCAAAACTTTGCGGAGATGACGTAACGAATTCCACTCATTTTTCACGTTTTTTCTTCCACCATATTTGCTCAGTCAAACTGCTTGAAATACGCATGTTAAGTCTCTGGATTCTTTAGAACTCAATGTATACGTGTTTTACCCCTGAATAGTTATGTATAAGACTTGGCAGATGGTGTCGAAAATGTATGACGAGTAGTATATTCTTTTTGCGTGTTTTCTAGCTTACCCATGGTCTTCCCCTCACGAAAGTGGTGGTTTCGGTAATGTGAAAAGGTAATTAACTTACACAACGAGAATCGTAATTCACTTTAGTGTCCCTTTAAATAGCTTGATGTCGAACCACAGATGATACACCTTCGACGGCCTCTTGTTCACATTGTGAATAGTTAAGACATGGGGAAGTTACCTCAATAAGTTATTAACGTGAAAGCATTACATACGGTTCATCATTCGAAAAATGTGGCGTCTCAGTGTGAAAAACGAATGGTATGAAAAGTCATGTGACCAAGTGTTGACACATGACATCTCCATGTGGCGTCATATTATGTCACTGATGATGTCATACATTCACGTAAAGAAAGATTGGATTGATGTAAAGTTTGTCAGGGAGGCTTCTGCAAATGATGCCGATTCATGGATTTGAAATGAACATATCACAGCCTTGATGGAAGTCGAACCTGGGCCCACAGGGTGTCAACCAAGCATGGTTTAATTTAATGTGAGACGCCATGGTGGCTCTTTAACTCTTGCTGACTCTATTGCGTGCTCCAAGCAATCCTGGCTGACTACAAGTGCATACGCGTTGCAGCACATAAGCAATGTTACGTGTATCTGTCTACTTGTTAGCTCGAACATTCACACACTGTCGAGTGACAAAATCATTAGTACCTCAGTAATGTATCCATTAGTGCTATATATTGGCAGTGGTCATCGGATAGCGTGACATGCTGAAGCGTGCTAAGGGTGCAGAGAGGCCAACATGGTTTTCCTACATAAAAAGGGAAACAATTTTAACTGTATCGGATACTGAGGTCAGACATATAGCGCCGAAATACTCTTTGCCAGGATGCGCAAAGTAGCAGCCAAATTGTCAATGATGTGGCTTTATTTAGCTTTTTAAGTGCATCTCCTACGAGTGAAAACTTGGTAGTTTCTTCTTGGGCATTGCATGTTGTAAACTTTTCTACACTTGCTCATCTTCTTCTTTCTAACTGTTTCATCCCAGGCATACAGTTGGCACTCAGTGTTTCCTTGGAAAGGGAAAAGAAAAACTGTGTTCAACATCCTTATTTGAAATACGGTTCTTATATCTATTTTTTTCTGTAACCGATGATAGAGGCACCTATATATGTACACTTAGAATGCTTTGCTAGCCTTTTCGCATGCCTGTGGAGAAAAGGCATGCAGGCTGACAGCTGACAGTTCAGGTAAACAGGTTTAGTGAGGCAAACCATAAGTACATAGGCTATGAGTAAACACATTTACCTCCAGCTCCCCGTCTCCCACTCCCCACCAGATTAATTTACGCCTCTTCATGGAACCCCCCCCCAGAAAAAAAAAAAAGGAAGAAGAAGAAGAAGGCTTAACAGTTGCACGTTTAAAAAAAAAAGCACTTGCCTGTGATTATTTTCCTAGCAATGAAATAATTCTACATTAGGACGAAAATGCCTGACTAGGTGTAGATTTAAAGATGGGCGAGCTCTGCTCAACAGTGATCGCTGTATAGCCCCGGACTTACTGTTCTCGTTATATGTGCGAACGGCACAGCGATCATTTGGGTCCCATGTCCAGAGTGTGTATCGAATCCCAGGTCCTCCTGGGAAGGAATGCATGGCTTCATTTCACTTGGCTCACTTGCTACAACGTTATTTGCATGCGCCTCAGAACTGCTCTTTATTACATGCCATGTGTCACTGGCGTATAATGTGTAATTATCACAGGCGGAGAAAGGTTCGAAATGGCAGCGCCTGTCAAGTGTTTCGGGGAGTGTTTTGACATTGACACAACACCCCTCCATCCCAACACCTCTCCCCCTCCCCATTATTTTTGTTACTCCCCTGCAGTTTAGGAGCATCAATTAGGGACCCTGCAACACCTTTACAAGTAAGCCTCGAGTGACATTACTTAAGGAGCCTACTGGTTTATGAACAGCCTGCTGAAAAACTTTGTTCGCGTATATTAGAGCTTTTGAGAAAGCCATATAGGCATAATGAAACGCCCATCACTCACCTTGCTCTTTGCCAACCTCCATGACGGGCATTTTTCTACTGCCTTGTTGCTCCATGGAAATTTTTGCATATGACATGTAGTATTCCCTGGAATAAATTTGCAACAATACGAATATTGTAAACGACAGTCATCCTTATGTTTAAGGGTGAACAGGAAATAGCCTGGTCTCACCGGACTGTGCCCTAATTAAAGCGACTAACAATCGCTGGGAGCATGCTGATGACAAGTTTGCGAAGTCCTGTTAATAGTGGCGTAGCCACAAATTCTTTTTCGGAGGGGCCACTTCCTCGACACAAAGTGGAGAACGGGCAGGCAGGATGTTGCCAGATGTCTTCTCACAACAGGTATCTCATTGTGATGAAAATTTCGGGAGGAGCATTACGTGCCCGCTGTGCCACCTCCTGGCTACGCTACTGACTCTTGAAGATGGACATCAACCATTACCAGCGATTTCAGAAGTGAGAAAAACATGCAATTTGTTTTATATCTACTGCATCGAGTAATTTGCCTTTCTTTGAAATGGTACGTGCATGGTAGATTTGTCACCGTCTGTAGTTGGGTTCGTTATATCACACAGTGACTGTGGATGTTTTCTACCTATAACAAACAGACAACCTAGTTGGGCCCTCGCCTGCACCTTTCGTGAGCTCGTATTGAATATAAGACATCACAGATATACTCACCAGTCCATGAAATATTCATAGAATTCAGCAAGTTTGTAGTTCTTGCCTTTGTTGTCTAAAACTTGAAAAGCCTCGCATACGTGCTTGTATTTCCCAGTGTAGCTAGGTTTGCTCGTCTGCAACAGCCAGATCTTTTGGCTAGTGTTCAGAAACTGCAAAAATAAATTAAAGATTTTTTGTTACACAGTCTTCGATAGGGGTTGTATATATACACTAGTGGTTAACTTTTATTGGGTGATTTCAGAGGTTTATTAAATCTCGCCATTTACAATGCGTAAAATTCTTCCGGGCATAGGTGTGCACTGGGTTTTCCACTTAGGAGGGAAGGAAGTGTGGTGTGGGGGGGGGGGGGCGAAGCCTCATTGCAGCGCCCTTTGCTCCCCTCATACCGAAGCCATTTCGACCAAAACGCCGTGAAATGTTAAAAGTAGGAGGCAGATTTGGCGCCTCCACTTCAAGTAATTAGGCGGGACGGATATTCCGCCCTTTGCCTCTCCCCCTCGCTTTTTTCGTTTCCTTTCTATTGCTTATCCTCTAGTGAGCACGCCCATGCTTCTGGGGATTTGTGATATAGCTAGCTTACCGTACGTACGGCGCAGCATTCATCTGTGAACAACGTCATCGAGGCGTTTGAACCATCTTCCGACCACCGCTGCCGAGGGTGTGAGAGTTCACGTAGCACGGCTCAAACCGTACTGGGACCCTTCCGTTGTGTCGTTCCCTGGAACGTCAGGTTGTCTCTTAAGTGCATCGGCACCAGCTCTTGCGTCCGTGGGTGTGCGAAAGACGTTGACGTTTGTGTGATTCACTCTCAGTGTCGGCTCAACCAGCTTGTTAAGCCCCTACGTTACGAATAACGTCTTTGTTTCAAGATCATTAGATATCACAGCAAAGTTGTGTGTAACTGGATTCTGACGGATCGCGTCCGCAAACAAAAAGACGCGTATAAGAACAGTTTTACAGCCGTGGACACATCCCGGGGCCGATGGAGGGCGTGGAGCAGCGGCTTATACGCAAAATGAAATGTGAATTTAGTGCACCAATTGATCAAGCAAATGAAGCACGTATTAAGTGGACGTTAATACAAATGCTAATTTCTCTAATGAAATGTTAATCAGAGTGATTAAAAGGTGCTCTGAGTAAACCAAGGCCATAACACACACGGTCAAGTTGTATTTGTGCCGACCAAAAGCGCGTCTGACCACCGAGTCGCGTCGACAAAGAGCATTCATTTACGGCGGTGGGCCGATAGCACCACTACCACACCTTCGCTGGTCACCAATCTTCATTCACAGAGCGGGGTGACACTGATTCTTTTCATTCTTTAGCTGTAAGGAAACAATGTTGAATCGATGGCAATGCGCAGTAACTCCATGATATTAATATATCAGAAGCGTCTGCCAGTCAGTGATGTTCCGTCCTGCGCCGAAGAATTCCCTTTCCCCCCGAGGCATGAAAATTCCCGATTTCAGGCATTTTTCCCTGCATGCATCGCCCCGCATATTTACCTGCACAAATATATATATATACATATATGCGTGTTTGACGTGTTTCCGGCTCTTGCTATCGTTCTCTCTTTTCGCACTTGTGCTCCTGCGCAACATAAACCATTGCCTCCGAGATTGGCTTTTCATACTACGCGGAAGGTACGCCTAGGTGTTCTCTGGTACGCCTTCGAACTGACTTTAAGCGGTATGCGATGCGGAAGAAATACCGTACATACTCGTTTGTGTACACACGGCAGCTCTATAAAATGAGAAGTGTGCTATTATTATTGTTTTTGTTACTGAAAGCTTCTGGCTTGTCGCCAACTTTTGGTGAAAGAATAATGGCTTCCACTCGGGTGTGCTACGTTGGCGATGTGCTACGTTGGCGATCGACAATCTCGGGTCCGCCGCGGTGGTGTAGCGGTTATGGCACTCGGCTGCCACCGAAAATACGCGGGTTCGATCCCGGCCGCGGCGGTCGCATTTTCGATGGAGGCGAAAATGCCAGAGGCCCGTGTACTGTGCGTTGTCAGTGCACGTTAAAGAACCCCAGGTGGTCTAAATTTCCGGACCCCTCCACTACGGCCTTTCTCTCTCCTCTCTATCTCTTTCACTCCCTCTCCCCCAGCCCCACGGACGCTTAGCCGTGCTCCCTACATGGGCTGCAGAAAGTAGCGTCCTTTCCTAACCGAACCACAATCATCATCATCATCATGTCGGAGCTGATGTGCTGTAATTACATAGCGCATAGGTGGATTTCGAGCGTACCACCCGGAGTAAACAAAAAGACGCTCCGTGTAACAGGAACGAATCTTAACGGCTATGATTTTCCGTGCTACACGCGCCGGGAACGATTGAAGAAACCGAAAACTGCCAACCGAGTACGAACCGAAAGTGCCCCATAACAGAAGTGTTTCGAACATTATAAGGATATGTCTTCACCTCCAAAATTCCCTGCAATATTGCGAAGATTCCCTTTTTCCCTTTCGTCCAAAATGACGGTCGAAATTCCCTGAAAAAGGGAAAATTCCCTGCACGGAACATCACTGCTGCCAGTCCGTTTTTCCGTGTTTCCTCGCCGCTCCGAGCGATGCCACTGCAGTTTTAAATTCGCGCCTTGAGAACCACAAATGGTAACAGTTAAAGTGCCTAGATATATTTTCCGTTTCATAAAATCTAGGGACTTTACTAACATTGCTGCCCAAGACGGCTGGCGTTGCAGCCTCAAAGATTGGAAGACTCCAGTGAACACAGACGCCTTTGCTTGCGTCTTCTACGTGAAAGTCTCCATTCAGAGGTTGTGCATTACAGGTGACGGACGCGCCCAGTAGCTTCTTGAAATGCACGACCAGAAATGCTCATTAGCCGTTTCATTTTGTCTGGGACATGGCGCTTTTTACAACGTCGTGGCGGCAATTATGAAGCTTAGAGAGGTACACTATAATAAGCAAATCGATGTTTCATGTCTTAGTACATTGCACTTTCACGATACTAACACCACCACTCTCGCCGCGAGAGAACGCTTAGCAAGCGGGAAGACGCACAAAAAGAAAATACAAGTGGCTACGCCGCCTTAACGTTTCCGAACCAACTCGCTGTGACGTCACAAGTATTGAAGACAACTACTGGAGCGAACAAAATTGTTTTCCTCTGAAGATGAATCACATTATGCTTTAAGGGAGCCACAGGCATACCATAGCAAGTTTAATGTAATTTCAGTAGGCCAATGTGGCCAAAACACGAGGGAACGACTTTCAAATCCGTGGCGTTACGCTTAATTAGGTTCGGATGCCAATGTTTCAGCGCCATATACAAATATGAAACAGTTCAGTTTCTCAAACTTAGTTCAGATTCAGTTTCTCGTTTAATACTGAACCTGTGGTGACGAAATAACGGCAATGGAGTTCTGCAATGATGGTCTGTCAATATAAACTAATTTAGTGGTGTCCCTTGGTAGAATAAGGAACAAAAGAGAGTACGACGCACGTTGGTTTTTGCACAGTATATTTACTGATGTTTCGGTTGGTGGACCAGCCTTTGTCAAAGTAAAAACTATCACACACACACACACACACGTGTGTGTGTGTGTGAGAGAGAGAGAGAGAGCTGCGCGGGAGGGGGGTCAGATGTTATGTTTCAGAATTTCAAATATTCGTTACAAAGACTTTCGTCGCACGTACTCTTTAATCGAATACACTAGTGGCGCCGAGACGTCGCAAAATTGTGAAAGCTCCTAAACAAAACAGAAGGGCAATGGACATTTTGTAGTTGCATGCACAACCGTCGCATGCAACACATCGGCGTCGACTCCGAAATGCGACTCGCACACAGAAATCGGAAGCTGGGCGCTTTTGTTCGAGCACGGCACTGGAGATGGCCATCTTCATTCAGTCAGTCGACAAACTTTATTGTGGTCCTAAGGAACTCATAAATTATGGCAGCGCGGTCACGTTGGGGCCGGAGGACCATGGTCCTCCACCCGTTCGCTGTCCTTTTGGACAGCGCGTAGTTGGTCCTGGGGATCGCCGCTTTTAATGGCTTCCTCCCAGTCTTCTGGTTTATTAAAGAGGCCGTTTCATAACGGAGAACCGCAGAACATTGACAGAGCGTGTGTGCTAACGAGCAATACATAGTTCATTGCACTCAGGGCAGTGCGGATCGATGTCCGGAGCAAAACGGCTAAACTTGTATCTTTACCGTGAATAGGACGGTGAAGAATCTTTACTCTAAACAGAACGGTAAAGATTCAATTGTGCATAAATTCTGTCCATCGAGCGTGGAACTGAGTACCTTTGTGCATCGAGGTGGCGGCAATCGCCAAACAGGTACGCAACCGTCCCTTTACATCTATGTCATACAGACATCAGGTTTCACATACATCAACAGTAGAAGGTGCTGTGACTCTGGCACAAAATAACCGTTCGATACCGATCGACCGTATCGTAAAAAATGAGGGCGTGTCAGGTATAGCTGCTTCATCCTTCGTCGTTGCTGAGTAAAATCACATTGCTTGTACTGAATCGGCGTCGTACAATACTTATGACGAAACATTATGCAGTATAATTACTTGTACGTAAAACAAGCAAGACAGGTTGCAAGAAAAAAGGAAATGATGTGCTTACTTCCTTGAGGTCTTTCAGTTTAGGTCTATCAGCGCAGACCATAACTGGAAGAACGAAGACCCACATAAAACGACGCATGGTTCCTTCAGAGCAGCAACTGGTGCCAGGGACAGCGGGGTTCGGGTATATATGCACGCTTAAGAGGTCAGCACAGCTATAGGAGCGTGACTTTACCTTTTAATTATCACGACTTTGCTTCTGCGCACGTTGTGTCGTTAGAGTCAGGCATGCATAAATTGCATCTCACAGAGTTCACCTAAAATTCGTCAGGGCCGAAATGCCCCTTGAGATCCTCCGCCTATGTATATCAAACATGCGGAAAGGTGGCTCCGTATGCGAGATACAATATATTCATTTATAGAACGAGGTTCGTCGAAGAGTTAGAGGCCATTGACTATTTGCTGAAATCAAAAGCGCACTATGTGATTTTAATAAATCAGAAACGCTAGAGCTCAACTTAACCACGTCCCAAATGTCAAACTGGACAATGGGACCAAAAAGAAGCCTCCTCTTAGGAACAACAGACAATTAAACATGCTTAACCGACCTAGCGTGTGTAACAAATATATATATGAAAATGTATTCGTTCACTAGGCCTGAATTGGAACCCACGTTGAAAATAAAAATAGTCTACTGCTATCTGTTTTCTTTTTTAAAGACGATAGTTTTTCTTGAAATACTTGAACGCAGAAATTTCGGTTTGTCTTTCTGTTTGTCTGTCTTTCACGCGATTCAGCCACCCGGCCAAAGTTTAAGCATTTGCCTAACGCCCAGCCTTCTTGAACTGGTAGCTGCGTTCATACTTGTGAACATTGTCGATCAAAAAGCAAATATTACGCATATCTGAGGCGCAACATCAGTACTTAAGTATTAGGTGGTGTGTTCCTTTACTAGAAAATACATAGATACGTAATCCTAAAGAACCTAGTGTTTGCTACGCTGCGCTAAAAATGCGACGCTATGCACGAAAAAGGCCTCCGCCGACGATTTGGTGCTCCCACCTGGCAGTTGCCCAGGGATTCTGCACAAGCTCATGTTTCCCGACGGCGCTGCCAGATGGCGTCCATATCTCACGCAGCGCGCCTCCTCTATTTTATCAATGCCAGCCAGATGCGGCCGATTCAACATAGAGAAGGCGCTGTCTGAGGCAAGTGGTCGCTTGATGAAATACAACCCACTCTACAAGACATGCCCAGACAACGCAGGGAAAATACCGACGACCAAATTGCAGCGGAGAAGCGGAAATGGCGAGCACCGTACGCGCACGGAAGTATGGTCGAGCACCGACGCTGGTTCCTCTGACACTGGCTACTTCAGCGTTGTGGCAGTGCACTAGGAATTTACGGTCTTCCTTGCTCCAGTGCGGAAGGTCCAGCGGCGGGTCATGTTGCTCACAAACAAAGCGAAAACAGTGGATGAAGGGTGTCCAGTGCTTTCAGGCAGGTTTGGGCTATCGGGTTCTGTAGCTAACTTAAGAGGGTGTGTACGGTATCCAAAAGGCCGAAGCATCGCAGTGATTTCCTCCTCAGCCTCCTAGTAAATTACGTACTTGACGCAACAACAACAACAACAACAACAACAACAACAACAACAACAACAACAACAACAACAACAACAACAACAACAACAACAACAACAACAACAACAACAAAACCATGTCAGTTTCTCAGGGTTTCAGTGAGCACACATCTCATATACACGTACAGAAATAACAAGAAAACTTACTAGGAAACAGGAATACGGAATCGTACAGCTCTGTGTGTTGCTAATAATGTTGCACATCACATGAGGAAAGCGTATATACGTAGTTAATGGTGATCAGCTCATAGGTAAATGTATTTTCGTTAATAGCAAGATTGGACCGGGTGCTGTTGCATCTTTACTGTCCTCTTTACAAAAATGATAAGCTTTCTTGGTAGCTTATCATATTTTTAACACTTCGTTCTGCACACTGCAAGTCGGAAGAGTTTAGAGTGATTCGCGGAAGTTTTGGTCTTGATAGCAAGTTTGCGATAGTCCTGTGAAAGTCTACCTTTCTCCCTGCAAATTAATAACTGCGGAAAGGATATATGCAAGCTTTAGTTGCCTTTAATGTTTAAAGAAACGATTTTTTATTTCTGATATCGCCATCAAAAATTTCGATAACTATATTCGTAGAAGTCGCTCATCCTACAAAGCTGCTGCATACTTGCATTTTTCACCCTCGTATGCGTGCTCAGAATATGGCCACGGAGAGTTCTAATAAGTGTAAAAACCCTTGCGTACAAACAGTAAATAAATGGACATTAAAAATAGAACTAAAATGGAGGTAAATGTCTCTAGACACTTTGTCGCTATTGCAGATTGTTCTGCGGTCATGAAAACTCACGAGAACTGGCAAGAATACGCGTCTGTGTTTGCAGAATAAGTATAAATGCGTTTCCGATAATGATGCTTTCTCTCTCTCTCTCTTTTCGTGCACGATCGACAACGGCTTCACATGTCATTGAATACAAGTTTCGCAAGAAGAGGACAGGGGAACTCAGCCTATGCCAAATAAGAGCTTGAATCGAAACAGGACATTTTCAAGGATGTCCCAGAACTCGCTTCTTTCAAGTTTTTGTAAGGGTCCATAAGGTTTAATAGCTTTGTTAGTTAGACAGGATAAAAAAGGAAAACCAATGTGGCTCACTTTACAGTGTGGAGAACAGCGCAGTTAGTCCTATCCTCTTATTGCTATCGAGGTTGACGCTCCCGTTCGCTAGTCACCTTGCTGACGAACTTCAGTGAACCGAGATTACAGATCGACGAACGCTTTCATTGATTAGTCATCAATGAAAGTTCAGCGCCATGTGCGTCAACGGAGCTATACGTTTGAATTTGTGTTCAGACGAACTTTAGACACGTTAAATTATATTATAACCCTGCGCGTACGTTCCTTAACATTCTCGTTGTCGCTGTAGATGTCAGTAAACCTTTCTTACCTGCGTGACTCAAACGCTTTTCATCAATCGTACAAACAAGATTAACCGCGACATTTTCAGAGCGCGTGGCAAGGTTTAGTATTTTATGTACTAAAAATGTAGCCATATCTGACGCGTGTTATGTGCTCGTACGCATGCCCCTCTTACAGCGTAGGCAATTATGGGCTCGTTACAGCGTCCGAAATTGGTGTCGATGGCGTCCGCCGCCATCTTTCCGCAACTCCCCGCAACCTCCCAGGACCCCCCCTCTCCCCCTCCATGATAGGGAAGGCCACGACGTAGTTCCTCACTACCCGGTAAAGTTCCTTGTCTGTCTGTCTGTCTGTCTGTCTGTCTGTCTGTTATATGGTGGCGATGTAGCTCTTGTGCGGACTGGCACCAACACTACTTGCTCTCTAGGGCACAGACTTCTTATGCTCCCTCCAAAGGCCTATTTTCACGATGCCTCTTAAAAGGTAAGCTCTATAGTTGCCGCACCTGGTGCGAGACACCGTTCGGTAAGCGCTAGCGGCTCGTGGCGTGCTCGCTACATAATTGACTCTCGCCATATTGTCTCCTGAGACATTGGCGGCACTGTTATGGAGTTCAACTATGTCGTCAGATTCCCTGCCTTGTCATCTCTGGTTAAGCCAGGGGCCAGCTGTGTCCTCCGTGACTGGCTCAAAATATTGTCTTTAGAAAAATTTACGGGATGTTGGGATATATGACAATGTCCAAATTAACACCGCCGGTGCTCTCCACGATCTGAAATTAGCCCTTGCGCATCACGTTGTACAAGAGCATATCGCCCACAATCCTGGTAAGTATTCAAAATTAATATGCGACGGTGCTCCTAGTTTAGTTACTTCACGCTTGTTTGTTTCTCGCTTTTAGCGCGACTGAGATAACACAAGGAGGTTAGCAGAATCACTACTGCACCTCCGCATCTGCTATCATGTCACGTAGATTGTGCAGTGAGCACCTATTGGTATGTTTAGACGAACTCGGCAGGCCATGTCCAGTGATATGATTTAAGGTATGATAAAAAAAAAAGATTCACTGTTTTCCTTGAGCGCTAACTGTATCAGTCTTATAGTACGTGGGAAAAATGCAAACTTTTTCAATACACGAAAAAAAAATAGATATATAGATGCCACATAAGACTGAAGGCAATTCAGGCAAATTCTCGCGGTGCGGAATTAGGTTAGCTTCAAAAGAAAAGGTATGCGACTACGGCTATAAAATATGTACCGTGGCGCTGGGTCAGGAGCATTGGCTTTAACTTATTATCATGGACAATCATGCATAGCTAGAACGTCGAAAAGATAACGGAAATGGAACTTTGTACAATGTTGACCATCAAATTTTGTCTTCATATGTGCTTTTAAATGTGAGTAAAAATGTGGTTTTCAGAGAAGCTCCTTAGTCTCTAAGCCAGCTCGCCAGCTCCTCCTTTCCTCTCATTAAACGCTTCTTCTTCTTCTTCTTCGCCAGCTGCGCCCTCAAAGTGCTGACTATAAAAAGTTCGACACCCGGACTCATTTTTGTATCACAACCAAAGTCGCTAATTTATAGCCGTACATCATGCAACAAGTACACATACCAAGAAGTCCTACGTGTCTGTTTCGTCGTAAACAAGTTATACCTAGTTACTTGCCATATTCAGTTGCTTTTTTAACTGCTGCAACAAGGCAGTAAAGCGGAAGTTCGTGTGAAGCTGTGAACCAAGAGAGTTCTAATGTTTCTCGAAGTCAGCATCATTGCTGCCCATCGTAAGCGGCCCAGCAGTTACGTATGTTCTACAAAGAATGCCTTGCAGAGCGGCACTTTGTTGAAGAGAAGCGGCACCGATTTCTGAAACGCAGCTCGAAGACAACAGAAGAACACAATCCTTGATTTTAAATGCCCACTAAGCCCGTTGTCACTGCGATCAAACCACTCATCACGCCGTAGACTGTGGCGGACTTGTATGCGAACAAACTTGCAGAACGAGTATTGTCTATTTTCGCAAGACGCCGTCGCCGCCCGGGTATTGGTTTTCACTGCGCGAATACGACTTGTGCGTACGTGTCGCGAGTTTTGGATCACACGGTGGCTAGCATACCGTCAATTTTTTTTTTTTTTCACTCTTCGTCGTCGGGATCACTCGTGGCCACCATGTGAAAGATCTCGTTTCTCGTCAGCTTTCTGAAGGATCCCTTTGAAGATCTTCTCGATGATGACTGCAGGTCGGTGTCCCCGGGCGCTGGAACCCGCCTTCTGTCGGCCAGGAAGCGCTTCTCTCGTCCGTATAGGTTTCCGAGCCGACCGCTCAGAAGAAAGACGACGAAGTTGAGGGCGACACCGACCATGAGAAGGATGAAGGTGGTACCATGCAGGGAGTAGTTGAAGGTGTGCTGGTCGTACACCCAGCAGTTGCCGCGCTGACCACAGCTTTCCTCCCAGACGACGCACGTCGAGTCCACGAGTGATCCGTACACCAGAGGATAGGGAAGGAACGCTGGAAACGGGTAATGAGAATTAACAACGAACCGAAGGGTCGGCAGGCTGGTATCGCCATAGACAAGGAACCTCTCACAACAGAACAGCACGTGTTTGTACAAAAAGGCACAAGCAATGAACACTGACCATGCTTACAGCACTAACAGATACAGAATGCAAAGCCTAGGGGAGTGAGGGGTGTTGTCCACGCCTCCCCCCCCCCCCCCCCTCCCTTGCCTGCCTTCTCAGGAATTCTGCCTAAGAAGTCGTTATGGTCGCTTGATTGATTACAAGGTATGTTGTAATGATAATGACTGCTTCCTATACTCCATCTCAAGGGGATTCATGAAGCTTGCTAACGTTCTCTTATTCATTGGCTTACAGCTTCCGCAATAGTATTTTCAGCGTCAGATTGACTGCAAAATGCTCTCAGGAACATTATAGCGCGATATGTTAGTGGCCCCTTTTTTGTGCTCATCTTGAAGCTGTGCGTTAAACTCATACTTCAACGTATAGATGATGGATTAAAAAAGAACATGTTTGCGAGCAAGCAACTATAGTGTCTTGTTTTTCAAACTTTCTTGATCATAATTTTAAAAAATAGTGCGTTCCACCTCGGCTAACTTACAGAACAATGCCAGAACTCCTTCCGCAAAGCCGAGAGCAAATGCCTTGTCAGCCGGATCGACGCACCTGTAGAAAGCAACAGGAGTGTTAACATTCCTGTAATATCCCTACTGTGCACGTGGTTGCGTGAAGTACATTTTTTACGGAAATAGCAAACATTTCGATACAAGCGATTGGAAGGCAGACACACAATGTGTTGTTTGCGTGTTTTGTACTCGCCTATTCGGCTATGTGTGCTTCAAGAATGTTACTGTGCAGAATAGCTGAAGCTTAAAATTTCGCGAAGTCCAAATTCTGTAAGCGTGAATATGACTAAATCGGAAGTCGCAATCGCACTTTTAGTTCAAAGTTTCTTTTCGTTTCTACAAGCGTCACGGAGGAATAATGTTTACTAACTTAGGATGTCGACTGCTGTTCTGAATGAACTAAAATTGAAAGACGTTTTTGATCTGTGGAAAAGAGAGAAAAAAAATCAGTTTCACCGAAAGGGCGAAGCAGTGAATGTGATAGCAAGAAATTGTAATGTTATACGAAGTGAGGCTGGCAGCTAACTCTTTTGGACACGACCTCACGTAACTCTACAAAACACTGGTGTAAGAGAATACGGCTGCTCCAGGGACACTTTTTGCAGTCTCTTCGCAGTCGAGAGCGCAGCACGTAGAATGATTTACGAGCCGCCCGCTGATGGCTGCCGAGACAGCGCGCGCGCCAGCGATGAAGTCCACAGTTGCTGCTCGAGCGGCAGCATCCCCCTCCTAGCTTTGACGGCAGGCGTTCCGATCGGGGTGATGTTATCGCATGCGCCCTCCGAGCGACGGACATGTGCCGGGCTCGTTTGATATCTGCTTCAGCCGTGTTCGTCGCCCCCACTCGCGTACATTTACCTGCGGGTAGAACGTACGAGGCGCGAGGGGTTACCAATTTGGATTTTATACGGGACATGACGGCGGCGGCAAAAGCCCGTCGAGATTATCAATATAATTGCTATTGCAATAAAAACGTCATTGCAAAAATGGTGCGAGCTTCATCGAACAATATCTTGCCGATGTTTATACCCTAATATCACAAGAACAGAGCTATAGGCATGTTAACTACTTCACCGCATAAAATCTGAAGCAGGCAGATCTTGCGGATTTGATCGAACAGATTTTTTTGTGCACGACTTACCTAGATATGGATCAAAAGCTCGATTTATGTGTTCAGCGTTAGAATTGACTGAAAAATACTCTAATACTGGTGTCACACGGGCGCTTCGAAGGCCTTCGAACCAACTGTCCATCGACTCATAAGTCACGTTTGAGCTGCTACACGAGCGGTCTCGATGGCCGTCGAGTCAATAGTCTGTCGAGCTCGATAGACTATCTACTCGACAGCCATCAAAACTGCCCGTGTAGCAGCTAAAACATGATTTTTGAGTCGATGGACAGTTGGTTCGAAGGCCTTCGAAACGCCCGTGTGACGCCAGTATAAGGAGCATATCTAGCGTATGACGCCTTTGTCTTAAGAGCTCATGACTTTGTGCAATGACTTGTGTACTCCAAGTTATTACACGTACAGTGCTCAGCGACTGAAACGCAATACTCAGACCGCGTGATGACTGGCGTGTTTTGTGCTACTGGAATACGCTGGGCAGAGGCACCAAATAAACTTAATGCTTCAAAATGTATCTAGCTTTGATCGAGCGCCACAACGAGTCACCTAGTTGTCCCCAGCGCAAAGGGATGACGCAGAAATAATTGGCTGCCATATGCGCTCCAAGTATGTCGTTTCATTCGCTGAACACTGTAGATTTAATCGCACAAAAAATAAGAGGTTTTACCTGAGTGGAATGACTATTTGAGCTGCCTTTGTGCTGAATGAGAACCCGTAGGCGATGCACAACAACAATATATAGAAGGTCAAAAAGGGGCAGTCACTCTCACAGAACCCGTCCTTCGCTCGTCGAGCCAAACCGTCGTTGTCGAATGCGTCAACGCACATACAGTTGTCGTAGGTCTACAGAAGAGACACGTTAGGCATATGCTGTTAGCCGTACATGCCGTCTGAAGGAAGCATTTATGAGGCAATGAAATACGAGTCCATTTAGCTAGCGTTAGGTGTGGGATCCTTATGCTTATAGGCTCATGTTTCACATCGGACGATTCAAAGAGGCAATGTGTTACTTACATTTCTCGCGCCCGCGATGCTTTTGTGGTGCAGGCAGGTTATTTATTTTTGTTATACCACAAAACTTAAATGTGCGTTACCTTGTTAACTGCAGCTCAAAATTTGAGGAAACGAGGACACACGCACAACACAGGCGGTTTTTTTTTTGGCTTCGTGTAAGTGCCTGTGCCATGTGCATCACTGCACATTTCGTCCTTGTTTCCTCAATTTATGTGATGCTGTTAACAAGGTCATGTACAACCAACTAACCCACAAGCACCACCTAAGCAAAAGCAAAATGTGTGTTAAATTTTTATTGTGCAGATAGAGACCCAGTCAAGGTGATTGACTGACGTCCATTTTTGTTTCCAGCATTGTGACAATCGCGTATTGTTAAAGAACCAAACACACAAACACACAAATAACAAAAGTTAACTAAACGAGACCTCAACGGTAGCTATAGTTCTTAATTTATTGCTTGAGGTATGGATGGGCAGGCAGGCACATTCGCTTGCCAAAATTTTCTGCATATGACATCGTTTGCATGGTCGGTGAATGACAGAACACTACATACCTATTTTCCTATATTTAGATCTAGATGCCTGCAGTTTCAACATGAAATGTGCCAAGCCTTATTACCAAAACTCGTATATTTGAAGCGGAGCTGCTGGTAATCTTGGTTAGACTCCGACACCATCACATATAATGTCAAGTAGATGAAAAATATATTGTTCTCGTGAAGGTACTTTCCATTGCACTTATCGCAAAGAGGTTCGCGAAGATACCCTTATGAAATTGCAAAATATTAACGTTAAGTAGTAGTTATCATACACATTGCTCCTCACCCCTCTCTGCGCAGTGCCATTGGTCCCTTTAGTGAAGCATCCAGCGAAGCATGGAGAAAAATAGGTCGTCTTTCCTTCGCATATTGGATGAAACACTTCTGTAGCGCAAGAGCAGTTCTGGTTGCAACTGTTGACCAGATCCAGCCTGGCAGAAATAAATTCGGTACAAAAATGACACATGGACGTTGCGTTCTTTACCACAACGTAGGATAGGCATTGAAAGCTCTCGCTTCAGAAATACCGTTCATTGTCGAGCAAGAGTATTAGAATGGCAATGAAGATTCACAATGATAACGCAGCTATAGCTTTCAAGAAGTTATGCAGTAATTTGGAAAATGCTCACTATAAGCAGCATTGACGCTAAGTTTATTTGAATTGGGCCAGCCATCTGAATGGGGCCAGCCATGATTATTTTGAATTGGGCCAGCCCATCTCGCTATTAACTGAACAATTTGCTGCTTCCCGCTTGCGTAACTTCAGAGGGTTACAAATAACGTTTTACCATTACTTACATACACAAGTGACGTGTGCCTGTAATATGCAGCAATGATGTTGACCGCGTCTGGTAATGTTCTGTAACGTTAGAACCCTAAAAGCGAAGAAAATGTTGAAATACACGTCAAACCCTGCATAACATCACGCAACGATCACTATGAAACCTGTGCTATGTGGTCCTTCTTTCGAGTTTTCAAAACCCTGGCACACTAGGTACAATTTTCTGGTAGAGCAGGTAAGTACCTTGATCTGAGTTCACCCTTTTCTCTCAGTGGCGGCTGAGGACAACTGAAGGCCACGAGTGATATGAATATCAGGGCTGTTATCAGCTCTGTTGCGAAAATTATGGCTGTAAGTATTCGGGCAGACGGCCGAAACGTCTTCATCAGGAAAGCACCAACAAGTGTGGCAACCATGGCGCATCCTATTGGAAACGTTCCTGCAAAGAAAAAAAAAAGATGCAGTGGAAAAGAGGGGATCTGGGACGCAAACTCACATCCTCAGGAAGGACATCATCAGGAGAGAAACTTTAAGCACATGATGCGTGGTTCCATTCGAACAAATATATACTATGGAAGAAAGACAACTGTACCCTATGGTAAGTACCATACTAGTCTAACCCCCCCCCCCCCTTCCTTCCCTGACCCCCCCCCCCCCAACCGCACGCACACACACGCACGCACGTGCATATGAAGAAATGCGATATTGTATGCCATGTTAGTGCATGCTGTGCACTAACATGGCATACATGGCATGTAGCTCCGCTAACTATCATAGTTAGCGGAGCTACATGCTATGAGGAGAAATTGAGTACGTATCAGAAACAATGTACTGGATAAAGCTATATTTAAAGAAACACCAATTTTCGCCCTAATACGAGTGACAGCAAATGAATTGCGGTGAAGCCGTGTTAAAAGTCGATTTTGCAGTACCAACATGCTGCAGTACTATGCTGTGCAGCAACGCGTAAGAAAAAGAGCTGCAATAATTCTTCAAAGTATTTCTTCCAAAGCGAGCTATGCCTGGCAATTCCACGTTGAGGTTGTGTACGCGAGAACAACAATCATGAAAGCAGTTGGCGCGCACTTATCTCTTCTCTTGTGCTAGCGCCTGCGTAAGACCATGACAGATTTGGAGGATAAAGGAAGAGAGGGAAAGGAAGAGAGAAAGAAAGAGACAGAGAAAAAGAGAGAAAAACGCACAAGCCAAGCTTCCCTTGCCCCTATATTCCCTGTAAGCGGAGGGCTCCTATATTTTATACTTGCTTGAGGGGGTATGCAATAGCACCATGCGAACGTTAACTATGTTGAGACGGAGAAAGTACCAAAAAAAAAAAAAAAGAACTGGCAACTTCTTACCGCTTAAGACTGAAGCAGCGCTCGGTGACTGTTGAAAGTTCTCTTGCACGTATTTGGGCACGTACGTGCAAAATCCCAGGACGCCGAACCACTTGAAGACGTGGGCACACATCTGTGCCACGAATATCGGGTTCTTGATGAGCCTCTTTGAAGCCTGAAATGCTTCTGCAGAAAAAACAAAAACCAAGTAAAAAAAAAAAACTCAGGTTCGCCGTTAAAAAAAAGACGTTGGGCACGACAAAATTATGAGCCCTTCAAGAAACACTATTCAGAAGATAAGCCACCTGAACGAAACATGTTTCCTGAATACTTGATTCAGACCTTATATAGTTTAGTATCGCAGTTATTAGAACATGTGCTGTACGATTTGCATGTAGCAAAGCATGAGCTTTGAAGTAGCAACAGTACTACATCCCGTAGAGGACGGCTCCAAAAGTCGGACGAGCTGGGGTTCTTTAGCGTACACCTAAATCCAAGTACTCGGGCGTGTGGCGATTAGCCTTCATCGAACCGCAACGGCTGGAATCAAACCCGCCTACTTCGAGTTGGTAGTGGTGTACCGTAATCGCTGTACCACCGCGAACACCGAGAGTTAGCAGTGCATGCCATGTGTTTATAAAGCTTTATTGAGGTCGAACAAGTCATTAAGAGGGACAGGCTTGTCGAAATCCATGGGAAGCAAAGCCTTAGTCGACCGAAGCTGGAGAAGAAGGCAGGCTGGACACTAGGGACATGGAGTTTAAAGCAAATTTTCGCATAAGAACAAACGTTAACAGCTACGCACCCCTTATGCTCATGTCCTTCTCTTCCTCAGTCGGCCTGTCAGTTTCGTCATCGGCCAGGCGCTTGGGAAAGAAGAAGAGCGGCACGGCAAACACCAGCTGGAGGAAGCCTAGAATGACGAAGCCCAGCCACCAGGCTCCTATCCACCGCGGGTCTTCGTCGGCAAATCCTGGGCTGTCTGATATCGCGACAGACAGACAGACAGACAAAGAACTTTTAATGAGGTCCGGAGAAGCGCTGCCCTTAGAGCAGCACTGCGTGCCGCTCCCACGTGGGGACAGGTAGGCCTAGCCTCACCGCCGCATCGTGGGCTCTCTGGACA
This sequence comes from Hyalomma asiaticum, assembly GCA_013339685.2. NCBI lineage: Eukaryota > Metazoa > Arthropoda > Arachnida > Ixodida > Ixodidae > Hyalomma > Hyalomma asiaticum. Next base: position 76,135,863 of record CM023486.1, on the reverse strand, counting down.
GCCTGGACACTCGCGTGGTGAGTGGACATTCACGTGGTGCCACCATTTAATGCCCTCAGCAGTTTCTTGTTGCATTTGAAGTATATACAACTAAGATTCTTTAATCGGTTCTTGTTTTGTTATGTTTGTCGCGGTGGCTCAGTGGTGGCTATCGCGACAAACATAACAAAACAAGAACCCATTAAAAAAACTTTGTTGTATATACTTCAAATGCCACAAGAAACTGCTGAGGACATTAATGGATGGCGGCGATCGTGGTTTTTATGAGCTCGATGCTACAGTAGCTGATCTCGCTGGAAAACGTGTGCAATAAAGGAGTAAAAAAAAGTAAGAAAGAAAGGACAGCCCACTGTCGTGACAATTCATAGAAATGATTACAGAAATGTGGTTGATAGCATAAGGGTCTTGAGGACTGATAGCAGCAAGGTTGATAGTAGTATCACTTTGTATAGCACGCAAGAATGTTTTCAGCAGATGAAAATAAGAACTATGCAGGTACCGTACCAATAACGACCATAGAAAACTTATTTTTAGGTTCTTCCACTAGCTTATCACTTTAAAGAATGATTACTGGGATCCACGGTGTTCAATACGTTAATTAATCCTTACTGTGAAAAAGAGAGATTTTTGTAAATGGTGATATTACAGTACTGATTTTTGTGATTAGCACAGCTTTTCTTCCCGTCAGGTCAGCACACTTACTGGACTCACTAAAACAGAAGGTGGTCGACACTCACAGAATGGTTCTTCGTAGATTGCAAGAATGAGTGCCGAGACGATGAATCCCAAGCAGGGTCCGCAACCTCTAACCACAGTCATGATTGCTGTAAAAAATGCACGTCGTCGCTACAAGGGTTGTTACGCGGACAAGTGTACTGTTGCACAATGCTATATATGTACCTGATTAGTAAAAGAGATGAAAAAACAAAAAAACTCCTTAACTACCAAAAGAAGAGGCGTGCAGGACACGGACACAAGTAGAGCAGTGAACACCACGTGGTGTTCACTGCTCTCCTTGTGTCCGTGTCCTTGCACGCCTCTTCTTTTGGTCCTTTTCTGTCCTTTTGATCCTTAACTACGCTCTATCAGAAATTATTTTCGTTTTTATTCGTTCCAGAGAAAGACGCATGGTAATTGCTACTCTTGTAGTTTGTGTTACTGTATCGTCACCGAAACATTCGAATGTAAGTTTTGTGCTGCCTTCTGAGTGAAACAATGCATAACTTATAGAATTCCAGGAAAGACAAAGTTATACTAAAAGCTTTTGATGCATTTTAGCATGATGTGTGAAAGAACAGTTTAAAAGTAACGAGAAGCCCTCCGCCAGCTTCACTACGTGGGACCCGGGTCAATAATGTTCGTGTACTAGTAGTGTTGGTAACAGGTCCGTTAGCCTTCCACCGCTTATCTATCGAAAGTGTCCTTTGTTTCACTGATTAGCATTCACAGCATAAATTAAGCGATGCACGTTGCACCAAGGTAGCCATGGGCTTGTTTCTGTTGCCTGCCCCTTTACGACTGCTTTTACTCAACGCGCTTAGCAGCGTGGTGAGCGCCAGAGATGGATGCGCCTCCCACATCAGCCGCTGTTCCGAGGTCTCACTAGCGATATCGCGCCACTATGCCGTTACTGAGTTCCGCCGGCATCCGTAGTGCTGGGGTGGCTAGAATACTACGCACCGGCGACGCGAGCGCGAGCCGCAAGGTACCTCGACGGTACCTTTGGTTGGCCCTCCGGCGATTTTTACGTCAGCCGGGAAAGCTAATCACATCGCTCGTTGCGTGCCCATTGCACGGCCCTCGGGCAAGGGCGGTTAAAAACTCTTTCGGTTGAGTCGCGTCGACCTGTGTTAGATGCGCACATTTAAACCTTGCAGTAAATTACGCATTCAACGCAGAGCGCTGATACTGGTCTGCTAGAGATCAGGAGTACGTGACCTATCAACGCAATGCATTTGTGCGAAATCACCGAGACCGCTTTAGGGTCCCTTTAAGTATGCCAACCTCGCATATCTTCTAATGTTCTCTGACAAAAGTATTGGGCAAGATTAGGAAAAATGTGAAAACTTCATAAACTTGATAAACCATGATAGCGTCCTCCTCATCGGACGAAGACGTAAACGTACTCCGTGCCAGTTCAAAATTATTTCGAGCAGCTGCGTGGGCGACATAAATAACTGGATATTTTGTTGGGACCTACAGGGAAGCTCGCAATATAGCCATACAATAAGAAAAATACTTTCTATGGAGAAGTTGGGCAGGGCAGCGTTGGCACCATGACTCACTCACTCACTCACTCACTCACTCACTCACTCACTCACTCACTCACTCACTCACTCACTCACTCACTCACTCACTCACTCACTCACTCACTCACTCACTCACTCACTCACTCACTCACTCACTCACTCACTCACTCACTCACTCACTCACTCAGTAAATGTAAGCAAGCTCCTCCCTCTCTCACCCATATAAACAGCCGAGTGCTTCCTTTTAATGAGATCGTCAAGGTAAGCCGTGCCGGCGGAGTAGTAGACGGCGGTGCCAATGCCAGTAAGGAAATTGCAGCTGACGAGAAGCAGCAGGGCAGGAAGCGTCTCCGTCTTGCGGGACTGCTCGCAGTTGAGCTGCTGGAAGCGACGCTCCTCTTCCTGATCGTGGCAGAAGTGATTCAGATCAGACTCGACTTCGGGGTCCGTCATGCTGAACGCTTCGTCCGCCTTGCCGAACAACCAGTACGGTAGCGAGGCGAGCAGGCACGATGCGCCCATCAGTACGGCAGCGGCTCCCACCCACCTGCAAAACAACGATTCCGTCTGCGGAAATTGAAGCGCATTTACCACGCGGTGGCACAACTAGGGGAAGACCCAGGGCAGCCTGAATTAAACGGGGAAAGTCTCGTCGGAACGGGCAAACAGGTGGCGCAGGGCAGGGTTACTCACTGCTCACTCATTTTTTTCAGCACTGATGTGTCGACTCTTCCAGGGCAGGGCAGGCGCACCTTACCTACACTTTCCGAATGAATGAATGAATGAATGAATGAATGAATGAATGAATGAATGAATGAATGATGAATGTGAGTGAGTGAGTGAGTGAGTGAGTGAGTGAGTGAGTGAGTGAGTGAGTGAGTGAGTGAGTGAGTGAGTGAGTGAGTGAGTGAATTGCTTTTTCTGATGCTAAGGTCAAATATAAATTTAGCAATCGTACCTGTGAGACACGTATCCGTTGAGGGCTCGTGTTCGCCAATTATGCGTAAGTTACACGCCGAAAGTGACAGAGCTTATGTAATAAGCAGTATTCTAGCCACAAGAATTCTTTGAGAAGACAGGCTGTGTTATACACGACAGTACTTTTTGCAGACTGTTGCTGAACAACGTGCCAAAATTTCAGCATTCTCCGGACGTTCTCCTAATTAAGAGGCATATGCGCTACGGGAGCTCTGCCGTTTTCTTGCTTCAAGACAATAGCAGACATCAATTCAGCCCCGTATTGCATTTAATGGGTCAAATTCACGAATGATTCTATTCATAACAGCAGGCCGCCGACCACTACCTTTACTATCCTGTCCAATTTCGCAATGGCTCTTACGTTCAGTGGACGCTCGATAACTGTGTCGCGAATACGTTAATTTCAAGCCCCCCTCCCCCTTCTTCATTGCTTTTATTTTGTAGACTTCGCTAGTATTTTCCTTTTGTCGATATAAAGAATTCTTAAGGTCAGATATGCTAGATTTGAAACAAAGATACATACATCAGCACTCACCTGGGCCTGTGCCTTTTGGGGCTGTAAGTGCCGATGAAGACACCAAGAAGGATGGGGCCGAAGTTGTCCGCGAAGAAGACAAAGCCCGCCGTGCGACTTCCGTAGGCAAACCGCCTCTCTAGCGTCGTGTTGACGCCGATGAGGTAGGAGTAGTAACATCCTTGCAGGATGCCGAGCGCCGAGAACGAGATCATGTAGCACACCGGCTTAGTGAAGAAGTCCAGGAACGACTGCCACGCTCCTTTCTTCTCTGCCGGCTTGGAGCTGCCTCTGTGCTCCTCCGTTGCTGGTGCCATGACTCAGCCGGCTTCGGAGGTGAGGCGGGGACCGTTATATATTGGTACTTTTTGTTGTTTCTTCGAAGTGATAATTCTCTTGCTCACGTTTCCCCTGTTGCGCAGGGCAAATGACAGCGGCTGCATAAGAAACAGGGAAGAGGAGGAAAACGGTGACTGTTAATCCAAAAATAGAAGGATAAATAATAAACAGCAAGGGATCACAAAAAAATGCATCATTATACACGTTTTCCAAAGTTGATTGTAGTGAAAGTCTATAAGCCATAACTCCACAAATTGCAACAACTGAGCTTTATTGTTTGCCGGTATATCTCAGTTCAAGTGTTCATGTAATGTGGAAGAAGTATCGAGTTCTCGGATCCGTGCCATGCTGTGCACATGTGAAAAAAGTGTGTCTCTGGGTACTTATTGCAATATCATGCTGACCCAGAACATTTGACCTCTATACAGACTTGGTCAAACTAGAAGGCGCTGTTGCGAGTTGCGGGAACTGCGCGGCCCTGTGGAAACGATCATACACGTTCTGTTTGAAAGCGTGCAGTTGTAAAAAGGGCATTGATCCAGGCGCTTTCACTTTAGATCTCATATTAGGTCTTTGGCACGCTCCCTCACTGCAATGGCAAGCCCTCGATTACATATTTCGTCAGCTTCAATCTGCTGGCTTTCTCTCGAAACAATAGCTCTTATACGAACAACACGCGCCGCCCCGCTGGTCTATATAGTGGCCATGGCAATCGGCTGCCGACCCGAAGGTCGCGAGATCGAATCCTTGCCGCGGCGGCCACGTTTCGATGGAGGCGAAAATGCCAGAGGCCCGTGTACTGTGCGTTGTCAGTGCACGTTAAAGAACCCCAGGTGGTCAAAATTTCCGGAGCCTTCCACTACGGCGTCCCTCATAATAATAGCTCGTTTCGGGACGTTAAACACGAGAAATGTAATATTCGAACAAGACGTGCATCTTAGAAAAAGGTAGCAGTGAAATCAAGACTAGTCATGTATTCGGACAGCCTGCCACAGTGGTGCTGTGGTTATGGTGCTTGGCTGCTGGCCAGGAAGACGCAGGTTCGATGCCTTGCGGTGGTCGCATATTCGATGGAGGCGAGAGTGGTAGAAGCCCGCGTAAGGAAGGTGGTGGTTTTGGAACGGAGAACCCCAACAGTTATCGTATAAAACTATACGTACATACTATAAAAAGGCCACAGTGAAATCAAGGTGAGCCGTGTACTCAGACAAGAACGTAGTTTTCTTTCTGCCCTGCTTTTTGTTGTCCTTGTGCTTCCCCTCTCTTGGAGTAGAATGTATTTGAATATACACCTATCCAAGCAAGCATCTCCACATTTAAACGAAGATCTCTCTATTCTGCCCTCTGTAAAATAACCTACGTGACAGTCCTCGATAAAAGTGAATAACCTGAAATGAGGTTACACGCTTTGCTCGAGCTCATCGAACTTGGCACAGTTCCAAAGGACTCTGTCAGATTATTGCCTCCGGGGCATGGTAGCAGGTCAGTACATAAGCGTTTTTAGATATCTCTTCAATACGGCGCCCCGAGGCGACTCCCTTGAGATACACTTTGTGTGTCTGAGGTCGAAGAAAGGCTGACGGATGCTTCATAGTTGCTTCTGTAGAGAACGACATATCTTTTGTACGTTCTGAGAACGTTCTTGCAGCGGCACGACGAACGTAAACTGTCCTTGGCGGTACGACTATAGTGCCTTTTTGCAGCCATTAGATGCACTTAGGGAAGATATTGGGGTCACTGTGCTAAAGGCAAGGTTCAGCATTGCCTCGCAGCCACACGTCCCGCCGAATGTAGAGAAACAAAATACAGCACAGCTGCACAAGGAGACACCCTCGAAGCAAAGTGGCGCCGGCGTCGACAACTGTATCGCTCGTCCAGGTACGCTTGTTGCGGTTGATGCCAGTAGAGCACATTTTACGAGTGCTACTTCGTTCGGGGCCGGGATTCGGATGGGGCTTGGAGTGGACGGTAGTACAATAGCTAATAACAGTACATTTTCTTTTTTTCGAAGGAAATCTCGAAGCAACACATTAGTGCTTACACTAAGCGCGCGTCAAGCAGACTATTTTACGCATATGATCTACTATCTAACACAGTGGTTGAACCATTATGCCTAAGGGAACGGTTTCGAAATAAAAAAAAAAACCGAAACAAAACACAGTGGTTGTTAACATGTGCTCTCGAGCAGCTGAAATAAATTTCAAGATACTTCATAAAATTTATAATCATCAGACGCCGGCACCCACTTTGGGTGAAGTTCTGTGAAATTTTTCGTAGAAAAACAGCAGCGTTTGTTTGTTTTATCCTTTGGCTTCGTGGTAAGAAGAGATAAGAGGGCACAGTCTACCTCAATGCGGATTTTCTCCATTTTTCTACAAAATTTCCGGATACAGAGAACAGTATCACAGCTGGGCAATGCTTACTTAAGAACTACTGGCACCCTCTCGCTTAAGTGGTACAAGCACCACCCAGCCCAGCTGACACTGAGTTGTGCACTCGACGGAGCGGACAGTAAGGATTGACGTTTAATGAGAGAGAGGAGAAAACTGAACGAGCGAGACCGCACTTATTGTTTACATTTGGAAATAAAGACAGTAACGCTTCGCTGAAATGCGTTCAATGCAGCTGCTGTCTAGCATGAGCATCGCGCGTCATTATAGGTACCATGATAAGTCAAAGGCGCTACTTAGTTTGGCATTGCGTGAGTGTGGTACGCGAAAGGATCGTCAATATAATTAGCTTCGAATAAAAAAAAAACGAAATTCCAGAGAGTAGGAATAATGTAGAAGGCGTCAGACCCTATCTAAACTAAGACAGTCATATAGCGATCTGCAACCGGCACCCATATTTCGATAAACAGATAACACCTTTAGAAAATATCATGCATGCCCTTGTGGCGCATAAAAATCTTCTCTCTTGCCTAATGTTTGCTCTCTCACTGTGCTTCTATCAGCTGAAAAACCATTTGGCGTCTCATCACGATCACTTACATTACGGAGGCTCCAGTCGGGTCCATTCGAAGTACGGTCAGGGCGTCTCAACAGCCTAGTGCCGATATTTCCACATCGATTATCTGCACAAAACGAGATACGCTATTGTGCCGTCTGCGGGACAGGGCGCGCCGAAAAAGAAAAACACGCTCGGAGTCCCGGTCGAAGCACTCGAGCAGAACGGAACCTTTATCGGTTCACCCCACGAGATAACAACGCTTGCCTCTGATCTGGTCTGACGCACGCCTGTCTCTCGTGATGGGGCTTGATCTCTCGTCTCTTCAGGTCGACGCGACGAATCGCAAAACAACTACGTTGGTCTTCACTCAGTATAAAGTGAGACGTAAACGACACATCCCGCGGAAGACTGCTCAGTGCGCTCTGCAGAAACTAGGATAAATCGCTTGTGTGGGGGGCTACGTTCGAACAATTAACAGTCTGAAGTTTTCGTGAAGGGAGGGATCTTCTGAATTTTTGCCGCTCTTGGTTGTTGATTAATAGGCGAAGAAAAAGGAAAACGTATATAGGCCACGATAGGAGCTGCTATCCCAAACCACAGCTGGGAAGTTATAATTATCCATGTTTGAATTCGCGCAGCCATGACAAGTGACCCTTTTGCGCAGGCGTGGATGAAAATGCTCATGTAAATGGTTCAATAGAACCACAGTTACGCGCGTAACATATGAATGTTATCTTTGAAAGAGTGCTGACGTCAAAGAGGCAGTCCACATAGTGGCGGTGAAATTTTGTATGAAAACTAGACCTTTCGAGTGAGGTGCCGAAGAACATCGAATAGGAAAATATTTTTTAGTTCTACGTATTGGGATCCAGTAAGGGTCCCTTGTTCACGAAGAAGCGAAAGTACGGGATGAACTTTCGCTTTACGGTCGAACACGGATGTATCGAACCCACATATGACGAATTATTTTGTATGTGAAGCAGCTGTAGAACTCCCTGAACATTTCTCTATAGGATGTCTGTTTTGATATATCGAAATATTTATATGTCGAACTTTTTTGGTATCTTATGTCTGTGTTAGAGTGCATTTCGCTTACCTTCTCATGTATTTATACACCTAGCAGCAACATACTTAGAGGACTGCGTTCTGCTCTTTCACTTTATTACAAGTGAGGGATTCGTCCGTATTCCGAAGCGTCAAATTAAAAAAAATCTAAATTTTTTTTGTCCTGCACTTCACAAATGTGCCTTTTTAACAGTAGTCGCTCCTCGCTAGACTAAATTTTATCGTGGAACCCATGACTGAGTAAGACCTGTGCAGTGACGACCCAGTCACAAAAGCACTAGCAGGTCTAATAATGAGGATGACCTACAAGAGCTATCCTATAACCGACAGGTGAACTTTGCTCCTCCGGGTGAGGTATGATACGGTATAACCGAGAGCAGCTGCGGATGACATCTGTAGTGATATACTGCTACTGTACTGGATGTCCCAAGTCGTTTGTCAAGCCTGCTATACACCCTGTAATAATACACGCTCCCCCAACCACTTTACGTGTATGCATCACACGACGATCTCTTGTGTTTCAGATGGGCAACAAGAAGATGCACTAGTTATCATTGACTATGATGTTATGGTTGCATCGCGCAACAAGTTAAGAAAGGACGTTAAATGGCACTCCCACTGACCTGTCTCTTGTTCACTTGTTGCGCCAAGCGACCCTAACATCAAGATCAATGTAACATGAACTGACTAGCCGAACAAGTTCTATTAGAAGCACTAGTGTCGCCACCAGTCAGATCAGGACAATCTGAAAGGTGAGCCTCTACGAGCATACAGTACGAGACGTGAGACATACAGTGTGAACTTGAGCGTCTTTCAATTTTTTTCGCCTCTGGAGGTCTTGCCGTGCATAAATGGAATTCCAAAGCTAAGATGCCCAGACTAAATGCAAAATTCTTCGCTGTGTTTTATTTGAATACGGTGACCCCCACTGTGGGAATTTCGACTACCTAGCTTTCTTTACCGCGCACTGAAAACGTACAGTACACGGGCTACCAGCATTATCGCCTTCACCTAAAATGCGATTGCATTTTAGGTGAACTCGCCTGCTGTCCCGAGTTCTTCGGGACAGCAGGCGAGCACCGAAACCACTGTGATACCACTGCGGACCGGACTATCTTATATGCGTGAAGTTAGGAAAAATTATTTTTTGAAGCCTACAAAATCAGTCTGAACTACCCAGTATTTCCCTTTATCTCTTGTAGCGCGTACGAACACGGGTCGTCATTAACGGCGCCCCGCCACGATGGTCTAGTGGCTGTGACACTCGGCTGCTGATACGCAGGTTGCAGGATCAAATCTCGGCCGCGGCGGCTGCATTTCGATGGAGGCGAAATGTTGAGGCCCGTGTACTGTGCGATGTCAGTGCGTGTAAAAGAACCCGAGGTGGTCGAAATTTCCGGAGCCCTCCACTACGGCGTCTCTCATAATCATAGCTCGTTTGGGGACGTAAGACCACAGGAATTATTATTATTCTTCATTAACGACTTTACGTGAAATGGTTCTCCTTAGAAAAAAGAAAAGATGGCTGAACAAGTAACCTGCTACATTACCAAAATGTTGTAACATAATCACGCAGTTGCACTAATTTGATAAGGCTTGCACGGTGATCTGCGTTTGCCATATCAGAAGCGACTACGTCGAGGCAACGTCACTTCGGGACGCTTTTTCCTTTACTTTTGCTACACGAACTACATACGCGCAGTTATCTCGCCTTAATGGCCGCAATTTATGCTATCACACTTCCACGATACAGCCAGTTCTCGTACGTTTTCTCTGATAGTGCTCCCTCAATCCGTGTATAGTGCAACTCCCCGAGGAGTGCCGTACCGAGAATTCGTTCCCAGCATGCGGAGTGATGTTCCTCTTGAATTATATTTCTTTTTTTGGATCAACGACTACCTCTTCACCTACATTTCTATATGTGTGCTTTATAGAACTTTGCAATTGTCTTTTTTGACTAATGTGTAATTCTTACTGTGGTCATTCAATCCGTCATATGTATTATGTTCTCCACTTGCTGCCACCATGTTGTACAGAGGGCTATGAGCTTCTCAAGCTGTTTTATAGGAGCTTTTATAAGAGCATAATGCATACACTAAGAAATCAATTTTCTTTTACATCCATTTCATTTTTACAACGATACTTTCAGAAACCCACTTTATAGCTGCACATCCACCTCTTAAGAACACCACAGTTCCGTCAGTACATAGAATAAAACAAAATCTCACAAGAAGCTTATAGCCAAGCTTACGTTGACGTAAAACCACACTTGGCCCATAACCGCGCGGGTGTGCGCGGGTGTGCGCGGCACGTGGTCTCAATGTCACTGCTTCATACGCGTATGTGCTACACGTGATCGGGTATGTGGATTTCCATTGCGCCTCGTGGCTTTATGTAGTATGAGCGGTATTTCTACCGTTCGTGTAAGGACACTCTCAAATGAGACGACTAATGCTTCCGCCTTAAAAAAAAAAAGCAGTCAGCCTACTTTTGCGGCAGCGGAGGAGAGCATAACCGTGACCTCGCCCTTCTGCTTTCATCGGAGCGCAGGGAGTATAATGTCGTTTGATGCTATAGCGCCGTAAAAAAAGAAACTGCATCAAGCAGTGGTTACGTCAACACTATGATTGACGGGCTGCAGGAAATGAAGCACAGAGCAATGCAAAGAGCAACAGACTATGCACATCGGCTGAGTAAGTAAATGGAAAGACAACCTTATGGCGCACCAAGCAATATCAGACCACAGTGAACGCCAGAAAAGCAGCACCATTTCAACAATAAAACGCGGTTTTCAGGTTTTCACTTGCTTCATCAATCGATGAACAGATCGCTAAAAACGATGCAGAACAGGGAATGTCGCAGGAGCCAAGGTTTCGACAAATGGACCTGTCTTCGTCAGGACGGCGACTGTGGGAATGTCTCAGAGGCCAATGTTTCGACAAGTGGACTTGTCTTCGTCAAGACGGCTACAGTCGCCGTCCTGACGAAGACAAGTCCACTTGTGGAAAGGTTGACTCCTGCGACATTCGCTGTTATACATCGTTTCTAGCGATCTTTTCATCGATTCAAGCTTCCATCTTCCCCCGAGGTTCTCTTCTAGTTTGCTTCACCAAGTAATGCATAATGTGGCTCTTAATATACAAGCTCTGCGCTTGAGTTGATGGAGTGTGCAATAGGATGTTATGGGAAGCACACTCAATGTATATAGTGCGGCAAGGTGTAAGATATTTCCCTCTATTTTAATGCAAAATGAGCAGGGCAGTCGGCGCTAATAGAACCACGCCTTCACAGTCGCCTTCGTAGAACAAGGTCCGCGTGAAAACTTCAATTTACAACTTTGTCGTCAAAGTACCGCAGCACCCGTTAGAGTTGCACCTGTATACTTTAAAAGAAAAATTAACACGCTGCATTTGGTATACAACAGTATAGTCGAGATCACAGTAAAGCTCACCTTTCCATGCCGAACCTGGGGAGCGTGTGTGAACGTTCCGAGATATGCCCCATTCTGCACAGAGGTACCTGCAGAAATATGCCGTCTTCGTGAAAGTACTACGCTGAGCTCTCGTCGGCAGGAGAGCTTAGAGGGCTTTACGGCACGTTGCACAATAGTCGCCTAGTAACGCCGCTCTTTAACTCTTCCGTATTTGGGCAATACGCAGGAACTTTTGAGCCAGAGGGACCAAAGTGTTCTGAGGCTGCAGGAGGAATAGTTGCGCCCTTAAGATACAAGGCCTAATTGCGGTGTCCGTACGGCCAAGGCGCGATAAGTGCTGTGAGCGTTATCAAGGCTTATTGCTTACCCAAGATGTCTTTGCGTAGAACAAGTGGCCGCAATCTGGCATTTCTTTACGGCAGCCATGTTTGCGCAAGCGTTAAATGCGCAGGCCTTCTCGCACGCCCGAGAAACGGGGACGAAGAGGGAAAAAAAAAAAGAAAGAAAAAGAAAGCTTTAGGTGACCTTAATGTTCCATTTAAGCGTTTGTAGTGGCACTAGCCTCTACACTCTTAAAAATGCAGTTAGTAAAAGGCTACTAACTTCCCGAGTAGGTTACTGTCTTCTTGGTTGCCCGGTTAGCCAGATTTTCGAAGCTAGTTAAACGCTGCATTTACTAGCCGGAGACGTTTCTTAGTGTTTTTAACTTGGTATTAACCTCCCTACCTTTCTGTTTTCCTCTTCCTTCCTTCCTTAACTTGGTAACTAGTAAGCCATTCCTATGTTGTAAGATGCTTCCTAGATGGGTGCACCTTAATAGTAACCACCGTAACCTGTAGTTACAATAATAGTTTGTTCATTATGTTTGAATAACAATATTGTGAGACATCATGACACGCATGTACGCAAACAGTAAGCCATGAGAATCTAGGTTCGGAATGTGCACTACTCCCCTAAATTCATGGCTTCTCACCGGTACAACGTGTGCTGCCCTAAACTAGGGAATATATCTTTGAGGTTGCTGTTAGACTAGATGCGCTTAGAAGTCTTGGTGTTCTGAATATGTATGCGTGTTCTCGTCTATCGTTTGTTGATGTCTCTACGTGCATTCTTACTTGCGTAGCAAGTAAGAATGCACAGTACTCAGCGAATGAAGCGCGATACTCAGACGGCACGGCTGCGGATACTTTTCTCGTCATAACTTCACGCTGGTGCACGGAGCTGGGTCCGTATTCACAAGAACTTACGATAAAAATGTTCGTAAGAGAGAAAGAGACAGAACGAGAGTGAGAGAGGTAAAGGTAAGATGGGGAGAAAATTTCAGCCAATCCCAATGCTGGCATATCATTACAAAAGCTGGTAAGCCAATGGCAAAATGGACTTACGAAAGAGAAGTTTTGTGAATTCGGCCCCTGATTCGTTGTAAAAAAGAGCGAGGCACTTCTTGAAGCATTGTGCTCGGTCCAGTAGTAGAAAATGCGCCAGCCATCACGCGAGCAGAATAGATCGCCTTTCACTAGCCGAGCACTGTAAGAGCGATGTCTCTACGAACATTATTACTTGCTATGCAACATACTATATGTACATTCTACATAGAGACATACGTTATTACTTGCGTATCAAGGAAGAGTGTACGTAGAGACACACAGCACATGCTAAATGCACAGCACCGTGATAGTTGATTTAGTGCAATGAGCTGACGAAATTACCAGGTTGTAATTGTATCAAGTAATTAACGACTGTAATTAGCAACTAATTACTGTATTTGGGGCCTGCAGTTTGGCTTTTTTTGTTCTTTTTGTAACAGGACCGGCTTGGCATGGAAATTTCAAACAGTACGTGCAAACCATCTTGCCGGAAATGCATCATTACGCAATCGCATTTTACAAGCGCTTACAACTGTACTAACAGGGTAGATAATATTGCTACGAACGCTTACCAACATGTAGTTAGTACTTTCTACGAACTATTTTACTAAGGTGTTCTAGGGCCACCGGATCGAATCCCGGCCGCGGCGGCGGAATTTCGACGGAGGCCCGTGTGCTGTGCGATGTCAGTGCACGCTAAGAACCCCAGGTGGTGGTCGAAATTCCCGGAGCTCTCGGCTACGGTGCCTTTCACAATCATATTGCGGCTTTTGGAACGTAAAACCCCAGAAATCAAATCCTTTTACTCAGATGGTGAACTTGAATTAGTACTTTTCACTAACATAAGCAGGTATATTGAATTTCATTACTCACACTTTCCCTACCCGCAAATATTAAGAAGGTGGTAAGTACTATGAAGGTAAGAAGGTAGTGGGTTGTGGGACTATAGCAGATGTTAATAATTTTTCAGTGAATACGCCTACCTCTTTTTTAAGAGCGTAGACTTTGGTGAACTATGACTACCACTGACTGGGGAATCCTTTGAAGGGCACTAATTTTCATTGATTACTTTTATGGTTGCTATACAAAACCTCCGCTCTATCACACAAAACGCTTATAACATTCCTTTTGACTTTATGTTTATTATTTTGTTTATACTTTATTAATCTTTCCTTTAATTTCGTACCCGGTCTTCTTAGGTAGTGAATTTCTCCTGCACAAGAAACAAGCATTTGCTACTCGTCCCACTAAAATGTTAACAAGAGTGAAAATGAGCGCGGCTACGTCTATGGAGTCACAAGATGCGCAAGTGCGCGCGACGTCTGCTGCTATTAATCATAGCTTTTTACTATGGGCTCAGCCTTTTTTCTTAACCGTATAACCTTGCCAACTGAGGTCTCCAAATAAGAAGGAACAGTGTTCCCATTTGGTTGATCTTACATGCAATGCAGCATGTCAAACAAAACAACAAAAAACAAACAAATGCAGCTGATCTTACAAATAGCACTGTAGCACATTTTTATAAGCAGGAAGACATCACGATGCGGGTAGAAACGTCCCATCTTTACGGCATGCACGAGAATCTCATAATAACGAAGAAAAAAAAGAAATGAGCGATATGGCGCAATGGCAGCGATCGTCGCCAAGTGACGATAGCTACACCAACGTCAGTAAGTCAGAAAGTTCATCGACTTTCGGCGTGTCTTCTTATCATCTAGCTTCGAGCGCTTCACGCGCAGAGGCTTCAGAGTCTCTCGAAAGGCCCTTTTAAGTTCCTCGCCGGCCGAACTACGCCTGCGATCCGGCACCCGGACCTGGCAAGCGCCCGTCCCGGGCTCGTCGGGAAGGTAGGCGCCCGCTATCACGAAAAACGCTAAAGCCGCAGCTGCTAGTGAGAGACCGTTGCCCAAATGCCACTTCGGCCCGATGAGAACGGTGCTCATCTGCGCTAACGTGTCGCCCACGCGGTTGGAGATGACAGCGATGGCCGCGGCCGCGCAGTGTGTCGTGGTGGGGTACAGAAGGATGGTCAACACGCAGAAATTCGAGAGGGTGCAGTACCCGCTCACTTTCGTAACGACGATGAACACGTTGCGTAGGAACGTCTCGTCTTCCACGGAAGTGGCCGTGAGGGCGGCCAAGGAGGCGCTGAAGACAAGCCCGTTGACGACGACGGTGCTCTTGGGACCGATACGGCGCACCCAGCGTGCACACAAGAGGCACCCGCAGAGGCACGCCACAGGGACGATAACCTTGACCGGGCCACTCACAGGTATTCCGTCGGTGGTGACGTAGCTGTCGTGAGCGTAGCCGAACGCCACCCACATGTAGACAATCAGGATGGTACGGCGTCTCAGGCGCGTGCTGCAGGCGTTGCTCTGTTCTACCGTCTCGGTCGCATCCGGCGACTGCCTCCTAAGCTGCAGGGCGAACAGTTCGCGGCAGCGAGTCGCGGCCACTCCGTTAATCTTCGCCAGGTGCAGCGATACTCGTTCGGCCTCTGCAGCACGGCCGGTCGCCACGAGCCAGCTGGGAGATTCCTCCACGGTGAAGTACAGCGCGACCATCAGGAACGTCGGCACCATGAGGATTAGCTGAACCGTAGCCCAACCGCTCTTGAGCGCTTCCGCGGTCGCCAGCGCACTGTCGGTGATGACCACTATGACCACGATAAAGCCGATGCAGTACAAGGGCGCCTGGCTCGGCGGGCTCACTTCCCAAAAGATCGAAAACAGCGGCGGCACGGCGCTGCTCGTCGCCGCCGACACGACGGCGCGGACGGCGACGAAGATGTGGAAGCCGTTCGGGAGGCTGCTGGCGACGCCCGTTATGATTATCACCGGGATGGTGCCGAAAACGATCAACTTGCGACCCGCGCGATCCGCCAGCCTCGACACCAGCGGCGTCGAGACGATGCAGGCCGCGGCGTAGACGAGCCTCGCTAGCGAGATGAGCCACGCACGGCCGCAGACAAGCGCCCACTGGCTGACCGCGTTGTTCCCGTACTTGTCCAGATCGAACTCCCACGAAGTGCAGGGAACGACGCGGTTGTTCGCGCCGCCGAACGGAGCTTCGCGTACAGGTGCAGCGGCTGTACTCGCCGTTCTCGTCGACGGGAATGGCCAGCTCCTTCCACTGCTTTACGCTGAGGTTGGCGAATGCCTCGGGCCGTCGGCACCAGTGGTCCATGACGCCAGCAGTGATCCTGAAGCTTTCGTAGTGTAGTATGTATGCCGCCGCCGCGATCGCAACGTTGAGCAGGCTCGCGAGCTGGAAGCGACCGTTGCCGAACGGAGGATCGTCGCCGCATGTCCATTCGGCCTTTCTTAGACTCCCAGAGCTCCTTTCAATGGCCAAGCTGGCGTGGCAGGTGCGGACGTTCAGCTGAGACATCCCGTTTCCTTGCCTGATCATCTTCTTCTGACCCGGATGAAACACGCGTGGCGCATGCAAGGTTGTCTTCTTTTAGCGGTGGCACGTGATTCCATGTCCATTGGCGCTCTGGAAAGGCCATCTCTCGGCCACCTCGTAGTTAATTTACAGCATTAAAGGTTACGGACTTATTCCAACGGATAATATGAGTGGCGGTGTTGTCCGCCAGTGTGGGTGTCTAGCTCCCATCGCGCACAATGAGAAAGTTTAAGCTGGGACTGCGGCACAATTTCTTATGTTCAAACAATGAGAATTTCAGAAGCGTCCTTCAGTGGACCGTAGATTCGTATGTGCAGCTATATACTTGCTAACGTTGTGAGGCACATGCATAAGATTGCATGAGACGGGACGCAATGGGAATTGCACAGCGAGTGAGTGCCTCAGAGCTGCCCGGCCATGGCGAAATGCTAGGCCATAATATGTAGCCATTAAAGTACTGGTTTTTGTTCTCTTCACAATTCTCCATCCAAACAGTGAAACAAACCGCACGCAAAGAAGAAGAAGAAGAAGAAGAAGAAGAAGAAGAAGAAGACAAGGAAAAAAGAACCCTTCCGAACAGTTACGGATTGTTATTTTTTTCTTTCCGAAACGAAGCCGGTACGAAACTTTCGTCTTGCAAACGAAACAAAAAACGAAACGAAAAAACATTTCGTTCTGACAGCCTGGCAGCAACATCAACAACCCTGCGTAATATAGCTTCACGTGTCCCTCCATATCAATTTTACAATGGGTTCCAAAACAAAGCCTTACGTTCTAAAACAATGGGCTGTTCCAGAACCCTTCATGAACCGTCCGATCACACTTTTCTCTGGTCCTTAAACGTGGTCACTTTAAAGCCGCCCAGACTTACGGGATAAGCGACGATATTATTAGCCTGGCCATAGGTTTCACTGTGATCCCTCTCCCTTAAATGACGGTCATGAAACTTGTTTCCGCGATCTTGGTATGAGAGAATGTGGGCTTTCTTTTTATGAAAAACATCGTGCCCATAGGGTCGAACTGAACATTCCGCGTAATTTACGTTTCGGCTCACAAAGCACACCTGATTGCTTTTTCTGACGAGTTCATTTTTAGCTTTTACAACGGGTTCATATTAAACAAGCACTTTCTGTGCTATGTACCTGCCGTGAGCGCCTAGAGCACTACGACAAAACTTGTCTGGTTAAAAGAGCACGTTATTTGATTTTCACTGAAATATAAGCTGAATTGTTAATAAAATTACCACATGGTGTAAACTGCCTCTCAGTGTGGACCAAACTATACATTTTATCATAGCCATAATTTTTTTCCTTTTTGCGTACATTTTACAGACTTAAACGGTTACAAAATAACTCTAGCATGGCTTAATAGCTTTCTTCAAGTTCACATCACTTAAACCATCTCTGATACGTGGAACCATCGTACCGGAAAAAATAAGCAAGCACAGAGCGATTCGGTAAAGTTTCCGAAGACGAATGTGGCAGAAAAATAGCGAGAATTTTACTGGGCCTAAAACGTGCTAAACTAACCAATTTCCTTACCCTATTGAGCAAATTTGGTACTGGCCCAGTGAATGGTGCTCTCAAAATATATTGCCTTTTGATGTCGGCTCAGATAACGTTCTGCATAATTTGAAAGCCTCCCTCGTGGACAAAAATATGTCTGAAATATACAGCGACTGTCTGTTTCTGGTGCAGTAAATAAGCACGATTTTCTGTTTTCGGAAACGTATGAGGCGAGCGCAAAAATGGCTGAGTCGTTTGGCGTGGAACGGCCCTTATATGAGTGGTCTCTGCAAGCTTGCACGTATTTGGATCGTACTGGAAACAAAACTGTCCTGTCTTGTAAAAAAAAAAAAAAATCGAAAGCAACACTTCTCTACATCTCTTTTGCCCCGCTTGCTGCGCTAATAATGCTAAGCGGCCTCAAAACCAACTTACAATTCATTTGAAGCGTTTATGCCAAGCAAAATATACTTGGCAAAAGTCTGCGTTGGAGAACTCAACACTATAGTAATATAAATATGAAGTATTTTCCTTCCAACAGTTAATGTGGTGTCTCCCAAGAAGGAAATGCTCTGATGTATACTTAGGACAATACTACTAACGGATTTGTAAGACGGGATGACATTTCGATACATCAGCTTCAATAAATACAGAAATCATAGTATCTACATTCATCGTTTAAAATCAGTCAGAGATAACTAAAATGCGCCCTAATAGTTTCTCTAGATATTTTTCAGAATATGAAATCCAGGAACCGAGACCAACCAACAAGCAACCATAGGAGTGCAGTCAAGACAGTATTCAAGGAAGGCTTCATAAGGACATTCATGTTTTTTTTTTATTTCGTAACTTTCAATTGTATATTTTCTTCTCTGCTCCCTGGGCCGTGCTTGCTGAGTATCTTTCCTACCAGCCTTCTTTTTTGTCTTTTAGCTTTTAACTTCTATGTTATTATCATTTGAGTATGTTTCTTTGGTTTTTCTTATTTTATCTTCAACTCCCGTTATACATAGTTGCACGGGAAAGTGTACATATTTTTATGATCTTTATTTTTTCAATTACTCCGCTTTAAGGCAACTCCGTTATATGAACAGATGCCGTGTCATTGGCCCTTGTTTAGTCACACGCGACCGAAATGAACCGTCAGCGAAAATGCTTCTTGACTTACAGCGTGAACGAAGGCCTTGTGCGACGCCTTGTCTAGATAATACCTAGCGGCCGTGCCAACTCCGACAGCAAGGCTTCGTGGAGCCGCAGGTTTCTTTCGTTATCGAGCCGGTACAAGCCCTTTTCACTTTATCGTAACATGCATGCTCATCGGCCCCTGATGAGAGCCCTCGAAAGGAAATCGTCTTCCTGTCGCCTGGCGCGTTGAGGCTTGCCAGTTCATCGGGGTCCTCACTTTCCCGCCTGCCCGTGGAAAAAAAGCATTTCCGGCAAAATTATGCCTCCAAAAACCGCAAAATTCCAACCGCTCCCGACGTCAGACGCTGCCGCAACGTCCCAAGAGACCGACCCCGACTACCTGTGCGGAGTGTTCAACTACCGGCCCCGATGGATGCAACGATTTGCGAGAACTCAATACTTCCTCGTGTGCTACATCGTCTACGGCGTGTTCCAAGGGGCTCTCAAGGCCTATCTAAATGGATGCATCACCACCATAGAACGCAAGTTCGCGCTCACGGGCAAAATGTTCAGCGTCATATTGATCGCGGACAACGTGAGTTCTCTCTTCGCCAGCCTTTTGATTGGTTACTACGCTCGAAAAGTGAGTCGACCGAGGATGATAACGTTCGCAGTGTCAATGTCCGTACTGGGTTGCGTGCTGGCGGCACTGCCGTACTTTATATACGGACCCGGCTTTGTCGGTGACTCGCATGAACAACTGGAAGATCTTCAAGGAGAAGAGCAGGCGTACCATGTGATCTCGGATTCTAAGAAGGAGTTCTGCACCCGTGCGGACGGCAATGAAGCGTCAGTGGTCCGTGACCAATCACCAGCGGCCACTGCCATGCTTGCCGTGTTCATTCTCTTCGCTGCGAACTTCTTTAATGGCTTCGGTGGTGCGGCCTTCTACATATCGGGCACGACGTACACGGACGACAATGCCAAGAAGACAGACTCGATCGTCTATTTCAGTGAGTTATAGATTTCCAAGCAAAGCGTTCTGCTCTATACTATTATACCTTTCTGATTCGTAAGGAAAATTGAACATTAAAACAAACCCTTGACGCGCCCTTAAGTTATAAATCATTATGATGTAGTGTGTCTATCTAGGAACAAGTGACAGAAAAATCATTTGACAGGGAATGTCGCTATAAAGCCAACATAAGTCGTCTTGTCTTCCTCGAGTTAAGACATAAGGTATAAGAAGCAGGGCAGGACGCAAGGTAACACGCGTGAGGGTAAGTTGCAGAGAATGAGTGAATAAATGAGGCAGCGAGGAACAATAGTTCCTCAAGAGACTTTTTATCGACTCAGAACTACACTTCTATTGTTTCCCGATTATTCACTTACCGAACCATCAAAGTGTAATCGGCAGTTAACAATCTCCTTTCACTTACACGAAATCAATCAGTGTTTGTCTGTACATTGCAGGTCTCATCTTTTCACTGCGCTTCCTGGGCCCGATGCTTGGATATGTTATGGCGTCGGTGTGTCTCAGGATTTACGAGTCGCCGTTTCGTAAGTACCCTGAATATTGTTTCAAGAGTGATGCCTGCTCACTGAGCCTGTCCGCTGAACCATCAGTGTCTACGCACTGACAGGTCGTTGATATAACAGCAACGCAAATAAGGACGAAGACGAACACAGCGCTCATCTAGAAATAAGATTTAAAAGAAAGAAACTTTTGGTGCGTTTGTGCTGCAAGCTTGCGTCCTTGTTTGCAGTGATGTTGCAAGTATAGAATTCTAACACGCTCGAAATGTGGTTATGTCATTAATACACGACGACAGAGGGGCCTCACCTTACTGAGCAAATAGTGCCATGATATGGGTGCCAAAATAGGTCGGCAAGCCTGCACATTGCGCTTGTCACTGGTCGATCCGGAAGAGGACATCTTGCTCCGCGGCGGCGAATTAAGTATTTTACACTGGTTGACTTGGAGCAAATTAGTCTGTTCCACTGGTTGTTCCGGTCACGACCTGTCGTGGTTCCACTCTTGGTTCCGGTTCGTGGTTCCCGTTCAACTTGTTCCGCGTCAGATCACTCTCACTTGCACCTTTGCTAAAGCGCTGATGCGGGCGGAAGTAGGAGGAGGCGTACTCGTCACTTCCGTGGTGACGCAAAATTGGTGCGCAACATTATGTCCACTGTGGACGGTGATGTTGGTTGACATGGGAACGCAAAGAGAAAGTTGGGAACCGTCCTCGGAACATGTTTTTGTGTGACTTAATGACTTCCGTTATGGCGCTCGTCGGAGCATCCTCGTTTCTGCTCGCATATTCATATGGATGGCATCTGAGTGCCCACAACAGAACTTGAAAAATAGCTAGCTGATTACCAAGACAGGCCAACCCATTAGTCGCAGTCTAAATGAGCCCAGCTGAATATAAATTGAGCGAGTTTTAATGACCATTGCGGGGTAGAGCATCGTGCAGAAGTCCTAGCGAACCCTAATCAAGATAGAGAACTAGTGAGTGAGTGTGAGCCAGCACTGTTTGCTTTGCAGATTTGCGAAAGAAAAACCACTTTTTGCACATAGTGCTAGCAGCTCTCATTGGGCAGTATATGTGCTTTTGGTTGGCCGCTGAAGTGCACCTACATTCGTATTCTCGTATTTCTTTCCCATAAAAGGGGCTAGACTTTAGCACTTAATGATACGATCCATTAAGTGGCAGTCACACCGCCCATTCAACAGACAATGTCGACTTACAATGATGAGCGCTTAGGTTCAAACGCATAAAATAGATACATTGCAAAACAGTTGTAGTCGGTCAAATGAATGAATGAATGAATGAATGAATGAATGAATGAATGAATGAATGAATGAATGAATGAATGACGGCTATTTTACATTCTCGCAGCATGCTGACAAGCAACTCCTACAGGTGCCTAAAATCAAACAAATTTTATGTCTTTTCTTCAGAGACTCCAAGCATCACACCAAAACACCCAAAATGGATTGGAGCATGGTGGCTGGGCTTTGTCATTTGGGGCGTATCGCTCATCATCATATCACTGCCCATGTCTCTCTTTCCGAAGCACATCAGAAGACAGTCGCAATCACTCGACAAGCAAGAGCTGCATAAGGTATCCTCGCCGGACGCAACTCCCGATACGCTCAGAGAAAAATTCGCCGGTGATTTCGCAGGTATTGGGTCTCTGATTCTCTTATAGCCCTGCTGTCATATAAACCACATGCTTAGATAAGTTATTGAAAACCCGATGTCTGCTAAGGGTGACATTATCACTCGGAAGCCGGTAAGTATATAGAAATGAAACAAATTTGGCCCATTCGGTTCCTGGAGCACATGTGGCATTAATAATTATGCTGACGGCTCATCTACTAAGGGAAAATCAAGCAAAATTTTACTGGGTAGTCTTCTGTTAGCTTCTATGGTTTCTGTGTCGACGTCGTGAACCTAATTTTGCCCAAGTTAACAGATATATAAGCTGTCGCACACCGACCTCAAGGTTACGTACACTGGAGTTAATGTTGCGGATTCAACCGTGCACTTAAAATAAAACCATCAAGGGGGAGGTTCATAGGAAGGTGATACCTTCACGTTAACAAGAGCAAGCGAACAGCATGGAGCAAACAATTAGAAAGGTTGCTTGTCTTCGCCATACCTTTGTCGAAAATAAGTACCCTGTAGACAAGTCGTTCCGTCGTTCGCATATCAGCTGCCATGGCTTGAATAATTCTCACTAACGGAAAGACCTGACTTTCATTCACGATTTACTTTTAGACTACTTGACATGTTAGAAGCACAGTGTACCGGCAACCTTAAACTGCGATAGAGGCCGGTATTTGTAAACCTACCTTAACCTTATCGCTTGTTTTATTTATCGCTCCTATGACATTACGGCGCGTTAAGAGGATTAAAATGGTAATCAATGCGAAATACTATCATGAGGCTTGTTTGTAGATGCTTGACTAATTCTTTCTCGAAGCATGATAAGGGCGCTGGGAAGATAAGGAAAGCAAGCGATAAGGATAAGCTAGGTTTATGAACACCGGCCTGAATTTGGTAACATATCGCTCCACTGCTTCTGTATTACTACTGTGAGTGTTGGGCGGACGTCAAGCAAGGAATGCGACAGCTGTGAAGGTTAAGGCAAGGGGAATTACTTTCGTCAGAGAAGCAGCGAAAACAATCCTACTTGTCAAAACCTCTCCTCCAGCAACATTTCTTGTTCGATAAGTTCTCGCTATATTCCAAACGTACGCCATCCATTTAACGCGTGTCTTGTTTTGCCTGGGACATAATGCTAAACGTGCACGGGGTGGGCTTCTTCTTTATGTTCTTTTATACCAGCGCACATGTTTGTTTTGTGTGCAGAATTCCGACGGTCGTTCGCAAGGCTCTGCAAGAACCCTGTCCTCATGTGGAAGATAGCGACCATAATGTTCGTCTTCAACGGTTTAGGCGGCTATGTTACCATGTTTCCCAAGTACGTCGAAATCCACTACCGGGTGTCGGCCTCAAATGCCAGCCTTTTCACAGGCGAGTAAAGCCTCCTCTGACCGAAACTGTACCAAAGCGCAAATGAAAAGCAAAAGAAAACAGTTCAGATGCTTCTGCCACTACAGTACACGTCAAAACTTTAACACACGGGAAGCATAACGGAACTCAACACCTCGTTTCACCTGTTATAATCTGGAGATTATAGATGAAGTTCGTTCTGGCTGCATTAGCAGTTATAATAATGATAACAGCAATTAACTGGGTTGTACGTGCCAAAGCCACTATTTCATAATGAGCCAAACCTTAGTGGAGGGCTACGGAAATTTTGAGAACTGAAAACGTACAATACACGGGCCTCTGTAGCATATCCGCTCCACCGAAAATGCGACCGCCACGGCCAGGACCGAACCGTCATCTTTCGGGGTGAGCAGTAAAGCGCATTAGCATTTCGTCTGTTATGCTGTTACGTTGTAATTAATGCCAAATAGCACAAGGTTATTTCTTTAATGTTGGGTTAAATTAAAGAGGGGAATCGTTTGAGGAGCTCGATGTTTTCACGCGCATCCGTATGAAGCCAACCGATAATGACGCGTAGGAAAGCGTGGAGGGCCTTGTTCGAAATTTTTGATTGAAATGCTGCAATTAGCAGATAAAAATGAACCCATCGCTGGTGAGGACCGGTCCTGCAACCTTCGCAGTGACATATATCATGTTGTTTCCTTCGTTTTATGTTGCTTAGGAGATGTCGGCACCTGCTACTCTTTTTCACGCAAGATGGAACTAGTAGAGGTAACGAAAGATCACATATTTAAAAAAAAAACAGCATTGTATCGCACCGAAAGTCAGCTCGTATAAATGAGTCAAGTCACCGTAATCACATAATTAAGCGCGATTCGCACAGCGACACTAAGGACGATAAAAATACATTACATACATATATCACTAAGGTAACCATGAAATACCTTCTCGCTTATAGCATTCGTAAAGTTTTTGCATTTGCCGTGAAACTAGATTGTTTGGTGCCAGCGAAGGGTACCTCAAAGAGGCAAACGCAGGCCGGTGTACTGTGCGATGTCTGCACACGTTAAATGGACGCTAGAGAGAAAAAAAAAAAAACAGCTTTCCTCGTATTAGTAGGTTACCTTTCCATAATATAAAGAAAACACCACTCTTGCGAGGAGGAGACCCTCGGTAAGCTAAAAAAACGCGCAAAAAGAAAATACAGGTGGCGACGCCGCTTGAAGTTCCAGCCTTAATATGCGTGGCGTGATAGATCTTTGACGGCCTCCATAGCTATTTTTCGGCAAGAAGGACGTACTATCGTGAGCAGTATGAAAGAGAACACAGGAACAGCGTGGAAAACTGCCTCGAAACCGACTTGGAGCGATACGCGGATGGCGCTGTGAAAAACCAAGTGGAAAGGAGAGCGCTCTTCCACTAACTGTTGGCACTCCCACCACGCCGGCGTTTCTACGATGCAGCAACTTACGCCATTTCACCGATAACACGGTATCGTCCGATATTCGATAAGACGCGGTAATCGTCGCAGTGACATGCAGTGATTCGTTTCCTTTTCTTTCATTCTTTTTTTTTTCTTCACACAAGCGCTTGGTGCAGCGCTCAGTCTTGCACCTTGTGCAGACAAACGCACGGCAGGAGTGCCAACAGTTGTTAGAACACCGTTCCCCTCTCCGCTATGTTTCTGACGGCGGCCGCCACGTACCACCGATAGCTGGGTTTCAGGCTGTCTGCCATGCCCCGTTCCTGTGCTTCCTTTGATATTGCTCACGATAGTACATTGTGTTCCAAGAAAGCCAGAGTCTTAACACAAGGAGTTTCAGAGCACTTGATCCAGCGAGTTTGGTGAGAACATAAAAAAGAAGGAATTGGCCATCTGAAATCATGAGATATCAAAGTTCCGATGCGAATTTGAAATATAAAACTTTGAAATTCATTTTCTCTTTTAATATTGAACAGAAGATGGAGAAATTAACAGCAATCGAGTACTTCAAATATAGGCTATCAGTCTAAACCTCCTCACTTTTTCACTTTAGTGTCTCTAAAAAACTCCGCGTAGTCGAATACTCATAGAACCCGACAAAGCGGTGTGCTTCAGAATCGTGTCGTTTTTTTCGATCACGTAAAAACTCCAGCGAGAGCTGATAATTTATTCAAGTAAGATATGCGTTAACCAGAGCAGGGTAGCAAATGAAAGTATCAATACTGACAAGTTTCGTACTTTCTTTGCTTGAGACAGGCCCGACAAAGATCCTGGCCACGATGCTGGGCACGTTTCTCGGTGGTTTGATGATCAGGTTCTTGAAACCCAGGGCCCGCACCATAGCGCTCATGGAGGCGGCTAGTGACTTGATTGAAATCAGCTTCCTTATCGCTGGAATGTCCCTCGCCTGTTCTGGTTGGCAGTTAGCCGGAACCAGCATGAGCACTTCCAACAGGTAAGGCGTCAACATGGAAATCAGTGCACACTTTTAATATAGACACTAATGATGTTTTCGCAACGGCATTCATCATGCATGCGCTCAATGCAACATTTCGAGATTTGTAATAACAACAATAAAAACGGTCTAGAGGTCTGCATATTTTAGTCACAGTCATATAAACGAAGCGAACAAATGAAATTCCTTAGAGCCCTTAGCTATAATCTAAAAGATGCAAGCGCGAAACATAAGACATTTCATAGTTGAACCCGGGACTTAAAAAGTTCGCGCTAGGAATATATGGCAGTAGAGCACCACGTAAACGTAATTTTGCGTAGGCTGTAAGCGTTGACGTTCAGTCACGTGACACCCAAACACCCGCATA
Organism: Hyalomma asiaticum; assembly: GCA_013339685.2. Taxonomy (NCBI): domain Eukaryota; kingdom Metazoa; phylum Arthropoda; class Arachnida; order Ixodida; family Ixodidae; genus Hyalomma; species Hyalomma asiaticum. The sequence continues at coordinate 76,109,597 of CM023486.1, read as the reverse complement.
TCCGTGGCCATGGAACTCGGGTATATGCGTCACACGTGGTTTTATACCATTAATAGTGACGTAAATGACAAGCATGTCAAGTTACCGATGTCTTGACCAATCAGGCCCGCGGACATTTCACCCCATTTGTAACAGATATGAAGGCGTTTGCGGGATATATTACTGTGCAAGATTTGCTTTTCTTGTAAGTCTTTCTTGGAAATGCATTGTGCCTTAAGTTCCTGTTGTGAAATTTTGTTTTGTTTGAATTTCTGGCGTTTTGTTTCCTTAACGTCTTAAAGATACACGCTTAGTGCCGTGCAGTATGGTTGTCTGGGCGGGGATAAGCTCAGTGAGAGGCATTCCATGAGCTTTTCGCCGTCCCTTCCTGTTGAACCACTGGATAAAACATGCCTGCTTGAATCTGTGAAACGAAGTTCAGTCTTCAAACATTGAGCTTTTATATGGAACTTCTACGTTTTTTTAGGCTGGACAGGCTGCCGTCGCTTATCGTTTGCGGCAGTTCATTATGCAAAGTGTGAGGACACTGAGCAGGTGTATCCCATTACAGCAAGCAATGTGTCTATATTTCAGGCTGGCTATAGTGAACGAGTGCAACAGGGAATGTGGCTGTACAACCAGTTCGTTTCAGCCAGTGTGCCACGTTTCTGAACAAGCAACGTACTTCTCGCCCTGTGCAGCTGGCTGCTCCGAAAATGCAAATGTAAGCAAAACTCCATTTTTTTTTCTGAACGTTCTCCAGCACATCTAGCTGCCCTGAGCTCCCTCGGGAGTCGATCTCGTAGCAAAACTCCATTGTTCGGTAAGAATTAAACGTCAGCAGCGCGGACATTGGTGCGCTGAAAAGAAGAAATAATTCAAACAAGTCATCTGCATGTCATGAGGCACGGTCACTGACCAAGACTGATCAACGACTGATGTTTTGAAACTGTTCAGCGAGCAAGTGATGATTTCATGACACACACACACACACACACACACACACACACACACACACACACACACACACACACACACACACACACACACACACAGAGAGAGAGAGAGAGAGAGAGAGAGAGAGAGAGAGAGAGAGAGAATGTCTACGATTGTGGATTAGGTAAGTGCAGATAAATGCCGATCGGTACAACCACACTACTCCATGTGAGAGGTTCATCGATTTCTAGAATTTTACGTCCCAAAACCACACTGTGATTATGAGAGACGCCGTAGTGGATGGCTCCGGAAATTTCGACCACCTGGGGTTCTTTAAAGGGGCCCTGAAACCATATTTTACTCGCTGAGTTTTGCATCGAAACGGGTTCGTTGTATTGTTCTGAGGTAAATGCAAAAAGAATTTTCGAGATCGATGCAGGCAAACGCAAGTTATTCAACTTACAAATTCAAAATAAAAGCAGACGACAGATATCGGCATCCCAAGGCGTGCATGCTGCTTCCAATCAAAACGCGGCTTACATCTTGCAGAACCGGAACCGTGCTGCCCTCCGTGGCCTTCCTACCACAACCACCACGTGGGCCGCACAGCGATCCTTGTGTCAGTTACAAGCAAAATGAAGTAATGCCCAAATTTGTACCTTTAGCAAGCATAAAACACGTTCTGAATTTGGAATTTCTTATATTCGGTGCATTATCGATATGTGCGATGTATGTTTTTATTCCCTACTGTTCCCGGCCAATCAGAACCTGCAGCAAAGCAGCATGGTGATGTCATATCCGCTCGGAGAAACTGTTGATGTATGGCGCTGCAGTCAGCGCGGAAACCGATTTCAGGTACAAATGAAAATATAATACGGTTCAATTTCGCCGCTTTCACTGGTGTTTCGGTCATCGTCAAGTACCACACAAAGCAAATGTGCAATAAAATCAATGTGCGTAAAATGCGTTTCAGGGCCCCTTTAACGTGCACAGACAGCGCACGTGCACACAGGCCTCGATATTTCGCCTCCAGCGAAATGCGGCCACCATGGCCGGGATTCGATCCCGCGACCCTCGGATCAGCGGCCGAGTACCATAGCCACCGTGGCGGGGCGCCATGTGAGAGGTGTACTGATTTGTGCAGTGGCCATGAAATGGCGGCTGTTAAAAGGTTCTGATGTTTTACTTGCCGAAACGACAACATGATTGTGATGCACGCTGCTATGAGAAAATGCGAAATAATTTCCATCATGTGTGGATCCTTTAACGCGCTTCGAAGTATAAATTTCTCCGCTGTTTGTGCATTTCATCCCGATCGAGATACAACTGCGGCCGTGACGCCACCAGTCGATTACGGCGCTCACTGTCCCATTACCACTGGCATGGTAATAGCAAAAACGACGACTATTTTTGCAATAGTGCTTCTGATTATCCGTACCTTTGACGCTCTGTGTTCAAACAGAAATGAGCCTAACGTTTTCCGCCCGTCTTATATTGTGGGACGTGAACTCCTGTGTGTGAGTGTGAGTGACTACATTACAGCGCACCGAAAGGACGGCCTTGTTGATTGCGAGACACCTCGACATATCAGCGGCGTAATCTTGTGAGGCCATGCAAATCCTCACGGCCGCAAAGAACATGCGTGCTATTACAGAACCGAAGAACGGTTAATGAAACTTCACTGGTCCCATATATTGCTTCCAGACCTGTGGTGCGACCGTGAGCAAGAATTCAAGCAACGATAAAAAAGCTTTAATTTGTCATGCCCATTCTGATGCTGGCGATCCGTTGGCGCCTGTCTTCGAGAAAGCAGCCGTGTATAGGAGAACCGGTATGAAGACGGCAGAATGGTGAAATGTGGACATCGCCCATTGTGATCGAGTGGCTCGGCTACTCGAATTGCTTGTCAGATAGACACGTGACACGATAACTCAAGTGGGGGTCGGGCGCTCAGGCTCAACGACTTGACGGAAGGCTGCCGCTGTCGACAGGGCTGCCGCTGCCGCTGTAGTTCTACGTCCATTTTTTATGAGTCACTCTAGCTCCACGCTGGCTCGTTGCTTCTTAGGCGTTCCGCGTCGTGCGGCTGACTAACTTTGTCGCGGCCCGAGACTAAGCTCACCGGTTGTATTCCATCGAGGAACGAGCACAGAAACAAGGACAACACAAAACGGGAAGCGCAAGGAGGTTCCTGTCCTTCTTTTTGTGGTCTCTGTATGTCCCGCATCAGGGTTGGCCGAGCATATTCAACGAAATTGTCTACTGCTAAGAACAGGGACTCATAATACAGATCATGATCCAACGAGACCAAAAGTGCATAGTTCGTTATTTACACGACGAGATGGGACGTCTATACAGGTTAAACTTATGATACCACAACAGCAGTAACTATTCTGTTCTTGTGGTAGCGCTACGGGACGTGTGGCGCAGGCGTCGATACACTGGCGATGGCACATGAAGAAAAAAAAGAAAAAAAAAGAGCTGTCCCATATCAGCATTTAATAAGCATTTTTCTTTATATATATAGATTTTATTTCATCAGACACCTTGCTTTAAACATTAAAAAATTGACTGGCTACGCGCCGATTGGTGCCGTGGGGGAATGGGCGTGCAGATGTGTTTGCCCATATAACACTTTGGGAAATATGAAATTCTTTTTTATTTATTTAACGTTACATCATATATTGCCCGATCATGCTTCTTCATAACTTCGGTGGCGTTGATACAAACTTGCCCCGCTACGGTGGTCTATAGTGGTTATGGTACGTGGCTGCTGATCCGAGGGTAGCGGGATCGAATCCCGGTCGCGGCGGCTGCGTTTCGGTGGAGGCGAAATGTTGAGGCCCGGGCGCTGTGCCACGTCAGTGCACGTTAAAGAACTCCAGGTGGTCGAAATTTCCGGAGACTTCCACTACGGCGTTTCTCACAACCAGAGCTGGTTTTGGGACGTTAAACCCCACAAATCAACCAGTAAATTGATACAAGCTAATATCGCTATGTCTTATGACGACTGGCCTCGATAAAGCGCAAATGTTTTGTTTTCTGCAGGGAACAATGCACTGCAGCTGCCTTGTGGGCAACGGCAGCAGTCACGATGCAGAGGTGACGGACGGCTTCTGCGAGTTCGGATGCGACAGCCTTTTCATCCTTGTCGCTCTGACCAGCGTCAGCAAACTACTGGGACAACTACCGAGGGTCGGAGGAGTGATCGTCAGCTTAAGGTCAGATTACTGGTCCTGATCATCAGGGCTTACGAAAGCTTGACTGTCGGCTTTGCGGACTATCAGATTAACACCAAGAGGCAGAGGGTCCGATTTTCAGTATGAGGAGGTAGGGCGGCAGAGACGATTTTGAAAAATTTTGGTTCTTTTTTATTTTGAGATGAGAGAGAAAGAGAGAGAGGAAGGATGGCGGCGACGGCGAATGTACACCTGTAGTGCCCGCAGAATTTCGACTGCACTAAGGGAGTCCCTTTGATTTGTGGTCATCAAAATATCTGACAATGTGAAGCTTCCGAAGAAAGGCCGTTCAACGCTCCCATATGCGAGAACACGTAACGGACAAGCTTATCCTGTGACAGTATAACGACTAGCTTTGGATAGATCGTGCTATTAGCAAAGGAACATTCAAATCACGTGCTCATAAGTTGATGAGTGAGGTTTTAAGCAAAAGCTGTGGAACCAGCCAGTGAGTTATGATTGATCTTTAATGTAGTTTATACAGTGCGTAGTGAATAACTGGCACTTCCTTTCTTTGCAGATGTGTTGAACCGGCGGACAAAGGCCTTGCAGTAGGAATATTGGGAGCGTCATTTAATCTCTTAGGTTGGTACGCTCTCATTACGTTCAGTATCATTGTGTAGTTCAAATGAGTCCCTGTTCTTAGCAATACACAATTTCGTTGAATATGTTCGGCCAACCCTGATGCGGGACATACAGAGAAACGGGCTGACGAATCGCATATAACACTCACGCGCGAAGGCATTCGCGAATTCGGTTCTTGGGCCTGAATTCACAAAAGCACATCACCGAAGGATTGTTCGTAAGAAAAAAATTATCTTCAATCCTGACGCTTGACACGTCATTACTAAAGGTCGTCGGCTAATGCAAAGGCCACTTGCGTAACAGAAAGCGTGGCGGTTCAATCCCCTGCATATTAAAGTTTTCACTATTACCTCGATGATGGACTGAGAAGTTAAGATCAGTCGTGAATTCTGCTATCTTGGGCCATATGGAGAATTACCTCGTATGTTTGCCTTATAGGTACAGGAGGGCACTTTATCATAACGCGCATGAAATGCCTTTAGGTCCTCTTCTCAGCGACCTTCAAGTGACTTTGAGCCAAAAGCCAGAGCTGTTATCCCCTTGCTCAAACGATGATATTCGGGTACCCAAACAAGAACATACGGGCGTACAAGTGAGATCATGCGGGCACGGAAACAGGAGCATACGGGAATTGAAGCAAGATCATCCGGGTGCACAAACGAGGAACATACGGGTACGAGAAAATCCGGGCAACCGGCCCAAAGTCGGAAGTATGTGGCACGTGGCTGCAAACCCTTTGTACAGGACCGCATTACATGAGTTTATTACCGGCGTAACAGGTTAAAGAAGTATCGTTTCTGTGCTCTAATATTTCTTTCCATTATCGCAGAATAAGCACCTCTTTCCTTTATGATTTTGGGGAAATGCAGAGAGTGTGGCCATTTCAGTTTGCGTGCCACCGGAGGGCACATCGCATTGTTTCTCGTCTGTCGTTAGCTGTCTCTTGAGAATATCACGTGTCGATGCTAATTCAGTCTCACCTTCGCAGCCGCAGTACCGTTCCCCCTCATCTACTCAGCGGTGTTCGACGCGACGTGCATTGCATGGGACGAGCGAGGCGGCCACCGGGGCAGCTGCTCGTTCTACGACGCAGACAAGCTCCGGATCCTCTTCCATGGCGTGACCATAGCGTTCCTCAGCCTGGGCCTCGTCAGCAACCTCATGGTCTCCTACTACAGTAAGCGGGTCACCAACTTGTACGGCGAGGCAGACGCTCGCGCCGAAGAGACCGCGGGCGCCGCATCCGTGTGGGACGACAGTTGCCTGCGAATGGTCGAACTGGACGCAGATGCCATGCGCAAGATGACCGCCGATGGAGAAAAGCCAGCGCCGCAGCAAGAGCGTCGCTAAAGGAAAATCTTCAATGTCCTTTCCGAGGAATCAGAGCACCTATACAGCACCATCGTACATAAAACACCCTGTTGGTCTTTACCGATTGGTCAGTTCCGCCTGTCAAGGCAGGACTTACAGATCAGGAATACGGGACTGGTCAGCTCTCTTTGTCAAGCCAAGACTGACCAGTCGGGGAGGACCGTCACGTATTAGCGTTCCGTATTCCGTGTTGCGGTGTAGGACCCCAGCCACCCCGTGTGGCGAATTATTGTAAGCAAGTGAGGAACCCCGGGCAACTTGATTGTAGTATATGATGGTGGTGCAGAGTTAAAAAGTTGCGCTTAGCGCGGATAAAAGCAAAGAGACGAGACGGACAAGACAGGAGCGAACGTCTCATTCATGATAAGTTCAACATTTTCACAATGCAAGGACAACTAGACTAACGGGATGTCTTACTCAAAGTGGTGCAGTAGATGGCGGACGCTGTTTTCATAATATTACGTCATTTCGTATGTCGGCTACGCGCGCTCTACATCACCAACATGGATTTTCGTGGACACGCTTTGTGGTATGTCATAAATCATGAAACGCACGGCGGGAAAGTGAAAACAAACGGATCAATACGAGCTGCACGTATATCGCTGTATAGAATTAGGCAGAAATATATGAGACTGTGACAGATTTGATACATTTGACCACCACTGCTCCAGTTTGGATGCTGTCATAGAAGAACCATAACAGAAAGAGTTAAAACCGCTACACTAATACTGCGGTTCTCGTCTGATGTCTGAATTATTCCTCATGGGGCCTCACGTCCAAGTAAAGCTCGCCTAAAAGCTCGATAAGGAGCATTTATGAAATTGCAGACAGGTTGCACCCGGTGACGTGGAATCGGCTCTTCAATCATCCAAGCTGCGGGATTCAAGGGGCGACAATTGATAGCAGTGTCCGACGCAAATTCGAAAGAGACATCATCGGAATAAAATGTACATGTGAAAGAATGTTCACAAATATCGTCACCGGAATAAAATGTGTAAGTAAACAATTTTCACTGAGTTCTTATGGTAACAGAGCCTAGGCGACGCGCAGTCGTACATTTCCTTCAGATTCTGATACAGATGTTACGAAAGTAACAGTTCTGAACAGGGAATGCCATTGTCTTTCCAACCGCAACTACGGTACAAGAGTTCCTTCTTTTTCAAGGGCTGGTGAAGTGCATTTTATGATTACGTACCTAAGCTTGCAGTAGAAATACCTCACGTTGTTGAAAAACTTCAGTGAAAAATAAACAGTCCGCGGAATTGTCGTAATGCACGAGTTATTTCTCAGAGCACGGCGCGAATTTACTGGAGAACCACATTGATGAAGAGACACTTTCATGTGGTGCCCACTCGCGTGTTTATGTGACAATCGAAGATGACGCAATGAAGAAACATGTGGATATATCTTAGTATTCTGGATGTTGTTTCTTGTACTGCGTTAAGCAAGAATGTAAAGATCTGCACGTCCAAGACAAATACTCGAACATAGTTTGACCAATAGACCACGTGGATGGTCCTTCGATCACCATATAAGAAATAACAACTGATTCAACTATAAACAAAAATAGTGGTAGAAAAACGTAGGAAGGATGGAAGAAAAAAAAAACAGAAAGGCAGGGAGGTTAGCCAGGAAGGCGTCCGGTTGGCTACCCTACACTGGGGGAATGGGAAGGGGGAATAGAAAGATGAGAGAGAGAGAAAGAAGGGGAACAACGAAAGAGACGTCGCAGGATGACTGCATTAGTCAGAGGAGTTCGCTCCAAGAAGAAAAACGTAAATACTCAACACACGTAGCTCTAACAATAGGCGCTTTAGTTTGAAAGAAATCTTTCATTCTGTTTCAGTTTCGTTGTCCCTGAAGTGAGCCTTACATAACCTCCGATACAAGCACAGAAGAGAAGCAGCAACTTTTTTCTTCCCAGTCAAATACTCTTCCTGATCACGTGGACGTATCTCCGTTGCTCTCTCTTCTTTCGTTGTTCTCTAGATGAACAGCGTAACCTATTCTGACACAATTTCCTTATCTCTTTCCACGGATAGCATGAGTCGACGAGCACACGCAAGCGGTGCGATGTTTAGTCGGGGTTACGAGTCCGCGAGGCCGAAGCGGAACACCGGGAGACGAGGGTAACGCCTGCGTCTTTGACTGATCCGCTTCCACTTGCTTATCGTGCCGGGGCTTGCGACGAGGAGTTAAAAATAGTGCATGCTCAGCGAAGAAAGCTTCGCAGGGCGAGCGATGTCCTTTACACGCAAAACGGCCCCGCAGGCGCTGTGCTTCCACCTTTTACGGAAAGTGTGTCTTAGATACCCAAAGAAATCAGACGCCGCGCAACACTCTTTTTGGACCTAGTGAGAACACGATGCCGATCGGTTGCAGAGGCAGCCAAGCATTATTCCACTGCACGCACGACAGAATCTACAGTTTTGGTTTCAAGCACTGCTGTAAAGCGGCTCCTCTTCTTTCAAGAAATGACGTCACTAGGGGCACCGACCAAGCCGTTTGAGACAGAAACAGCATTGACTGGATTCATGACCGTGAAAGAACCATCTGCCGTGCTTTATTAGTTCATTACGAGTTTAGCAAAGGCATAAATTGTGCGTATCTGAAAAAGCTACTAAAAAAGTCAAGTGGCATAGTCAGTGCCCCCCGTGACGTCATTTCTTGAAAGAAGAGCGTACGCCTTTCAATGGAGTTTTTGGCTCACACATTCACAGACTCATCCATGACAGGCCTGCAGCGTTCTCATGTTAGGAAAGTGCTACAAGGCTGGCTGGCTGGCTGGCTGGCTGGCTGGCTCACTCACTCACTCACTCACTCACTCACTCACTCACTCACTCACTCACTCACTCACTCACTCACTCACTCACTCACTCACTCACTCACTCACTCACTCACTCACTCACTCACTCACTCACTCACTCACTCACTCACTCACTCACTCACTCACTGAGTTCGCCCCGCGACAGTGGTCTACTGGCTATGGCACCCGGCTGCAGATCCGAGGGTCGCAGGATCGAATCCCGGCCGCGGCGGCTGCATTTCGATAGAGGCGAAATGTTGAGGCCTGTGTGTTGTGCAATTGCTCCCTAAGTGAGTGAGTGGTTAGTGAGTCCTGCATAAACAGTCTGTAAATATAATTACGCGCGGATAGCTCCAACGGTTTCCACTGCACCAAGTGACAACCATCGCTACGAAATATGCCATGCACTAAATAGAACTAAACGCTTCTTGCGTACAGAATGAATTTGAACTTCGCTAAGTGCATGAAACATTCAAGGCGATTACTCCCTCTGCAGCTGCAGTACCGCAGAGTCCATTAGAGCTTACGGAAACTTTCAACTTATATTTTACTGTACGACCTACACCCTGGGAACGCTGAACAACAGGACAATGATGCATCGGGGCCGTCAAACGAGTGTTGCGAGCACTATAACACAGCGTGACGAACATGACAAGTAAAAGAGAGGAGGGGCAAAGCTACAACGGGGTTGCGGTCTTGCAGGAGCAATACGTGTCCGCCGCGGTGGTGTAGTGGTTACGGCGCTTGGCAGTACAATTAATGGGAAGGAAGAACCTTTGCATCAACATCAAATGCCGAGCAAGTTCAACGTCAAAAAAGATAATGTTGCAAACGACATCATTCTAAGGTGCTTTTTTCTCCATTTTTGGCTTCATAAAGCCGTTGTTTCAGAACCGCACTATGGTAGGCTGATATGTAGAAGTCATGAAAAGATCCTTATAGGCCATATAACCCAAGTATATATTACTCCATGTAGGGCTGCAGGGTGACAACGGTTCTTAGCGCCTACGAAAAAAAAAGCACAGTGCTAAAACAGCCCTTTATAGGTTAGATGTATAGTACCAGTTAGCATGCACGTACAAATGAGTGTGTACCACTTAGTGTATGCACCTCGTGCAAATACAGAACTCCACGTAGTATACGCAATATTTATTCATGTCTTGCACTGATTTTATAACAGGTTATAGGACACACAAGAAGTGCGTCATAAATGATACGACACACTTTGAAAGGAACTATGGCTCAAGTTATAATTGCACAGAAGCTCCAAACGGTGTGAAAAAGAAAAGCACAGTTCCTCGCCTGTGAGATGTGAGTAAACAGCGGAGTTGGGTCAAGGGTATAAATATCACTATCATTATCACGGTTATAGTACCATTATCACTATCGCCATCATGCAGCAGCGTGGGTAGCGGGCCAAGGGCAAGAACAGGTCCGCTTTTCCTTCCTGCATGTGAGCGGACCTCAGGGGCGGCGGATATGGCGAGTACCTGAGCAGCTCCGCTGTTAAAAAGCTAGGGAGAACTGCGCTTACACTGCATTTGATATAATAATAATTCGATGAACAGGGAGCATCTTACTGACCAATTTATCGGAAAGTGGGCTAGTCAGAACGTTGGCACCGGCGGCATTCTCTGTTGAAGAACTCTCGCCACTTCAAGCCTCCATCTCCTTCTGAACGTTCATCTTTCATGGGTATCTCTGAGTACGCCCTTGTTGAATGTTTAGGGCGAAACACTACGAGATTTCGCTAGACGAATTCGTCTAGTGAGAAGCATTCACCAGTAAAGCAATCTTTGTAAGGCTGCTCTGAAGGTTTATATTTTTCGAATATCACTGGCTACGGCCTGATAAAGTTAAGCCTTTAGGGCCAATTACTACGAGATTTCGCTAGACGAATTCATCATGAATGAGAAGCATGCACCAGTAAAGCAATCTTGGTGAGGCTACTGGGCTGGTGAATGTACAGCTTACTTGTTAGAAATCTCTAAGCATCACGTAAGCAGGTAATGCATGCACCTGCCCATCGCCGGTGCAGTCCCAGCAGGCCACTTGCGAGACTATTGCGTCCGCCGCAGCCAACCTCTGGCGCCGCCTTATCTCGGAGGTCTTGCCGAGTAGCCGCGCCTTCAGATGTCACGCGCCCCATCTGGCGACTGCTGACGATGGCATCTTGTTCAGTTCGGCTATCAAAAGATAAGAAGCTACGATTTCATGCGAGCTTCACCGGAACATTCGCCAGGAAAACTTTTAGAGATGTTCCTCTATGTACACGGTTTTTTAAACAGGACCTTTTACGCGTTCTAAAACGCGCAAGCAGGCCTTTAACTTCCTGAAAAAGCCATATCGTGATAGGGTTCACCCACAGTTTTTACGTACGTGCAGATGACTGCTTCCTAAGAAACGACACCGTAAATGAACATGCATTTCAAAAAAATAATATAAAGCAAGACGATTAAGTTTATATAGTGCCACGAACGTTCAATGTGCCCATGAGACCATTCCTCCGTAGGAGGGGCCGTACCTAAAATGAATAACCCCTTCCGTTACGTGAGATAAGCAGCAGACATCCTACAACTCGAATATTCCTGAGAGCAAGCTCTTGGTGGACATGATACATTTAGATTTACATGGTCGATGATAATTTGATGTTTGCAGCGAGAAACGCTAGCACTATGGAGAATAAGTGTGGGATCTGTATATACGCGTCTCGCACCATCACTATCACTCAAGGAAGTATGTTTACCTGTGTAAATTCATCGATCTCATGACGCTTTTATATCAATGTGAAGGACGTGACGCAGTTGCCAAAAAAGAAACTAATCACTAGACGTTAGATACTAGACAAGATTCTTCAATAAAGAGGAACAGAAAAGACCGGGTAGTACTGTCTCGTGTAGGTGGACACGTCAACCGCCCTGCGGGGGAGGGGAGGCGTGATAAAACTGCGGAAAGAAAGCCTGTGAATTGGCTCAAAGTAAGAGTGAGTGAGTGAGGGAGTGAGAGACACTGTCACCCTCTCAATAAGGGAGAGAGGCCTCCGGAACACATCGCAAAACCGGTATCCTGCCGCGAACACGCTTAGAGTGCTCCGCATCTAGCAAACACGCGTTTAGATCTTATCAGAAGTTTACTCAGAGGCAATCGGAAGAATGGCGCCGGCTGATCTCGCGGACCCTTCAAAGACCATCTCGATCTACACTCGTGCCGCACACACTCAGACGAAGTGCGCCCGTTCAGACCTCCAGGAGGCGCCTTAGGTTCAACACCACAAACTCCGAGTCGTGCGACAGGATCGAACAAGTCCTGAGCTGAGACGAAGAGCTGGTCCTTGACCAAATTCAAAGCTAATTTCGGTGCACCTTTCCAGTGCTGCCGCGTTTTTCTTAAGACGTCATGTCCTCGAAAAGGCGCCCAAGTTTGAATCCGTTCCTACTAAGGATCCAGGAGATGAAGACGACACGAGACAAGAAACGGACCCGGACTTCATGTGCGGCATCTTCGGATACAGACCGCCGTGGCTGCAGCGATTCGCAAAGGCTTACTACTTCCTACTCTTCTACACGCTGTTTGGAATCTTTCAAGGGGCTCTGAAAGCGTACCTCAACGGCTGCATCTCCACCTTAGAGAAGAAATTCGGCCTCACGGGCAAGACGTTCGGAGTGATCCTGATTGCGGACAACATAAGCGCACTCTTCGCCAGCCTGCTCATCGGCTACTATGCCACAAAGATCAGCCGTCCCAAGATCATCGCGTTCGGTGTTTGGGTCTCCGTACTGGGGTGCTTCTGCAGCGTGCTGCCGTACTGCCATCTACGGCCCCGGGTTCATAGGTCAGGGAGAGACCACAACCGGTGCGGGATCGGAGGTCGTGCATAGCAGTTCCAGGACGCAGCTGAAGTTCTGCACGGAGGCGGAAGTGGACGTCGTTGAGGCGGCAAGCATTGCGAGGGACGAGACGCCTGCGCCGACAGCCATTGTTGCCGTGTGCCTGCTATTTTTGGCCAACTTCCTGAACGGTATCGGCGGCACGGCGTTTTACATCTCGGGAGCAACGTACACAGATGACAACGTCAAAAAGAAGAACTCGCCTGTCTACTTCAGTAAGTTGTTGGGCATTCTTTCTGCGCAGCATTGCAACTCGTTCTGCAGAGGACGCACTGAAAGTTTCTCTCAACTTGCAATGACGCATCTTTAACCTGCATCAATTTTTCTACAGAGTGGAGTGTAGTAGCTGGGCTGTTATTGCTTCCAACATTAGTAATTTTACGACAAAGATGAAGGTACCTATACCACCAAGGCTTACGCGTAATGTATTGTGCACTCAGTTTCATGATGACAATTAACGTACAAGTAACTAATGTGTTAGCGCAGTGATAGGCGAATGCCTTCAAGCCTATGTCTGTGACGTGTTAACGTCGTGTTAAATTTCCGACCTTAACCGCGGCTGTAACGTAAAAGAGCAGTATTTTATTTGATTATATTAATGCAGCCCAATCTCAAAGTGAAGCAAAGCATGGTATAAGTTATATAGTGCTGGAGCATGAATTCTTAGACTTCTAGATTCGCGCTCATTTTAAATCTTAATTTTTGGTGCAAGCAGCGTTCCAGAGCGTGATTCCATTAAAAAGGAGAGCGAGTGAGGAGATACAAGAAAACGAAGTCCAATATGAAAAAGAAAATATCTGGCAAGGAATATTTATCACGAGAATAAGACACGCTGATAACATAAGCAAATAAGGCTCGATAAAAATTTTTGCGCGCATGTACACTTAAGTGGCGTACATGTTCAACTTCGAGTGCCTTGTTACGTAGTGCGACTCTTCATGTCTAGAGCGGTACTTTTCAAGCTGCTCCCGCCGGCGCCAAGGACTTTATCTGCTAAATCTTAAATTTTAATTTTTGGTGCAAGCATGCTCCACAGCGTGAGTCCGTTGAAAAGGGAGAGAGAGTGAGGAGATACAAGAAAAGCAAGTACAATGTGAAAGAGAAAATATATGGCAGGGAATATGTATCACGAGACTAAGATGGGGTGATAACACGATCAAATAAAGCTCGACAAAAATTTTGCGCGAGAATGTACACTTAAGTGGCATACATGTTAGCATTCGAGTACCTTGTTACGCAGTCCGACTCCAAGTCTAGAGCGGTACTTTTCAAGTTGCTCCCGTCGGCGCCAAGAACTTTATCTGCTTTAAGAGAGCGATTTCTAAGTGTGTCAGTAGCTGCCAATCATGGCGCTGTTTGTAAAATGAAGAAACAACAAAGACAGTGAACGTGAGCAACCCCTTTCGACAGCCAGGGGTTCTCATTCGGATACATCCAGAACTTTTCAATCGGAACAACTCGCCATTCGAAAGCCGCAGCAGTGTAATATGTGAACGCAAACAGTAGGCGCAGACAAGCTAATAGTTATGTTACTCCTTACCTAAGTTTGGCTGCACAGCTGTTCACTGGCTGAGTAATCGACAAGTAGTTTGTTAACTGGCGTGTGGTTCATACAAAATGTTCAATGTATTTCGACTACAATGTAGTTAGAAGTGCAGCTGGAAATCGCCTGCTCATCTTTCAACAAATTACGTGACTAGGAGCGCCGATTACGTCAATTGACATTTTTAGTTTTCTTGGAAATAGATACATCTTCTTTTGTAGAACTCAAAATTAAAAAAAAAGAAGGTATAGCATTAGTGAGGATGTTTTCGCGATTTTGAATGCCTGTGCTATATAGTTCTGTGCCATGCGACGTAGTCGGTGGGCCCTGTGACGAAATCTATTGAAAGGAAAGCAGGCGATTTTCAGCAGTATTTAAACAAAACCCCGCTGCGTGCCTTGCAGCATCAGTTGAGTGACATGTTCACAGGAGCTTTCACGACAGATCGTAATTGTTTGCTGGTTATGTTCGAAAAGTGTTGGAGGACCCCTTTAAATGTGAAACGATAAAATGACTATTCTGGTGTTGTTATGCAGGTTTGATCATGTCCCTGCGTTTAGTTGGACCGATGCTGGGATACGTCTCCGCGTCTGTTTGCCTCAGCATCTACGAATCGCCATTCGGTAAGCAATGGCGACCAATTCTTTCGTTTCTTATTTTATGCAGTGCTACCTTAATACAATGATACGCGTGCTATGTTTCGTAGCGAATATTGATAAAATTTCCAGCGTTGTTTGCAGCGGTTCATGGGCTCAAAATGGAGTATGGACAAAATTGCTGCGCGTCGCCTACAATTTTTTTGTCTTTTAACGTAAAAACCGTAATCGGGCAGACGAATATTGCGATCAAAATCCATCGGATCCGGAGGTAGCTGATTACAAAACCATGGTCCTTGATCAATACTGAAAAAAGTCATACGTCTCGGAAAGGTGTACGCGTTTCCTGTTTGCTTCCATGACTAACATGCGTAACGTTACATGACTAACGTAACTAATGTGCCTAACGCCTAACATGCTTAACGTAACTTACGGCCGCAACTTGTAGCCTAATGCGTAAGGCATCCGTACGTACGTATGTACGCAGGTGATGTAACGTGCCTGTCCTCACCTACATGTCCAATACAAGAGGGTTTTGTGCGCGAAATAACGTAACCCGTTATAGAGTGCCAGGAAAACCCCGCAGCCGTGGCTGTATTCTCATCGCGCGGAATGCAAAGAAGGAAAGAAAGAAAGAAAGAGAAAGAAAGAAAGAAAGAAAGAAAGAAAGAAAGAAAGAAAGAAAGAAAGAAAGAAAGAAAGAAAGAAAGAAAGAAATGCACCCATGGCGAAGGATCAGGTAGAGTCAGAAGATTACGAACGAAAGAATAGCTCAGCTATACCGACGGTTTCCAAGGTGTGGAACTGGCTTTTTTTTATATGATTTTCATTTTCAAGTTTCCTAAAGAAAAACTTCGTAACAACCCCAGTATGGAGATGAATCGAAGGAGCCTAGCAAAAATTTAAAAAAAAATGTCGCTAAGGGCTAGCGCCATAAAAGGAGAAGTTGAGTGCTGCAACTTTCACGTACTGCTGGCGCTGACTACATGAATAACGGTGGAGTTACAAAGTTCGATCTTGCGCAAGTTGGTTGCGTATTGATGGATGAATCCAAAATTTGTTTCATTTAATGCATACGATGACGCAACATACCTACATTGCTAAGGATTCTGCTAAATATCCGGATGTTAATAACGCGCACGTTTTTAGGGGCGAAGCTCCTTAAAGCGGCACCCGTTCGTCCCTCGTCGTAGTCGTAGTCGTAGTGCGTAACCAGTCTTACGCTTTGACCTCCAAGGTGGTGCCGGTGGGAGATTTCTCCTGTGCGTTGTTGAACAATAAAAAAAATTCGCAGCGTGCGCGTTAACTAAAAGCCGAATTCTTCTGTCTCTCATTCCCCATTAGCAGCCATTGGCATGTTCCAGTAGGAAACGTTAGTAGAAGTAGAAGTGTTAAAAGCCGACTTCTGCTGTCTCTCATTCCCAGTAGCAGCCATTGTTTACCTCCAAGGTAGTGCCTGGTGAGATTTCTCCTGTGCGTGATTAAACAATAAAAATTTTGTTCAAAACGCCGTTGATTGATGAAATAAACCAACGAAAGACGCCAGATGTTTTCTAAAAGCAAAACGAAAAGACGCCAGATGTTTCTAAAGCAAAACGAAAAGACGCCAGCTGCTTAACGAAAGACGCCAGGTAAAGCAATGGTTTTCATCTGCAACCAGTGCAAGAACCACTTAGCTTACATTTCACCGACCACAAAGCGGTCATAATGAAAGGACAACGGAAACCAGCAATAAAAGTTTGATAAAACATTTAATCAATCGTTTCACGTCATTTTTATCGGGCGAATTAACGGAAGAAATTTCACGGTTTAACCGATGATTACTTCCAGGAGCTTCGCCCAATCTCATCATTCACCTCGTGGATCTGCCGTCAATTTTTTTGCTTGACTGTACTTCGTTTAATTCAATTTAATTCAATACTCATCTGTCGAGAGCCCTGTCACAGTGACTGGTATTTTAAATGTGTCCAATGACAATGGCAATGGCTTAATAACACATCAACCCCCAAGGAATGGTAAGCTACGGTTCCAAGGTTTGCAACTATCCTTAAAAGTTGGTCGCTCCTGCTGGATACTCGCCACGTGCCCGTATGGGTCTTTCACCTTACGGGTCTGCGCACGCAAAGATTTCAAAGTTGATATATCTTGAATTTTCTTTTATGAAACCGGTGCCACCACACAGCGAATGAGGGTTTTATCGAACTTTGGAATAGGCTACAGGCTGCGGTTTACACAAGTGTGGGGATGACGTCAGTCCCTAAAGTATTGCTTCAGAAGCTGAACGCCAAGTGGTAGAGAAGTAACTGTGTTACACCGAAGAGGCCTGAAGTGGTGCCATATTACCATAGAGTGGTTCACTAATCTCAAGAATGTGCGCACTAGACACCACATACCAATAGTGTTTTCTTCCTTCCTGAACGCTGTCATGTTGTGCAGCCGCATTTCTAAAGCAAGTAAAAAGGGAACAGAAATGCAAGAAGAACCACTTAAAGTTTGTAGACTGTAGCGTTGGCGTGGTCTATAGAATTACGCTCTCATGTGGCGAAGTGTACGGGGGACAGTCAGGGTGCTGTCGTAATGAGCGTCTTAAAAACAAGTAAAGGCTATCATTTAGCTCAAAATTGCAATAGTTGCACGTGTCAAGCTTTGCTTGAAGTGACTACTCTTTTGAAAAAGCCGCGAGAGCACCACCAGGGAATTATTAGAAGCTTATTTCATACAGTTATTGTAATCTCCAGTGCGCTAGTGTACCTTGTGTAGGTTTGTTTAGCTCTTAATGCTGTATTTTGCATATTCTCCCCGGAGTGCACTCTGTTGATCAAATTTGTGGTGGTCGCCGCTTACGGTGTACTCTGCGCATATTCTTCTGCCGTCGGTTCCGCATAAATAGTGGAATGACGCAGTTATGGCAGTTGAGAGTAACGCCTTGCCCTGTCATATTTCTTGTGCGTGTTGTTTTGCGCCAAAGTTTATTACGTCTAGCGATCTACGTCACACATTGTGTATAATGCCCCTTGCTAAATTTTTTGTGTGCGTTGTACTAAACTTATGTGGGCTCTTCACCACGAACACACCCTTATTGTAATTCATGTAGCCCGTAAATACGTATACAGTGCTGAGAGATTGCAATGCGATGCTCTGAACGTACGGATGCCTATGCTCTCTGCGTCACAAATTCGGGTTGGGGGACGCCGAGCTGGATTATTTTGGTGTTTAATCAAAGCGAGAGCCTTTCTGACGAATTGTCGTCCAATATTGCTCTTCTCTGATGACGCAGTGCACTGCAGTAGCATAAAATGCGCCGGTCACCACGCGGTCCTAGTATCGCTTTTCAATCGCTGAGCACTGTACATGCTACTACTTTTTCTTGTTGCTGGTGTTGAGATGCATGTTTTGTTCGCATACAAAACGAAACAAAACACTATTAAAAACAGAGAAACCCGGAATCAGCCGCACGCACCCGAACTGGATCGGCGCCTGGTGGCTAGGTTTCGTCATCTGGGGTGGTGCCATGGCGGTTATGTCGCTGCCAATGTCTCTGTTTCCCAAGCACATCCGGAGGAGTTCTGTCTACACCAGAACCGAGACCAAGAAGAATGTGCCCAAGTCTCTAGCCGAGAAGGTCGTCAAGGACGCGAGAGGTGAGACCACTTCCCTGTTCTGAAACGTCATGCCTATAGCTCTTACTGGCTCGTCCAGAGTGCGCACGGATATAAACGCTGTGTTCTCGGAATGAGAACAGCGTGCCCATTGAACAAAACCACACGCGCCATTTCCCAGAAAAGGCACGCCTTGTCCATACAAATGTGGTCACTAAAGGTGGCCGGGCCTTTGATGGAAGTGTACGAGCCAACATTACCTTGACTTAAAGTGAGGACAATCGAACCGAAAGCAGGCGTGTCACTTACCCCCTCGCTCTAATATATATGTGTACTGTATTAATGAACCGTAATCGTAACCTGCGGTGGTTCTTCCCGTTTTTATGGTTTTGGAAAGAACTTTTCGTTCCTCTTTTTCCTTATATACGTGTTTTAGTTCACTAAAAATAAGTGAATGTCTAGATGAATACTTACTAAGGACAACGAAGGAACAGTGCATGCAAAGTACTATTTGGTAGAGAGGCGAATGATAACGAATTTCCTATTTCAGTAGACGCAATGAAAACTTAAGTGGGCCCCCCCGAACTCTTTCCAGAGTAATCTTCGACGGACATCCTTTAAGGAGCTTAATTTCGGAGGTGGTGGTGTTGAATCAGGCGCCACACCCCCCCCCCCCCCTTTTTTTTTTTTTTCAGAACAGTTAGGTGTTAGCGCAGTTACATCATCAAAGTTAAGGCAAATTCTATCGTCCAAGTGCATTCTCTCTCTCCATTTCGTCCTGACGTGCACACGAATAGGGGCGAACGGGGGGAGGGGATGGGGGAGTGAAAATGGGAGAAAAAGCTACCCCAGCGCTCCTATTTCCTCATTTTTTTTTTTTTTTTGGAACGTATTCGCTCTTCTGCAATGACAGCACTCGTGCCGCCGGAGTCACTCCGGGTGCGTGGCCCGCACCACGGCGGCCGCAGCAACTACATTCGCCAATGGTAGCTCTCCGTCCTCCTACGTATTTCTTGCCTGCCTACTGACGTAATTTTGCTCGAAGAAGACATGGGGGCTTTCCTGGCGTATCTTGAAATTAAATTAAAAGGTCTCTGCTGAATGCAGCGCAATAATATCTGGCCGACATGCTCAAAGGAGCCTCGTCGATTGATCGGCAGCGTTTTCTTCCTGTGTCTAAATAATGTTGCAGGGTACCTTTATGAAGAACCCGGGAAAGTTAATGTAGGGGTTCGACGAAGCATTATGTTCGTTGAATCAGCGAAACACACCCCAGGAATGTGTCGTATGGCGTGCCATTTATAGCATATTCCAACAAGAAGTGAAAAAAAAAAATTGGCCGCGTATCTGCGTGCTTCGCTGCAAATGTCGTCGAAAGACGATAGCGTTCTGCCGGCCGTACTACGCTGCGTGAGATATGGACGCCATCTGGCAGCGCCATCGGGAAACATGAACTTGTGCAGAATCCCTGGGGAACTGCCAGGTGGCAGCACCAAATCGTCGGCAGAGATTTTTTTCGTGCATAGTGTCGCATTTTTAGCGCAGCCCAACAAACACTAGAGTCTTTAGAATTACATATCTGTGTATTTTCCAGTAAAGGAACCCACCACCTAATACTTACGTATTGATGTTGCGCCTCAGATATGCGTAATGTTTGCTCTTTTTATAGACAATTATCACAAGTATGAACGCAGCTAACAGTTCAAGATGGCTGGGCTTTATGCAAGTGCTTAAACTTCGGCCGGGTGGCTGAATCGTATGACAGACTAACAAACAGAAAGACAGACCAAAATTTCTGCGTTCAAGTATCCCAAGAAAGACTATCGTCTTTAAACAATTGGAAGACATGTTAGCGTCGTTTAAGTATTTTCTGCTACACGAGCTCCTGAACGCAATCGCGTTAACACTACTATAAAAATAAAAAAAAAGGAAGCATGATCTTGTGAGGGCTACCATGAAATCATGCTTTCTTTTTTAATCATGTTCCTTCGGATACCAAGGATCATATGCATTTCGAATCCCACAAAGACCAAAGACAGGCCCGAATAGCTTATCAAAAGCTCTGGCAAACATTAAAGGCACCGCCACAGTGGTGTAGTGGCTACGGCACTCAGCTGCTGATCCACCGTTCGCGGGATCGAATCCCGGCGGCTGCGGCTGCATTTTGATGGAGGCGACACGTTGAGGCCCGTGTACTGTGCGACTGTCAGTGCACGTTGCAGCGCACCAGGTGGTCGAAATTTCCGGAGCCCACCAACCACTACGGCGTCTCTAACAATCATATCACGCTTTTGGGACGTGAAACCCCATAAATCAATCACCATGCGAGAATTGTTACACATGCACTCTGCTCGGACTGCCAGAGGATACGTCACAGTAGCACTTGGGAACCTGAGACGGAAACAGCAGAGATAAAGGCCTAAGCAAATACGCGATGCGCTGCCGCTGCCACAGCGATCCAACATAGCGATCAAACACAGCGAGAGCACTAGGAACTGGGCCCACGATTATCTCCCGACTCTCGAGTGGCATGCTGAATGTGTACACATGCCTGGCAGACAGCCATGAATTGCGCCAAAGGTCACAGGAGAAGCACTACAAAAATAACGTGCAATAATTTATATGGATGCGAGGGCATATGAGGCGATGACAGGGCGCACCGGTTAGGTTGAGAACTCGCAAACTGAGCAAGGCGACCACAGTCCTTGTCGAGATTGTCCACTTACGCACCGAGACATCTACGAACACCAAATAAACACCGGAAGTCCCAGTACAAGGACTCACTCATGCGTTCCCTCACACACTCTCACTCCCATTATGGATTTTCGCTCGTTTGATTATTCAGTAAAGCTTTTTTTTCCTTCGATCGTGCTCACCTGATAAATAGCTACGAAACTTTCCCAGAAAACTTATGAATGTATCAAAAAGAAAAACAGCAACAACAACAACGCGAAAAGCTGCTGCTCTGCTAGAATGTGGAACTGTTCACTCAAGAACACTTGTTCTTCGGTAAACTCGTCAAACGGCGTACGTCAAGAAGTACGATGAAAGAAGTAACGTGAACTTGTTTTTAGGGAAACGAACAAATTTAGCTCCGTATTCGCGAACCTACGTTTACCTTATATCTCCCCTCCTTTATCGTTTCTGTGCCAATGACGTGCCCCATATCAGGTTAGTACAGCATGTACGAACAATCCTTATCATTGTCTCGCACGGTGCTTGCCCCTTTTGAGCGTTTTTAACGCGTCTTAAGCGTACAGGAACGACAAAGTGATAAGAAGGTAGATTTGAGAATACGGGCTTTAGTGAATAGAACAGCACTTTCCTCACTGAGAAACGCTAATGGTCCTTAATACTATCGTCGCAGAGTTCAAGACCGCAGTGAGCCGCCTTTCCAAGAACCCCGTTCTGATGTGGAAAATGGCAACGCTCATTTTCGTCATCAATGCAATTGGTGGCTACGTCAGCATGTTCCCCAAGTACGTCGAGAACCAGTACCGAGTTTCGGCGTCAAAGGCGAGCCTCTTCACAGGTAAGCATCATGTGTCACCTGTTGCTCGGTAATGTTCGCCGTTGAAAGGCAGTGTTCGCCGAAAATAAGACAGTGAAATGCAAAACGGCAACAATCTGTTGCTGGGCTTGCTGGTTCATCATGGTAAACTACAGAACTCAAACTAGGAACGACGCACATAACACACACATCACGGGATTTCTTCTGCAGTGGGAGCCCCACCACGTTGGTCTAGTCGCTACGGCACTCGGCTGCTGATCCATCGGTCGCGGGCACGAATCCCGGCCGCGGCGGCTGCAGTTCGAGGGAGGCGAAATGTTGAGGCCCGTGTACTGTGCGATGTCAGTGCACGTTAAAGCACCCCAGGTGGTCGAAATTTTCGGAGCTCTCAGCGATGGCGTCCCTCATATTCATATTCTGGTTTTGGACGTAAAACCCTTGAAATTATATATTCCTCACTGGGTCCTCCAGTTAACGTTTTTGGCACGTGTCCTTCACTGCATCTGTTCTTCTCTGTCCAGTGTCTAATTGGCCTTGTGCAGCTTCCCATAAATTGAAAGCCTTTAACTGCGTGGCAGTGCTCCAATTACACAAGTTAACGAAGGTCACGTGTACCGCCCAATAATACTTGGCCAAAATACCGGCAGACCCATGCCACCATGCAAGTCCTTCTCCCTGACGCTCCGATTTTTCTGACTCTCTTGGCATAAATTTAAAATTCTGCTTTTTTTCCCACCCCAGAAACTGCGTAAAAACGGAGTAATGCTTGCTGCCGCACGTGCCTCCATGCACACTTCTTCATTTCATCGTTATTCCTCACCATGTAAAGGGTAGTCAACCGGGTACGTCTTTGATTACCAGCCTTGCCTTTCCCGCTAGATTTTTTTCTGTCTCTCGCTCTCCCTCTTGTCGCTCTCCCTCCCCTTAGCACCATTATATGCCGAGAACGCCTGGTATTTACATCGCACTTATATAGAGAAACGAAGATTCGAGTCACCAAGGTATGGTGAGAACAGGAGGCAACTGCATGCTGGCTGTCGAGCTCCAGCAGCGAGTTTATGAACGAATAGGCACACAACCGGGGAAGTTGTAAACGTCACTGCAACCGGAAAAAGTGTTGCTAAGTCCTCTCGGACGTTCCATTTTCTTTGAATTTTATTTCAAAATAAAAGTTACTATGCTTAGATCGTTTTCTACAGCCACGGGTTTAAATTTTACTTCTCACTCGTCAAAGTTTGTTCTTTTCATGCAGCTTCTTAGTCGCCTTTGAATTTAATCGTGCCCATTTTTCTCAGGGTGTAGGCTTCTCAACGACACAAATTCTCATTTGAAACTGCTACCTGTGCAATCGAAATGTGCTTTACTGCGCAGGACCCACAAAAGTGCTGGCGATGATGGTTGGCCTCTTTCTCGGAGGAATGATCATTCGCTTCTGGAAGCCTCGCTGCTCGTACAATAGGCCTGATGGGTGCCTTTGCTGATTTCATCAACATTTCCTTCCTATTCGCGGGAATTTTTCTGGGCTGCACCGGCTGGCAATTGGCAGGCACACATATCAACAGTGACGGCAGGTAAAGGAATTTACAATCAGAGTCGTAGTCTTTTATGCATAAAATGAATATTCACGAGATCGTTCTGTTTACTGCACTGTATTGTTGCAACAGAACAAGAAAAAAAAAAAGAAACAAGAAAGAGCCTATAGGCTTTAAACCTACTTCCTGTGTTTAATAAAAGAAAAAAAAAACAGCATATTTGTTGTGAAGGCACATCGATTTTGTTCTTAGGTAGTTCTTGAGCGCAAAGTGAAGCAATTAAGCTGGAAGGACACGCGGCATAGATGGGGAGAGCAGAAATTAAAACGTCAAATGAGCCTCTGCTGCTCGCTTAACTAGCAGCCTCGCAGGGAATGCACTTGTCATATGCTTACAGTTTGTCACGTTAGACCTAGTGCTTCCTTCATAGACGTAGCTGGCCACATACACTGCAATAACGTCCGCATTGAATCCGGTTAAACACTACTGAATTAGAAGTACTGGTGTTGTTCTAGTGAGAAACTGTATCGACTTATTGATATTTCTTCTCCTTATTGGTTGAAGTAAAATGAAAGATGGGCCATTATAAAGGATCGGTTGTACTGGAATGCCAGTCAGCAGGATACCAGGAAAGGACGTTCAACGAAACCATAAGGCGATGTCGGATAGATCCATCCATCAAGAATTGATAGCGAAAACAAGATAAAAATGCATACATCTTAAATAACAGCACAGCATGGGCGTGCAAAAAAACCACCACGGTGAGGAATTTTTGTCAGCGATGGCGTCAATCCAGCAGAAGGGAGAATTAAATAGAGCTTTTAGTAAAATTAGGTGTTTCTTTTCTACATGCCGTATGTCAACTTCTTCCCAACCGCCCAGGTTCGTGACCATATTCTCAATGTCTTGTTTGAATACCTCAACGTGACGATTGCCTAAATATGCCAGCACATGTTTTAGAACGTCGTAAGAGATACTGAACAAGGCAAAACAGATAGGCGATCTTTCTGTTTTCGAGAGCGTTCCGGGTGAACATGCGTGCTCATTACAGCTAAGAATTCTGTCGGAAATCAACAGTGGTTTCAGGAATTTCTAGTTAAGAGCAGGAACACAGATTCCTGGAGCTCGGATTTAGAAACAACCTTTAGTCCTTCAATGTTGCACATAAGACGTTATCTGGAAATCATAATAGAGTTGAAAGGTAGACTAAAACGCTAAGTTTGACACAATTTCATAGTTTGCCTGAGGCGCACCATATTTACTCGCAAAATACCAAACAGCGCCGACTAATGTTCCTTGATTTATCTGTGATGTGCAATGTCAACTGGACAGTTCGATAATATCAGCCGTCATCTCTTACAACAACGTAATGAAATCGTACATGGGAACTACAATGTCTTTTCCTCCGTTCGTTAGATGTTCCAAACATATAGACGGTTCTCCCGCTGAAAAATGCTTTGAAAACCTTTTACATGGCTTCTCATTGTGTTGTAAAATTCGCACGTACGCAGGCTGTCCCTGATTAACCCATGCAACGAGCACTGCGACTGCCCCACTGGACGCTTCCAGCCAACCTGCCACGTCCCTCAACAGGCCACGTACTTTTCGCCATGTGCAGCAGGGTGCCTAGACCGAGGAAACGTACGTCGGCTTTGCTGATCCCAACGCCTTCTTTGAACGTGTCTGCACATTGCTTGGCAGTTATTCGCAATGATGAGGACAGGAATGGTACGCTCAAACGCCATTACAACGAATGACCTTCACGAAAATGATTGGTATAACGCAGAAATAGTCACGTGCCTGCCTTACTCCGAGCAGCAATGTAGGTGACCCTTATAGCGAAGTGATCTATACAGCGAAGCGTTTCCAATATCCCAACCACTTCGTTATAAAGGCGTTTGACTGTATTAGTATGAGTTCATTTTACTTAGCAGTATATATGATCCTCTCTGTGTTTTATGGGGAACTCCGGTGGTTTTTTCATGATGTTCTGATGAAGCTGTTTTCCAATGGCACTGATAGTCTTGTAACAGGCAGGGCCGTTTAATTTGCTCAGAAATTCATTAATAATCTTAAATAACCGAATGAGCGAGGCGTTCGTACCGAAACCGAAACGGGTAGAGCTTTGTGCAGCGTATGCGATTACGTCACAGCCTCCGCACAATCAGAGATATGGAGCTGGTGCCAGAAAAAAAAAATTACAGCATATCCACGGAGTGAATGATAGTGAGTGGGCGAAGCTCGGGAGGTTCATCGTAGATCGTGCCGAGTTCCGGATTAATTTAGTTGACGCGCACGCTACGAATCCTCATGGTTCAACTATGCACAAGTGAAATCTCCCACCGGCACTTCATTGCAAGTCAAGATCCAGTGCCTATATATATATATATATATATATATATATATATATATATATAATATATATATATATATATATATATATATATATATATATATGGGTTGCCGGTGAACGCTTCTCCAACGCGAGCAGTCGGTATTTCTCAATCAAGAAACTCGCTAGGAGTAGGAGACGCTGCCTGCGCCAACGTTGTTTCTCGCTGGTTGATTGATTTATGGGGTTTAACGTCCCAAAACCAGCTCTGATTATGAGAGACGCCGTAGTGGAGGGCTCCGGAAATTTCGACCACCTGGGGTTCTTTAACGTGCGCTGACATCGCACAGCACACGGGCCTCAACATTTCGCCTCCACCGAAATGCAGCCGCCGCGGCCGGGATTCGATCCCGCGACCTTCGGATCTGCAGCCGAGTGCCATAACCACTAGACCACCGTGGCGGGGCTTGTTTCTCGCTGGTGAGGGCGCGTTCTCCTTCTTTGCGAGCTGGTAGAGCGTTCCTCTAAGAAAGAGCGTTTCCATAGCCAACGCGCGCCTTTCGCTCTCTCTCTGTCTCTCTCTCTCTCTCACAAGACAGCAGAGGCAGGCGCCGGGAGGCACGCGCCGGGAGAGAGAGAGAGAGGCACGCGCCGGGAGGCACGCGGGTTACGCCTGACGTCTGACGCCTGACGCGGGACAAGGTTGGACTAGGAGGAGCTTCGCCCCTAAAATGACAGTGTAGAGGTCATCCGACGATGCGTTGAGTTACTCCAATTTTTCGGAACGTTACAGCGACGAGTTGAGCGCTGAAGTGTCAGCGTTTCTTTTCCAGACCACCCGTTTGCTCGAGTAGGCAGCGTTGAAGGCAATGACGTCAAAAACACAGGATTTCCCGCATGGGAATCCGCCAAAAATTTTTAAAATTCATTTTTGAGGAAAGCTAAATGACCTGCAACTGCCTCGCTTGGCATATATTATTGCAGTACTGTGGAAAACACACAGTGAAAATTTCATTGCGATCCGTGGACGCTGAAAAATCGCCGGAGTTGGCCTTTAACGCGACAGTGCCAAGGAGCATGTGTCGCAGAAAATCCGGCAGCGGCGTCCATGGTAGAAATAGACATTTCGAACTACCATTTCTGGGCCACCCGACCACGCAAGGCATTCACCATGGTGCAGGTGCCTTATCAAACAAAATTGAATTCCTCAGAGTAAAACCCGCCTGAGAAATCGTGAACCACGGCCTAACTAAAAGCTACATAAATGAGAGCTCGGACTATAATTTGAATACACGAGAAAACATAACTTCATTGAAATGAAACTCAAACAATTTCAGCGTTTCAGAGTTAAGGCACTAATTTTAATGAATGTGCTAAGATAAAGCGATTCGAACGGGGCTCAGTGATGCTATAGCGTCCCACTTTTAAGATTAAGCGTCCGCCAACCTTTGTACATGGCACTGTTTGGCTGTACCCTACCACCCCACAATGTCTATCTGGCCTCTATAATATGACTGCTAAAGAAGTACGATACTATAGTCAAAATGACGAATCGTACCTAGGCCTGCAGCGGGGTAAGCTAGTGTGTGTGCTCGGCGCCTTCCACGAGAGACACAAGGATTTCGCCTTAATACAATGTCCACCCATGTTATGCGTTGCAGGGATCGATGGAGTGTTCCTGCATAACGGAAGTCGCGGGTAACGTCAACGATGGTGCACTGCAAAACATGACTAACGGGTTTTGCAACTTCCCCTGCCCGAATCTTTTCGTCCTCGTGTTCATCATCAGCTTGGGAAAGCTGATATCGCAACTCTCTCGAGTAGGGTCGACGCTCATCACACTCAGGTATACTTTACACGCTTGTTCAATTCCTGTGTCTGTAGAAGTTTTGAACTTTCGCGTGGTTGCTGAGCAATGCGATGTGGTTGGCACTGAAGCCGAAAACGATTTCATGCAGCATGTTGAGGCCTTGACTTGTCACATACGTGGGCGTTGAGATTACTTGTGCTGGAGCGTAAAATTAGTCAGGAGCATTAGTGAGCTTTGCCCGTAGCGTTACCTACCATATTTATAATGAAAGTGATAACTGTCTGCCGGCGAAGAATGAGCATATGCGTATGAATTCACTGGTAAAACATGAACTTAAGTACAGAAAGTTTTCATTAAAAGTCTACAACGTCTATACATCAGGTCCGGACGGAACGAACGAATGAATGAACGTTTGTAGAACAGTGGTGAGTTGGTCATTCCGTGGCGGTTGTTCTCAGTTCAGGAAGCTATGCACCGTAGCGCTCGCAGTAAAAAACACGAAGAGAAAACTATTGTACTAGACTGAACTGATAAATTTAGGTCAAATTCTTGAGTTTAGTAAAGCCTTCTCCAGGGCTTTCCTTACTCAGGAGTTCGAGAGGCACGGCAGAATGACCCACCCTTCCCCTTCTTAAACTTAGCATCAGGAACTCTAGGTTTTTTTCCCACTTTCTTGCCTTTCTGCAGAAAAAAAAAACAATTAGTTTTTGCCTGTCACCGCTTCCATAGCAACCGCACACATCGTTATCTCGGCAATAGCAAGCATTGTAGCATTTTGCTCAGTGGTCTGATATCCCTGAATGGTCTAGGCGTAATATTTATTCAACTAATTAATTAATTAGACAATACTGTTGACTCCAGGGGTGTCGTTGCAGAGTGGGTAATAATGAATGCCTTACAGAAGAAAATGAAAACATATGCAGTCATGTAAAGTGGATGGCACTCCAAAAGCAACATTATCACTGATAGGCATGATGAAAAAAACAAACGGCAACGTAAGGCAATGAACACAAACGGTCAAGCCGAAAGCAAAGACAGGAATACCTCTATATCACCTGTTTTGAGTGTTTCTGAATCTATGCATTCCACTGGGTGATCGTTCTAGGAAAAAAAGGAATACTTAAAAACAATGTTTTTCGGCTGTATTGGAGTGACTGAAAGATTGAAATGCTGAAAGCACCAAATAAAATTTTGCCGTGACAGCCTGAATCGCGCTCTGTGGTTACAGTTAGAAGAGTGTTTTTATTAACCAAAAAAGAGCGTTTCTCTTGAACTTCTTGTACTTCCTTTTGATGTTTATAATGAAGGGTGCATAAACCTGGCAGATTTCGTTACAGTACTGGGAATAATACGAGTTGGCAGGACAGTAATGACAAAGCCACAAAAGTGTGCTCGTAATATATTTAGCAATGTCGAGGTGTTTTCTGAATGGTAGATTTTTCTCCAAAAAATAATGACACCAATTTTCATACACGTGGATAAGGCTTTCTAAAGCCAAGATTAAAAATCTGATGTCACACTTTCTTTTACCCATATAACGCAGGTGTGTGGATCCAGCGGACAAGGGAATAGCTGTTGGAATGCTCGCTGGCTGTTTAAATTTCCTGGGTAAGAATAACGATTTTCCACACTTGCTACTTTCTAGGTGTTCCGCGAACTATTAATTTTATTACGTGATATAAATGCTGTTCATAAGCCTAGAGAGAAAAAAAATTCTTCAGCAGCCTGATCCTGACCTTAAGAATTTTAACTAAATGTATCTAGCAGACCTCGTTCACACGATATTTCGTCCCGTGTTTCATTCCTTTGTCGCGTCTCACAGTATTCAGAACAATAATGTTTCACGAGGACATCCTGAACGTCGTTGCCTACATTTAGTAAGCTGAGTTTCTCAATTTACACCACCCTGGCTTACATGTATAAAATGTGACATGCTATTTGCCACATTCAGAGTGGGTTAACCTTGGGAAATTGAAACTGCACGAATGACATATACATAAAGCTATAGCCTCAATTTGTATCTGTGGTGATAGACGAGTTATAGTATTCCGCCGTGATTGATTTGTGCGGTTTAACGTCCTAAAACCAGTTCTGATTATGAGAGACGCCGTAGTGGAGGGCTCCGGAAATTTCAACCACCTGGGGTTCTTTAACGTGCACTGACATCGCACAGCACACGGGCCTCAACATTTCGCCTCCATCGAAATGTAGCCGCCGCGGCCGGGATTCGATCCCGCGACCTTCGCATCAGCAGCCGAGTGCCACAACCACTAGACCACCGTGTGGGGGCTAGTATTCCGCCGTGATAATCCGCTGTAAGGGTAACCGGCTTGCTGTGATGATTTACCTGTGCTTCCCGTGTCTGTCTTTGCTGCTATTTAATCTCTGAACCTCTACATTTACCTGCTCAAAAAGGAAACTGCGTATCAGATTTTTTTCTCTCATAGTTTGTCTACGTGGTTCGCAGTAATGAAAGCTACGTGTCAGGCAAATACGAGACAACACCCAAAATTTTGTGCAAGTGTAGCCTTTCGCCCACCATATCTTAGAAGAGCCTACATGTATTACCTCTGAAACTTTCAGAAATAACAGAAAAGAGGTTCCGTGTCCGAATGTTGATTGCCGAATCGCAGTTCCGCACTTGCACGCTAATGTTGCGACGCGGCTGCTTCGCTGAAGTGTCGAGTTCTCTTCGGTGTCCAGTTACCACGAGAGAGCATCCGCACTGCAGTACAGCCGTTAGCAGACTCACGGAGCGAGCGACAAGCGCGTCTATTATCATAACCCTTTAGGTCCTTAGATAAAACTTTATCGACTGAGATCTTAACAGCGCTGTTATTATGGCTCGTCTTCACGTCATTATGACGTCAAGGCACATGCGCTATAGCGCCTTGACGTCAGTACGCTTGGACTCTTACGCATTACAGCAGACTGCAGAAGCGAACAGCCAAGCGCGTTTATTTTTATCCATGTTACAAATTAAAGCTGGGAGATGCCTACCAAGCGATTAAGAAACTGTAAACATTAGAAAAGGGCTTAGACTGTCATTAAGCATCATAAGCGTGCGAATATTTGGATCCAAACGTGGTTATGCGAGCTGCATTACTCGAACATACAATCCGATAAATGAATCTCCTTGCGGCATCGTTCCTGGTTCATTAGTGCAATTTCGTGCTTTACATTTATATAATGTTAGTTTATCCGCTTTCAAGCCAAGATATGTTTTGATGCGAGTAGAAAAACGAAATAGTTGGTTAGAAACAGTCGCTATAACGAGTTTAATATATGTATTATGAGGCCTCGGTTTGGACGACGTTTATTCTCAGTAGCTCGGCAGGTCGCCCGATGATGCCAACGTGATGACACAAGACGCGATGGTGATGATCACACACCAGCGATGAAGATACGCTGAACGCATGGTGATGATGGTAAAATACAGATCATGAAGACGTGCTTAATAAACGCCCACAGTATGTATGTATGTATGTATGTATGTATGTATGTATGTATGTATGTATGTATGTATGTATGTATGTATGTATGTATGTATGTATGTATGTATGTATGTATGTATGTATGTATGTATGTATGTATGTATGTATGTATGTATGTATGTATGTATGTATGTATGTATGTATGTATGTATGTATGTATGTATAGTAACGACAATGACTCTCGAATTAGGATATGGCTACAGAGAGGAGTATGTTAAGACGGGAAGCTACAGAAATATTATTTTGCACCGCTAAGCCCTCTCTCTGCCTCTATTAACAATTGTGTTCTCTTGAATATCTACGTTCGCCACGCAACTTTCCAAATAACACTCTTCCTTATTACTACGTTTCTTTCTTTCAGGGGCCATTCCGTACCCTCTGATCTACACGGCCATTTTCGACGCCACCTGCCTCGTGTGGGAGGACCGGGGCGGCCACCGTGGCAACTGCTCGTTCTACGACGCCGACAAGCTGCGAGTCGCCTACCACGCGGTCACCATCGTCTTCATGACGCTCGGCCTCGTGTGCCAGCTCATCATGTCCTACTACGCCAAACGCGTTCCCAACATGTACGGCGAAGACGAAGTCCGCGAAGAAGAGGCCGCCGCGTCGTCCAAGTTCGAAAACGGTGCGCTCGAAATGAACGGCGTCAAAGGCGTCCACGTGGGGAAGACGACGTCGGGTAGCCCCTGAAAGAGTGGTGCTCGTTCGCCCTTTCAATTTTCTGAAAGACGGTCGAAGACTTGTGCTCGGCGTGAGGGGTCAGCACACGCGCTGACGTTCGCGTATAGAGCGGGACTTGATACCGGTGGGCATGCTTTTACACACTCTGATGGCGGTGTCGCTGTCATAAGTACACCCAGCGACAAAAGTTTACACTAGTATTCACAAACCTGCCTAAACTCGTGAGACGTTAGCATGGCTCACAGAACGGATTTGTCCAGTATCCACAGACAAGCCTTCTAGCGGTGTTTTGGCGTGCTTGCCAGTTCCTTGCGTGCTTGCCAGTACCACCCTTCTGAAGCGAAGGCATTCGTAAGGTTGAAAACACGGAAGAAAGAAAATACAAGTGGCCACGCCTATCTGATGCTTCTGCACTAATACGCTTGACGCCGTAGACCTCTGAAGGCATCTGCTAAGGCGTGCATAATTGCTTATCAGCAACACACACAAACACACACATATACTATATATACACACCGCGTGCTAAGAGAGGCGCATACCTGAAAAATTTGAGCTAATTTGGCGAGAAAGCGAAAAAAAAAGAGAAATGGCAATTTAAATAATTGATATTTTGACGTTCCTCTCTCTTTTGATACAAAAGATAAAATGGCGGAATTAACGGCGATACATTTTCCGGAATATAACTGATCAGTCGAAACCGCTTCAGAGTGTCACATACATCAGAGTGCATTTAATTACAGTGTACGTTCCCAATGCAAGTGAGAATCCGGCTTTTTCGCACTTTTTGTAGGCCGTTGCATAGCGTAAACTTTTGTCACCTAGTGTGCACACGGCTCGTCACCGGACGCTGACGCACTAACCATCCTTGGAAAGTAAATGAAGCATGCGCTGTCACTGCTTATTGTCATGTTCGGCATGTCGTCAAATCGTCCTCCAGCCACGGTGTCGCTCTCACTGTCACTCCTGCAACATCACTAAGATGTCTGAATGGGTTAGTAACCCTGTCTAGTCTAAACGCCTAAGTAGTCAGGCTACGCACTGTATCGCCGAAAGAGGTATTATAATGGCAATAAACATCTTCGCCGCATTTAACACCGAAACACGGGAGCTGTCTTGGTGTCAAGGGTTGAAGACACAAGCATGATTTATATCTGGTGGCTGTTGCTAATTATCAGCCCAATATAAAATGAGGTGGTGATCATGTTTTACTGGAACATAAAGACAATTGCAAGCTATTTGTCACAGACTTTATGGCGCTGGTATACCTATACTCCGTTTCATAAATCTAGTGCAACGCTGTCAGAGCTAGTGTTCGTGTTTACGCTGTGTACTTCCGCGACCAAAAAGTAGTGCATTGCTTGCGGTGATCGAAAAGCTATAAATGCCTCGATTGCAGCCCCACATCATAATACACTTCTCATCGGCTTGACGAAACACGTTCGTATTGCTGGAAAAACAATCGAAATGTGCGGACATTTTATTTGAATATGTTTTTCTCTTTAGCATTCCGGCCTTACCATTATCTGTCCCCTCTTTTATTTTATTTTTTGTCACTCCCTTGAAGTTCTAAAGAAAATAGAACCGGAGCTTCTGGGAATTGGGGAACGAACGGTCATAACTGTCGTTAGAAAAGAATGACATACCTGCAAATGTGAATAGCTTCATTCGGTTAAGTTTGCTTGGTGTACGTGAGCACAAACGTGACACGTCATATGCTTTACACGTGAGAATGTGCACTAGAAACGTAGCTTGCTCTATTAAGCACTGGAGTGATCACAGACTACATTGGAGAACAAACATTTGCGCACGTGGCTTTAGTATAAGAGTTAAGCTTAGTTTCTTTCTTTCTTTGCTATTACACGATAAAACCAAATGAGTTGCTTTTCAGACAACTAATGTGAGTGGTCGGGTGACAGGCAGATGCGATATCGCTTGCACAACGCAGGACGACAAAGAGCAAAACAAGAAAAAGGGAGGGTTTGTTTTTTTCACCTCAAGATGCCACTTCTTAGAGAGCCGCGGCTTCCTCGCGAGAACGTAGATAAGGTTGCACTGCGTATTGGGCACAGAGCAAGTGGAGCGATGCCAGAATACTCGAAAAGCGAATCGACAATCGCTCCGCCGTATCGGCCGAAGCGAAACCAAGGGAACCAAAGCGATAACGTAAAGAAATAAGGTAAGAAAACACGTCAAACAACGACAGCCTTGGGGCAAGGCGAGACTGAACTCGTGCGCGAGTTGCGACAGCAAAGACGTGTGCGTCACGTGACAGGGCTTGGCGTGAACTATCGACCCCGGCGTCCGCGTGTTGTCTCACCTGGAAAAATGAAGGTGAGTGGGCTAGCTCAGCGCTCCCTACGGGAGGCTCTTCTTTTTGTGTAAGACGAAATAGCTATTTGCCAGACATGTTCTTATTAGATAAGCCATTGCCTTTTCTTCCTTGCGCATCACCTGTAAATGTTCTGGCAGACGTTATGTATTGCCGGAGATGTTTCCCAAGTGAAGTGCCAACCACAGACGCAATAGGAACGGTTCACAGAAATATTGGCAGTAAACGAATTTACGGTAAAGCAGTCGCACTAGGTAGATTGTCGTAAATCAGTGACCTGGAAGGATAAACTCGTTCCCAGAAAAGGACAAAGCGGTGTTTGTAAATAATATCCGCTATTTCGGTGACGTCACCTTTTTCATTCACTTTCTTGTATCGTTTCTGTGTTCTGCCGTGGAACTTTAAACATTTTAGTATCTCGCACGCCCTGAATGCGAATATTTTCGCACAAGACTTCAGTGAAGTCTAAAGATTAAAATCTGGCTCCGCTAATATTTAGAAGCCTCACTCAAGTTCGCTAGACAGGCTACCTCTCCCGCTTCCCTCATTGTGAAAATAAGAGGCTTGCGAGATGCGATAATTATTTACAAATGAGTTTTGTTGACTGCATCGGGCTGCCTACATGGCTTGGACAAAGTGCAAGTGACGTCTACCTGGGTTTGTAAGGAGCGCCGAAGAGTGCGTATATTCGTGAGCGCTTGTGTGGCAGGTGCCAAACGTTGCTGTTGATAGAATATACGTTCTCTGTGTACGGTAAAGGGATTAGTTCCAACGGCGCTGCACTGCTAGTTTATATACTTCCGCACTCACCATCTATAGAAGCGTGTACACGTGACTATGGCGCGCGTATGATATGCACACTGCACGGTTGAGGTTCGGTTCCGGTTTGGCTCTTTGTTTGCTTACTGTTTTCAAATTTGCTGAGCATTTGTACTATCAGACGCATGACAGTGGTGTCTCAGGAACATTGAATCGCCATTGCCATGGCATTCTCTAAAAAAATCACCGGAGTTAGGCTTAAACGTACCAGCAAGCACTCTTTGATGACTACATCGGTTAGTATAACGGAGGAGCTCTTGCTGACAACCTTATTTTGCGTTAAACATATTAAAAAGTGTAATTTTCGCATAACGACCACTGATTCTGGGCTATAACACTGTTGCAATCCTCAAATTAACTTAACATCCTTGGACATTTTTGTGTAAAAACCGGCGACCGCATAGTGCGCCTTAAGCAGATCAAGTAATATTCAACCCCTGTGCAAATGTTCTTTATTGACCCCATAAAAGAAAAGAAGGGAAAAGGAGAAAAGGAAAGCTCGGACTTGCAATCGTCAAGGTAGATAATTGGAAACAATCCGAATTTTGACCCAACGAATCAGGTAAATGACCTCTCGGTTTACTACCCGAATGGCAGCTTCGTAGCACACCGCAGCACTACAGTCGAACGAACAATATCCTTAATGACCCTCGAGAAAACAAAGCAAGTGATTTTATCACTTCTACGCCAAGTGAGGTAAGTCGCCACGTGCCTGCGGCCACGCGATAGCTCGCAGAAGTGTTTTCCCTGACATTGATTGATTGCCGGAAGACTGATTGAGCCATAGTTTCACTGAGGTGAACTTGTCAGTTACAGTGGTCCAGCAATCGAGCGAGCGAACATCGGTCGTTCGCCGGCGGACGCGCGTGAACCCGAGTAGCGGAGTACTACCGAGTGCATGAGCAACGACAACATCGTCTTCCTTTCTTAAGACGGGGACTGGCGGATGTGACGAAACAGTCGGCCTATCGACGCCGAAACACTTTGTCCCTCGAGAGCGGACGCCTCTGCTGACCGGAGAAAAAGAGAGCAGAACCCGAAAGGCCGTGAACGTGATAAACGGAGGGAGAGCGAAACCTCGGCGGCCCCGCCGAGACGCCACTTGTCATGAATGCTCACAAGCAGCCGAGTCCCGACGCCGACGGCAGCGGCGATGTCGCAGGCGCAGAAGGCAAAACGGTGCCGGAAGTCGTGGATGCGCTTACGTCGAAGAAGACCGAAGCTCCGGTGCCGGACTCGAAGCAAGACGTCGAAAATGACAGCGACTACCTGTGCGGCGTCGGCAACTACAGACCCGACTGGCTGCAGCGGTTCGCAACATCCCGTTACTATGCCCTCGTGTTCGGCCTGCTGGGCATCTTTCAGGGAGCGTACCGGACGTACCTGGTCGGGACGTTGTCCACCGTGGAGAGACGCTTCTCCTTGTCGAGCCGCGCCTCGAGTATCATCATGATCGCCGATGACCTGAGTCCCATCGTGGCCAACTTTCTCATGATGGCACTTCCTGAGACGAACCAGTAAACCAAATTGGGTGTCCGGAGGCATGCTGTTCTCACTTCTAGGGGCCGTGTCCAGCTTGCTTCCATACCTCGTCTATGGACCGGGCAAGCACCTCACGGGAGACATGAAAACGATTGGTGGCATCTCTACCGGGACTACCCAGTTCTGCGGGACTTCGGATGACGAGGCGGCGGCGGCAAGTTGTCGAGCAACCAAGGAGGACGCCGCCTCAATTGGACCTTTGGTGTTCTTCTTCATGGGCAACTTCTTGAATGGCCTCGGTGGCACCGCTTACTACGTCATTGGAACAACATACATGGACGACAACGTTAAGAAGAAGAACTCAGCCGTGTACTTCGGTAAGCCCTCGATGCTTCTCTGTTTGTTGTTTAGAATACGGCCTCGGTCAAAATAAGCGCAGTCACTCGATGCATCACTGTTGCTGATGCATTAGTGAAAACATAAGCCATGGCTGCTTAGTCTCGTGCACTTCCTTCGGGAGCTTCCGGCTGTGGAACACTAAGAGGGCAATAATGAACGACTGGCCTGATGAAAAATTCGAGTTCAGAATTACGCTTTATTGACCCAGTTATAAACCAATCGGCTCCGTCAAATCTGAAAACAGAAAATTTCAAACCTTGATGCACCGCCTGCGTCAATAGGCAGATTTGCGCCATACCTTCTATACAGGATAAAACGGACATCTAGTACGCAGTGTCCTTGTGGCAACCAGAAAAAATACGTGCACCAGATCGTCCTCAAGTGCGCAAAAATATGATTCACCACAAAATATGCTACGAGCCAATTAGTTACATTTAGATAGGAGACCGTTCAGTCCGAAGAAAACACTTGGTCCATGGCCAAAAGCGGCCCTTAAGGAAAGAGCCCTTGTCGCATGGGAAAAGTCTCTCGAACAGACGAATATTATGCGGAAATATCGAATGTCAAGCAATATTTCCCAAAGTGCGCCCCTCATGGCTCCGTTACTTTCGTGAAAAACCACACATGCTCGTGCAAAAGATAGGCTGCAATCAAATTGAGCTCATTTCATGAACCTTCCTTCATGCAGCGGATAATAGTAACTGATATACTTCTACCGAAATGGAGAATCGGTAGAAGCCTTCTCTTCGGACCCGAGTAGACACTGAATTTCGCCCCTTCTAATGTGGCTTACTATCGTTTCAGGAAGAGGAAGTTATCGCGGGACTAGTTCAGAAGGCGGAAAATGTAACCCCGCTGTCGCTTCCTTTCCATTTTCTGTAGCAAGGGCCCATCAGGCGCGTACGCTTCCGCCTTTATTCGTGCCTAGTTGACCTTGAACAGAAACGAATGAAACAGATGCCATTTTACGTGCAGAACCGTACTTTCACTACAGATGAGAGAGAGAGAGATTAGAAGGAAAGACAGGGAGGTTAACCAGAAATAAATTTTGGGTTTGCTATCCTGCCCTAGAGGATGGGAAAAGGCAAATAAATTCGGAGATAATAGTGGTGACAAGAAAAAGAAAAGGATTGGGCAAAAACAAACGGGGACATTACAACCTTCCTAATAGGCCTATGGATTGTAAAAAAGTCAATAAAGCTTTCACCGACATTCCGGCGACACATTTGATCGGCATTCGAATACAGCCTGTTCCGACAGAGCCCTGTTGTCAACACGGGCCAACGCGACCGCTGGCGACAGTCCGTGCGTGCTGCAGCGAGTACAGCGGCCAAGAACGTGTGCAACAGTTTTTCTGCTGCAAGCAGCGCTAGCGCTCCATGCCGACTATGAAAGCAAATTATCTTGTAAAAGCGACACCAACTTCAAGCCACATTTTAGATTAACTTGACATCGAACACATAACCTTGCAAACGCCGCTTAAATATGTTTTTTTCTGTCAAATGAGTTCTGCGGAAACCCGCAAGGTGCGCTGCTCAGTTGGTTAGCTCAGTTGGCAGAGCGAGCGCCCCGGATAGGCGTTGGTCCCGGGTTCGAAACCAGGACTAAGACGAATTTTTCGGCAACTAGGAAGCGTTAATTTATGAGATATCCGTATGGATTTCCTTGTAGCCTTGTGCTACAAAACGGGTCGATGCTAATTTTCCCTTTCATGTTTTTTTCTGTCAGGAAACTAAGACAAGCAGAATCGCGTATGCATATATCCTGACTTGGCTAGTCCTCGAGTTAAAATGCACAGTACTTCTTCGAAAAGCATTAATGGAATTTGTGTAGACCTCTTTCAGCATATGCCTCGACCCCTTTAAAGGGGCCATGCGACACTTTTCGAACATAGTCTGAAAAACTGTGCCAATCAGTCGAGGAGACTCCTGTGAACACGTGAGCCAAATATTAGTGCGCTGCGAAGGACCAGAATATTGGCAGTTTGGTTTCAAATACAGCCGGAACTCCCCTGCTTTCGTTTCAACCGATGACGCCACAAGTAGAGCCGATAAGCCGTTTAACTTTTCTTTTTTTCTGAAAGACACATATGTTCTTTTAATTTGTTGAGCTCGAAACGAATAACTAAAGCATCACTGAGCACATTTCTGCGTGTATGGAATCGCCAATGACAGCTCTATTTCAAACAACGGAATCAATGTTCCTAGTGACGTCATATGTTCCAAGAAGGGCCGGCGGTTTTCGGTCACGTTTGACCAGATTGCAATTTCCTTGGTGCGCGCAGCGCACTAATATTTGGCTCACATGTTCACAGGAAGCCTCCACGACTGATAGGCACCGTAGTTTTCAGGGCATCTTAAAAAAAGTGTTGGAGGGACCCCTTAATGACGAGGTTCAAGACTTGGTTCAGGTCTAAGCGCATTGCTGGAATATTTACGGACACGTGGGTTATATGCCACACACTGTGAGAATTGCAAGACCTTTGTTCACCTAGTGTTTCCATTTGCTTCCTCCTTCACACCTTTCTATATCGTCTCTTCTTTCCCTTACTCTTTCACACAGCGCGGGATAGCTCATTCACTGACCAAGAATTTCTACATCTTCCTCTTCCGTTCCCCACCTCATAATATCGCGTTAAAGAGGCCAACACGAAGAGCTACACCGTATGTCACAACGTGTACAAACGCTCCCCTTGTGTAATATCACTGAAGAGGTCCTTACAGAAAGAGAAGCGAGATGAATAGTACGTCATACTCTTCCTTAGCCGCAATAATGTCATATATATGATGCCAGTGCTTGTTGTTGACTTTCCAAAGCACGGCCAGGGGCTCTACGGCTGATGGTTTCCGCTATAAAGCCCGGAGCCGCCGAGTGTAAACTCCACTTGAGGCGGCCGCATGCCCTTGATAATGTAATGCAACAAAAATTACGAGCGTCGAAATTAACCCGCATTTTTTACAGTGGTGCCTCGAACAGCTGCCGCATTGCTTTAAGACAAAAGCGTAATCGACAGTATCAGCATGCAATACGAATGGTTTAAAGGAAATCTGAACGAAAGATAAGCACATTAATGGGCACCTAACTTATCAATTCCAACGGAATCCGTTTCCTTACTCCTTCCGGGGTGTAGGGATCACTATAGTAATAAGTAAAGCTGCCAGCGGATGGCGCAACCACAACTACAGCTGCCGACTCGAAACTTGCTCGCTAAAAGAGCGGGTAACACGAGTACAGCGGCCAGAGTCAGGAGGAACGAACGCCACATATCACTCACGTGCACTGCGCATATTGAGAAGACTAGCTCACGTTTCATTGAAGGATGTGTTCGTCTTGTACAAAATGTTGCACACAATTATGCCAACAACGAAGATTCTGTGGCACAAGCCCTGCACTAAATGCAGGCAAAAGCCAAAGAAACAATGTGTACTCATGTTAACTATCCCATGCAGAGGCTTCTCAAGTTATTCAAACGTTCTCGCGCAATGGTTTTCTTTGTAGTACTCATGCGCCTTGCTTACGTTAGGTGCTCATACGCATGTTTACGGGCACAGGAACCTCTGTCAGGTGTCACACGTCTTTAGTTCCTATACATCACAATTTCCTTACTCCTAGAAGGCAGCCACATTTGTCGGGGACTGCTGAGCAGGTGGGACGAATGACCACGCCAGTGCCCTGCAAGTGATTACCGCATGTTTGAGGCCCGAGTTCGCCAACAGCTGTGACGTAACCAAACCCACAGTCTCCGTTCTGAAGGTTTCGTAATAAATATGGTCGCGATTATACCAGCTTGCTCAGAACGCGGTTTCGAAAGCATAAAAATTGTGAAATACCTGATACGGACAATTTGCAGCGCTAAAAGACGGGGAAAAGAAGAAAACACACGGGACAAGCGCTCAACCTTCAACTGAGCTTTATTGAAGCAATACGAAAATCATTTTTTTTTTGACAAACAGCGTGGGTAATTATGCTAGCGACTTTTTTTCGTGTTGCTTCAATAAATATCAGTTGAAAGTTGAGCGCCTGCCCTGTGCGTCTTCTCCTTGTCCCCGTCTTTTAGCGTTCCAAGTTGTCCGTATCAAGTATGAACCAACTTGCCCAAAACGCGTCCTCTTGTCATATTGCGAACTACCGCTTTCTTAAAATGTAACGAAGATGAAATAAACGTTACACTCAACTAATTCAGTTTACTCATTTGCTTCCCTCATTGTATTTAGGGTCACTGTATGTCTTCCGTCTCCTGGGACCCGTGCTGGGCTTCACAATGGCATCACTCAGCCTTAGTTATCCCGAGGAAATGACAGGCAAGTGCTTGTTTCCTTCTAAGTGAAAGCATTCGATTTCTGTGTTTTAGGGTCACGTTGTGACGTATCGAAAATAGCGTGACATGAAAAATGCAAATGTCCAATGAGGTTTGGCGTATACCCTTATACCCCAGCCCTGTACGTGCGGGTATGTTCAAGACGTTACGTTATTTTGCGTGGAACAAAGGCTTGCTGGATTTGGTAATGTGTAGCCTAACGTATAACTTAACGTATAACTGATTCCTAAATTTGCACCAGGGTTTCATGTTCAAGTTTTACAAAGAGTGTAACACCGAGCCGTATGTCTAATTGAGCTCTTGCCTTCACATTATTAAAAAAGTTCTAACATTAAGTCTTCCGTGTTTTATAGAACCGGGCGTCAGCGCTCGCTCCCCCTCCCCCTCCCCCCGCTTTTTTTTTATCTCTCCCAGCTCCTCGCCCGCCCCCTTAATAAAAAAAGAAGAGGAAAATTGTGCTTGCTTTGTGAAGCTAAAATTCAGCCAGAGGCTGAATATGTAGAGCTCAATTTCACCCATGTTACACAAGCGAAAAGCCAAAACAAAAACAAACACACAAACAAAACCAACCTCGGCAGCCTCAGCTGACAAGGCGTAAGGCCTTTGGGGATTGAGGTCGTTGGTGCGATACCGGCTCTGGTGGCCACATACCAGTGAAGGCAGGACGCATAGCGCCTTCTGCATACGCTAGGTAATCTCAACGCAGCGTTGAATGTTGATTAATTAGAGTATCAAAACACACCGTCAGCCCCATGCGTCACATTCCGAACGCGAAATTCGTCAAAATCGCGAGGTTTGCTTTATTTCGTCACCTGTCGGTGGATAAAGACTAAGAAATGAAAGTTTCTTAATTATTTTCCTCTTTTTTTCGTTGCCCAAGGCCGCATGCTTGGTAGTGAGTTTGCGTTTTAGGTCCACATTTTTTTTTTCGGGCGCTATCACGGCTTCAGGTCTCCCTGCATTTCTTGAAAGTACTTCTAATTCTCGCCTGGGCAACTCACTGAGTGACAGCGAGAACTGCACTTCTTATGCAGCGCGTTTCTACCATTGCTACCGGGTGGCGAGTCCATTCGCTGACCTCCGCCGATTTGTCCACGTCCCAATTTCGCGAAGTGCTATGGTTGAAGAAGAGACGTCATTCCGCGACGTAAGACACAGCGGTAACAAAATATTGGTTCCAGCTCATGAACCTCACAACCAAATTCTCGTTTTCGCAAGTAAACCCACATAACTAATGTTTCCTCAAAGACAGAAGCGAGATGACAGAAGCGAGGGCGGGCAATCAAGGAAGAAATAAAAGCCGAAATTGTCGTGCCCAGTTTAAAACTAATGTGACGAGATGCTTGAAGCATATTCTAGGACTTTTCGTGGTCAAAACTGCATTACAATTAGGGAAGGACCTGTACTGGTACACTCCC
This sequence comes from Hyalomma asiaticum, assembly GCA_013339685.2. NCBI lineage: Eukaryota > Metazoa > Arthropoda > Arachnida > Ixodida > Ixodidae > Hyalomma > Hyalomma asiaticum. The sequence goes on along the minus strand of CM023486.1, from coordinate 76,066,928 downwards.
CATCATCTTTGATCAGCTGGCGTTCTTAAACGTGCACCGGAATCTAAGCGTATGGGAGTTCTAATTGCGTTTCTTCAAAATTTGGCCGCCGTGTCCGGTAATCGAATTTGAGTCCTCTAGGTCAGCAGCGCAACACCTAAACAGCTTAGCTACAGCGGTGGTAACCAGAAGTACTCGGTCCAACAAGCCCTATCGCAGTGCAGTATCTTGCGAGCGTTAGCTTCCGCGACCTCGCTTTTCAGATGGTTTACAACCCTCGACGTCCTTGTGGCGGTGTCTCGCTAACCCAAAGCAATTCCTCGACAATGAAAAGCCCGTATTTCCTGTATACGTCGAGAGTTTGCCCATTCATGTGGTTAGGAAGCTTCGTAACGCTGCTACTTTACATTCTTCGTTTCTATGGGCTGCTCCAGCATGCGAGTAAAAAAATAAGAAAGGAAATCTCGCAGTGGTTATTGTTAGCCTTCACCAAAGAACAGTTCGCCGACTTAGCTGGCGCTTTTACTAACGGCAATAACTACTATTGTAGCACTAAGTGATCCTTATTTATCTAGTGTTCACACTCACACATGATTATAACATTACAGAGAGGAACGGGCTGCCGTAGTATACGAAGTTGTAGCGAGTTATTAATATTGACAGAGCGAGGCAGGTAGTTGCATTCTGTACCGAGGGTGTCAGGTAAAGAAGTCCTAAGCATGTTATTGCGGAAGTCGACACTCCGACCTCAAAGTGCTCATGAATACGCGAGAAAATATGAGATGTTCGAACTCAAGGTTTCGTGCTAGTGCTACGAATTCCATTTATTGTGTCCCGTCAAGGTGGTCTAGTGCACCATGGTTATGAAATTCGGCTGCTGAGCCGAAGGTCGCGGGATGGAATCCCGGTCGCGGCGACTGCATCTCGATACATTTCGATAGGGACGAAATGTTGAGGCCCGTGTACTGTGCGATGTCAGTGCAGGTTAAAGAACCCCAGGTGATCGAAATTTGAGGAGCGCTCCAATACCGCGTCTGTCATGATCGTATCGTCGTTTTGGGATATAAGACCCCCTAAAGCAATTTCGCTTAATTTACCTAGACGGGAATTCCCACCTCATAAGCTCACGTGAACTAATATTTGTTTGATTACAACCTTCACATGACTGGTATATACACGAATTAATAGAAATACAAGCATTTTTCAGAATACAGTTTTCAGCGCTATATATGCGGAGGCTTGTTGCAAGGCTCATCTAATGAGAGGTTAACATTGAACATTACTCGGCTGTCAGTATGAACAGTAATGTTCGTCCAGATCAAACTGTAAAAGGGCCTAGCTTCCACCACATATCGCGTAAGCACAGTCACGAGGGCATCATACCATATTAGAGACTTTGGAATTACAGAAGTTCAGCTTGGTTTCAAAGGAATTGGGGCCGTCTGTTGGGTGCAGTGTTGTGCCATTTTTAAATCAGTCATGAAAGACTGATTATTGCTAGTTGGTTATGACGGCGGCGATTAATTTTAGTGTATTCTCTTACGGTCCATGTTGTACTGGAGCTGTTGTGGTTATGACCTTACATACAAAATGGGGCAAGTTATGTAACACTTAAAACTGAAGGCTTGCTATGACTATCATCGAGACATCGGCTATCCGCCATCTTATCTAAAGCCTACAAAAGCTAAATTTCTTTCCGCCTTTATACCTCTGCCGGTCACCACTTCCCTAGCGCTTGGTGCACATTAGGTTGAGTAAGCTAGAGGCATTACGTTAAGTTCATAGGTTAGCGTTACGTGAATTGGCTCACACACATATACAGTGCGGGTACAACCACACGTGGTTTTACTATAGTTAATCATGACATAACTGATAAGCATGCCATCTCATCAATGTCACGGCCTATCAGTCGTGTTATTTACACATTCACACCCTTCCGCGCCTATCTTAAGATATACAGTTTCGGTATATACCAAGTTATGTGGACGCCAGCCTTCCACTTTTTCCCAGAATGTGTGGTATTATGTGGACAAGCCTAACTTTCGGTCTGCTGGAGGCGAACGAAGGGTGCCTCGCAGGGAACGCAGTGACTCTAGGTGCCTGTCTCATAATATGTTAGATGACGCTATTCGCCGATTTTGTTATGATGCTGGCGGAAAAGTGGTTTGTGCATAATGACCGTGCTGTTGTTCTAACTAATGAGTCACTGCGCTCCTGCGCTCTTGTTCAGCCCCTGAAACACTATGGCTCTCGGGAGGGCGCTCTCAGCGTGCTTATCAATGGTCGTGTTCTCCGTATAAAATTTTCCGCGAGATAGGAGAGCGTTTGCGGGACAAAACCAAGTAAAAGGTACTTGCGCGTACGTTATGTAAGGGACTGAAACTTGACCGCTGACGACGACACTCGCTTCAGCGACTTCACATTGCATCGCGTGTGCGCTTTGGAGATAAGGCCGATGCACTGACATGCACCCTCTTAGACGTCGCGTTTCCGCGGGCTCATCACGTTTACTCTATAGCACTTGAGCTTACATTTTTTTTTATTGCGGAAAGGGCTTACCCTTATAGCATAATTCGTGGCGTTTCTGTCATCAATGTGCTGAAAAGCTTGTGTTGCGTATGAATTGAAACAGTGTTTTGTGAAGTCGGTTGTCGTGCATGCATTTGTCATAACTGGTCGAGAACTGTAGCGGGAGCCGGCTTGCAATAGTAGACGACAGCGTTCCGAACGCAGCCCTTCACATATCAGGTGGTATGCGTCGGCATCCGTCAGTGGGACAGAAGGATATATGGACAGCTATCGCCCAGTGTTAAGCTAGAGCAGTTCCGCGTTACGATAACTTCCAGGCGTAAGGGCCAGCGCTGTCCGAAGTATCCTAAGCGCACCTCTTCAGCCATATAGTAAGGTGAAGGGAAAGAGAGGGACACATGGTGCGATAAGAGCGCATGTGTCCTGCCGGAGAAAATTTTTATGAGGTGAGGCAGTTGAGGTGGGAGGGAAATGACTGGGAAATTTGTATTAGGAGGACACAGACACGTCGCATGCTGCATTTTTTCGTAAGACCTCTACCAATGTTCGCGTTAAAGGTGTCTTTAGAGTAGCCGACTAGCCAACAGCAGAGGGCCCTTACGATCGAAGAGCTTTTGTGAGTTCGGCCTCAAATCTCTGTGTTTTGCAACTTAGCACATTTACTGGCTTCTGCTCTGTGGCTCTGCTGTAGGGATGTCATGACCTTGTCAGAGTCATGCCTGTTTGTCTTCGACTCATGTTACCCACCGCATCAGCTCCCTGGCCATTCAGCTCAGGGTCTCTGGTTTGTTTCCACGGCCGCCGCGGACGCATTCCGACGGGGAAAAAAATACGCTCAAGCAATGTAACAAGCGTATTATGCATAGATATAATCACTGCACGTCGTTAGGTTGTGGCCTGTGCAGCGCATAATCTTAAACGTCGTGTAAGATGATTCGTTTCATATCGTGACAATAAAGACGATTGTGCGCATTACGTTTAGGTTGAAGTGACCACTTCAAGAAAGCTTCGGATTTACATGTGTTTGACCATGTACCTTAGTTATGCGGAACGTGTGTTGTGTGCGTTCTCAGGTACATCCCCGCTTAAGCCTGGTGACCCTCGGTGGATCGGCGCCTGGTGGTTTGGATACATATTCATCGGGTTAGGCATCCTAATCAGCACACTTCCAATGCTGTTCTTCCCGAAGAAGATCCGGTCAAAATCGGAAGCCAACAAAGGAGATGCGCTAAGCAAGGACAAGAGTATGAAAGCAGAACTCCAAGGTAAATCTTAAGTCTTCATAGTCGTCAAATTAGTCGTCAAATTAATACAAAATATGTGTATACAGAAGGAGGTCCCATAGTCAGAGACTCAATCGGGACCTCCCAGAGTAGTGAACATCGAAAAAAAAAATTAATTGATGCAGTAAACAGTGGTGCAGAATAAAAGCAATAAAATACATCGCAGGCAAAAAAAAAAAAAATAGTTCTCAACAGCAGAAAGCAGCAACAAAAACCGAAAATAGACAACGTAAAAAATAAAGGTAGTTCAACTCTGCTAGACAGTTTTCAAATTACACGGTGAAAGACAGCAAAAAATAAGCGACGAAGAAGAAAACCTCCGTGAGATTGCGTAGCTTATATGGCATGCTAAGGGGCTCTCCGTTGGCGGATGATGCTGTGCATGGCATTTTCTAAAGCTCTCAGGCTACCCGGTTGTGTTTGTTCACTTTATTTTCTCATTAGCTGTGCTTGTTTTATCCCATCACGCATAGTCGATACTAACCTGCCTTATCTGGTGGGGACACCCATTCACAGCTGGTATCGGAAAAAGTGTGTTAAATATCGTAGGCCTTGAATCCGAAGCCTGCATGTCCTTGGGATTCGTACCGCACTTGCATAGCTGTCGTTCATAGAAAACCATGAACCCTAATTAAAGAGGCCGTGTCAGTTTTCAGAGAAGTAATAAATCGGCGCAGACGAGCGGGGGAGCGCGGATCACAAACGTGCCGCTCCCGCCGCGCCTGTGCTGCATAAGACGACGCGGCCAACCGGCAGCCGGACGCGACCGCAGCGCTTTTAGTTCTAGCGACTACCGCGTAGGCCGCATGCTTGCGGTAGCAGTATGCAGAGCTGTTAAACTGAGTTGGTTCTAGTGACGTTGGTATTCATGGCAGAAACTCAAGCACTTGAAAAATAAATAAATAAATAAATAAATAAATAAATAAATAAATAAATAAATAAATAAACGAGGCTTTAGTCTGTATGTGCCTTTATGACGTCTCAACGACTGCGACGTGGTAATCTTTGTTCTTGCTCTACTTTCAGAGGTGTTACAGGGACTCGGCAGGCTGGCCCGAAATCCGGTCTACGTGTTCCGAATCCTGGCAGCAATAGTAAATTACATTGCCTTGGCGGGCTATTACATTTCCTTCCCGCGCTACACGGAACACCAGTTCTCCCAGACGGCGTCGAAGGCCAGTCTCCTCGCGGGTGAGTTCATAGATGGAATCCTATCCCGCGCAGCGCCCGACTTCAATGAGAGTGTGTATATATGCACTTGGCGGAAGTTGTTTTGTTCAATATTTGAGTCCTTTAAGACTAAAGCCTTGGATAACTCACTGAGCGATGACCTTGAGAAAAAAATTGGCCGCGTCGGGAAATATGACCTTTTGCAGAATCCCTGGGCAACAGCCAGGTGGCAGCACCAAATCGTCAGCAGAGGCCTTTTTCGTGCATAGCGTCGCATTTTTAGCGCAGCCTAACAAACACTAGGGTCTTTAGAATTACGTGTCTGTGTATTTTCTAGTAAACGAACACACCACCTAATACTTACGTCTCGATGTTGCGAATATTTGCTTTTCGATCGACAGTGTTCACAAGTATGAACGCAGCATGGCTGGGCGTTAGGCAAGCGCTTAAACTTTGGCCGGGTGGCTGAATCGTGTGACAGACTGACAAAAAGAAAGACAGATCAAAATTTTTGCGTTCAAGTATCCCAAGAAAGACTTTAAAATGTGTTTAAAAAGAAAATCTGCAGATCCCACCTAAATTCAGACACGTGCAGTTTGTCGCTGAGGGTCATCGGGTCTTGCAAACCTCTCTCTCCATGATGCACGTCACAAAAGTAGAACTTAATGCATGGCTTTAACGCATGACCAAGTGTGTAGCAAGCAATAACCTTCGAGCGTTGTGGAGGTGTAACGCAAGCCGCTAATTGTGTACAGTGCACCTGAAAATGCGTGTGCCACTGATGGTAAACGGAGCAAACTTCCTTTCTTCACTCGCAGAGGCCTGATAGCTTTGAGTTCAAACACAGGATGCCCCTTCCGGACCTCGAACCTGAACTCAGGTGCACTAGAGTCACACAGCCTTGCTGGCACTATGACGGCCATGCGAATTGAGAATCGAAAAAGTGTTGGGTACCGTCCTAGGCCATATAATTTTCGGAAAGGAAACTTGTGCTTTGACCGCTTCTTGGTCATCGTAAAAAGATATATTGTTTGAAATAAATTTGGGGGAAGGTACCTAGTGAACTTTAGAAAAGCCAAAAAAATAATCATACAAAACTACTGTCAAGGCGAAATTTTCTATAGAGGATTAAAAATGTATCAGTTTGTCACAAACCTGCCGAATGAATCCTACCGTATTTCCTCTCAGAATACCAGCACTGGAATGGGCTGATATTGGCGGTAATTGTTGGCTAGTGCCGTCTACTGCTGGCCAATGTTGGTTAACCGTACGCCAATGCTGGTTAGCGTTGCCTACTGTCGGCTAGTGAAGGTTAACTATTGGTCTAGGTTGCCCAGCATTTTCTAGTGTCGACCAATGTTTGCTTATGCTTGTTAACTATTTGTGCGACATAGGCTAGCGTTTCTAACATTTATACACGCTTCCTCTCTCATTTTAACTGTGACACTGTCGGTAACCGCGCACGCAGGGCCTACTTACATCGTGTCGAACGTGGTCGGCATCGTCCTGGGAGCCGTGTTCGTGCACAAAGTGAAACCGACGCCCAGGGTTGTGGGCATACAGACCGTCGTCGTGGTCTTTGTTGCCGCAGTCGGAATCACCTCGCTTATGGCGATAAACTGTGGCTCTATACAGTATCCTGTGGTACCGGATGCCGACAACGGGTGAGCATCGGGCTGTTTTTCACAGATCACCAGTTATGTTTCATTATAGGTTATGTCACGTTGACTAAACAACATGAAATAAATGGCCGCATACCTGCTTGCTTCGCTGCAAAGTGCGCTTAACCTGTTTTTTAATGGTATTGAAACATACTGTTATCCATCTTAAAATGTGATGAAATTAAACACAAGTGCACTCTACTGCCCGCAAAGAAGAGAAGTACGTTTTCGTAATAATGAACAGCTCACTTTCTTTTTTTTTGTAGTGCTGTTCCACCTCCAGGGCAATAGTCCAGAACTACAGGAATTTGACAATGTCCATCCCTATATGTTTAAAACAGAATCAGCATTTACTTATTGCCGCACACGTCAATATGTGAAGACTAGTCCACACTCGTTGATTTATTTTTGGGATTTTACGCCCCAAAGCCAGCTGTGATTATGGGAGACGCCGTAGTGGAGGGCGCCGGAAATTTCGACCACCTGGGGTTCTTTAACGTGCACTGACATCGGACAGTACACGGGCCTCAACATTTAGCCTCAATCAAAATGCAGCCGCCGCGGCCGGGATCCGATCCCGCGACCCTCGGATCAGCAACCGAGTACCATAACCACTAGACCACCGTGGCGGGGCAGGCCAACATTCGTTGATCTGACAGTATAGTGCACAGTCACTGTTGTCCTTCATCGCCAATGAACAGCCACTGATCATTATATAAAGCTTTAGATATAGACCGATCATAAGTTCACAGAATTGTTCAACGAAAATTGTTAGGTCGTACACGTTGTGGATTCGTCCTGCTTCCTGTACAATTAACGTGTCGTGATATCAGGCTGGAGTAGCCCATGAGGCGTGGCACCAAGTAAACCGCTCCAGCGTTCGTTCAAGAACGCTGGACGTTCGCTCACTCACTCACTCACTCACTCACTCACTCACTCACTCACTCACTCACTCACTCACTCACTCACTCACTCACTCGCCCACTCACTCGCCCACTCACTCGCCCACTCACTCACTCACTCACTCACTCACTCACTCACTCACTCACTCACTCACTCACTCACTCACTCACTCACTCACTCACTCACTCACTCACTCACTCACTCACGCAATCACTCGCCCACCCGCCCGCCCGCTCATTTACTCACCCACTCGGTCAAGACATCAACAACTTGACATGCTTGACATTTACGTAACGAAAAGCATTAATAAAATCACGTGCGGAACAAGCCCACATTTTATATGAGACCCCAAGATAAATGAAGCGATAACAATGCAATATTGCGTATGCCTCGCTTCATACTACCAACGAACGTCAAAAAAAAAAAAGTCTGCAGATCACACGCGTTGTGGGAATCGGCATCATACGAAGCAGTCTGCGAGGAAATTACCTATGAGAAATTGGTTGGCATAAAGCCTAGTGGCGTATTGGACGAACTTGATTGCACAAAGTGCATGAGCGGGTGCATGCTTAACGGTTGCTAACCAGGACCGTCGACAGCAGCGTGGCGGCATACTGGTAGCTCATGGTACGGTGTAACGTTGACACTCACGTACAGCACAGACGTGTGTTTTATCGAAGAGATGATGCACGCTATGGTGCGCTCTGCGCGTAAGTGGTGTTTGTTGATGTATTCCTACCGTATCGATAAAAGCTGGAGAAGGGCATTCGAGTGGTAGCAGAACATATGCATTATTTATTACATTCCTGATACCGTTTAACAAACATTACAAGCGCGACTGATGTTACACAAGCACAACCAGCGCAAACAGTGGTGCAATAGGTTCGTTTGCTATCACAGTATAGTATACTAAGGTGGTGGGGCAGAGAAGTGGAGCTGAGGAGGAGGGAGAGGGCGCAACAGTGTTAAGTATACAGAAAGATAAGAAAAATTGAGAGAACCAGAAGTAGAAAGTGATTAAAAAACACAAAAATATGAAAGAGAAAAGAAGAAGAAGAAAGATGGAAGAACTGAATCAGCATTCGCCAAGTGGTGGCGCTTGATTGCTAGCTCCGCTGTTTACTCAGATTTCGCAGGCGTTGAACTGGCTTTAATATTTTTTTCCGTGACGCATTCGCAGAGTTACCATTCAAAACCAGTGCAGCGACGGATGCGACTGTTCAACGAGAGTCCATCGTCCGGTATGTGATCAAGCAACCGGCACGCAGTACTTCTCAGCATGCTTTGCTGGCTGTCCAGTCAGTGAGTACAATCAGACAGTGAGTGAGCCCTCTTCGTTTTTCTTCTTATTCATGTTCATATGACAATTATAAAAATGTCATTAAGAGCGGAGCTCTTTATGCCGAGCATTAGGTGCTGCGTGCTAGCACAACACCACCGTCGTCATGAAAATGTGCGCGTGCGCTCCTTTCCTCACTTGCGCCCATGCCCTCGGCCCACTACTACACAAAGGCGGATGCGTTTCATCGCGTAGCACAGATTGGTGTGGGGACCCCTACAAAAATGCTATAAAAGGCGATATCAGGAATTGGGCATATGTGGCTATATATGGCACGTGCCCGTATGTGGCCGTGTTTGCCCAAATCGCGATAGAAACATATATGGCAATGAAAGATACACAATTTATTTTACATCCTCCTTAATTATTATACATAAATAAAAAAAAGATACACACGAGGAACGTCATGTAATGCTCTGGTGCGTATTGGGAAAATACGGCCAAATACGGACACTTGCCGTATATAGCCAGATATGCATATATGGCCATATATGCATATCTGCTATATATGGCACATGTCCATACATGAGCGTATTTCTCCAATACATATCAGAGTATTACATGATATTCCTCGTGTTGGTCTAAGGGGAGGCAAGGGGGCGGGAAAAGGAAGTGAGTGTGAGGAGGAGGGGAAAAGGTATGATTGATTTATGGGCGTTTACGCCCCAAAACAACGATATGATTATAAGAAGTGCCATAGTGGAGGCCTCCGGAAACTTCGACCACCTGTGGTTTCTTAACGTGCACTATCATTGCATATCACACGGGCTTCAACATTTCGCCCCTATCGAAATGCAGCCGCCGCGGCCGGGATTCGATCCCGCGAGCTTCGGATCAGCAGCCGAGCACTGTAGCCACTCGACCACTTGTGGGTGGTATAGCATGGCCTTGTAGAGTATAGTATAACGAGAAGGTGAACTAAGTGTGAAGAGGAGGTACGGAGGAGGGGAGAGGACGAAGCATAGTACAGGCATGTACAGCATTGCATAGCAAGTGGCGGGAGAGGGAGGTGTGACTGAGGAGTAAAAGGAGGAGGACGTCACAACCTCCCAGCCGCTTTGAACCTAGAACGTAACCCGAATCACGTAACACGACGTCACAGATAGTCACGTGACACGTTCCCGCCAAAAAATGTAAGAGGTCGTCACTAGACATGTCTCTACCAAAACCATGTAACATCTAGTCACTTGACAAATCAAGTGACTAAGTGGAGGTTGTACTAGCAGAATAAAGCTAGGCCGACACAAGCTCTGCTCCTAATCCAACATTCCACCATAGTGTAAGCTGAACACATTCTTTAATTTAGCTTTCCGTATTGAACTATACACACTAAGAACTAAAGAAGTGACTGGAACAGACTTTGGGAGAATATTCGCTTGCCCCATATAGTACTCCTCTTTCAACAGTGAAAGAACTCTCTCTAGACAGAGCAATCGAACGTCCCTCATGAAGTACAATAGTCCTCCTGCACTAGAATGAAAACAGTCCTCCGAAGGAGTAACAATACCACGTTGAAAGAGTACCTTAACGCTCGTTAGCGAAATGTAACCTGCAAACTGGCCGGTGTGCTTCCAACGCATAGTGCTCACTAGTGAACTTTGCTTTACAGAACAAAATGAATTATTATTTTCGAGCCCAAGAAGATTTTTACGTTGTTTATCATGACATCACAGCTTGAACATTAGCATGGTGTTCCGCGTGTGTTGGGACATAAAATGCTGCAGTAAACAGTCAGAAATGCACGCACAGGTAATTTATTTTTCACTGCTGACAAATAAATTATTGCTGTGGCTGACTGAGGCACGCTCGGAAGGCTATCGCTGGAGTCGAGCTGCATCAGTGTTTCAAGCAGCCGACAGGTTCGTTTTGAATTTGTAGTGTACTTGATATCAAGTGTCCAGAACGCCACTAAATGCAGAGCGAACCCGCCAACCAAATCTACCGTAGTAAGCTGCAAGCACTCTAAGAAAACAAAGATCGTGGATGATGCCTTGCTCGGGTGAGTGAAGCAGCTCTGCCTATGAGCGAATTTCTCCATGTACGTGCAAGTATGAGTGAAAAATAAGGCATTAACAAGCAACTGAGCTTAATTCCCGTGTCGAACAATGCGTCATCCATTTCTCAGGTGCAAACAAGCGCCTCAGTCATCACTTCAATATATATGCGGTAGCCTAAAACAGTAAGGCTGTCGCTGTAGTGAGGCTCCTATGCGTTGACAAACCATTGATGATACATCAAAACGTGACAGTACTACTCTGTCGCAGTACTACCGTAACTGTTGTACTCTAATGAAGGTACACGTCTTCGTAGCTCTCAGAAATTTATAATTATAAACTTAATTTTCTTAAGATCGATGTTTGCTCTCACGCTCAAAACCGTCTATTTTAGACCATTTATCCTTATTCTCTGAGACACAGAATTAACTTGCAGGCACATTCACGCATATCAACTTTCTTGCACATTAATTCATAATGAAAAGATTGACATGGATGCATAGGGAAACTAAAGAGAAACAATGAATAAGTTTGGGGTGATATCAGGCTCGCAGCCAGGAATTTTTTTCGAAGGGAGGGGGTGGTCATATGCTGAAGGCCTTGACTGTTTGAGAAAAACATCTATTTTCATCATTTATTTTCGGTAAAAATCGCAGTATGTATATTAAGTGACTTTCTAAATGCAACATTATTAATACGCTGAAATTATGTTATTAGCGCTACACTACGTTAATAACACTACCCCTCAACCGAAATTTCAGGAGGGGCCCGGCCCCTATGACACCCCCCTGGCTACGGGCCTGGTTGATATATGGTTATTTCTAACTCCAGTGCCTTTGATTTCGCCACTACCAGGTTCAGTATTAAAAGAGGAAATGAACGTTAAAGTCAAATTTTTTTTAGATCTTGCACCGTAAGCTAGGCACTCGAACGTAAGCGTGACGTCACGCATTGTAATAATGTACTTTCTTCGTATTTTTCGCCACATTGGCTGAATGAAATTTCATGAAACTTGCTACGTTGGGTCTCTGGTCCTTCTACAGCGCAACGGTATTGATGTTTTACGGCAAATGATCCAGCGCGCCACAACAGTCACCATCAAAATCAATGACATCACTTCAAGTTGGTGCGGAATCGTGACAGCGGTGTCGCCACCTGAATTTTCAGTCTGCGTTTTCTTGCTTACTAAGCATCGTCTTGTGGCAAGAACGGTGCTGTTGGCATTGTGAGAGTAATTTAGGGGTGTGCGAAAAAAATTGTTTTGCTTTTAGCGCCCCTTTAACGCCTGCTCCCGGAGGAACACTCTCAGCGACAAATATTCACGTAATGCATGTCTACGAAGTGCGACTGAAAACTAAACATATTTTACCCGAACCGAGATTAATGTGCGTTTAGTCCGCGCCTTCATCTCCGCGAGCGCGCCTCAAGCTCATCGTTGAAAAAAAAAAATTCGGGGTCATATTCGTAACGACGATCAAGATATCTAATCCGTGCGGGCTTGCGCGCGCTGAGTGGATTTATCGTCGAAGTAGCGCTCAGCCCCAGCGCCTGGATTCCGTCAGCTTTCGAAACGATCTAGGATGACGCCCCCCAAAAATAATATGAGACAACTTCACCTCGATCACCATGTAAACCTTCGTAAGCTCGACGACAGAAGCAGCGCGAGTTGAGCCTTGGTAGCAGCCGCCACTTGTAGTTAGACGATACTTATTGCACACATTATATAAGCACCATGAGCATCATGCCTCTAATAAAACAAGTTCACAAGAACATCGCGTCAGCGAAGTATTTAATTAGGAACCGGTGAAACGGCCAGGAAGTGCCCAACTTTCCTCAGAAACATGGCCAAATGGTACTAGAAAATGTGCTCGAGCATGATATGATATTCTAGGGCTGGAGCAACCAAACTGCCTGCAATCTGCATTCCCCATTGTAAGGTCATCCACGGTCGCGCTTTGGCTACACTTCCTGCACGCACGTACGAAAAAAGAACCTTTGAGCACGCCGTCAACTGCCGATACAAATTCGTGCAGCACGTCTTGCACGACGCGAATCACAACGGAAGTGGCCCGTTAAATCAACACGCTAGGCACGACGCGAACCACAAGCGCAGCGGCCTGTTCATTCCACCTATCGGCTCAGCAAGGGTCTAGAAGAAGCGGGATGCAAGTGCCGGCGGGAGATCCGGCACGAAATTGAATGTTCGTTTCTCTGTGATAAACCAACGGCAGACAAAAGCTGATTGATTGATTTGTGGGGTTTAACGTCCCAAAACCAGCTCTGATTATGAGAGACGCCGTGGTGGAGGGCTCCGGAAATTTCGACCACCTGGGGTTCTTTAACGTGCACTGACATCGCACAGCACGCGGGCCTCAACATTTCGCCTCCATCGAAATGCAGCCGCCGCGGCCGTGATTAGATCCCGCGACCTTCGGATCAGCAGCCGAGTTCCATAGCTGACGAAAGCTGAGCGCACGGGCTCACGCAACAGTGTATTCAAGATGCTTCGACCTTACCGTTTAATCCTTTGCGACGTGCCATCACGTCCACGACACTGCATGGCTGGAATTTGCAGAAAGACGTCGAGAGAAGCGATGTAAAACATAGCGCGCTGCACGTTCAAACGAGAGCTACTGCGCGCGAGCGCCGGGGTGGCCAAGGTGGGCGTGGTACCGGCACTGTTGCGCGCGCCTTCGCGGCGGCGTTGCCGCGAAAGTTCCGAGCGAAAAAGTAAGACGTTTGAATTTTAGGCCCGTATTTTAAGCTTACCTTGTCCTTATAGTTTGTTTTCCTTGTCTGCCCTGTGTCCTTATCATGCGCGTCACGAACAATCTAATGCAGTATCTAAAATAAGTCTTATGATAGTCTTTCGCGCTAATTACCTTTTAAGTACCCTTAACACGCCTTAATGTCGCAGCGGCGATAAGGAAAATAAGCGGTAAGGATTAGGCAGATTTATGAATACGGGCCTTAATACTACACCATGACAGCGGATATAGTACGCACCTTCTATAAATCGCAGAATTTAAAGGCCCTCGCAAACCATGGCTCACAACAAGAGTAACGGTTTATTCTACCTCAAAATAACATTCTGTAGCGTAGAATGTTCACAACCGTTCAACGGACGCCGCATGCAGTTCCGGTGCCCGTGCGGTGGGGGAGTGAAACAATCTCTAACTTTCTCAAGGCATGGAGTGAAAAAACAGTCGTCCACTCTTTTGACCCAGAAGGAGTAAAAAGCCCATTCACTCTCAAATAGAGTAGAACGAGACCTGCAGGAATATCGGAGCTTTTCACTCCCACTGCAAGAGTTCCCTTTGTTAGAGTGTATTTAATTGGTATATTTCTTCCTCCACTCTCTGTAGAAAAAGAATAGCCTACTGCCGGTGACCTAGCCAGTGCCCATGTAGTAGCAGGTTGGTGTGTGAACGCTGATATAGCAAAATAAAGAAAAAAAGAAACAGGTGGGAGTGTGATTCCACCTCCTCGTTAGCGTATAATCACTATGTGTATTTTTAATTATTTACATATCGCTTGATTTATATATATTGCTGCAGCAACGTTGGGACTCGTGCGTAACTAGGACACAATATTTCAAGCGACACTGTTTCAAACACTTCCTGTTAAAAATGGTGTAATATATTGTGAGCTAACCCTAAGGGTCTCCGCCCCCTGGTATAAACATTTCCAAATCAACAGTTAAATAGAATCAGTTATTACATATATCATTGTTCTTTACGTTTAAACAAAGCATGAAGGAATACCAAGGTGTATGCGCGCACATAGAGTTCTGATACCTACCGTTGATTCTTTATATCTCACCTACAACATTTGCCTTAAAGGTGTGTGTGCTTTCCGTATCTGCAAATACGTGTGATACTAGGAAAGGATTGAATTAGCGGGAATAATGAAAGTGCATCTTGGCGACAAGGTTGAGTGGATGGCGAACACTGCAATTTCGCCATAAGCAAAGATGCGAAAATGTGCGTGACTAACGGTGTTTGAATATCGCTGTATTTTGCAGGAATTTCAGGACTGCCTTTGCTTGCAGTCCGAACACGGAATGAACAAGTTCGCCATCGGAAATGTCTCAAACATCAAATGCGAACAGGACTGCTTCGACGCCATGATGATCTTCGCTGGTGTGGTCTTTGTGGTTCAAATAGTGCTGGGGAGCTCACACGTTGGCTCGACTATCGTTGGGCTCAGGTTTGCATTTATTCCACGCACTACTTTTTTTAATGGATGAACAGATCGCAAAATACGATTAGAACAGGGAATGTCGCACGAGCCAACGTTTCGACTAGTGGACTTGTCTTCGTCAGGGCGGCGACTGCCTTCTCCAGCGTTCGTTTCCGACTGCCTTCTCGAACGCTGGAGAAGGCAGTCGCCACCCTGACGAAGACAAGTCCAATTGTCGAAACGTTGGCTCCTGCGACATTCTCTGTTCTAATCGTATTTTGCGATCTGTTCATCGATTCAAGCATCCATCTTCCCCTGAGCTTCCCTTCTAGTTTGGATTTTTTTTTTAATGGAAAGACACAAGGTGTTGACGCAGAGAATGAATATACTTTTACGCTAATGTTATAAATCTTAGAAATTTAAAGGCGCGGAATGCAGGCGCAACGCGCTCAGTTAGCTACATGAAAAAAAAAAAAGGAAAGTAAAGGAAGAAACATTAAAAGAATCATGACGCGTTATTACAAATGAATCTGACATTAAGGCTCGATTTAATTGGTATTACTGTTCACAGAGGATGACACTGTTAAATTTAAAATCATCCAATATTCATAGACAACGGAATGCTCTGCGTGATGAAAAGAATAAGCGCATTAAATACGAGGAATAAAGACCCAAGGACTGGAAATATCTGGCCTACACTCTTAGCACGGTAACCTTTAGTTGATTTTATAGGTACACAAATATGTGAAAATATGCCCATTTACTGAAGGTTAAAGTGCTTTAACCTTTAGTAAAGGAGCATATTTTCACAGTTCTGTGTACCTATAAAATCAACTAAAGGTTACCGTGCTAAGAGTGTATGAAATAGCAGCTTCAATGGTTTCCTGCGTCGACGCTTTGATTTCGTATCAACGAAATGTAAAAAAAGGAAGAAAATACTCGTACATAGCAAAACCAACAGGTATAGTACGCGTACGCACGTGTAAACGGAAGAAGATGCTAAATGTAGTAGGTGAATTATATTCCCAAGGAGGAAAAATAAGCAAGGTTAAGAAACGAGTACTGGCACAGCAGGAAAACAAGAGTAAAATTTAGCTTATTTTATTTCCATGTTCATGCTCTAAAGCGAAATGACTAAATTTCACTATGTCGGCCACCTCTGATCAGCAGTGGAAAACCGTTGAAGAAAAAAAATACATTACTGGCAGCGACTCCGTAAAAAAAAAAAACATTACTGGCAGCGACTCCGTAACATAGATTACTTCATCTTCGTGAGAGAGTTTTCTACCTGCAGTGAAGTGCTCATTTTTCTGATTGAAACTTCGCGGCAACACATGGAAACGATTCTCGCAAGGAAACACTTTTATTTCCAATCGTGACCATGATACATTATTTAAGGCTTATACTCCTATCTTTTTCTTTCATCATTCGATAGTATTCCCGAGTACTGCGCCGACTATGCAGCTAAACGGTAATTGGCGTTGATACCGCACATTAGTGCTTCGTGACTATCAGGACCTATCTTGTTGATCCGAAAAATGCTCACTTTTTTCACTGCGTGTTTAGCATGATTTTATACGTGAAATTATTTTAGAAGCTGCTGCCGGCGACCTTCAAGGGGCCTTGAGCAAAAAGCCAGAACAGTTATCCGGGCACTCAAACCAGACCTAAACCAGAACATCCAGCGATCCTGTCAAGAGTTTATAAAATGGGATCTGTGACTTCCAGCCCTTTGTAGAGGACCGCATCATATTTGTTCATACGCCTGAGGAAGTGCCTGAATGAAATAAAAAAAAATTCACACCCGAATTCTGAAAGGGGCCCTGCGACACTTTTTCACAAATTCAGAAAGCGACGGTGGAAAACAGTCCTGTAGGCCCCTATGAACATGTACGCCCGATATTATAGCACTGCGCCCACCGGGGAATTTTCTAATTCCCTTTCAAGCACAGATGGATGGATGAATGAATGAAAATCTTGATTGCGGTCCGCTGGCTGGAAATCTTTTCTCTCGACAAATGACGTCGCAAGGACAGCTAACCCCAGTAAGGCCCTGCCTGCCTGAAACAAAGGTCTCTCTCTCTCTCTCTCACACACACACACACACACACACACACACACACACACACACACACACACACACACACACACACACACACACACACACACACACACACACACACACACACACACACACACACACACATCGTCATCATCATCACCACCACCACCAACAGCAACAACAGAACAGAAACAACACCCGCAGCGTGGAGCTAGCCACGGAGGGTGCCTAGCCGAGGCGAGGATTTCAACGACGTTCAGTTCAAGACATGTTCACACTGGCTAAAAAGAGCTTTCATTCCTGAACTGCGTCGTGACAGCATACGCTTCTGTTAAGATTGCGACTGATAGCATCTTCATCCAATCCTCTTTCCCAGTAGCCACTTCATGCGCCTATGCTCCGGATTTCGGGGAGCCCTCATTATTTTCTGACGCCTAGATGACATTATTACATGTCTATTAACGTTTATCACACACGTGATGTTGGGTTTCAGAATCTAACACAAGCGGATCTGTCTCTTCCTTCCTTTGTTTTGAAGGTGCATAGAACCACGGGATAAGAGCCTCTCCTTGCTCGTGACGTCAGCAATTATGAACGCATTTGGTGAGTCCCGAACTTTCCTTATCTACTCTGCCGCAGAAAATGATGAAGGAAATGAACAGTACAACAACAGGGTCAAATCATAGTGTTGTTTAGGTGGCTCCATTTTTTTAGAAACAAAATGAGTTATACGCCGAAAGATAAGTTATTTAACATGAACTGAAGAGTTCGAGCTGCCGGCACAAGTACCGTTTTATTCAGGCTAATTGGAGTTATGAAAAATAGGTCATCGCCCTAAACTGCGTATGACTGCCACTTCGCAGTATCAATTCAGTGAAAATAACGAGGAAGGGCATCGTAGCAAGACCAGACACTTGTATTAAAGCGAGACTGAAATTACGAAGTGTATTTATAATTCTGTGTTTTTAAGTGAGTATATCTAAACTTGACTGTACTTAATTTGACTATAATAGATTTGATAACTGAAAAGACAATGCAGGTCAAAGTTTCAGCTTTAAATTCCTCACGGAAATTTCTACTCAAATATTGGCTTGACGTTGCAGTTTTCAATGTGCCTTTTATATTTGATTTCATTGACGTTGGTTGAGCGGTAATTTGATGAGACGTTGTCCCTGGGGCCCTCTTAGGGGGTCATCGACTTCATTTTCACCGATTAAGAACTGTGTAAGCCTTATTACACGCCTTAGATATCCCTGACGTCTCGGCGATAGGAGTGAGATGAACAACGCGACGTCGCACAACGAATTTTCATTGTGTTCGTTTTCTTACTTGCCCAGCGCCTACTCGCGGCAGGAGTGGTGCCTTTGGTATCGTAAAATTGCAGCTTATTAACACGAGAAATACATTCCAATCATGCCGTCCAGTGCCACGCTTGAATAGGTACTAGAAATAATAATTAGAAAACAGCCGAAGCATTAGTGACACGGTTTTATTTTTATGCTCTCGACAGCCTTCATCCCGTACCCACTCATCTACGGTGCTCTGACGGACGCCTCTTGCATTGTGTGGGAGGACCGGTGCGGCGAGCGGGGATCCTGTTGGCTCTACGACCTCAAAAAGCTTCGCTTCCTGATACACGGAGTCACGACAGCGCTGCTGTTCACCGGCTGCATCTTCCAGGTCTGCATGGCCTATTACTGCAAACGCATCAAGAACTTTTATGATGACGAAGGGGACGACGATGTCGGCAGCGGTGAAAAGAGTGGTGGTGACGGTGTCCGCGTTCCCCTAAGGCAGTCCGTCACTGAAGGACCTGACAGATACGTGACAGTTGAACACCGCCCGAGGACACGGACAACGAGCATCGATAGCTGGGAGTTTCAGAACTTCAACCAGGTCACTAACGTCACCAAGTGAATACTCACGCGTGGACAGTTGCAGCTTTAAGCATACGTGAGCGCTTCGTTCACTTCCTCGCACTTCCTCAGCGTAGGGTAGCAAACCGGATAATTGTTACGGTTATTTGTCCTACGCCTTCTTTTTCTTTAATATCTTTCCAGCACGAACGGGTGTTTCACTTACATCGCGTCTACATCATAGTTGTGCATTACCAACGGACTTGCGCGGAGACTTACATTCATGAAACTCGCGCAAGCATTCACATCTTTGGAAGATATTGTCTTCGTTATCTTTTTTTTTTCCCAACTTCTTACTTTCGCATTCTCTGACGGAGAGCACCGCTCGGTGTATGGTTTTGGACTGAAATAAACAATAAGGAAATGAAAACAGCGAAATAAAGAAGCGGAGTAGAAGTTAGGGTTCCGTGCTTCCGGCCTTATTTTCTTCTGCGGTTTCTCCTTACGGCTTCCGAATTCCAGGTGCGACGCGGGAACATAAAATGACTAAATAGTGCAATCCATTCAATTTCAGTTTTCTGAATGTGTTTTGTGCTAATGTTCCAGATCGTCACTCCCCGTCCGGGGGTAGATATCCATCTGCGTCCGCCTCCAACCTCCTCATCCTGCTCCTTGAAGGGCGTCGGGGAGAACGGGGTCACCCGACTACCTCTTCAGTATCACATAAAGAGCTGAGGCGATAAAGCTTAAGACTGTGCTCTAGTAAAGCCTTGAGGCGGTGAGCTCACAGACAGACAGACAGACAGACAGACAGACAGACAGACAGACAGACAGACAGACAGACAGACAGACAGACAGACAGACGCACGTAATGCTAATCGAAGGGGTTTACGTGCCTAAACAGCGATGTGTGTATGAGGCACGCCTCAGCGGAGGGCTCCGAAAACTCGACGCGGGCTGATAACGCGCAGCGGACGTGTGTCTGCCATTTCCGACCCCGTCTAAAGGCGAACGCTACGGCCGGGTCCTGATTTTATGCGGCCCAGCTCCTTGCCAAGCTTTTCACAATGTGTATGTGCCATGAAATGCTACAGCCTTGACGTCAAGTACATCCCGCCATTGGTGATCTCTAGAATTGTTAGAAAAATGGTAGAAGGTCCGTGCTTGACCAAACGGCGGCGTCTTCTCTCTAAGAGGAACGTTTTCACAGTACTTATTTATGTTTTCCTCAGTACTTGTTTTGCATTCTCGTACACTTCCGTTGCCCTTTGTATTCCATACCTAAATTAATGTCAAGGATTATATACTTCTCACTGGCAATGCGCGGTGAATCTGCCATTGTGGACATTAGGCAGGACCAAGTCATGGCTACCCTAAACACGTTCCCTTCCCTTTATGTACATTTACCATTTTACTTCACTCTACCATAGATTCGGGGCCTATCCGTCAGAGGAAGCTTGTGCCATTGGCAGTATAGAACTGTCGGCGCCTTGCGCATGTTAATAATAATAATAATAATAATAATAATAATAATAATAATAATAATAATAATAATAATAATAATAATAATAATAATAATAATAATAATAATAAAACGTCGTCACCATAACATTCCCTGTCATCAACAAGGAGGAAACGCGAAAGCACACGTGGCGGAGTTAGGAAGACGACGAGGAAAGCGAAAACCGCACTGGTGAGATGGTTCATTTCTATTATAAATAGTCTATCATTTTCTAACATTTCATTCTTACTTACGTTACCGATTCTTTATTCTTCCTTTGTTTTAGCTCAATTTTTTCCCCTCTTTATATTAACCGCCGGCTTCATGGCCAATCCCCCGTAGTGGGCAAGAGCCAAACTTCAAGGAAAAAAGAAAGAAAGAAAGAGATGGCCTTTTCAGAGCGTGTTCTATTTGCTATTGGATTCTTTCTACTGGAGGCTACGGCAGTGGTCCTTCCGTACCGGAACATCACCAGGTGAGACTGCCGCGAGAGAGAGGTACACATGTTATGGAAATGTTTACGCGCATTATTTAAGTGTAAGTGTTTGCAGGTGTACCGGCAACGGCTCTAAGGAACCGTTACAGGGTGCTGTTGCCAATGCTCCATTTTGAATGTAGTAAATGTGCAAACGTACGCTGGTAGGAAATAGCGAAAGGGGAATGAATCGAGGGCTCGTTTCGTTGTCATGTTAGCTGTTTCTGTGCTGCGGGCGCGCTTCCGGGAGCACTGCAGGAACTCAACGGAACCAATGCACGAAGCACACGTCGATTTGATTGATTTGTGGGGTTTAACGTCCCAAAACCAGCTCTATTATGAGAGACGCCGTAGTGGAGGGCTCCGGAAATTTCGACCACCTGGGGTTCTTTAACGTGCACTGACATCGCACAGCACACGGGCCTGAACATTTCGCCTCCACCGAAATGCAGCCGCCGCGACCGGGGTTCGATCCCGCGACCTTCGGATCTGTAGCCGAGTGTCATAACCACTAGATCACCGTGGCGGGACACGAAGCACACGTTGTAATGACCCTGAGGACACGTACAGGTTAAGTGTAGTGACATGGCATAGACTCATGAAATCGCCACTTGTGACTCACCAAGTAGCACGTGCATGTAAATTCTAACTCATGAGAGTATCGCGCTTCATGGTTTACTGGCGATGCGAATAATGTCACTTCCAACAGGATTTGAGTGTTTCAGATCATGAGATGACAAAATGTCGCGCAAACGACGGAAGATTCCCGCGTGAAATCGAAAGAAGGGCGCAGCAAACTAAACAATGAAAAGATTTTCTGTTGCGTCATCGTTATCACTATCTATGGTATTACTGGGCGTTGAAATTGCGTTGAAAAACTTGCCTCGTGTTGCATAAACTTCCGAGTTTTTCCCACACCCTCGACAGCTTCACACATGACAGCCCAGTGATGCAGGTATCGGTCACGCATCCATTTAGACCACCTTTTCGCTTGAGTGCATAGTACTGTCTGCCAATCTTTCCCCAAGGTCGCACCAGCTCATTCACGTATCCGCGAACATTTCGGTACAGCTAGAAAAAAGCAAAGCTTATTTCTTGCCTGAAACATGTGCAAGCCTGTGGCACGATCGGAAATTGTATAAACAGAATAGAGCTCGCTGTATCCGACAATCATTAGGGTACCTACAATAGCTGATGAACGATAATGAATTTTGATGTTAACGTGGTGCGTAAGGGCGGTGTAGATTTCCATACAATATGTAAGGGGACCTGCGTTGCTCTGGGCGTCCGAAACTCCGGCACCTTCAGGCACGAAATTTGCGGCTGTTGCGCAGCTCTTGAGGTTGAGAGTTAATCGGTGTAGACGGTCACCAAATCGGAGATGGTTGCACAGGCTGCTACTACCTGTAATAAAAATACGAGATAGCAAGAAGTAATATATACCGACCAGATAAAATACTTATTCGCTTCATGGTAATTTCTCGGCATTTTGGGCCACTACGTTTCACCGCGTAGAGTGGGCGGAAGGAATATGGAAGGTAGGAGGGCAAGGCAAGCGCTTCTCGAAAGCGTTCTAATAGAACACAGAAGCACAGAAAATACAGTGCGGGATTGTCCCGAATCAACGTCTCGTATACAAGGTAACATCTTCTTTGCACGGCAGAGAATCTACGTCCTTACATACCTTATATAACCTCATACATGATTTCGCAAGGCTACATGTGAGATCGTCACAAGTGGAATTCCTTTTTCTATCATGGTCAGAAACGGCAGCGATGCGAATGCGTCTTCTATGCAAATGTTTAATGCATAGTAAGCACAGTGTTTCCTGCATATGTTCATTCATTTAGGCTGACATGCTATTCGAAGTAATAAATTTCAATATCGACTTACAGTGGCATTCTACGCGGCGTTGACGATGCCATGGAGCAAGAAACAGGACGTGCTTCCATCAACGGTATGCCACGTCCTGTGTGCCACGTCCTCACTGAATTTCTCGTACCAACGCTTCTCAAAGTTAACGCAGCTTTAGTGCAAACATCAAACGCTTAATGCGCAGAGATGCTTTCACATTCAAAGTTTATCAACGAAATTGCAAGACGAATTTGCGAAATTGCAAAGAGGGAATTGATCGGCAAGTCTGAGAAATCCGTATGGATTTCCTTATAGCCTTATACAAACGGGTGGATGCCACTTTTCCATTTCATGAACGTAACTTCACCTTGCGGAATTCCGCAGGACTCATTTGCCGCATTTATGCCCGCGTGCTTCGAGTTGTCAGTCAATTCGTCCTGGCGCTGTCAATTGCTGGACGCGTAGTTAGCTCGATTGACAGCGCGAGCACCCCGAACACGCGTCCGTTCCGGGTTTCCAACCCCGGACCACGGTGTTTTTTTTTGTCACGTAAGAAGCCTTAATTTCTGAGAAACCCACATATTGCATTGTTGCTCTGTGCCACAGACGCGTGGATGCTACTTTTACCATTCATAAAACTAACCGACCTTGCAAAATTGCGTAGATTTGCTAGAGACATTAAATGGTTAGCGAAGCGTATTAACGGGCACTAATACGTCATACATATACATATACTCTGTTAATGAGAGATGAAAGTGTGTGCTGGCCGGGCAGTAGGCGTAAGTGAGCATGATACGCTGTTCACTGTTAGATGAGAACATAAGGGCACCGTATAGTAGTTGAAAAAAAAAAAGGATCGCCTAAATATATCGGAATGCGACCAGTAAGCGGTGTCACTGACGTACATTACATGACAGTACCTCTACGCAAAGTTGCTAGTTTTATCTATAGCTCTATACATCAAAGAATTACACGAGTAATGCTATGTGTAGGAATCATAAGTTGGTAAGGTTGTTAAGTGGATTACTTTGCCATATTTGCTCCCCCTTCCAACTTCCTTTATGTGGCGTTTGGCATACTCCGCGCTAGCACTGAAGAACTGACAGACAACGTGTTCGCGATGTCCAGTTTTAGCATTTAAAATCTGGGATGGGGCGAACATTCCTGTATGGGGATAACACAGCTTGTAAGAGCGCTCACAATCTGACACAAACACGCCAGCCTGTGCAATTGGTAAACTTCTTTCTGAAGAAAAGATGCTGTCAAAGTGCCACAGGAAAGTTTGAAGTCACGTAGCCTGATGAACGTTAGGCTGTATTCGCCTACACGCAGACACCACTTCAAGCGGACCAGGATCAGTCTGCAGCGACCAAGACCACTGCGGAACTGTCTTGGTGTGCTTGGTGTCTGGAACTTGCGGTTGCCCGGAACACGTGCCTGTGCTGATGTGGGAAGCGGGCGTTTACGCCTGCGTCTCATGTACGTGTGTCAGCTAAGTAATATCTTGAATGTTTCATCTGTCTTTCCTTAAAGCTCTGAGGACATGCTGTAGCCCTGAATTACAGACGTAGTACTTGTTGCCAATGTGATAGATAGATAGATAGATAGATAGATAGATAGATAGATAGATAGATAGATAGATAGATAGATAGATAGATAGATAGATAGATAACGAAGGGACGGACAGGTGGATGGATGGTGAGCGTCTACGTGAAACCCCGGAGAATTTCGGTGGCATAATATAAATAAACCACAGCAAGGAAGCCAACTATTTTAGCTTTAACGAGCGATGTATTACATCATAACTTGAGCCAGGAAAACAGGTATTCATGTGCATGTACTCGTCCATCTTGCGTGTGCCGATATTGTTCGTCCTGATGTTCTCAATGGCGTTGCCCTCGCAGCACGGCGGCTGAAGGAATTCTGCCTGAGCGATGCTGAGTGCAGTCACGAAAACAATGAAGCGCGCTGTGTGGATTCACTGTGCCGGTGTCATGGCAACTTCTACGAGTCTGTTGATGGCTCAGCAGTGCCTCCCAAGTGAGTGGCAATTGCGACGTAGATATGATGGTCGAAATCATCAGACTGGTATCTTTGTTCAGTGAGACACAGAAATACCGTGGCACAGGACGAGTAAGGAGAATATGACAAAGCGCCAGGAACCCAATGCTTTATTTTCGAACAGGCATATCAAGAAATCATTAAAGGTCCCACCAAAGACAAAAAAAACAAAAAAAGAACAACTGAAGGGTAGGTAGGGGTTATCCAAACGTAATCATCTTCTTTTGTTGACGTGGAGAGTGCCGGAGAATTGATGAATGTCTGGCCACTCGTGAATATACAAAAAGTCGTAATCTCACACACGCTCTGGTGACGGTATCTTCTGTTTCACATTTGCCCCTGATCGGGTTACAACACCACCTACACGCCCCGCTACGGTGGTCTAGTGGCTATGGTACTCGGCTGCTGGTCCTAGGGTCGCGGGATCGAATCCCCGCTGCGGCGGCTCCACTTCGATGGAGGCGAAATGTTAACGCCCGTGCACTGTGCGATGTCAGCGCACGTTAAAGAACCCCAGGTGGTCGAAATTTCCGGAGCCCTCCACTACGGCGTCTCTCATAAAGCTGGTTTGGGACGTAAAACCCCACAAGTCAATCAAACGGCACCTACGCGCACAATCACAATGGGCTGCAAGGTCACATTAAGGGTTACTTTTAAGTTAAGCTGCTATGTCGCGTTGTTGTGTATCTTCATAATGATGTACCTTACCAGCAACTTGTGCATGCTACGGTAGTATTGGCCTAAATGCATTCTGTCAGCATTTCTTGCTTGAACTACACGCACTTTTATTACTGTTTCTGGGAGAACCGCAGCCACGCTCGGTGTTTCGCTATTATAAAGTCAAGCAAAGATGTAGTAGTATCATGATTTAGTGGTAAGTCCCACACATGCCTTGCTACGCTGCAGGCCAGGTTTACTGCAATATCCATAATTTTTGCGTTTCTTTCGCACATTGGTGCGAAACTCGTTACGTATGCTGTAGGTTTAGGGAAAACGGTATAGTCACTTTACATGGCGTTGTGTATTACTCACCTGTTGAGGTAAAAGTAGAGGATTGAAGAGGGATTGGAAGCCGTCCAACATGTCCCTCGGAGCCAACGTTTAGTTTACTCAAGAGGGCTAATCTGACTAAGACAAGCCTTCTTGGTCAAGTGTTTACTCCAGCGAAATTTGGCCGAAAATTTCTCATCATTAACGCGAAAGAAAAATGGCGTGTTTTCATGTTTTATTTTTTTCGTGACAACCATAGCCTGACACGTTCAACAACTTGTTCATGCTGTTACTTTTTGCTGTTACATTGGTCTTGCAGAAATAAGCACGTGGCAACCGCTTATGACGACCATGTTTCCAGCAGTGCTGCTAATTCTGGCGCTCATTGTGATTGCCATCGTTGGTTACATGAGGTAAGCAGCCCTCTTGAAGAGCTGTGATTGTAGTTAAAGCGTGATAAATGTACGCGCAGGCGGCAATGATTTAAACAGCAGCATTTTAGGCAAAGACCATGACGCAGCGATTACATCTGTACAAGATACTCGCGCTGTGTTTCTGTACTACATTATAAGGACATTGAATCGGAAGAGCTTTAAACTATCAAACACGGCTGAACGCAGTAAAGACAGGACGTGTGCAAACGTTTTAAAGTGTATTCGTGGCACGCTTTCAGGTTAATCAAGTACCTTAGTTATGAAGTAATGTTACTTGAAAGCTTTCTTATATAGTTTGGCATGGCCTTTTAAAGGGTGACATTCTATTAGGAATTGTGGAGGCACGCTTGCGAAACGTGTCACGTTTAATATGTTCGCAAGGAAATATTATAACATATACTGGTGTTGGCGATAATGAAGAAGACAACTGGCCAATGGCAAAGAGGACTTACCAGAGAGATGTTTTGTGAGTTTGGCCGCAGATGATCTTACATTCAAAAGTTTACATGTCTTTCCTTTGCATAATTAACCAGTCATAACTCGCTCAGCCTCCTTTCGTTCTAAGCTTGAGTCAAACGTAGCCATGCAGATGAACTTGGTGTAGCTGAACACATCGCTGAGTATGTCGTCTACGGTAATTATGGTACGTGGTTGTGCAAATTCGCACGAATTATCGCGCCGTTAATGCTTGGTAAAGTGTAATCAATCTGTTGTTCTTGCATATCTCAGTGAGGTGAGTAAAAAAAAAAACTGTAGTTGAAAAATTGTAGGCCAGCGAATGGCGTGACATTTCTGCACATTACGTATTGATATAAGAACGTGCACCAAAAACTATATACACCTCTAAGAACAATATACCGTGTTTGAGGCTCGTAATCCTTGAAACGTAATGCGTGTCAAATGATAAGACACTTTTTATATGACTATCCACACAAGTACTTCACATTCAGAAAACTGCCTGGTGTTTGCAGGTTGAGTGCAGGTCCAGATGCCAAGGCGCATACTGCTATGGGCTTTTCGTTCTCACCCAGGAGCATAAGACAACTTCGCACGGAAAGCCTGCGCAAATGGTTCAAACCTTGGCGTTTCGAGAGACTTTCAGTCGCAGGAAACCAATTACGGATTTTTATACTTACTGCGGCCCAGAGGTTTAGATTTCTTACTTTTCAGTGGGATTGGTCCCGGTTGGAAGAGGAAGTCGTTGAATCATATGAGTTGACGCATGTGGCTAAGCCGGCGCAAACTGCGCGTGAGGGCGACTTCAAAACGGACAGAAGCGGTCCTTTCCATTGGGCCACGTTCGACGTCGCTGACGCGTCATCCCGTCGTTCCCGGCCGTCCGTACGACAGATCTTGATGCAAGAAAGCACAGAGGCACAAAGAGAGGGCAAGTCCGCACTTAGTCGAGCGGAGGAGTTGAATGACCAAGCGAGGAAACCCGCAACAATGCCAAGGACGAGAATATCAACGCTTTCAACGTGTACCTTGATGCCCAAGCGCACGGGCCGACGAAGCAACTTAAGTTCACCAGTGACCTCGCCAGCGACCAAAGAGACTGCTACTAACGCTTTGCGTGGGCTCTGTGATGCACATTTTACCCCCACGCGCGAAGCGCCCGATGAAGAAAGCGGGGCATGCTCCGCAAACATCCAAAATTTGTTGCCGAGACCAACAGGACCACTTGGTTTCACTAGAAGCGAGCTTTCGGGCGGTATGCTCAGAAAGTACAGGTCGGAAGTAGTCGAACAGCCGGACACCCCTCAAGACCGCCGAACTGTGTCCGAGTGTCTTGACCCGCTGGAGGTCTCCGTGACAAGGGAAAGTACGGCTTCCTCTCGTTGCTACCAATCGTCGTCGACTCCGCGCTGCTGTTCCAGCAGCCAGGGGACGGACTGCTCGCTATGGACCACGGTTTCTTGTGTTACAGCATCCGAGAGCGAAGACACCCGACGTGCGGCCGGCTGGATGCCTCTCACTACCAGCCGTCAGCCAAGCTTGCCTTGCGAACACGATGCGTGGAAATCACTCGGTCGGAGAGCAAGGACGTGCGAAGCTTTCACCGTTCTCTACGACTCTCGACCCGTAGCGGGGTCACCGGAGAAAAATGCGACTGCTCATCCACATGCGGAGGTGCCGCAGTTCATCTACAGCCGATGGCCTCCGGCTCGAGACCGAACGCGCTGGCGCAGACGCGTTCCTTTTACTGACGGCGCTACTTCGGCGACGGCTGGGTTTCCCGCGGCCGCAGCTTCTACGGCTGCCTCCGTCCACGACCACGAGAGGCCCAGAGGGCAGCTTATTGGTAGTGGCGAGGGCGGTGGACGAAGGCAAGCCTTTATGACTGAGGCGGTGGCGAGCCGCTCTCCGCGCCATGGTTCGCAAGGGATCCGGCTGCCCCCTCCACCACGATTTAGGCGAGGATCGCTCTCTCTCGATACTACACTCGCCACAGGGATGCTGCGCGCCGAACGGCGCTCCAAGGGCAGCTCATTTTAGCCGCTTCTGTATTTGGGCAAGGACTGCTCGCTCGAGCTGGCATAAATGTTAACATGCCAGTGCGGTGCCACGTTACTGTCGTCTGTCGATCATTTTGTCTCTGCGCGCGCCTTTTATTGGCTGAATGAGCTGCAAGGAAATGTTTGGCCTCATACCACGGCCACCTATTTGATCATTTTCTCGTGTAATAATGGCTTTAAGAGAAACAAAAAAAAAAAAAACTTCCACGTCTTAAAGTACTGATATTGTCTCGACAACTTCGTATACTAGCAGATACTAGCGTATACTAGCGTATACTAGCATACTAAAGGGCATTGATTAGGCAGCTAGCATACCACATAGGTTAGAAAAAAGGAGCAGAATATAAATATAAAGGCATCAAATCTCCCAAAAGAAAACAGGAATTTTTAGCTATCGCGTAGGAGACGTAAAGGGGAAGCCAATGTGTGGTTGAACCTATGACCAGGAGGTTGGAATCCGAAACATCGCAGTCGACCACCACATGTTCTTAATTTAGCATGCGCTGTAACGCTTAACATTCAATAATATGTGCCTCTGCCCACATATACTGGCCCAGACCCGCATATCCTATGTTAATATGAGTCGCACGTTATCTTATTGTTAATCGTGACGCAAGTATCAAGGCAAAGAAGTGGAGTTATCGACCTCACTGCCTATCAGTCATATTGTTCCCAAGTTCACACTCTTCTACGCCATGGAGTTTTTGGTAAGTGCTAGGTTATTAAAAAATGTATGAGCCGCTTGCTCATATAAAAAGATTGTTGAATCAGACAAACGCTCAACGTATTTAGCGACATGTAAGGAATACAGCTTTTGTTTAGGTCTAGTAATTAATTGTTAATGGGAAAGCGTGCATAACAATGTCCGCGAAAACCGTCGCTCCCTCCACTCCCGCCACTCGCGAGATTTGTGGTGGCAGCCAGTTTTTGTGTGCGCAAGAGTCACCCACTGCAGGAATTCATGGAGATTTAGCTGTAGTTTATGGTTTCGCCGTACTGTGTAGACATAAACTAGAGAATGACGTGAGGACGTCAAAAATGGCAGCTCAGATGTATGTGCTGAACAGTGGGGTACGCAGGCCCATTATTCGGACCGATCGAATTGTTGCAGTGAACCAACTGCAAGATCACTGACGTGTGGTGGTCAGAATCCAGACCCGTAAACTCTCCATTCTGCGGCATTCCTGGGCTTTCACTGTCATAAATAGCGAGTCTAGCACTGATGGTGCAATGCTACCGAAGCAGATGGGCACTTCGCTTGTCCGGGTTAAAGTCCCTAGAACATTTTGAAAAATTATCTAGGGACTTCGACACACCAGCCTTTCATCGTGATACGAGGCCTCAGGAAGCGCTTCGTTAAGCGCTGCCTTCAAGGTGGTTTAAAAAGAAATGCTGGAGTGGCAGCGCCCGCTGAACCTTACCGCGACGGGTGAAGCCGGCGTTTGCCTATGGTTCAGCCTTAAAAGCTTGCCAGAGTGTCCAAAAACCAGCATCATTTCAAGCGTTCTTGATATGCTAAACCCTAGACTAATTCTAATGTAAAAGCGCGTTGTTTTGGATCAATAAAGTACCACTGACTGGGTATCAATGCCACGATATTGCACACACCTTTCGCGATGGTCAAGTTTCACCCCAGCATCCGTAGCAGGAAAGAGGCACATCAAGCAGTGTCGGCGTGAGAAAAACGCTTTTTATTTTGTCCTATTCGGATGCTGTTAATCGATGCCCTCAGTAAGATGGCGGCCGCCGGCTTCACCTTTAGCACAAAATCTCCACTCCAGAAATTTTAACTTTAAACCTCCTTGGCTACCAGGCCCAACAAAAGTGTCTCAATGCTTCGCACCGGGCTCAAGAGTAAAGACGTTCGCGTCTAACCAGCGATGGTGGCAGACGCGGAGCGGGGCCTCGGCTTGACGCCGTCCCGCCACCTGTCTATGTTATGCTATGCATGCCTATGCTTTTCTTAGGAGCTGCTTCGACGTCATGAAAGGACGCATGCTCTCGTGGCGGTATGAAAAAAAAGAAAAAAAAATAGAGGGGGAGCGACATATGTCTGTTTCGTCTTCGTCCTCCGCCCGTCTTGCACACGATTTTCAAGCAGCCACCTTTTCCGCAGTGAGATAGGCTAACATGGAGTGCTTCGTGGTCGTGTGCTGAAATAAATATGGACCCCGGGACTATAACAGACGACTAACGAGGTTGTAAACTGGGCTGGTATTTAGACCCTAAAAATTGTGCTGGCATAATATTGGTTTTTATCCGAGAACTGCGAATGTGATACATAATGGTTCCTGTGGTTTTGTTGGAGTTAAAAGAAAATATGCTAGCAATATACAATACACAAATACGCATATTACAAGTTCAGTATTTAGCTCGCACACATTGGCGCTGTAATAGTTCTACGTCCAGGACAAGTTCATAATAAAAATAAACCGCACGTTTCATAGTTCCTTGCCCTGTTAGGAAGACAATAATGGGCATATGGAGAAAAACGTCATCCACAATCCCCTGGTTCGATCGTGAGCTATTACAACCGCCGCAGCGACTATTATCGCTGCCGCAAGGACGGGGGGTGTCGAGGCCAGGGCCGCTTTGGACGCTGCCGGTGTTGAGAGCGTCGGCAGCAGGTTTGCCGGAGACGGCTCCCCAGGAACGGCGAGGTCAAGCGACCATTCCCCTTGAAGAAGCACGCAGAGTCCCGTGGTCTGATTGCAACGCGTGTTGCGAGGGCAACGCGAACACGCCGGTCCCACCGCGTAGATGGACCTGTTGAGCTTGTTGCCGGCTGGCCCGTAGTTGCACACGTACACGATCAGGCTCTTGCGTTCGGGCAGCGTTGTCATCTCCCCTTCGGCGTAGCCGCAGCCAACGGCCAACGTGGTTGCCCAGGCGACCTGCGCGAACGCGTCACTGGGTCGTACCGTCACCTCGTAGGCGCTCACCTTGCTGATGTTGTAGTGCAGGTTCTGGTCGAACCATTCCATCACCACCTGTGGCCACTTCGCCGGCGCAATCCAGATTCCCGATCGGTCCACATGCACATTCTGGCCTGTGATGAGGAAGCCGTAGGTAAAGCGGTCTTCGACGAGGTCGTGCTTGGCCACGCCATTCTTATCAGTTCCTTGCCTGGCGAGCGCGATGGCCACGTCACTCAGCTCTCTGTCCCAGCGTAGCTCGACCATGTTGGCCGCTGGAGGGAAGTCGGCGAGCTGTCCACGCGCCAGCTGGCTGCGGTAGCGGTTGTGCGTCGTCAGGATGTCGCTTATTCGGAGGTCCAGCTCGTTGTTGGAGATTTTAAAATCCTTGCTTGCCGCCGAGCACGTGGTATGCGTCGGTCGTTTCTGGCGATACGACTCACAGGCGGACGTTTCTTGGCCGACGGCGGACAGCGGAGACCAGAACAAAAGCGAGAGCACCACGGCCTTGTCCATCGTCGTTTTCTTCTTCCGTACGCCTTTTCGGCCCACGCGCAATCATTCATTTTTTACTGCTAGAGTGCACCCACTATGAGGAAGAGCCACAGAAAGGGTGGTATATTCAAGAAATCGTTATATATATAGTAAATGAACAAGACTGCTATAAATTTAGACACTTACTTTCATGTTTTTTAAACCCGTGATCTGCTACCTTCACACTGTTACTTCATGTACTATCCATTTGTAACTACATTTATACCACTTGTCTTACCTGTTGCACTGTATTTTATTTCGCTTTTGCAATTCAAATCATGTATGCTGTATTTTGAAAACTTTTTTTTTTATCGTTGTATAATGACCATGCTGTTACTGATGCTTTTGTCCCCCCCCTTATGTAATACCCTGAAAATGGCCGTTAAGGTTGAATAAATGAATGAATTCTGTCTAAATACGGGAGTAATGTGCAGCATGTTGACGACTTCTATACGATCTCCGATTAACATAATAACAGCGCACGTTCACCAAAGAGGAGCGGCCGTGTATCGATTGGCGTAGACAAACAACAACAATGAGTTAAAATAATTTTAAGGATAATGGAATCCGACAGGAAGTAATCGCGCTCCCTAAAGTTATGCGATCAGCATTTTAGCAAAGTAGTCATGCAGTGGTACATGAAGCGTGTACTGCAAATCGCGTGCTCTGTCACGATTTCCTTTTAAGCTTTAAATCCTCCGGACACCGTCGGTTGCGGCATCTATCGAAAAACGCGTGACTTCCTCGCGTGTATGAATGTTGTCGCTGCACGTTTAATTCCTTACACCACACACCGGACTTGGATCATGTCTACGTTAAAGTGGTTCATAGAAGAGCAGTATCGACCGAGTTGCACGTATACAAACTGGAAGAGGCTGTGTACGAGCATACAGCAAACTGTACGATGTTCACCAGAAGCCTCAGTCGCATTAATAAAGACAATCGCGGAGGTAGAAATCAGAGTGTGTGACTAAGGTCTTACAGCGAGGAAGCAGTTGCGGAAAAGAGCTAGGCGCCGAGGCGTCACTAATTGTATATTTACAAAAAAAAAAAAGAAATTCAGACAAACTTGTGCAAATAGCCCTCGGTGTTTAAAATTCGGGCTCTTCTCTTATACGTTACACGTCAGATAATCGCGGCTTTGTCATGGAACTGATAATGGGGCATGACTGTGAAGTTTTCAGGTTCAGCCCTATTGCCGTCACTGCGTTCCTCTTATGGTGTTAGCACCTGGGACATCAGAAATGCTGAAATAATACCAGGAAAATATTTTTAAGAAATATGCAAAGCTTCCCGTTTAAGATTGTATAAAGTAGACGTGACATCAGAGCAAGAGCTTTTTACCCAATGAAACATTTCATCATCAGACTAACTAACGGAATCAAATGAAGGTATGCGTGGCCACCGCGCTGGATATGTGGGTACGGGCCACGCGTAAGGAAAAGAAAAGAAAGAAAGAAATGTGGGTATGTGCCTGCCTGTCTAAGGTTTACCTAACCGGGCAACCAATTTCACCAAATGTCAGGGTTTAGCACCTTTTAAAAACACCTTAGTTAACGATAGGTCACCATAGTTCCTTAAAAGGCGTCTCCTCTGCTTATACCGCCAGGGAGTCGTTAAGTTTCTTTCATTGTGCAGCCGCAGGAAACTGCCGTGGAGGCGCTGCTGTTTTTTTTGGCTACGCGCCACGCGCCGTCATCGAGACGTGCGCGCACCTGTCATCGTCGTTCGCCAGCTCTTCTTTCGATTCTTGCACTCAGCCGTGCGTGCCTGAGCTGTCCGCTGCCAGTGAAGACGTTGTCCTAGGCTGCGCAGAGCGCCCGCATCTTTCTCCCGGTTGTCTTTGGCCAAGTTCGTCGCACCGACGCCATTCCCGAGCAGCCGACCTGTGCAGTTCATGGCGCTGCCGACGTCGTCAATGTTCAGGGCGTGGCAGCCATCGCCTACCTCGCTTGCTGCAGGCTGGGCTCCTCGCAACACGTACGTGGGAGCGACTAGGGCAGCCAGGACGAACGGCATGGGAATTCCCGTCTGCGCGAACCACAACATGAGCCTATGCTGGAATTCAGCGCCGTTGGTTCGGGAGTTCCTCAACGGCCTCATCAGGAGCGACAGTGGACAGACGTCACTCAGCCGCTTCACGGCGGAGTGTGAGCGGTTTCTGCGCTGCTGCATCTTCGAAGTTGGTCGAGCTTGGCGCCGCTCTATGCTGATGCAACGTGTCCCTGGACTGCCAACCCTGGCATGGTTGATCTGAGGACCTTATAGATTTGAAATGTCACTTCAGACTGTAATCCCGGGGTTCGCTCATCTGAGTGACTAGATTTCCATACCGAGGTTGTCTAGGGACATTAGCTTAACCTACAGGAGGACACGTCCACCCGTCGCGCTTACCGGGACTTTGTCTTTAACTCTTCCGAAGGAACTGCGGCTGACTGCTGGGAGGCGAATCTTGGCCGTGTGGATGGTCAAGTTGGCGCGCCTCTAGAACGAATGAAAGATCTGCAGCCGCAGAGCTTGTGTAAGGACCGCGTAGAAAATATCGCTGTTTGTAATTGTTCTTTTATTAAATGGAAAAGAAAATATGAATATAACAGAGAAATAAACATTATTCGTATGCTGATGCGTTTGTTTGGCGTGAGTCGCAATTGGAAGCCTGTTAGCGCGCTGCGCACTTTCCGTGCGGGAATCCTTTTCAGTAAGCTCGCGAATATTTGTCCAACCGAACAATTAAATAATTGAAAAATATGTAAGTGTCCTTAATGTTCTATAAGGTGATGTCCTGGCGCTAGGCCGTGAGACGCGGGGCCATTCAGTTATGTGGACGTGCTGAAGCAGCTTCTTCTTAAATCGGCTGAATATGACGGGTTCGACTACCGCAACGCTATGGCTTCGATTTTTATCAACATCAGCATTGTTCCGAACGGCGTTGTCCTAGCTTATTTTAGGCCCCGTAGTTATACGAACTTCTGACTGACTCAAAGGGGGAATGCCCTAAATTTGGAAAGCTTGTGGTTTCGAGCAAAATTGGTTATAAAAGCAGACGTCGAAATGGAAGATCCTCTTGAATCGCAAAAGACATCTCTCGACCTGTATTTACGGCGTTGCTACAGCCACTTCCGTGGTCACTTTTGCGGTGTTCCAGCGTGTTGGTAATCTTCTAAATAATTTTCAATTATTGTTGAACTTGTTTAAGCTCCACTCGATCACCCCTGTCATATCCAACCATCACCTAGAACCAAACGTCACTATTAACAAAATTTCTATTTAATTCTGAGCTTAAGAGCTCTCACCTTCGTGACGTGATTCAGGGATGGTGTAAGTAAATGGTCTTCTAGACAATTATAATTATTGCTATCGGTACCTAAACTATTCATGGTTCAGTAGATCTTTTCAACCACATACAACAATTAGCTGGAGCCAAAATCCACCATATAATCAAACAATTTACATGCGCTGACAATTACCCAGACTTGCTTAGGTATGAATTGTAAGTAAATAGAGATAACACGATGGTATTAGTAACCAGGTGACATCGTCAAGACAATATTAAATTAAGATTATTTGACATATTGGTGTTCGGTAGTTCGAGGTTTTTGTTGCTTTTACTGTGCTCCAATTTGTCCGTAGCCTTCCAAAATGCGCACAATGCAGCCCATTTGTCTTCACTAAGAAAGTTCCCGCTGGTAGTTTGCGTAAACGTTGTCAT
Source organism: Hyalomma asiaticum (assembly GCA_013339685.2). Classification (NCBI taxonomy): domain Eukaryota; kingdom Metazoa; phylum Arthropoda; class Arachnida; order Ixodida; family Ixodidae; genus Hyalomma; species Hyalomma asiaticum. The sequence goes on along the minus strand of CM023486.1, from coordinate 76,030,981 downwards.
CAACGTATACGTGGTTCTAATTTTGCATAAGAGTGTAGCGTAGTATACTTTGACAGAACGAGACGATCTTGGAAGGCATGTGATATGCACAACCTCAAGGGGCGGGCATCGATGCGGTAGTGGCCGCCGCATGCATCGAGCGAATTCAGTTCAGCGGCACGTAGTGAGGCATAATCCACTCTCAGAAAACTCCAAGTGTCGAAGAGCCTCAATAAATTACAGTTAGCCCTTTGAATAAGGTAAGGAATACGCGAGAAGGAAATACGAAAGAACACAAAAAGAAAATAACAGGTGCCTGAATCACAAATTTCTCGATTTCTTTATACTAAAATTCTGCAGCCATATTTTTTGTGCTTCATCATCCCATAGTTTCTTTCATTTTATGTTATTTTATTCTTGTTCTTCACTAATGGTATACACACAATATCAACTAATGCGTAAGCTCCACACTTCTTGGTCTATCCCCTAGTCTGGGTATGTGCGATAGTATCATCATAATCGTCATCGTCATTGAAACGAGGCGCACGAGCCACGTGGAGTTGGCCTCGTCATTTCGTTGACTTCTCGGCTCCGGCAGCTTAGAATCTAGTGTCACGTACGATCCCGTCGCCAGCACTAGCACTGTTACTTAGTGTGGAACCGAATATCGGAGACAGTCAAAGGTAATGCACCCTGCTTTCATTAGATGTTTGCTTTCAAGTAACCCAGCAATTATTTACTAAAGAGTAAGAACGTGTTTAGGCCTAAAGGACAGCAGCGCAGTCGGCCCTAGCTCGTGTAGCCGCGCCCTATAGTCCATTATTTCCCAGTGATCATTCGTTTGTAGGTGCGTCGCGTGCCCTTGTGTGTCCACATTTCCATTAGTCGTTCTCTTTTAGCGTTCCTGTACAGCGGCCGTGCGTAAACCTTATCATGCTATATCGCTATATAGCTATTGGGTAGGGTTTCTCACCACAATATTCCGTGTACATAGCTGGGTAGCGGTGTGCGCATTACGCAAGCCAATCACTTTAGCACAGCAACTCTTTTCCCATCTAATTACAGCCGCCAGTGATCAATGACTTCACCTCGCCGAAGCTAACCAGGTTCACGAAAGTTCTATGAGACACACGCGGTGAAAGTGTAATAACATGTTTGTGTTGTTTGTCTTTGTGTCGGCTGTGAGAAAGGTGACCTCTTCCTGTACCAATTCACTGCAGGCGGATGCATCTTGGCAGTTTGGACCAGTCCACGAGAGCAAATGCCCAACCCACGGGGGTCATCTCGCAGCCCTCGTACTGGCTCTCCACGCCCAGAGGTCGCCGACGAGTCACCTTCAGAAGAGCAGGACTTGTCGTCCATCATCGGCAAGACAGGACCTTTCCACCGGACTATGCTGCTGTATGCCACATTCGCTATGATGGTCTTCTCCCTGCACTTGCTGGTGTTCGCGGCCGTCGAACCACAGCTCGTGGACCACTGGTGCCAGCTGCCGGAGACGCCTCCCAACACGACGCTCGAGGAGTGGAAGAAGACGAACATCCCGGAGGATTCCAACGGCTCCTTCAGTCGATGTCTCATATACAAGGAGGTTCCGGAGGAGTCGCCACCGTACGATAACGAAACGCGCGAAGCCGTGCCGTGTGCCGCCAGGTTCTTCAATATCTCTAACCGCACGATGTCCATCGTGCAAGAGGTGAGACGCTGGCGTGCGTACCGCGCCTTTGTATTCTCGTTGTTCTGGCTTACTGCAGGATAATGCCGGATAGTGTTGCCCATGCTGGCTAAATGGTAACTTGTGTTAGTTCACGTTGACGAGTGATAGTTAACGTGAGCCAACAGAAACTAAATCAGTGTTATAAAGGCGACATTTGCTTTCATTCCGTTACAGGACAATAACGCGCTCACATATACGCAAACAGCGAACTCAGTTTGGCCTGTCTGAATCTTTTTAAGAAGTACTATTAGTTTGACCGACTTGACCGAGTTTGACGACAACAAGCCAAGATTTCTGCTTTCCAGCGTGTCGTGACTGCTTTCCTCAGAGAGGAATGCGTTTAAGTACTGAATGTTCAGTGAGCAAAAACTCCGGTAGTGAATGATTCTTCTACTTATCAAGGACGTCACGTCTTGCAATAATCTCAATTCGAAGGATATGCCCCACGACGCATTCACCCTGCTCATCAAATTTATCCCTCATACCTCAAAACTAGGTGTAGCCGGCGACAACCACCACTAGAGTCTATCTCCTTTTTTTTTCCTTTTCGAAATACTCACCCGATGGCATTGTCAGCAGACAGCACTCCACACAGTTGGTGGCGGCTGAATCTGCGATCCATCATAGGTTTCCTCTGGTTAACAAAAGCTGCTCTCGAACATCACGTTTATGTTCGTTAACACATACCATCAAATTGCCAAGCGCTGTGAAGCAAGACGGAGGCAACCTGTTGTGCACGTATTGTGTTCTGTCGTCGTATTAGCCTTCTTGTTCAAACGCCTATCAGTAAGAGTCCGTATTCACAAAAACAACTTAAGATAAAAATGTTCATAAGAGAAAATTCGAGCTGATCCTGATGCAAGGCACATCACTTGGGAAGCCGGTCTGCAATGGGGAAAAACGTATAAGAGAAGTTTTGTCAATTCGTTCCCACGACCCATATCAACAGAAACATCTCCCTCTCAAAATGTTCGTAAGAGAAGAATACAGGTATGTCAGTCAATCACGGCGCTCAGAATATTATCAGCGAAGTCGGCTGCCCAACGGGAAAATGCATTTACGAAAGAGAAGTCCCTTGAATTTGGTCCCAGAGTCCGTATTCATAGAAACAACCTACGTTATAAGCGTTCGTAAGAGAATATTTCAACCAGTCGTGATGCCAGGCTTATATGCCGCCTATCAATAACGCGTAACAAAAAAGTTTTCTGTAGTCTTCCGCTGATCTCGAACTCATGATTTTGATAACGATCGCAGAGTGAAACACGTTACGGATGCCATGCTTTAAGCTTCACCTCTTCAATATACACTGCAGTGGGATCTCGTCTGTGACAGGGAATGGCTGTACTCGGTAACCAGCGCAACTTTTTTCTGCGGATCATTGTTCGGCCTCGCCTTATCAGGCCTCCTTGCCGACAGGTGAGCTCCCCCGCGTAGCGCGGTCTATTTTGGGAAAGGAAAAAAAAAGAGCATTGCACGTATTCGCTTTACCGATTTATGGCTGAGGTGTTAGCGATTCGATGTATAATGTATTCGATGGGGATTGAATAATTAAAGAAAAAAGCTCGTCTACTTGCATGTGATTTAGAGTTAGAAAAGGTTAGCTGTCAAAATTAATTCTCCCGCCGTGGCAATTGGCTCCGGTGATCCGATAAGGCAGAGGGCATGGGTTGAATTTGTGACAGCGGTGGTGACCGTATTTTGGTTGGATCAAAATGAAAAGACTTCCACTTATTTACTTTTAGGCGCGCTTTGAAGAAAACTAGGTGAACCAAATTGTGTCGCGGTATCTTGGCCTCAACAATACCCATAGCCATGTCGCGGTTTGGGCACGTACAACACAAACATAAGAATTATTTTGCCTGGCTCTATTCTCTAGAGAACTACACCATGATGCAGCAAGATGTGTAGTCTGAACCACACAATTCGTAAGGCCGACTACGAGCTCTCCGAGCGCCGCTCAGCTGCAGGTGCTGTATTAGATACTTGGAGGGTGCGACTGCCAGCACAGTGCGTCCGCAGCAAAGCCACCCGAGGCCTTATGGCCGTGTCGGCTTGTAAATTTTCCCGAAAGTAATGAATACCGGGACGAGGTCTGCTTGTGTTCGGGCTCAATTCATGCAAATGTATTCCCATATGCACATTGACTTCACGTCACTCCCGCCATGGGAGCTTATAACGACATCGTCACTGCGCTTCTAATGCGATGGCACGTGCTCGAAGCGCGTCCCCATTTGTCACATTTCGGTAGGGTCAAAATGCAAATGCCGTTCTACTTAGATTTTTAAAAGCATGTTAGAGAACCTCATAACGAGTCCCCCACCATTGCGTGGAACATATAGTCATATCGTGGGTATAACCCGCAAAAACCCAGAATGTTACAAATATACATATTTGTATAAGCTATTTGTATAACCAGGTAACATAAACATCTTAAGAAATAAAAAGTTCCCAAGAGACTATTTCAGCCAATCCTGAGGCTGGATGCCTATGCTATCATTAGCGAAGGCGTCCGACCAATCGCAAGAAACACTTTCAAAAGCGAACTTTTGCGAACTCGGCCCCCGAGCTGCTTACGTTGGTGTTTTGATTATAACTGCTATGATAATCCACAATATTCTACACCGTCGTTCCGCAGGATAGGAAGAAAGCCCGTGGTCTGTTTCTCTGCCGTGCTCCTGGAGGTGACAGGCATTTCGATCCAGAGCGCCGATAACTTCATTTTCTTCAACGCACTCCGGTTCCTGGTGGCTGCATCTGTGTCCGCAGTATCCTACACAAACTACGTGTTGCGTGAGCGCCCATATTTGACGTAAAGCTTGCCTTAGTCAAGGATACTAAGACCACACTAGAAGGCTGCCGCGGTTCAGCGTTTGCCGAGCCACTCGGACGATAATTTTTCGCGAAGATTCTTTACGGTAACACTACATAACGCACCTTTAACAAGAGAGAGAGAGAGAGAGAGAGAATAGTTTATTGATGGCTCCGAAGATGTTAGCCTGGTTAATGGCCTGGCTTGCTACTCGAGGTGTTTAGCGGTGGTTATGATATTTACAATGATCACGTGTAACACAGCACGTACATGCAGTCACACTTACTCACGCACGAATATATACATATATACGCTATACGCAGTTTACAGCGTTTCGTTGAGGCATGTTGGCCGTAGAAACGTTATCAATGCTTTAGTGCTGTGTAGCGCCCAGGTGCTGTCTTGCCACCTGCGCACTACACAGTACTAAAGCATTGATAACGTTGGACAAGTAATCTAAAAGCCAAATAGAGTTTAGCAGTGAACCTTCAATAAATTTTACAGATAATCGAATGAAAAAATAAATTATTGCGAGGGTACCTGTAATATTCACTTGACAATAGCGAACGGCGTTAAGCCCTAGCACATGGGTTCTCAAAGTGAGCTCCGCGGAACCCAGCATTTGTGCAGGCCTCTCTTCGGTGTTTCGAGACACACCGATGTACTTTCCTCGGTTCAGTATTTGTCAAGTGGCTGAGGCGGTGGAAAAAGGACACACGATCTAAACTCCCTTCATTACGTACTCGTGTAAAGAAAAAGTGTGCCCAATGCCAACTAGGAGCTGGCCAGCTGACCTGAAGCTGGCCATCACTGTGACAGGAGCCACGCGTAGAATATTAGCGCAGAAAAAGTGAGCTTTGCTGCGTACTTCAAGTGCGTGTACACTGCGCGCGGGCACAAATTTGTATCTTACACTCTTGTTTTCTTGGACTAACCACTGCATAAGTGTGGCACAGATGACTGGAAAACGGTGTGCGCGGAGTGGGGGTGGGGGATAGGGTTCCTGGGAATTTTTTGGAGCATGGGCAGGGTTTCGTCTCTGAAACTTGAAAAGCAAAGCTAGCAATGCTCAACTGCAAGTCGCGTCTTTGTCGCTGTAAGCACGTCACAATCTTCCACCGCCAACACGCGATGTTTATCGGGCACGTGTCTTTGTGTGTTTCAAACATTCCACGCTGCAGCCGAACTGCGATGGTTAAGAACCGAACAGTTCAAGTCATTGAACTAATGCATTTTATCAGCGCACGTGATTAGCGTACGTGTTCATCTCTCTATACGTCCGCACGCAGTGGTTGAATTCATCGCCTCAGAGCACCGAGCCCTGTACGGAACCTCCACGTATTGCGGATTCAGCGTAGGTGTTTTTGTTTGCAACGTGGTTACTCACCTGGTCCAGCAGTGGCGAACTGCGCAGCTGTTCATCATGATTCCTACCACTCTGCTTCTCACCGGCTTCTGGCAAGTCCGACAGCCTGCTCTCTGCTACAACGCGACATATTAATGAGAAGCTGTGCTTTGTGACTGTCGGGGGAATGCCGTAGTCCGGGATTAGGGTTCAGGAGCTTAGCTGAGGAATTAAGGAATAAAACATGAGTATTCTCGTCATTAGCCACCATGGGTTGGAACGGGGGCGGCTGTAACATCGAAACGTCAATCCTCTGCCGATCACGTGTCTATTGCAGACGAAATGTCGGTTCTGGGCAAATAGCAAGCATTGTCAGGCGGAAACCCAGCGTTCTGTAGCTGAGGAGAAAGAGCTATATCCTGGATTGCAATGGCAAAATATTATAGTTTTGCGAGTTGCGGGTGCAGGAACGATCAACAAATTTCAAACATTTATCTTAGCGGGTACAACGTGTTAATAACACTAAATGAAAACGAGTGGTTGATACAATACAGACACGATGTGCTTCGCAACGTTTATTACCGTTAATCTCGCGATTTCCTCTCCAAAATTAGAACATAAAAACAAGCCTATCAGAGCTGCGTTCTTAAAATTCACGCCGCAACTTGGAGCGCATAACGACGGACCATTCCATATTCCCTCTTGCGTATTTGTCATTACCTCACCACATTCGTTCAATATATATATATATATATATATATATATATATATATATATATATATATATATATATATATATATATATATATATATATATGTTCATTAGATTCATACATATCAGTGCGGGAACCTCAGCGATGCGTGGTGCTTTGGCTTTGTGGAAAGATCATTTTAATAAGAAGAGCAAAAAAAAAAAAAAAACTCTTTTCACTTGTGGATAAACTGACATCATGATAACCAAACTATAATCGCAAAACGGAAGATGACAGAGTTCTCGAAGAACAGTTTATTAGTCTTAACTGACTTTGCATCTTCCTTTTTTGTCCCCATTTGAAACTCCCGCTTTGCGCGCAGGCTTTTGCCCGAATCTCCCCGGTGGCTTATCACGACGCTGCGAATTCGCCAAGCGTGCAGCGTGGTGTCACTCATACTGCGCAAAAACGGAGCTCCTCCCAAAACCATCCGCAGCACCATCAAACACCTCAAGACCCACGCGAGCAGCATGCTCCTCCGTAAGGGCTGCTCAACGCCGGCCGCAGCGGACGGCAGGCTGTCGCCACGTCGAAGAGCAAGAGTACGCAGTGCCACTTGCTTTCTCGGCTCACACGTTGTACAAGCTCATTCGTACGCGACGGGAGTTCGTAAGAACGCGCGACTCAAGCATCGGTCACAGCCAGATGTCTAGCTAACAAAACCAGCCTTTCACGAAACACCCCACTTAACGAGATTCCTTTAATCATACCCGACACATATTCATAGGGCGACCTTTAAACAATTAGATCAACTAAACGTCTCACCTCGTGCGACAAAATGCTATAGAGTGCTCCTACTGAATACTAGGTCGAGAACATTGAAATATGTTAGCGAAATGAAAGCCCGCGTCACTCCGTTGTTTTGTACTTTCATAAGAGTGTGGTTGAGGAGCAGGAGGAGGGGGGTGGTGGAGGAGAGTTGATGATGATTTCATGGGTTTTACGTCCCAAAACCACGATATGATTACAAACGGCGCAGTAGCAGAGGGCTCCGGAAATTTCGACCACCTCGGGTTCTTTAACGTGCACTGACGTCGCACAGTACACGGGCCTGAACATTTCGCCTGCACCGAAATGCAGTCGCCGCGGCCGGGATTTGATCCCGCGGCCTTCAGATCAGCAGTTGAGTGCCATAGCCACTAGACCACCGTGGAGGGGCAGGGAGAGGGGGAATGACTTCGGCTGTGTTCCAATTCTGGACAGCATCGTAGACAGCCTGCCTTGACAGCTTCAAAGACAGCTTCGCGTCCATGTCGTCCGAGCAATGGAACGCGCCCGCATGACGTTTACGCGACGAGACGCCATCTCGCGTCGACAGAAGAAAGCTGAAGAAAACGCCCACAGTTTTCGTTCATTTTGCTTATTTCGTGTTGCAGTCAGCAAAAAAACTCAATTTTGCTCACATTAAGCGCGTAAGAAAGCGCCTACTTGTGGGCAGACGACCACTCCGGCGAGGTTTGTGGATATTCACGCAATCCGCTCAGCCGCCATCTTGCTTGGACAGCAAAGTAGCCTGCATAGTTTTTGTCTTCGTATGCCGTCTTCGCGAACGTGTCTATTTTGCCGTCTACGTGAGAAATGGAACGGGACTTAAAATGGCCGCTGCTACGTAGCTGTCTACGTAGCAGCGTCTACCGTCTACTTCCGTCTATTCCATCTGCTACCGTATATTTAGCCGTCTACCGCGAGTATGGGAACACACCCTCCATACTGTACCTAGAAAAGCTGGCAAAGAAACGTAAATTATGCTTGTGGTTGCTGCAGGCAGAGGAGTTTGACCGCCCGGACAAGTCTATGCGGGAACTCTTGGTTATTTTCTTCACGCAGTACCCGCTTTCCAATACGGCGCTGTGCCTCTGTTGGTAAGTGTACAAACCTGACGCTCGAGGTCGTGAATGGAGTAACCTTGTGTGCTGGCTACCACAGGAGCCGAAATGACTATTTTGTTAAATATACGTTGCTGTTGCTGAATGCGTATAAGTTGCCAAAGAAATGTAGAGAGAGCTTGTTCGAGCAGCTTTGGGTAGTTCAAAAATTGTATCTCCTTTGTATTATTATTGCGTGCTTAATGCATTGGTCTCGTCGATATTGGCGCGTATATTTAAGAAGTGTATTTCCAAACATGCTTCCTGGCTGTCCGTATCCACATGGTTCCTTTTCATGATGAGCGTAGCCTCGAATTTCATGTTGGGTGGTGGTAGGGTGGAGGAGGGGGAATTAAATTTTTAGATGCGCCCCAGCTGCTCATTTGATCGAAACTTTTTTTTTTTTCAGGCTGTATTACTGGACCGATGTTGGGTGTCTACACAATGAAAATGCTGATGATATTGCATCGTGTTTCATTGCTAATGATACGTTTATTTTAACACAACTTGTAGAATTGCTGGTCCAAGCGAAGGGAAGACGTTAGTCATGAACTGTACTGTAAATGAAGGGGCAGTAGACATATAGCTTAAGCAGAAGAGAACGACGAGTTAGAGAAACCTGGTCTTCGGTGCTCGACCAGCTGTGCTACCTCTCGCTGCTCTGCTGCGCTCGGACACTCACGCCCAAAACGCTTCGTGACAGTCAATAAGACTACATCTTATTTTGTTTTGGTTTCCAGGTATAAAAATCGGTAATTGCTCAAATAATGGAAATAACGAATAATCAGATGTCATGCTGCGTACAAGATTGGCTGCATATTCGGTAACGGCGGTTGATGCATGTTATCAACACTTAGCTTCTACTACCTCAGTCTTGCAGCCGCCCATCAGTAATTTCAGCTACTGAACATCTCAAATCCGAACCATAAAAGAAACTGAGGGGATTAGGTGGAGGCTTTAATCGATGAACAGATCACTAATAACGATGTAGAACAGGTAATGTCACTGGAGCAAACGTTTCGACAAGTGGACATGTCTTCGTCAGGGTGTCGACGAAGACGAGTCCACTTGTCGAAACTTTGGCTCCTTCGACATTCCCTGTTCTATATCGTTTTTGCGATCTGTTCATTGAACATCTCAGAAGGTTTGTAAAATGGAATAAGGCGAAGAGGACACTGTCTCATGACTTGCAGGCTCTCGTGCTCTGTGACGTACTACGGCATCGCTTACGACGTGAAAGCCCAGTTAGCGAGCAACGTCTTTCAGTTTTTGGCCGTAGCGGTAGCGCCAGTCGTGGCCTATTTCCTGATCAAGTGGCGAGGCCGACGGGACGTTCTCGCTCGTTCGCTGATCTTCAGTAGCGTGTGTTGTTTCACCGTCGCCGTTCTGCCAAAAGGTAAACGAACTTAGAAATTAAGCTCCCGAATTCGATATCGTTAACTAGACAACTTAGGGGCAGTAGATGTGTTCTGGCTGCTATCTAACCTAGTACACGACAACTTGTAGGCCACAATGTATGCGCCGTTAGATATGGTGTGCGACCATCCTTTGAATCATTTGGAATGTGCTTTGATATAAAGTACGATTCCTTACGTGTATGTGTAACGTGAGAAATAAATCCTTCACGCACTTGTCATGGTCATTATCCAATCCAAGATTCACCATTCCTTTCATCCCCTATAGACAGTAAAGCGTTAGTTGACGAACGCGTGCTCATAAACCTGCTAAGACGTCGCCAACTCGGGCAAGCTTCGTGTCAGTGGTATTCAAACCACTTCTGTGGGCTTGTGGTTGTGTTATTTAGCTGCTGTCTCCTCTAGATGCAATTGTTACTTGCAGGTTGTAAGCTACACCGAGCAGCACCGAAAGGCTTGCGTTGATGTATTCAAGGCAAGCGATTTCGTCGATGCCAAATATGACGTTTCTTTTCTTCACTATACCAGATCGCCTGGACCGGTACCTCGCCATTCGAGCCGCTTGGTTCTTCATCAACCTGGCGTACACTGTAGTGTTCCTCTACGCAACCGAGATCTACCCAACGTCAATCAGAGCGCTGGGATTCAATTGTGGAGCTGCCTTTGGGCGGCTCGGCTCAGTAATAGCGGCTATTGTGTACGACAACTCATTGATGGTGCGTGATTTTCGATGTTCCATGTATTTAGACGATAGCGATGAGTGGCGTCTAACAGCCAAGAACAAGAGATAGCTCTTTTAAAAATTACTCGCAGCATCAAAGGAATTGCTCCATTGCTGTTCCTACGGCACACGTCTGTGTTATTAGGTGCATATCCTGTGTGAGCAGAGACTCGGCGAGAAACATTACAACATTGCTCTGCCGCATGTGGTTGCATTTGTGATTCTGAAAAGTTCTAACGTACTTCAAAACTTATATTGCGAGCACGTCTCTTCTCATGTACTTGAAAGCATGCGTAAAACATTTTATTCCTTCTTGAAAACACATATAATGATTGGAAGCTTCGATAAGTTAGAGTATTGAGGTTTCACAGGCAGTGTACAAAGAATTAGGCTTTACAGCATCGCATCGCTGTTCACCCTAGGGCACCGTTGGTACCACTGAGCGTCCAAAATGCCGGGCTGAAGTGCTCACTGCTATCTAATCTAATACACCGCACCTTATAGGCTACAGTGCATGCGCTATCAGATATGGCGTGTGACTGATCGAAGTGTCAATGCGCATGGCTTCCATTAGCATTTACTCAGTGCCGCACGTACATTTACTCTGTGGAATTCCCCTATGCCTTGATGACGTCTAAACTTGACGCGTCACTGACTTCCACTAAACGTGGTGCCGTACGGCACCACGTTTAGTTGATGTTGAAATCTTGTTGGAGATGTTCAAATCTTGTGTTACAAGATTTCAACATCTCCCAATTCCTTGTACTCTGAACTGTACTTTCATATAGAACACCTACGGGGCTCGGATGATCGGCTTCCTAGCCCTGTCTCTGAGCTGCGCTGTGTCCGGCCTCCTGGTGACCAAGCTGCCTGAAACTGAGGAGACTCACCTTCCGGAGAAGATCAAGCCTGAACAGAATATATTCGTGTACGCCTGGGGTTGGATATCCTTCTGTTGTCTGTTTACAGTTTGACTGTGTGTTAACTTTAACTGGTTGGCACACATTGTCCTTTGGTTCTTTCTGTGTGCTATATCATCTATTTAAAGGGACATTGCAGTTCCGCGCGCGACGCTCCGTCGTTATAGATATGAGAGTTGACCACTGTACATGATTTCTACAGGTAATCAAGTCATCCTTAGCAGACGCCTTCAAAAATTTGCGACGCTAAGCAAATTAGTGCGAAAGCTTCAGAGTCCCCACATTTCCTTTTTCGTACATTTTCTAGCTTACGAAAGTATTTTCTCGTGTCAATGTTGGCTTTTTTTCGATATTACGTAAAGATAATTTACTAAAAGCAGAATATCGTTGTTCACCATAATGTGTGATCCTGGGCGTTACCGTTTTGTGTCCGTAGCATTTTAAAGGATGCGTGTACCAAAAACGACCACGCATGAAAGGAACTGCACCTATTCGCTTGGCGTGTTATTACCTTGCTAGTTCGATGTCTCGGCCCACGAACAGAGAAATCGTCCTTTTAACAGCTTAAGATGACGCCTTCCACGAGTCTTGTATAAAATCGTCTATATGGAGCAGGCGTTGGCCCGGGTAGGTACCTTGCTTAAACATAATCGAGATGGCGCTCGCCACCTTGAAGGCGATCATATTTTGATTGAATGTACAGATGTCCACCCAGGTGTAGCTGTGGACAATACCCTGCAGGAGGCCATGGGTTTCGGAGATAGCACGGGAATAGCATGTCGGCGACAGAGATAAGTAAAAGGCGCGTAGAGTATTGGAGGCGCAAAGGTATGGAGTAAACAGAAACGCAAGGTAGATCGGGTGAGATTGTTACTTCACAGCAGAACGATAATAAATAAAATCGGTAGCTAAGGAGAAAAAGGCTGTGGTGAATTACACGCGGGGCAAGCAAGCAACGGCGATTTCACGGTCGTCCGGTGATTCTGACAGCGATTACGGCGATTTTTAAGAGCCTGTGTTCATACGTCATCGTAGTTCCCATTGCGCAGGGGCTGGCTTGCCGACGCTGGGCGAAGAAAATATTAAATCAAGTTAAAATACTTTGTATGCGTTTTCTGGCTTCGGTGTGTCGAGAACGTTAATAATGCCTAGCTATAAAACGGAAAAATGTATGTTTTGCTCCGTCGTAAAATCGTGTCAGTACTCCTTTAAGCGGGTAGAGCGTGGGGAGTTTTATTAAAGTGTGCAGAAATTTTTGACTTTCGCTGCGACGACGTGTTGCCAGAGTGGTTAATTTGAGATGCGAGAGATTAGAAGAAGGCGAAAAGTTCCTGTCAAAACGACGGTAAACAAAGCGAACAGTTTTTTTTTTGTTTTTTTAACGGACTAAATCCTCTCAATATCGTTTCTATGAAATATTTTCCAAAGTATACATGCATATTCAAGTACGGGGCGAATTATTGTTTTGTATGCGAGCAGTTTGGTTTCTTGAGGGACGCGCTGACGATAACCCCCAGTTTCTTTAAATTTATGACATATTATTTCAAAATACTTGCTCGAAGATAGTTTGTCAGTCAAAAGTAGTCCAAGGTACTTATACTCGGATACTTTCATTAACGAAGAGCTATCGAAAGAGTACGAGAATATTGAAAGAGCCAGACGCCTAGTGAATGTCATTGAAAAAGTTTACGTTAATGCATATTCTCTGTTCATTTTAACGCGACAGTGTTGCGACGCGAACGGGCCCGGTGAAGATACAGAGTTCCACTCTTACAGGTGAAACTTAAGCGTTCTCCAATTTTTCCTTTTTGTTTTTCTCGTGACCACCAAACAGCTTCAACCCAATGTGGTACCCGGGAAGTCGACGTCCCGCCCACAGAGCCCCCAACGCAGACACGACGGCCGACAGTGGCATGCAGATGGCAGCAGTGTTTCGCGTCGCCGCTATGTTTCACGGAATGCAGATACTTGGCATGGGTGCCGGTATTAGGCCTACCAGAGTTGAAAGGACGACAGCGTTGAACGCCTCGGCAACGTTGAACGCCTCGGCAACGTCGAACGCCTCTGCAGCGCGTGCGTCATCCCAGATCCAGAGCAGAAGATCGAGTTCTGGCCGAGAGCATGCGAAATCGCAGGACCAGCCAGCAGGTTCGTTTTCTATCGCAACTGCCGATTTATGCAGTATTTTTCGAATTGGTGCACTGTGTTCACATGATTGTCAGGCCGTCCTCTAGGATCGACCTCTGTTCATCGTCTTCAGTTTATGCGATTTCACTACGAGACAGTATAGCAACACAGGCAAGGAATTCACAAATGTATTATTGCGTAAGCGATCGCTCCCATTGGCCAGCCGGCTTCGACAGCGATGTGCCAAGCCTAAGGAGTGGCTCGAATTTTCTCTAAGGGATGATCCTAGCGAAAGACGCTATTGTGAATTGAAGGCTCAGTACAAACTCTACCCACGAAACCACCATACACCTAGCTTTCACTGTTTTGAGATATCATTGACCACTGGAGGCCAACAAAGGCGCTGGAAGTATTGAAAAATGAAAGTTCACCGTTTTAATCCAAAAGCGCATCTCTGTCCGTACGTTGATATTACTGCAGCACTAGTCAGGACTGTTCAGGCGACGCCTCAAACCCAGCCACACAAAGGTCGGTACGACAAAAATAACCGTCTTAAGAAAAAGAAACACCGAAGCTCTTGATGTGCTGCACAGAAGAAAGGTGTACACACTGGCACACACTGGTATCGATCAAAAATGTTATGCTTCACGCCCATACGTTGCACATGATCCGCATGCTAATAGTAACGGTTAATTCTTACACAAGACGAAAAGATTATATGGGGAAATGTTGGATACGTTGGTCTATATTATTAAAAGATAAGTGTGCTAACTGTAGGTCATTGTTACGTGTTGAGGTGTTACGCAGTGGTCTAAAGCGCTTAAAGAGTAACTAGCGCGGAAAAAACGGCAAGGGAGGAGACAGAGGAGTATGTATCCTCTTTTGTCGTTTTTTTTTTCGCGCTATTTATTCTTTAAGATATGAACCAACTCGCCCAAGGTTCTACTTTAGCAAATTTGAAGTGCGCTTAGTGATACTATCTTGAACGTTGGTTCAGTGATATATGGTTCTCTTCGTACTACAAGGCGTGATGCTGACCATCAGACCAACACACACCGCAAGCGAAGTAGCAAAATAAGTAGAAGAAAAAAAAAACATCTTAGCTTCAGGGCCTGAAGCGAACCAAGCATTCATTCATTTTCTTAAATTTTTTTCAGTGCCCGGTGCACCGACACAGCTCGCCGCCGTGCCCGCGCTCGAGAAGCCCGCAGCAGAGGTGTCGGAAGCGGCGTCGAAGTATAACCTTGGAAGATCCACCATTCACGAAGCGGAGATATCGGCGGGCACCCACGAATGGTCGTCTACACACGCAGCAGGTTTGGATCATACAACCGAGCCCGCGCTTGCCGCAACGATGCAAACATTAGAGGTTCAAGAGCTCTCGGACGACTCCCCTTGTCTCGTCAGTGGCCCGCCGGTGCCCGTTGATGAGACTAAAGAACCAGCGAGAAAGGCAGGAGAACAAGGTTTCCAGGAACCTAGAAGCAGCACTCCAGGAGACAGTGGCACACCTGGTCAGCCTTCGGCTTCCCTGACGTCAAAAAGCCCTACCGAGGTTGCGAGTTCCACCACCGTTAGTCCGACTAATGCCGAACCGACGTCGGCCACTAATACTGCGCCTGATACAACCGCCCCACTCCCCGAGGCAGGGACAAGAAGTCTACTGTCTTCGCCGGAGGACAACGCAGAATGTCAAGGCACAGCGTTGGTGCCTTCCCACAGTAGCTCGCCTGGTACCCACGGCGCGTCGGTTAGGCCAGGCAGCGCTCAGCCTAGTGAGCTACCGGTGCCACACACTGATGGGAGTACTTCTATCCCTCCAGTGAAGACCAAGGGCAAGACCACTCACAGCCACGGTCATCACTCGGCTACGCCATCTGGCCCCCATTCGGAGGCATCAACTGCATTCCATACAACCAAGGAAATGCATACCTCTGACGTCAGCACCAAACGGAAGAAAAAGAAGCACCACAAACGTAAACATTAGCTTGATCGTGACGTGAGCTCAATAGAACTCAATTTCGCACCACATAGACTTGGGCTTACGGTCTGTTCTCACCAGTGAGCGCGTGGCAATCATGTGCCATTTTAACTTTGGACTTTGTCGTATTCCTAAACGCCTGGTGTTTCTTCCAAACCAAGGCATATGTAATCAGAATAACCCGCCGTTTCAAGCTTAAACAATGTGTGTACACATACGAAATTTTCACTTTCTGGCAAGTTTCAGAATGTTTGCAAGGTTCTAAAAGGGTTATAAGCTATTTATTTATAGTACCATGTGAATTTAGCACTCTAGGTAGGAAGACCTGCCTTTTCATCTAGTTGTTGCGGACTTTTTAGTTATAGGAACATCGCTTATAGTGTAGCCTATTTGAACGTTCACATAAGTACCAACGTATGTGCCTATATTACCACGTAGGCGGCGTGCTCTACGGGCGAATGTGCTGTTTGTGTGACTTCAGCAGAAACTCCAATGTTGCAGTTACCGAAAGCATGAAGTGTTAGGCACCTCCATATCAGTACATATTCCTTGAATTATTAAGAAAATATTTTTTCAGTGATAGAGCACATTTTTGAATGGCTAAAAGAAAATTGTAGCTTCTCCCAAAAAGTATTTGGGGTGAAGCAGAAGTGCAAATACCGGACGCATATTTCACATGGTGTACGTTTCAAGTACTTTACGTTTCGCTCAGCTTTTATAAGACCTTCCACTCGTTATTCGTGGCCATACTTGAGAAAGTGCCATTGATATGGAAAGTGACATTGTTGAGCAATGTAAGTGCACTAGCAAGCCTACAATTGCTGGCCAAAGCAACAATGTGCTTGATGTGGTGTTATTGATTTATCTTGATGTTTCACTAAAATTGTCAGTGTCATCCAGAAATGGCCTTGCCTACCTTGCAAAGTAATCATATACTATTAGTTGCATTGAATTTTAGGGTGGAACTACAATGGACAGAAAAATACCGCATATTATGAATACGCTTGTGTGGATTAGAGGAAGTGGCGCTCTGAGACCGACAGCTAACATCAGTCAAAAATGGCCTTAATGTTCTTCCCTGAATTGATAGTCAAGACCTCAGGTGCAAGTGCTGCCTAGATAACTTCGTCATGTTTGGTACCGCGCACTTCATTGGAAGTTTGCCACTACCATATAGGAGTGACTTTCCTGTCCTTAGCATGATAAATTGCCGCCGCCTTGGGCTTTTACACGAGTGATTTGTCCGTTTTGAATGTCGTGACGTGAACTTCGCAAAATGACGACTGCACCCGTACGTCCACATTTGAATGTAAGAGTTTACTATAGCGCCTTTTATTAGATAAAACAGCCACTTATTAGCCCAAGATGGCGGCACCAAAATACACCTGTAATATTGTAATATGCACGCTCGCTATGCTCACAGCCGTTGACAAATCAAGTGGTAAAGTGGACACACTTGACACAGAATAAACCGTCAATGTGCTAACGTAAAATTGGAACATGCCCTAGCGTAAGTAGGTTGTGGCGCTGCTGTTTTGGGAGTCTTCAGCGCTGGTAGCCCTTGTTTGAAGAGGATTGCTTAGTGCTCGGAGGCCGAACATCAATAAACAATGGCCGTATGCTGCAGGTAGTGTTTCGCTTATTTGAAGCAGTTGTAAGAATTGCTCTGCGTGCCTTCGGGCAACTGTAAAGCGCCAATGATTAATACGTAAGCGTACAAGCAGTGTTATATCGCGATTGAAGTCCGAGATTGTCCTCAATAATGAATAGCTTCCGTCCTAGGGTGATCGACAGGGTACTGCGTTTACAGGGAATTTTTTGGTCTGCAGCAGCGCGGCGCAGTTCGCACTTTCTCTAGCTGGCACAAGCGATGCCTATGAGCGCAGAGTTTTAGTTCTGCGCACTCGATACGTCAGGTACGTGCGACATTGCGGTACGGTAGCTGCGCACGGTGCTCACGCTCCGGGGATCGTTGGAGCAGTCGGAGCGCGAAAGCGAGAACAAGCTGTACGGGCCGTCACTTGCATTGCCTCCAGTGCGTACAACAGCTACGTTAAGAGTCGAGTCCACGGTTTGCGAACCACGGCTAAAACATGCCACTTGTGCTGCCCGTGGGATGACAGGAGCACTCAGGTAGGCACGACCCGCAGGCGTGCTTCTTCGTCCAGTGCACCACCGGCTCGGAGTGGATATACGTGACAGCGATGAGAGCTGTAGAGGTGACTGTGCTGCGATATCGGAGTGCGTTCCTCTGTTGGGCAGCTTGCGTCTCAAGCCCCTTAATCGCCGATGGCCAGATCCATCACTGCTGGCGGGACGGTGGGCAACGCCTATCAAAGGCACTCGAGGCGTCCGGCGCAGGAAAGGAGACATGATCCGTCGCCTTGTCCGCTTGGGTCGTGGTCCTGCGCTATGGACAGAGAACGTTTCACAGGTCCTCGATCGTCGGTGTGGGAAAATTTCGAGGACGTGCTGGCACGGCCATTCTAGCTGGCTGTGGGTGAGCATATAGTCGAAGCCGCGATGATTGTTGCGTTCGGTGGCGGACACATTCGTGCTGGACTCATGGTCCCACCTGATTGCGCTGATCGAGGACTCGACAGAAGAACTATAGGGTTCTACGTTGGGACGACCATGGCAAGCACAACAACACGAAAGAGATCCTAGCTTCGCCTCTGAGATGACGGTCAGGGGGCTATGGTTATCCGAAAGCGCTCGCTTCAGTCTCTTGGCTGCGGGCATTGCTACTCTTTCAGACGTGAACTTCTTAAGAACCCCGGCATGGAGCTCGCTTTCGGTGAAGTTAGCAGGTTCTGGCACCTTATCCTGCAGCGTAGAATGCTCGTAGCGTTTATCGGACGCCTTCTTTTATGACAGCTCCATACTGAAGACTGGATGTCCCGCTACCTTTGAAGCTCCGTGCCCTTCCAGAGTAAAATTTGTGTAGTGTCGACGTACTCGAAGATGAGGTCACATTACGGCGTCTGTTTGCGCGGAGCGAGGGCGTCAGGGTGCTTGCTGATAGCGTCGATATAATCGTGCTTGGGTTTGGGGCCGGTCTCCTATGTACGGGCATCGTTCCTGTAGAGCAATGGGCAACGCACTTTGGGGACGAAGCGTACGGATTTGTTTGTGTCCTAGCATCGATTGAAGAAAGACGTTCGTGGGAAGACGTGCTTTGAGCGGTGGCTGAAGGCATGGGCAGGAGAATGCGGCTTGCCTGAACCATAGTATTCGACCGTGGGGAGTAATGGTTCGATGACGTTTCTTGGCTTCCCATAAAATAACTCTCATACAGTGAAGGAGTACGCCATCGCCGCAATGGCCATTGGAAGCCGTGACTAACAGCACGCAGATTTACCGCGATGTTGTGTATCCACCTTGAAACTCTACCGGTAGCGCGGCCTCCACACTCGTCGGTGGTAAATTCGAGACGAGCACTAAGCCACTCGCAACCGGAGCTACTGCTCTTCTCCATCGAGTGTGGCAAGTCGTGTGAGCGTCCTAACTTGCTGCCCCAAGACTTGTGCAGCCTGTAGTGTAGAGAATGCATCGTTACCAGGCATGAAACGCGATGTTCAGCCAAATGGCGAGGCGTTATCAGTTGATCGTCGATACAAAACAGCATTAGCACTTTTTTCTTTATGTCGTTTATGACGCGGTTTACACAGCATGGGCAAATCATGAAGACTACCCGTGTTCAGAACAGCGCATACGCAATGCGGCGTCGTGCCCACATTGTTCTCCTGACTGACTGCTATCTCTTACGCTACCTTATTGACGTCTCAGAGTTCCAAATAGCGGTGAATTAGCGGCTAAAGTGTTCTGCTGCTGTGGCAGGGAATCATGCCATGCTAGCATGGCTTCCTGCCACGGCAGCAGAGCACTTTAGGCATGACTTCCTGTCACGGCAGTCGCAGTTCCATTCGGGAAAAAGCGCAAGAACACTATTTAGCTTTGGATTAGTCCCACGTTAAGAATCTTTGACAGTCAAACTTGATCCTGCCACGTGCCTCAGAATTACGTCATGGTTTCGTATACAACACCGGGATAAATTTCGTAAGTATTTCGAGAGTACCGCATTCATGAATACAGTGATGAGTGAAATCTATTAGGACAGGGCATAAGCTTTCATGGTGACAACTGCCGTCTGGTTGCATCGGCAATCATCGCGTGCTTTCCAGCATCGTAATGAAGATGAGATGCCGAAACACCCATGTTGCGAAATTTACAAAACATGATCATTATTTGGACGATTCTACATTGCATACACCCCAAAGCTGCATGTATTTGTAAGCTCGTACTGCAAGAATATATCGAACCTTTGGTAGCCGAGGACTCCAAGGACCACAAATGCCACGATGAGCAGTGCAGAAGACACTATGGTCGTCTTAAGCCCGTTAGAAGTCAGAACATCTGCATATGTAAGAACGTGACGTTTAATAAGCTTGTTCTTCATTTATCATATTAGTAGGCGCAGATGACGCAAGACACTAACGCATACTATTACCTTCGATCTTAGGGAGCTCTAGGTAGAGATGTATGCCGCTGTTCAGGAACTTTTCACACATGCCCAGCATTTCCTTCGTTTACGGCAGCTTTTGCTCATTCCGTCACATCGACGTTAAGGTATGAGCCTTCGTAAAGCGCTAAAGACGACCGAACAGCTTCCTGAATTACGTTTACTTCAGTTCTCATGCGGATGGACCCTAAGAAAGCGCGAAGTTCGAACAAGATTGCTCGAATACATGAGTTGAAGCAGTGCAAGAACACAGCGTGTTGATGCGAGCAATTTTGTGAGAACATAAAGTCAAATTTTCGTCCACGTGTATCGGCAAAGGTTTAACACGTTCACTAAATATAATTCACGGTACATCAATACCTCCATGATACGCGCACTACGGTTCTTTAAGCGGGTGGGATAAAGATGATGTAGAGCACGGATGATGCCGCCTTACTCCTTAGCTGATAACAGTTATGCATCAGCGTCAACCATCATGGCGGCTTTGTTGCTGCACGTGGCCTTGCGCTAGTAACACCACCAGCGTAATTAGAGTCAGACCCACGTTGAAGAACGATACATTTTCAAAATTCATCTGCACTACCAGAGTACGGTATTCCTCGTAACTGCGCAAGGTTTTCGCATGTGAAACATTTATTCACCCAAAAGAGGGGAGAGAGAGAGAGAGAGAGAGAGAGAGAGAGAGAGAGAGAGAGAATTCTTTATTAATGACTCCGGAGATGTTAGCCTGGTGAGTGGCCTGGCTTGCTACTCCAGGTGTTTAGCACTGATTATGATATTTACAATGATCACGTGTAACACAATACGTGGTCATCCATAGTGTGCATTAACTAACTTGCGGTAACTCATGGTGGTCGTATTCCAAAAGAGTATCATCATCCATAAAATAGTGCACGCGCACCTTGTATTCTTTCGCTTAGAGTAATCAGATACACTGAAAATAAAAGCCCACCGCCGGGTTGCGAAACCAGCGCACTAGCCCGTGCGGCCACTGTCGATGCGTAATACATGCGCTTTTAAAAATCTGGCTGATCCCTCTTTGAGAGGAATCGGTATAATACGGAAGAGAAATAAGCAGTTGATTGTTTACTGTACATGAGGTGAACTTCCCATCTGTGTTTGGCTGCTACGCCACTGTTTGGCGTGGATAAACCCACGTTCACGCATTGCCTTCATAAAATCCATGACCAACCCCTTGTAACTGAAGTAGTTTACGTAATAACTGGACACAGTCGACAGTAAACAGCGCGCGACAAAGGCATCAATCATGTTTACTTGCGCCACATTGACTTGTCAACGTCGCCGCCGTACTTCGGCGTCTAACGGAGGAGTTTCTTTTTTTTATGTCATTACGCTCAAAGTGTAGTCGGCGGGCAAACGCCACCCACAACGAAAGGAGGCCGGTGCTCTACCACTACGCTGCTCATGCTGTACGAAAGCGCCTTATATTCCTTCTTATTTCGCTTCTTTCCTTGATGCGGTCGTCTTGCTATGCGCGCATGCACAGAGACGCACTTTGGAACGTGCCTGGAACGGTGCCACCATCCAGGAAAGGCGAAGTGAAGTTGCAGTACTTCATTTCGCCTCTCCTAGATCGCGGCACCATTCCAGGCAAAGTACGCCTCAACACGCGCGCGCTAATCCGGTCGGGAGCATCAAAAAACGACGTGAAATAAGAAGGAATATAAGGCGCGCTTGTACAGCATCGAGCATTATCACCGATGCCTAGTGGTAGAGCACCGGCCACTTTTCGTCGTTGAATGTGGCCTGCGAGTTCAATTCCCAGCGCATCAACGGAAAATTTCCCGCGTGTTTTTTTTTGTTGTTTTTGTTGTTGTTCTCGCATATATGTTTTTGTGCGTCACATCCGTTACTACAGTGACGTGTGGGGTCGTGGTGGGCCCCGGCATAAAATACTTCCGTGTTAAAATGGGATTTATATGCAGGAAGAAGTTGACGCACCGCAACTCACGAGCCCCTAGCACGTGCACGCTCTAAGTGCACGCTCGGCAAGCGAAGCACGTTGTTGTTTTGTGGGGTTTAACGTCCCGAAACCAGCTCTGATTATGAGAGACGCCGTAGTGGAGGTCTCCGGGAATTTCGACCACCTGAGGTTCTTTAACGTGCACTGACATTGCACAGCACACGGGCCTCAACATTTCGCCTCCATCGAAGTGCAGCCGCCGCAGCCGGGATTCGACCCCGCGACCCTCGGATCAGCAGCCGAGTACCATAGCCATTAGACCACCGTGGTGGGGCAAGCGAAGCACGTGCATCTTACTAATTACGCTGGTGTTGTTACTAGCGCAAGCAAGCACGTGAACATACCTAAGCGAAATGAATCATTTCGATGTTCTACCGAAGAAAGAAGGAAAGAAAGAAACATGGAAAGAGAGAGAGAAGAAAATAGTAAGCAAGGACTGAAGCAACGACAGAAAGAAAGGAACAAATGAAAGAGCAAAGAAAGAAAGAATACGCACTGGCACGCCAAGCTGCGCTTGCTCCAATTTCGCCGATAGGAGAAAGGTCCCGAATCCTGCCTACGTACTAAGTGGCCGCTGACCAACACTCTTACTGCGTAAGCTAAAATGCGCATGCAGGAAATGCAATTACCAACGAGATCTCTTATATGGTCCTGGTTACTTAGTAAGGAAAGCTTACTGGGAAGGCAGTGTGATCCGTCTCCTGGGTCGTAGAAGGGCGACTGACAGCGACATGATAATTCCAGGCACCGTGCGTGATCGTCTTGGTGTCTGCACTCAGCGTCATTCTGACAGGACTCGCTCAAGCGTCGAGCTGCAGCGGGAAAATAACACCAAATAAGGAACTCACACTAGAGGTATAATACGAAAAGTACTCAACCCAGTAAGAATGTCCCTACACATTTCTAATCTATTCATTTTTCACGGCGGATGTAGATATTGTGCACACACTAATGCTACTTTCGTTTATTCGTAGCGACACCTTCATGACCGACGGTCAAACTTCGTCATTTTCGATTTTCTCTTAGCGGAGATTGGAGGTACTTCTCGCAAAATACATAACACTTGTCGCCCGCTCCGTGGTTCGACACCCCTTCAAATCAGAAAGGTGAACTTCCTGCTTGCATTGCAACGTCTTTCCCCGGCCTCCTAAACAATGAAATTATTGCAAACTGAGGGCTATAAGGGAACACTACATGGCGCTAAATGCGTCACCCTGTGATAACGCGGAATACCATCATGTTACTGAACCGAGGAGAAATTGCTTTTAGGAAAATACATCATCAAGGAAGTCTGAGAGCACGTCATAATGCATAAGTGAAGCGGCAAAGCATACCGAACCATCCCGCGCATACCGCGCCGCTTGTGCCCGCAAGCTAAAGAGCATATAGGACCGCGGAGCCTTCGCATAGAAGTACTCCGAGTGGTTGTGCTCCCACACATGCCCTGAACGATTTCGAATGTTTGATTCAGATCAGAAATTTGCGGTTCTTGAGCCAGAGGCACACGATGAGCAGAGTGCTCGTGATAAATTTACATGTAAGCACACTAATATCACTGAACAGTAATGTTGAATTGCACGGCTCGCAGAAGGTTCTATATAGTTAAGAGCCCCGCAAACATTGCAACGAACGTAAACATACGTGCTACGCAAGTGAAGCTGTCCTCTTCGTAGAGGAGAACAGGAGTGAGGTCCGGGCAGCCGCAGGTGCTGGTCGTCCCACATACCAGCAAATCATCGCAGTCAGACTGCCGGCGGCACAGTGAACCGGGGCCGTTTGGTATAGTAACTGTGGAGATGAGAAATAAAGTGAAGTTGAAAACATACTGACTGGTTGAATAGAGTGAATCTGATCTTTATCTTGCAACGTAGCAAGATACATGTACAGAAAGTCTTTGTCTTCTGTAATCCTTGTATTTTATTCCGCTATAGAACGCTACCTAACTACCAGCACTGCAAGTTACATTGGCTAGGGTTTTGCTATTGTTGGAAGTCTATGGCCTCGGAATTATTTCTCCTGTAGCATTCAAGCTGGATGGCGTGGTTCTTTCATGGAGGTATGCAGGGAGGCTTAAAGGCCAACTCCGGCCATTTTTCGGTGTCGACTTATCTTGATGAAATTTTCAATATGTATTCCCCTAGGCATTGTAATAATATATTCCAAACCGGGCGGTTGCAAGTCATTTAGTTTTCCTGGAAACGAATTTTGAAACCTTTTAGCGGATTCCCCTGCGGGCCACCCTGTGTTTTTGACGTCATCACCTTCAACACTGCCTACCCGAGCCTGCGGGACTTCAAAAGCAAAACGGCGGTACTTAGCGTTCAAATCGTCGCTGTCAAGTTCAGAAAAGCTGGCGTAACCCAATACATCGTCGGATATGACCTCGCCACTTTGATTTTTCTCCATATTTCTGACGGCGGGAAGGTTGTGACGTCATCGCACACACTGCAAGAAGCGTCTACCCGTTTCGGTTTCGGTTTGAACACGCCTTTCGGTCGGTTATTTAAAATTATTGGGGCGTTTCTGGGCAAATTGTACCACCGTGGCTGTTACAAGAATATCAGTGCCATTCGAAAACATTGATATCAGAACATGGTGAAAAAACCGCCGGAGTTGCCCTTTAAAGGGCAACGCCGGCGATTTTTCGTTGTCCACTGATCTCAATGAAATTTTCAGCATATGTTGTCCTCGGTACGTCAATAATTTATGCCAAGCCAGGCGGTTGCAAGTCATTTAGTTTTCTTGAAAATGAATTGAAATTTTTTAGCGGATGCCCACGCAAGCCACCTGTGTTTCTGACGTCATTACCTGCAACGCTGCCTCCCCGTGCAGGCGGGCCGTCTAAAGCAAAACGGCGGTACTTGAGGACTCAAATCGTCGCTGTCAAGTTCAGAAGAGCGCAGTACATCGTTGGATGACACCGCCACTTTTATTTTTCTGGCACCAGCTCGGTATTTCTGATGGCAGGGAGGCAGTGACGTCATCTCATACGCTGCACGAAGCGTCTACCCGCTTCGGTTTGAACACACCGTTCATTCGGTTATCTTAAATTATTGGTGAGTTTCTGAGCAAACTGAATAACCCTGGCTGTTTCAGGGCTATCAATACTATTGTAAAACAGCGATATCACAATATTGTGGAAAAACCGCCGGAGTTCCCCTTTAAGCTCAAGAGCGTGAAGAAATACGCAGCATGGCTGCAGAAGGAAGGCTGACCACCGTTTGTATTTCAGAGGATCGCGATCTGAGGTATCCGACATTCAGAGGATCGCGATCCGACGTTGGCCGAGCCTTTTGAACTTACTACGCTGTACGCGCAGCCCACACTGGTGTTAGTGGCTAAGCATAAAAGAATTAAAAAAAAAACGTAGCAGTAGTGCCTTTGCACACACGCGCAAACGAACACACGACTGTCCCCGCACGATACTTACAATTGGGAGTGCGGCGCTGGAGCGGTGGTGCAATGTATTCTGCATTCGGGCTCGAAATGGCTTCACCGGATGTAGATGCTGCTTCTGCGGTGTATTCCTCAAGCCTGCAAAGGAAACATCACGAGGTCCATACGTACCGCGAAGGACTTCACAAACCTTCAGAATATGGGGGTGCTTCTTGTTAAGCATATGAAATAACGAAAGGGAAGGGGTCAAGGGCTCGTTCTTTATTTGTTAGAAACAACTTAATGAGCAAACAGACAATGAAGCCTAGGAAAAGCCTAGGCCTAGGCTTCATTGTCTGTTTGCTCATTAACTTGTTAAGCATATAGGCATTCAATACTTCAATGTCTGCATAGTCATAACAAAAATATTGCGGCGAAGAAAATCGGCCCGCCATACTATGTTTCATTAATTGGCCATGGGACTTTCCGTTGATTGACCTATCTTTTCTAAGGTGGTTCTTTTTCTCTTTTCGATAGATGGAGTCCTCGGTCGTGGATTTCGATTGCCAGTAAAGCGGTAAACGAGTGTATGAGCATGCGACACTACTGGCTCTGGCGTCGCCGATCGATACCTGTCTTCTCGATGCGGTTGTGTTACATGACTTCGATTATGATGGGTACTCGATTATGATCGGTACTCCATCGTGCGTACATAAACCAGTCGTGCATAAAAAAGTTCGATCACAATGGGGCTTGATCGCGATTGAAATTACGCCGCGAGGCAGCCCTATTCGACCGACAGTTGAAGAAGACGGAATGGCAAGAATAACAGCATACAGGACACTTTTTCACTACTACGTTCGGACGCTCGGCTACTCACGCGACGTGTGTATACTGGACGATGAAGGCGGTCAGTGCCGTACCAGAGATCATCCTTTAGGGGCAGGCTTTGAGCACAGGGCGCAACAAGCGTGGCGATTGTCATGAAGGCCAGGAATCCGAGCATCTCTGGCAACAGGGCCTTTGGCTACTGCTGTTGGCTCGAGCCAGTGGCACGTCACCACGAGGCTGGCAATAATCGCGATGATGATGACGCACATGTGTAGGTAACATTTTAACGGCGCAGTAGGTGCTGTACAATTTCTGGTATAGTTGCAGTAGTAAAGCATTTGTTGGTCTTTTTACCTGGTATTTTATAGTAGGTTGTTTCGCAACCTGTGCTTCAAAGACAGCGCACTTTGGCTATAAGTACATAGACCTTGCGGGCATTTCGGCTCGTTGTATGTGGATCGAGTAGTGGCCGGAGGAAGAAGTACGTCATTCACCACAAGCTTAGCGCATCGCCTGCAACGATCATGAGGAATGTACCAATAAGGAGGGGGAGGCTTCAAGTATGCGGTTTTAAGCAATCCCGTGTTATGTATATAACTGAAAAAAGAAAGATCACTAAGCCTTGGCCATTCGAAAAATGGGAAGGGGGGGGGGGGGGGCACAGCTAGGCGTGCGCGTGCCGAACTTCTTTATTTTTTCTTATCTTTATGCATTATTGCTGGTACTGTACCAGCCGACTTTCATTAGTTATGATGTGGCTCGGACACCTACCTTTTCTCATTGATATAAATGATCTTCTAGATGATATATTCCAACATTCGTCTATTCATGAGCTTCAAAACGACCTTAACCTAGTTGAATCTTTGGTGCAACGAATGAGTGATGTCTTTCAATGTAAAGAAAACATCGTTCATATCGTTCCGTCGCAGGCATATTCATCAACCAGCAACCTATACAATTTCACGCTCCGCAATCTCATCCGCAGAACCTTATAAATACGTTGGCATTACATTTTCAAGCAGCCTCTACTAGTCAATGCATGTGAACAACATCGCCAACTCCGCCAATTGTATACTCTGCGCTTTCTTCGTAGGAATCTATGCCATCCTCCCCCATCTATGAAACTATTACCTGATATCACATTCGTCCGCCCTTAGCTGGTATACGCATGCTCCGTTTGGAATCCTCCTCAATCGAACCTATCTAACATACTGGAATCGATTCAAAACCGCGCGGCTTGATTTACTTCGAGTGTTCCTATCAGTCTAGCGTTTCCGGACTTAAGAGCCGTAGTAATCTAACTTGTCTATAGTCACGTCATCATATATTTAGACTCTCTTTTACAAGTGCTATGAAGCACCTTTTGAAGTTACAGCTATGATGCCAGTTCATCCTTTTGTCAAGCCCCACGAACCATCACCAAACCGTTTGCCCTCTGCCAGCGCAAACTACTGCTCGTCTTCGTTCCTTTTTCTGTCGCGTCCGCACGGGACTGGAACCGCCTACCTGCTACTGCCGTGCAGCACTTCAATCCACAACTATTCAAACCTGCGCTGGAAACATTATTTAACCGTCCTTAAGCCCGTCCCTCATGTAATGCCCGACTGGGGCCTTTGAGGTAAAATAAACTAAACAAAACAAAAACCTTTGTGCACTTTATCCCGCGCCTCGGATGATGGCTGTCCTTTCACTTTGGCGTCGTGGGACCTTCAGCTCCGGATCCTCGACTGTCGCGGCCACTTTGCTCAGCGTCATGGGACCCCACGGTCGTGTCAACACGTTGAGGACGAGCCCTCTCCATCACGAGTACGAGCCGTCGTTACTAGAAAGCAGCTTGTTCTTCTGCGGAAAGCGCTCCGCTTGGCCTCCTCGTCCGGTTGCAGAGACTGTTCTGAAAGCGCGCAGGCGGTGTGGAAAGCCGCCCACATGCCCTTTCCTTCGCCCCCTTTCCTCGACGCACCCAACGGCCCTGATCGGCCGAGTCCGTCATGTGATTTTCCGCCATCATGTAACAGTGGGGTGGCGGCAAGAGCGGGCCAGCCTTTCACTCTGGATGGTTTTACGCTACGACATCGCCACCGCCACCGTTGACATACACGTGCTATCCAACACAACTTCGAAAAGAGAATCAAACAAGTCTCACACTGACCAAACGTCATTAATATTGGTTAAGAGCTATTTGGCGGCATCATCTTGATTCTCGGTCTCTTAACTAGCGGAGAGGAGTGAATTGCCGCGACTTGGGTTGTCGTGTAGGATGACCCGGAGTCTTCGCATTATTTACTCCCTTCTGCGCCTTCTTGCTACTCTAGCTGTACAATCAATATCGCACGTGATATCACTATCGTGTGACGCTATCGTTATCACTGTCCTGTAGCAGTGGCCAGAGGGCAATGATGTCGGTAGTGGGTAGGGGGCACGCGCAGCTCAGCATTTTTCCTTCTGTGCAACCCGAGACCACCCGAGACTTTTGTTTCTTCTCCTCTCTCTGCGTCGCTTTCTCTCTCTCCCCCTCGCTCTCACTTTTCTTTCTCTCACCTATAGCAAGTAGTGTTACAATGGTCGGTACAACGCGATTATATATAGTTCCAATAAGCGCATGTTCTACAATACCAGGTGTACAGCCTATAGTGGTTATGATTCTCGCCTTCGGACCGTGCGTACCCGAATTCGAATCCCGCCTCGCCAAGAAATTTTCTTTTGTTTTGTTCTCTCCAGCTAAGCTGAATGGGAGGAGGCCATCGGAAGCACGGTGCTCCGAAAGCAAGCGCAGGCTATCCAGAGGGCCTACGAAAGGGCGGAGCGTCATGGCGTTCTGTCCTCCACGTGGGTGCGGCCAGCGGTTACAACGGCCTCCCGCTAGAAAGTCCTTACAGTAGCTCCTCAGGATTTAGTAAAGTTCATTGTCTGTCTGTCTGTCTGTCTGTCTGTCTGTCTGTCTGTTGTATTAATTTTTTTGTACCAAAAACTGCGAACAGTAAAGGCGATAGCTACTTTTATACGGATCATCCTCGACCCTAAACAGGTTGCCTGTTAAAAGGGAGAACTAGAAATGCAGTGTTGCGTAACTGAGTGACCGGGGTCGGTGAACACAAACGTAGGATTATCAAAAGAAAGAAAAACACGATTAGCCAAAAGGATTTATTGTCGTCGTTTCGTATGTGCATGCATTAATAAACGTTAGCGGGCGCTAAGAAGTGCATGGTATTCAAGATAGTTCGACGTTTCTGGAGATATTCGGGCGCAAATTCGTAGAATGCTGGTGACCGAGTGCGTTTATCGGTAACACACGTAAGCGAACCGCACTTAAGGTGTAGAATTAAGGCAGCAATATAGTCATGTAGGTGAATGTCGATGGCACGCTGGACATATTGAGTCGTGTTAGCATCCAGTCGTGTTAGCGTTCAGTCGCGGCCGCTGTTTCAGGATGACTGTTAAAGACGATACTCTTTCTTGGGATACTTGAAGGCACAAATTTTGGTCTGGCTTTCTGTTTGTGTCTCTGTCACACGATTCAGCCACCCGGCTAAAGTTTAAGCACTTGCCTAACGGCCAGCCATCTTGAACTGGTAGCTGCGTTCATGCTTGTGAACATTGTCGATCAAAACGCAAATATTACGCATATCTGAGGCGCAACATCGATACGTATTAGGTGGTGTGTTCCTTTACTAGAAAATATATAGATACGTAATTCTAAAGAACCTAGTGTTTCTTAGGCTGTGCCGAAAATGCGACGCTATGCACGAAAAAGACCTCTGCCGACGATTTGGTGATGCCACCTGGCAGTTTCCCAGGTATTCTACACAAGCTCATGTTTCCAGAACGCGCTGCCAGATGGCGTCCATATCTCACGCAGCGTTGTACGGCTGGCGGAAGACTATAGTCTTTCGACGACATTTACAGCGAAGCACGCAGATACGCGGCCATTTTTTTTTATGTTGCGGAAATCATGGTGTGCACAGTCTAAAATATCGAAAAAGAGCAGCAGCAAACATTTAGGATGTTAACCCTCAGCGAGTTGAGATTTCAATATTGCTCCTCCGAAATTCCTTCAAGCAACCTTAGTCGTAACTTTGCAGTTTTACATGAGCAGCTGTCATACATGTATCACGTACGCTACAACCTGTTAAATATAGACCACCGGGCACCGAATTTAGCACACATTGGTGTGTGTTTTGTTTAGACTTAGCACCAGGTGTGTTGTTTTCACCACTATGTTCATAATACCTACATTTACACAATCAGTGAGGTGTGTTACAATGCGCGATTTGTTAGTAAACAACAGAGATATCGTCATCCATATGACAGCCGCTCGCCCCCCCCCCCCCCCCCCCCCGAAAAAAAAAATACCGCTGGTCTTAATTGATGGGCGAATTGATAGCGAATTGGAAAACAACTGTTCTTTTTACTTATGTAAAACAGCAATATTTGTTATACAGATCGCTAGCCATGATAATGCTTCACGGTAAACGGCTGAGAGCGTTAGTCCCTCAGATTCTTAATAGGAGCGCAGATGAGACTATTGAGTTAGGGAAATCATTTTATTAAGGCAGAGAGAAAAGTATGCATAGACTCATCTTCGATTGTGAGACTCCGTAGCGCGCCCCTATTCAATTGAAAAGACGTGTTGAGAGTCCTGTTATCCTGTCACCTTTATTATATTATTTAATTTCAATTTCTTCTTACACAATATACATGCGACTTTACTATACCATAATTTCGCTGAACAGCTTGATCTGAATTAAATTACAAGTTCTTTCGCCAATTCAAGAGGACAAAATAGCGAAATACACATGTGAGAGAGGAAGAGAACGGACAAAGAAAGGGCAGCGAGGATAACCTGGGCAGAGCCGGAACACACGTGAAAATGTGGCAACAGACAAAAAAAATCCTACGTAAGAAAAACTGAGTAAAAGCTCATTGATCTAAAACAAAGGTATTTCGTAATAATGGAAGTGACCCAGTTGGAGGCTGAGTAACATCCTAAAGTATATTCATATATAGAATAGGAAGAATTTGCTATGAATTATCATAGTGCGATAGTAGCAATGTTTAACACTCACGCTCACCATTCGGCGAGAAATAGCTTAAATCCACTCGACATAAGTCAAACGCAGCTTCACGGATTCTGCTTTCAATTATTTGCTGTTTTCCAGCAACGCTCCAATTACGCTCAATGTTACAGGTAAGGCAAGAATTAAGAAAACGGTATGGTCGTCGCTCCACGCCGACGCAGCCGCACTGCATATGGTCCTTTTTTCTTGACTCTCCAAGCACGACCAGGCCGCGTCTTCGCGACGATTCTTTCTCTGACGTTGTTCTCCTTATTTCCGGCCACGCCTGGAACCTTTACTTCGGGGTCCCTTCGATCCTTTGCTTCCAGTCTGCTGCGAAAGTTCCTGCGTGTCCGGGCTTTCGGTCGCCTCCAAATCGTCGATACGGATTAGCCGCGAGGGCCGTTTGCCCCGCAGCCGTTTGACCAACGGCGGTGTGCGCCGCGGTTGCGTGCTTGTGCCCGCCTGTCGAAGTGTGGTGCTTGCGGCGCCCCGCTGGAGCCGCTGGGCCTGATGGAGCATGCGGTTCGTTGGCCGCACGGACTAGTGTGTCAGCTGTGTACGGTGGTCTCGTTTCTGCGACGAGGGGAGCCATGGGAGTGGGCAGCTGGAACACGTACTGCTGCTGTGGCAGCGATGGCCCAGGGGCAGCCAGAAGTGCCTGGTCCGGCACCACAACAGGCGGTGCCTGTACGGAGAAATGCAGAAGCAAGGACGGCCGCACTCTCAAGCACAACTGCGCAGCTATGAGGAATCTGAACGGTAGTCCGATGTATCTTTAGATATATAAAGAAACGAAGTAATATAACAACAAACCGAAAGGGACACATGAGTTACAGCTATCTGCCTGCCAGCAAGGCTCTATAGTGACTGGCTTACTGACTGCGCTTACTGGAAGACGTGATGACGATGTAGGAGCGTTCGTCTCTGCGCTGGGAACTGGCAAACCCCACTGTCTCAGGAGATCGTCCTGGAATCTCTTCAGCATAAGCCTCGTCATGAGAGAAACAACGTCGTGAACGCTAGTAGGGTCGGTGCTGGCTGGCGCCGGAGGCGGTGACGGCCCCGAGCCCGTGGGAGGCGGATACGGATTGATGATGATCGGTTCATTAGATCCTGCGTGGAACGACTACTCGTCACCGTGAAAGCACATGCGAAGGTTACAAATATTAATGGCACAAATCTCGCGAAGTCCAAGATTATAGCCTTTCTTTAACACATTCAACTTATTCTTACTTGACGATAGGTGCTTCCAGCGTCGGCTAGCAAGTTTGCTTATCGCGCTGCTGGGAAGGAAGGAAGAGAAAAGGAAGAACAGAAAGGCAGGGAGGTTAACCAGAAAGGCGTCCGGTTGGCTACCCTACACTGGGGGAATGCGAAGGGGGAATAGGAAGATGGGAGAGAGAGGAGGAAGGGGAATAACGAAAGAGACGTTGTAGGACGACTCCATCAATCACAGGCTGCAGGGGATTGCCGAAAGTACTTGTATCCTATATACTATCATAGATGCTCTCTGAGTATGTTGCATCAGTCTCATGATACGCTTGGCAACCCGTGCGTCACTGTCTGCATTTCTGATGCACAAAACAAAGTATCGTGTATTTGAATACACAATATGACAGCTATCGGCAACGTCACTGTACGAAGCTTAATGTTAGCGGAACAATGCTTCTCCAGCCAACACTGCTACCGCTAAGCTACCTGAATGGAACTGAAGGTACCGAAATTTGTTTTTCAGTCTGGGCCCTCCAACGAAGGCGAGCGATGAGTCTCTACGTGCCTATTGGCGGGGCTGAGTCTCGCGAAGGCGCTTGCGCCTTCTCGGCATGACCAAGCGCGCGAACATCTTCGGTCAGTATGCCTATTGCCTGTTCTCTTGAGTTTTTATTTAGCTGCGTAGGGACTATGACACTTTGTTTAGCTGCGTCGGCACTATGACAGTTTCCACTGCACCGTGTTGCATACCCCAGTCCATGTGCATCCTCCTATGCAGTGTGTATGACCCTGTGCGCGTCTCTTTGTGCCAATTTTGAGGCCACAGAACTCCTACTACGTAAAGGCTTTCTTTCCATCCCCACTATAGTCTCTATTGTGCTAGCTGACTCTGTTTCAAGCTTGGATTATTTAGTTTTATCACCCTACATACCTTTATGCCGGGCCTGCTGCAATTTCTATTCCTTCGTGCCTATTCCTTGTCTCTAACCCATCATCAGTTCTCGTATGACCCTAAAGAAACCGTAGCCAGATGACTCCCACATATTCTACGGGCAGCATGCTGCCGTCTATAACAGTAGGTGGCGTCTGCTCGAAGGCAGTACTTGAACGTAAGCACAGCTGACACAGAGGCAAGGAGACCAAGCATGACCTTTCCGGATAAATCAAAAACTTGCCAACGTGTTTCGCAGTTCGACAGACAGACAGACTACATTCTTTAGCGAACACTTGAACAAGAGGCTGTTAAACATGATTACGTGAGCAAGAGAAAGACACAGCCCCGATTCAGGCTTCTGTACTCATTTTTAGCGCCAACAAATGAGAGCACATATGAACTCCGTTGGTGGAAATATTAAAACCGGAGTCACAGCCGTACTTGTGTTGGTGCTGTTGCCGGAAGCACCGGAACCTCCGTCGTAGCCTGGCACGGGATAAGGAATCGGGATGGGCACCACAGAGGAAATTAGGGTTCCCGATCCAGAGCAGTGAATGTTGCTCGCGCTGAGACCCTTGCATGGACACGGCGAAGGGTCACACGTGCACGGCTTCTGACAGTTACAAGCAGGGTGGCAGCTGCAGGAACCGAAGCTGGTGCGGTGCGAGGTTGATGCGGCCATTCCCCTTGGCCAATCCAGGATGCCAGGCAGGCCAGGTGGTACGGCGGTGGAGGAACCCAACGATGGAGCGCACAAATGCTGCGCTCGCCTCGGTTCCGAGCGTCCTACAAGGAAGCCAGATTCAATTATTCGCAGAACCAGACGATCCCGTTCCAATCATCTCCTCTCTTTGCTGTAAGCAGCGCATTTTTTTCTTCGTGCTCTTGTGGAGATTGACCACTGCGAAATGCGCACTTGAGTAAATCCTGCACGCAGGTTCTCGCGTTAGCTAAAGCTTGACAGCAACAGTGCAATGCAGTTGAGTACAACAGCACTTATCAACAGCGACTTACAGAAAGTGAATGTCGTTAGAATTGTACTATAGCAGTAGTCGCGCCTATGTGTTTTAGAAGCCAGGGCTTACTTGGCTGGTGATGATGATGAGACGCTGATGGTGCACATCCCTCGTCCGCCAGCTGGCGACGTATTATCTCCCTCAAGAGATTAGCATTCTCTAGGTTACTTAAGGAAGCAGGAGACGGTTCCTTCCTGGCCGCAGTTGCGTCACCGTCGTCTTCGAGAGGGATATCCGCTTGTTTGTCTACGTCGCCATCGTTGTCATCATCCCTGTTGATGTCCCTGAGAGCATCTTTTGGGATTTTCTTCGTACCATCCTTGTCAGAATCCTTGGGAGGAGGCCTGGGAACTTCCTTGTGAGAGTGTTTATTGGTCTGTTTGTTGGACTTGGACGCATTTTTCTGAACGTCCTTACGCGAGTCCTTAGGAGTGGCACCTTTCGAGGCACCTTTTTCCGGATCCTTGGGGTCTCCTTTTTGGTCTTTTTTCTGGGTGCCCTTCTCAGGAGCTTTTTCGGGTTTCTTGCTCTTTTGTTCGTCATGTTCTTCCTGTTGCTTTTGGGGAGAGCGCTCGTCTTCTTCAGTGTCCTGGTGATGTCGGAACATGAAAGAGGTGCACGTCAGCAAAGTGAGCCAGCGTTCTAAATTCACACGATTAAAACGTCACAGCGTCAAAGCACACTTTTTCGAAGGAACATATGAGATGAGCTGCAGACTTCGTAGGTTTAGAGCAAGGCACATTAGTTCTGCGGAAGGACGTACGAAAGGAAATACATTCATCCTGTCGTTTATAGGACAAACCCATAAGGAAATGCAGAGACTTATCAGAAAAAGAAGCTTTTTAGTTAACGAATAGATCACCGGTCCATCCTCTCCGTCAGGATGGTCGAAGAGCGTAGCTGTAGACATTCACGTGGTTCAAATATATTTATGTTCATATCTAGTAAGCATGCATGTATAGTCTAGTGGTTAAGACCACGGTGGTTAAGACACTTCTCTCTGGAAGAGGAGGGAGGGGGGCGGTTGGGCAGTTCAGTACCTCATCAGCTCTTTGCTTCTTGCTATTTTTGATCACACAAATTCACGCCTCGCAAGCGTGGGCACGTAGACCGGTGGTTAAGGCGGTTGCTTTCGGAGGGTATGGGGCTTGGGTTCAAACCACAGAACCAGCGTAAAAATTTTGTATCTTAACCTTTTTTCTCCCTCTCTCCCTTTCTTGCTTTCATGCTTTTTTCAGTAGAATATCTAAAGCATTCATATGGTATGCGATGTGAACCGCAGCTAGATTTGAAACACGCGCGCTTACATCTGACTGGAAAGTGAGATCACGTAGCCTGCCAGGTCAGCCAATGGCATTTCAGCAGACGGCGACAACAGCAACTACTACTACGACGGCGCATGTAAAGAAAATACAGCTCCGCTGTGAAACTCCCCCAGGCCCGGGATTCAGACCAGCGACCAACGCTTTTCCGGCCGGTCACTCTACCGATAGACCTGGACAGGAGGACAGCAGATGGCAGCGCGAGGCCGAGTTATGCGACAACTCCAAGCACATGGACAATTAACGCGGCACGTCTGTGTCATGACCTTTGTTTAGCTCGTATACAAGAGCGATCTACTCGGGAAAGTCTCGTTCCCTAGGGTAGCTTGCTGGGCGTGTTGGTTCATGGCATAAAAAATTCCAGCTGGAAACGACGCGAGCACAAAGAAGGAAGGAACGAACAGGACAGAGGCTGGACTTACAACTGAAGTCTATTGGAAAATTTTGTTCTAGTGAAACTCCACCGCACATGCTTAAGCACCAGATGTTGTAAAATACAAAAGGTGATACGAAACACACGGAGAACTGCGTGTCACTGCCTAGTTTTAAAGGATTTTGACACGTGCTCTGCATAGCATCCATAATGGTTTGTCAGAAATTTCATCTCTTTATCATTGAGATGTACCGAAGGTTCACTAACACATAAATCGGCACCCAACCTCCTGATATGGAGAGCTTCGCCTATCTCCCTTTCCGATTTGCCGCGCTCTCTCCCCACTATCGATACACCCTGAAAATCTGCTTCACACCCGCACCTTTTTCAATGCAAAGGTAAATTCCCCCCTGTACCTGTTGGGAGCAGATTGCGATGCTCATACATGCGTTCATTAATGCGCCGCCGTAGACCAGTAATCCTAAACCAGGATTACCTTTTTGTTGACAAAAGCAGTTTATGAAAAATCTGCATGGGTTTTGTTGCAGCATTGTATTGAAATCTGGTGAATGGTAGTATCTCCTTTGGTAAAAGTAGACTGCAATACGGTCACACTACAACAAACGTGATGTAACTACACGTGCCACCATACGATATTATCAACAATTCGTTGCGGAAAACAAAAGCGAAGTCTCCACGTTGTGGAGAGGGAAGACCGCTATAACCTTTCTCTGCATTATTCTGTCGCTTGCCCGGCCCGCTAAGCTATATCACATTGCTAAATGAATTCAAGAAAGTAGCTCGCGCTGTCAATTTTCGAAGCCAATGTCGACTGTGGTAATGACGCTGCGTACTAATGCGTCGTGATGAGTAAACAAAAATACAGTAATTGCCTCTCCGTACTGACAGGGTACATATTAACATAGCCATTTAGATATTTATGTGCAATGAATAACGAGGCTCGATGCAATATTAACACTCGCCTTGACCGAGGCTACCCGGAAGTTTAAACCTTGCGTTCGTTTCTGCATGCGTTTGCCGAGGAAATTTCACATCTCCACGTGAACTACGGAGGTCCAATTAACAAGAGATCTCATATTGCGTGCGTGCACCCACAGTATTATGTATAGCTCGGGGTAACGGGCCGCCTTATGTTTCGTAAAAAGAGTCATACCGTTTCTAGGAAGCGAGTCTAAGGAATGCTGCCGCCTTATCGTGAATAATGCTGTCACGAGTTCTTGACGATCAAGGGCGCAGAATCAGAACAATAAACACTAAACTGTATTATAGGGAGATCCTGTGGCAAGAAAAAAATATTATACAATACAGCGTCAAGTGCAATCGCCAGTCGTCGACAGAAAACTGATCAAAGAAGAAACGCGTCCGCTTTTATACATGTGCTGTAGCACATTACAGCGTTATCGTTGACGCTAACGTGTGATCTGGAACGTTTCGAAACACGCGTGTAATGCATGCAAGGTTTAGTAAAGAACTCGCTAACGTTAGGAAAGCTTCAGGCAGGTTCAAGAGTAACCTGACGCCGAGCAATAGCAGGCATGAAAAAGACAGTGAAGAAAGGCTGCACCCACGATAGAAAGGAGATTAAGTATACGTGTCAATATTAGCTTACCGACTTTTTTGGACTCATCTTCGAATTGTGGACAACAGATGGTCCTTTTGATACCGCCGAGGTAATAGCAGACCTGACTTCTGCAAGAAAGTGAGATAAAAAATGTGCGATGTCAAACTGTGAATGCTCATGAGACACTAGAGCCGGTGAATAGTTAATTAGAGGATTGTTAACTTCGAAAGTGATGAAAGCCCGCCGTTAAAACGGGTGAATTTTTTTTTAATCACATCAGCCATTTACCAAAAGCCTTGTTTACAAAAGCACTGCTTGCACGTGACACGTTACTGATCAACCCTGAAGTAAATTTACGATTGCTCAGGAAACGGAAAATTATGTACTGCGCGAAATAAGCTGTCGAACTGTGGTGAATAAGCATACCGCGCAGCATATTGCATCAGCAGCATCTTTCTGCACACGCCAAGAGCACGACATATTAGTGCGATTTTTCTGGACAAATATTTTTAACAAGGTGTACGTAAGCGAGAAGTCTTGAATGATCAGTTTCATTCAGGAGAATCTGCAGCTCCTAATTGCAACACTTATATCCCACACTACATATTGCAAGAACAGGAAGTGATAATTTTCACTAATATGCGTAAAAATATGAAAAGGTGGGAAAGTAGATGGACATACGCCGGCAGCGAAGTGCAGCGTTCTTCTTCTTTGTTCTTCTCGCAGGCCATCACAGCGTTGTGTTATCTTCTTTTTCCGGATGAAAACTCAAGCCTAGAGAAATGGAGATAAATGTACTTAAAGCGGTCACTTGGGCAACACACCCCACACAGGCGACTGTTGATGATGATGATGATGATGATGATCCTTCAAATGCTTCGCCTATCTCCCTTTCCGATTTGCCGCACTCTCTCCCCACTATCGATACACCCTGAAAATCTGCTTCACACCCGCACCTTTTTCAATACAAAGGTAAATTCCCCCCCCCTGTACCTGTTGGGAGCAGATTGCGATGCTCATACATGCGTTCATTAATGCGCCGCCGTAGACCAGTAATCCTAAACCAGGATTACCTTTTGTTGACAAAAGCAGTTTATGAAAAATCTGCATGGGTTTTGTTGCAGCATTGTATTGAAATCTGGTGAATGGTAGTATCTCCTTTGATAAAAGTAGACTGCAATACGGTCACACTACAACAAACGTGATGTAACTACACGTGCCACCATACGATATTATCAACAAATCGTTGCGGAAAACAAAAGCGAAGTCTCCACGTTGTGGAGAGGCAAGACCGCTATAACCTTTCTCTGCATTATTCTGTCGCTTGCCCGGCACGCTAAGCTATATCACATTGCTAAATGAATTCAAGAAAGTAGCTCGCGCTGCCAATTTTCGAAGCCAATGTCGACTGTGGTAATGACGCTGCGTACTAATGCGTCGTGATGAGTAAACAAAAATACAGTAATTGCCTCTCCGTACTGACAGGGTACATATTAACATAGCCACTTAGATATTTATGTGCAATGAATAACGAGGCTTGATGCAATATTAACACTCGCCTTGACCGAGGCTACCCGGAAGTTTAAACCTTGCGTTCGTTTCTGCATGCGTTTGCCGAGGAAATTTCACATCTCCACGTGAACTACGGAGGCCCAATTAACAAGAGATCTCATATTGCGTGCGTGCACCCACAGTATTATGTATAGTTCGGGGTAACGGGCCGCCTTATGTTTCGTAAAAAGAGTCATACCGTTTCTAGGAAGCGAGTCTAAGGAATGCTGCCGCCTTATCGTGAATAATACTGTCACGTGTTCTTGACGATCAAGGGCGCAG
Source organism: Hyalomma asiaticum (assembly GCA_013339685.2). NCBI lineage: Eukaryota > Metazoa > Arthropoda > Arachnida > Ixodida > Ixodidae > Hyalomma > Hyalomma asiaticum. The sequence goes on along the minus strand of CM023486.1, from coordinate 75,991,309 downwards.
AATCAGAACAATAAACACTACACTGTATTATAGGGAGATCCTGTGGCAAGAAAAAAATATTATACAATACAGCGTCAAGTGCAATCGCCAGTCGTCGACAGAAAACTGATCAAAGAAGAAACGCGTCCGCTTTTATACATGTGCTGTAGCACATTACAGCGTTATCGTTGACGCGAACGTGTGATCTGGAACGTTTCGAAACACGCGTGTGATGCATGCAAGGTTTAGTAAAGAACTCGCTAACGTTAGGAAAGCTTCAGGCAGGTTCAAGAGTAACCTGACGCCGAGCAATAGCAGGCATGAAAAAGACAGTGAAGAAAGGCTGCACCCACGATAGAAAGGAGATTAAGTATACGTGTCAATATTAGCTTACCGACTTTTTTGGACTCATCTTCGAATTGTGGACAACAGATGGTCCTTTTGATACCGCCGAGGTAATAGCAGACCTGACTTCTGCAAGAAAGTGAGATAAAAAATGTGCGATGTCAAACTGTGAATGCTCATGAGACACTAGAGCCGGTGAATAGTTAATTAGAGGATTGTTAACTTCGAAAGTGATGAAAGCCCGCCGTGAAAACGGGTGAATTTTTTTAATCACATCAGCCATTTACCAAAAGCCTTGTTTACAAAAGCACTGCTTGCACGTGACACGTTACTGATCAACCCTGAAGTAAATTTACGATTGCTCAGGAAACGGAAAATTATGTACTGCGCGAAATAAGCTGTCGAACTGTGGTGAATAAGCATACCGCGCAGCATATTGCATCAGCAGCATCTTTCTGCACACGCCAAGAGCACGACATATTAGTGCGATTTTTCTGGACAAATATTTTTAACAAGGTGTACGTAAGCGAGAAGTCTTCAATGATCAGTTTCATTCAGGAGAATCTGCAGCTCCTAATTGCAAGACTTATATCCCACACCACATATTGCAAGAAAAGGAAGTGATAATTTTCACTAATATGCGTAAAAATATGAAAAGGTGGGAAAGTAGATGGACATACGCCGGCAGCGAAGTGCAGCGTTCTTCTTCTTTGTTCTTCTCGCAGGCCATCAAAGCGTTGTATTATCTTCTTTTTCCGGATGAAAACTCAAGCCGTGAGAAATGGAGAGAAATGTACTTAAAGCGGTCACTTGGGCAACACACCCCACACAGGCGACTGTTCCGAACCCAGCTTCGTCGTCGTTCACAAAGACAGCGCTTCCCACAGAGGGCGCTAGCAATTTGCCGTCAATTGTTTTTGTTTTTGTTTTGACCATGAAGTCTGGCCCCACCCACAACGGGAGATCGGCCATGAATCGCGCGGCTGGAGAAGGCTAGCAGCCACGCAGGGGGGATGAAAAGAAAAATCTGAAAGACAGATGAAGAGAAAAACAGCTAAGCGGAAAGTTCGGGAAAAAAAAAAGAGGTAATTTTGGATTTTTTTATAAAGTGGTTATCATAAACGAGTCAAATTGTTTTTACATAGTCAGTTATGAACTACAGAACGAAAGAAAAGAATACTGCCAAATAAAGAAGAACAAGGACATTTTGTTCAAGGAAAAGGGTCGTAATAGAATCAGCAGAGAAGTCTCTTGCATTCGGCTATAAAATTAAGTATGGTATTACGTACAGCTTTGTTACAGCGACCCAGTGCCGACGGTCCCAGGGAGAGTATTTTGTTTACGGCAAACTCCAATCCAAGTTTTCGAATAGTTATTTCAAGAAATCTTTTTCATTAGTATGTATAGATACGACATGCTCTTAGAAAATGTTCTAAATGTTCATTCAAAAGTCTACGTCCCACATTACGGCAAATACCATCGAAAAAAGAGGACAATAGAGTTTGTGTGTGGGATATCACTTCAGTTATCCTCCTTTGCGTCGCAGCTCTAGTAATGTCTAGAGCACCAGCTTAGTTTTGAGATATGTTCTGTTGTTTCCGGTTCGTTACAATGTGTACATTGAGGGGATGGAGCGGAACCAGAGCTGGCCATTGCAATTATCACGGGAAAATTTTCCTCTTGTGTTTAAGTGACTTGGCACCGGGAATATCTACGAATAGTTACACTGTTTAAGGTCGTTGAACAATCATCACAACGAGGCTATAGAGAAAAACAAACAAATATGAATTCTTCGTATCCCTTCACTTTGCGTTTCCTTTTTGGGTAGCGCATTAAGAGAATGCGCTATTTCATTCAAAAGTCTACGTTCTACATTAAGGCAAATACTATCCCAAGAACAGGACAATAGCGTTTGTGTGTGGGATATTACTTCAGTTATCCTCCTTTGCGTTGCAGTTATAGTTATGTCTGGAGCACCAGCTTACTTTTGAGATGTGTTTTGTTTCCAGTGCTTAAATTATTTCAGAAACTAGTAAGCGCCGACAACAGTTCTTTTCTTTGAAGCTATAGCTGACAAGAGGTACTCACTTCGTGATCTTAGTAGATGTCCAAATCGAATCTTTCGTGATTTTCGTCAAATTCTGTAAGCAGGCGAATGGTGCCGGCTATGTATTGATAGTCGTGCTAGGGAAATCTTGCCTTCTTTAATAATGGATGTTGAAGAGGTTTGTGTAGTTTACCCACCTAGCACGGCAGCAAATAATATCAATTCTAAAGAAAAATATTTTCGAAGAAAAACTTTTGCAATTCTTAGACGACCCCCGGAGGGGCTTTGAACCAATTCTGTACAGGTTCGACATTTGAATCTACTACCAATTTTTGAGAAGAATGGGATATTCAAAGGTGATATTAAAGATAGAACATGGATTTTAAAGATGGACTCATGAAAAAATTAGAGTGAACCGCAGAGAACAGGGAGCAATTAAAGCAATCGAGTGCCACTGGCAGTATAAGTTTTACTGATAATCGTGATCTTAAGTATATCAGACATCCGTAGTCACGTCGATAGCTTATTACTGTTTTCTTGGAAATATTACTAATTTGTTAGCTTGATCTCCGATGGTATTGCGAAGAAAACATCGCGTATTGAGGTACCCTGCGTTGTCTTTGGTTACTTGTTAGCATCTTGACTAGAGGACAACAAAAGACGAGAAAGAAGACAGTGACGGGGTGCAACCATGGCCGTTTTTCCAAGGTCTCGATAATAGCAACGGAAATTGAGCATTTGTTTTCCTGGAAGAGGCCTTTAATTTGCATTGTGTCTGACGACGATGTCGCGGCCACCACGTTTGCCGTTTTTCGGACCTCCCCATTCCTCAACGGGCAACTACAGGGGCGGTCCTCAGTTTCCGACGCCAAGACGACGGACCGCGCCACTGAGCAGCGCCCCTTACGTCATCGCCCCTCCCGACGGACGCGACCTTCCTCAAGGCAGAGGTATGCCGTAACAATTAGCTCTTTTGTTACAAATAAGCTTACCTGACGCTGTCATGGATTAAAGTGCGTACAGCCGCAAATAACCTGCTAGTTGAAGTCTAATAGCCAGATCCTGTAACGCAGACCGAATATATTGAATGGTATAAAAGCTATAGTTAACGTTGTGAACGAAAAAAAATTACACCATCTCGCCGAAGGGGACCATGGAGTGATGCGGAGCATCGCTGGGAGTTTCAACGGTGCATTTAACGGCGGTGTTTACAGGTTTGCAGTGTTTTCGGTGTTAACTTTGCGGTGAACCTTGCAGTGAACCTTGCGTGTTATTACGTTGTTAACTTGGTTCGTTACCACGCATCGCGTGACCGTTGTCAGAGTGTGAGTTGATGCTGATGCGTACTTGCGTCAACCCACTCGCTGACGGAACTGTTGCTTCCATCACACAACACCACCAACTTGTTTCACCGGAGAAGGAGGAGACACTGCTGGAGCGAAGTGCGCGCGCGCTCTCTACCCGCATTATTTATTGCAGCAGCTGCTGGAGAGAGGGAAGGGAGAGGATAGTCGCGCATGCGTAGTGTGAGTGCGGACGCCGAACGCGTGACATATCCGTGAGCAAGAGATGCTCTGCATCTAAAAGAAAAAAAAAACGAAATGTTTCAAGGGTAGCGGACGACTAAGAAGTGTCTTAGTCATCTTAATCAGGAAGACTACAAAACTTAGTAAGCAAGATGTGCGCAGTCGGCTGAGACTGTCAGGAGCAATGGGACACCACCGCATGAAGCTGATTGAATGGTTTCTGGGGTTTTACGTACCAAAACCGTGGTATGATTACGGAAGACGTCGTAGTGGATGGCTCGATAAATTTCGAACATCTGGAGTTTATCGTGCACTGACGTCGCACGGTACACGGGCGTCAAGATTTCGCCTCAATCGAAACGCAGCCGCCGCGGCCCGGATTCGATCCCGCGACCACCGCATCGATCTGTCTTAACAAAGATTCCAACTTTGAACTTTCGTTCAAAGTTGCCTTCAATCAGCTTCATGCGGTGGTGTCCCATTGCTCCTGACAGTCTCAGCCGACTGCGCACATCTTGCTTACTAAGTTTTGTAGTCTTCCTGATTAAGATGACTAAGACACTTCTTAGTTGTCCGCTACCCTTGAAACATTTCGCTTTTTTCTTTTTTCGTTCACAACGTTCACTATAGCTTTTATACCATTCAACATATTCGGTATGCGTTACAGGATGTGTCTATTAGACTTCAACTAGCAGGCAGATGCTCTCTGAAAGCCAGCCGTATTTCTTCCTAAGTGACTTCTGCACAGGAGATTATGTGTGACATCTTCATCCGAGTTTAACATAAAGTCCGCGGACAAAAACATGCTATTTTTGTTTAACTGGAAAAACGCAGCAAGCCATGACTATAGTCTGATTACATTTTGCCAGAGAACGTTCACGCTGACTTTATAGCTGCTATAACACAGTTCTAACAATGTAAAGTTCCTTATGTTGTCATCGTACAGCAATTTCGCTGTCTTGAATGCAATGCATGCAGGTCAATCCATCTTCCTGCCCAACCTGCCGCCCTTCCTTCCCTTGGGCTCGAGGCCTTTTCCCACGGGCGCCATTATTCGCGTTCCAGGTATGCCACCTATGGTAGCTGGAGAACCTGTACCACTGGCACCAGGCGAAGCCCCGCCTCCTATTATGCCGCCGCCTATACAGCCGAACGCCTATCAGTCAGCGTCCCCTCAGCAAGATATCTCGGCTCCAGCGCAGGCGTCATGGTCATATCCCTCGCCGGTAGTGCAAGTGGACAAGACAACTCCTCCCGCTCCTCTCATCATACTGCCCACTGCGGGCGGCTCCGGGTCCTCTTCGGCACCTACAATTGTGCCAATCCCAATACCTATGCCCATGCCGATGCCCATACCTTCGCCCGCACCGGCAGGCTGCTCGAACCAGGTGGGAAGCAAGTGTACTACTTTATGCTGTTTCATCCACCGCATGGTAGCTCATTAGCTATGGCGTTCCATTGCTAACCGACAGGGAGGGGGTTCGATTCCAAGCTACGTTGGCCGGAGCTCAACGGGAGCAAAATGCGAAACCATCCCTGTACGCAGACTTGGGTCAACGTTAAGGAACCCCATTTTGCCGAACTGAATCCGGAGTTAGCTATTATGGCCTGAGTTGTGGCCGTAGCTGGCAGAAACCTTTCCAAAAGGCTTTAAAGCAGCGAAAACCACGAAAGCCGAAACTTGACCCCCTCTCACGCAACAAATACTAAAGCGGCGGCCGGCTGAGCGGTTTTATTTTTTCTTCAGAACTTCACTGCACACCTGAACACTGCAATCTGGCATTCCACCAGGCAATTAAGCTAGTTTGCTTAATTTCGCATTTGCACTTAGCATCCAATAAATCTTATAGGAAAAGCGTCATTTGAGAAAGCTTTCATGGCTTCGATAACACAGGGAAGTGTGATTGCAGATAACTTCGAGAAGTTATTTTTATTAAACCAAAGGTCCTGAAATCCAAGAATGTTATATTGCTCAAATAGAGGGGGCAGCTGGGTCACTCTTGCGAGCATGATTCCTATGAAGGACAAGATGACAGGAGGATGCCCTTGCACTATATGGTAGATGCTACGCTGCAGGCCATAATGAAACGTCCAGGAGTGCTCGTAGAAGTCACGTTAAATAGATCTCGCACATTTTCGTACAGCCGTGACAGCCCACAGCTCCACGATGGCACTTAGCAGTGACAACTAAAATACAACATTCGTAACCACCGGTGTTCCGGAAGAAAATGCAATTTCCTTTAGCGTTGCACGTTAGATCTGGCGATTCATCACGACATCCAACGGAATAGCACAACCAGGAAGCAACAAAGCGAGCGGCGCAGGAACACACACACACACACGCAGCGATGTGTGTCTGTCCTTGTGTCCTATCCTTTGTCCCGTCCTGAATGCGCTAAACTGCGGAATGTTAGGTACTTCTTCACGAAACCAATCATTCGAAATGTGGCTGAACATCAACGCCAAGCTCTACTCTTCCCTAGCCAAAAAGCGACGATCTTTCATGAACCCCATTGCCTTCTTCAGGGACCGATCGTCATCGCACCCCAAGGCCCCTCGTACCCACCTCCTCCCCCACCTCCTCCCCCACCGCCTCCTCCCCCGCCCCAGCAGCAGTCGGCTAGCACCGCGGAAATCATGGCCCTCATGGCGATGATGCGCCAGTTCACCACCATGGACGGCGCTTACGACGAAGAGGAGGACGACCAGAGCGATGAGGAACGCAGGGAGGCGGCCAAGGAGAAGAAGCAAAAGAAGAAGGAGAAGGAGAAGAGGAAGAAAGAGCGGGCTAAGGAACGGGCCAGACGTGAGAAAGCCCGCAAGGAGGCCGAGAAGCAGAAAGAGGAGCTTCAAAAGAAACAGGTACTACACACTCGGTGGACCGCTCGAGCATGCAATGTAACGATGGAATTCCGGCAAATCATTGTCTTTTTTTTTTCTGATTCCGCTAGCACTTAGCTACATTGTTTCTCAAGGGACGCACCGCAGCCCGCCCGTAGGCACACGGAATTCCAGGCTTAGGCGCGAATAGTGTGCATGTTATAAAACCCCAATAAAAACAGATTGCAAGTCAGGGATGTGCATGTATGGGCCAGAAGCGGAAAAACGCAGATACAAAGAAACATAGAAATTAAAGGCATTTACGCGTGTGAAATCTAACTAAACAGCTAGAGTAGCTGACGAGCCTCCTGCTCTTCCTCCTCTCCACCCTTAAAACATTCCTCCTTAACCTCACGAACGTCAGGAGCTGTGCCAGTTGGTGCATGATTAAAAAAGGCTAACCCGCTAAAAACGCACGATCACAGAAAAGAAGGCCTCAGGACGAAGCCTGACCAAAAACTGAAATTTGTTTCGGAAAGAACTTCACATAAAAACCTTTCGCTATCGCCCGCATATATTGCCTTCCATAATGTCGAGCGAGCGAACACTTGTGTTAGCGTTACATGATTAATCATAAGCGGAAAAACTTATTTTTTCTTATAGGTCCACCATTCCAGGTTATTAGTTAATAGATTGTGTTTTGTTGCGCAGTATGTTTGTGCTTGTGTTACGCAGCATTTGTATGGGCTTGTTAAGGACCCTGGCACATGTGGGGGCGGTAGAGAAAGATTCTTATGGGATGGTATTTCCAAAGTATATTTCAATCGTTAGCCTAGCTACGTCCTGTGGTCTTTTCCGTGTCCGCAAGTTTTTTAGCTGGTTTCTCTCCTTGAACCCTTAACCTCGCTTCTCTTTCCTACCCCTTGCTATAGTATACTGCACACGGCTATGCTATGGTTTATCCACTCACCTCTTTTCCCTCCTCCTCGCCTTTACATCAGACCTGCTCACTCTCACCCGCCTTAGACGTCCCTTTGCTAAACTATACTGTGCAAGGCTATGTGATGTTTTTCCCTCCCTTCGGTTCCTTCCTTCTCACCTTTACTTCCCTCTATTCCTCACGCTCACTTCCCTTCGCCACCCCTTTGCTATGGTATAGTATGCATGGATATGCTATGCTAAGAGCTGCTTGACGTTGTGCTATGTTTTACCATCTTCCCTCCTCTTACCGGGTTCCGGAACGTACAGACGTCAAGCTTAATCAGCTACGCTTTTAAGAGAGAAAACAAAATCATGTGTTGCCCATAACCACTTTGGATATAAAGGTATAAGTCTAATGTGATTGAATTGACCTATCTTCTACAAAGTTCAATGAGAAGTTCACAAAAGTGTAAGGGCCAGCGCCTTTAAAAACATTTTAATGGGATCCCCTGAGCTTGTTGTCTTTAAGGTCAATCTCTTCCCGAATTTGATACAGTAAGTTTTTAGCACGAGGCACGATTACATAGAGTGCTAGGAGTTCCCTGCTATCCTTTCGGAAGCGAAAAAGTGAAAACCAAGGTCTTTGGTAGTCGAATCCAGTATCTAGGGATTCGTACAAGTAGCCTTTAGCCGCCGAGCATCACGGGAATGCGATATGGCATACGGTGTAAAGGTAAACATTCGATCACGTGTGCCTCATTGTCGCATATACCTGGCTCATAGCGGAATATTAAACTTTTTTATGAGCCTCACATGGTTTTATTATCGGTAATTGTGATATAACTAACCAGTGCGTCATGTTATTGATGACTGTTATGGCGTATACACAAACAACAGAAGCGGGCACAGCGCTGTGTACGCGTCCATACCTTCCTTCTTTCGTTTGTGTGTGCGCTATAACAGTCATCATGGAATACCAACAAACCGAAGCCATATCCATTATTGGTGTCATGACCTATATGCCCGTATGGTATGGTATGAAAAACTTTATTAGGTCCTGAGGGATCAGTCTGTGGGGTCTGATGCGGGCCGCTCCCACGTCGGGTCCCATGCCAATTTTGGTACTCTCCTCGTAAACAAGACGCGAGTTTTCGAATGTGCGACAGAAGATATATACACCAATCAGAAATCAGCTATCGGGGAAAGCACTTCGCGTTTTTTTTCTTCACAGAATTTCGTTAAAACGGTTCAGAAAGCGTAGCTTAACGCTGATTGTCAAGGGTGCGTTGGATACGTGGTAAATTTCTTAAAGCTTGGTAGCTTGTTACGGGGATCAATTGTTTCGGAATGTCATTAGGGTATTGCTCAGCTCTCTACGGGATTAGCGTCGAAATGTTTCTCAAACTTCGTTCCATGCTATCATCCGATAAATCCGGACTCAAACTCGTGACGAAGCGTGCAGGAGACCGGCTCATACGCGTGGCGACCACGTACCATTTAATGGAGACTGTAGAATGCGGCTTGCGTGGATGTGATGTCCGCTGACGATTAACACAAGCCACCTTCACTTGCACGCAGGAAGAAGCGGCGAAACAGAAGCAACAGGCAAAGCGTAATGCCAACAGACGCAAGACCATAGCGGAGGCCGGCTTCAACGAAGATTTGTGAGAGGACGTGGAGCCGTGAGAGCATGCAGGCCGGCGCTTACCATAAACTGCACCGTTACTAAAATAGCGTGCTCGATATGCGATAAGCAAAGCGCCCACGACTTCGCACGCGTAGAAAAGGAAATAACAGGTTTAGGGGAAAGTGCATCAGCGTTGGCGTTTAGATTGTATCAATACCACGTTACGCCAAACACACGTTCTTCAAAGTGGATGACGCCCTTGTTTATTCAGGGAAAGTAAATTTACGAATGGCTTTAGTGGGACTGACAGAATACAATAACTATGCTGACATAAGAATTTTAACGAATATCACGGTAGCCGAGCGACGTTCTTTACGTTTAGCTCGCTATGGGAGGACATACCCCGGATGTTTGTTTTTTCATGCATTTCTGTATTTACGTTCATAGGCTACTTTTATGAGCTAACGGGCAGAGGTTGCAAGTATGTGAGTATTGAACATTGGATGGACAACATATGAACTGGTGGCGGCATATTAAAACTTCACTGTTAACACTGGAAATTTATTAAAAATTGTTTACATCGTCGCAATACATATTGAAAGAAACTGAATAAGTTCCGGTAAGGCGAGATAGACAACAAGAAGGCCAAGAATTCGCGAGGGAAAGTTGACGTATCCTTAAATAGTACAGAATGCAGCCTCATCTAAAAGCTGTAACGTGTCCAATTAAAGGTTGTTATTGAATGTTAAGTACTGCGAGCTGACACAGCGTCTCTAGTGAGAAAAGCAGTCAAGAAAACAATATTCATTTCTTCACGTGAGATTACAGACATATCCGAAAGTATACTCAAGGTGATGATAATGTTTGCCTCTTATACTTAGGGCTCGCTACTTCAGTTGCGATTACTTCAGGTGTCTGCGTGAAGACCAAAACAACGCAAGAAGTAGACAAGAGAAAAAAAGAAAGAAGGAAAACAAAGTATACGCAAGACATTGTATACGCTTAACGGCTGTCAAAATAATTCCAGCCTGCCTACGCCCTCCACTAAGAAGTAAAGGGCATTTGGACGTGGGACACAGCGTGAACATATACTACGACGCCGAAGAAAGCTTGTTATCATACGCAGTTCACCAACAGATAATGTGACGAAGCCAAAAATCAAGAACAATGCATTGATTGTAAACTACAAGAATTACTTCGGACGAGGCGTCTGGCGTCTGTAAGAGTGAAAAGGAGGAAATAAGTGTTGAGGATCACGAATTTCAAGTTACTGCCGGGTTCACGGCCGATCGTTCATAGTGGGTTGCGCTAGTCTACTGGGAAAGCAGTATTGTACAACACACGCGCCACGACGACAAGCATGCTATAAAATATTTGCCTGGGCGAACGACGCACACTGCACGACATATATAGAGGAATGCTTGTGTGTGTAGCGTTCTCCTGTTTACACTGTTCGCTCTCGCACCCTGGTAGATATGCAGTAAACGCAACCGTTGTCCCATCCAGTTCCTTGTAACAAACGCTAGTTGAACGAACTCTCAGAGAAGCAAGCGATTTAAATCAGACACATGTCCGTAGCCCGTGGAACGGCTCGCGTTAGAAACATTCACAGATACCACGAGCCTATAACATACCACAATACGTCAATAACCTCCTCCTGCATGTTTAACACATCCAAACATTAAATATACACTCTCTTGAAGTGTGCTCTCACGAACTATACAGATGGTGAGGAAGCTGACAGAAAAATAAGGATCCTCTATCGGAACAACAAAATATTTAAGCTAATAGCTCTACATCATTAAGACCAATATCTTCAAACATTAGGTAACACAGATTACATCACGTTTATATAAGAAAACTGGTATGCAATCATTTACTGTGGCATCGGCAACTCCCTTCACTGATAGCTGAACAAGGTCACATGCTAAAATGGAACGATGGCGGAATATATGGAAAAGCAGGCATCTGCGGCAGCATAACACGGTGAGGTAGGCAATTAAACAGAAAACAATCGTTAGCACGGCCGTCGCGAAGATTCTTTTATGCACTCGTCGTTTCCTCGTCCCCGAAGTCTCTGAACACCTTGTAGAAGACAATCTTTCCGATGTCAGGCGTCGGAACTTCGGGTAGCTGGAAGCTCAGGGTGACACCAATACCGCGTCGTCGAGACCTTCGCCTCCTTGCCACCGTCGTGCGAGTTTGCTCTGTCGGAAACCATTCGAAGTAAACAGTGCTCGGAAGGAAGGGAAACATATCCTGCAGAGGCCATAGTGTGGATGGGCGCTTGGACGCCTTAGATCTTCCCTGCAAAAGGTTGTCCATCAACTCCCTGATAGCCGACTTTGTGCTCGCTGCGGACTCGGTGGACGGCGGCACCACCGAGCCTCCGGCGTCCTGCGAAGCGTGCGACGCTGGCGAGGAACCACCTCGCGATGACTCTACCGTGTCGGCCGTGTTTACGGACTGGTCTCCACCAACGCTTTCGTTATTGCCCTTCGGCAAACTCTGAGCGTTTCCATCGTTGACCGCGCCAAGGTCCAGAGGCGACAGGTAAGGTCGGCTGTAAGTTTTCGTCACGTGACTACGGCGCCACCAAGTTCGGTTTTGCACGGTTCGGCGTTCCCGTTGTGGTTGTGGAAATCGGTCGTTCATCGTCGGAGGTGGCGACGATGGGGAGGAACTCTGATTTCCCAGTATCAGCAGCCAATCGAAGACCGAGTCCGTGTAGTTTCGTTCCGCATCCAGCGCTGCGAAGGCGCCGTCCTGAAGATCGTCGTCGACGCCGATTTCGCCAAACGTTTCCGCTATGTCGACAAAGGGCGCTCGCGTAGCGACAACATCGCTCTCAAATGTGTGGAAGTGACTGGTGATGTTGTCCTTTTCTATGTCTGCAGGCTTTTCCTTGCTTTCGGGCTTTAATACGCCGAGCAGTTCTGTGAAGCAAAAGGAAATGGCCGCTGTCGGAATGTCGTGTTTTATGCGTTACGAATAATGTAGAGATATTACGGGGAACACGGCACGCACACTCAAGAAAAGTCGACTGGTGACTGATGGGGTTTTACGTTCCAAAACCACGCTACGATTAAGAGAGACGCCGTAATGGAGGGCTCCGGAAGTTTCGACGACCCTGGGTGTTTAAGCGTACACTGGCAACGCGCAGTACACGGGCCTCAACATTTCGCCTCTATCTAAATGCAGCCGCAGCGGTAAGGATCGAACCCACGCCCTTCGGATCAGCAGTCGAGCGCCATATCTACTGTACGAAAGCGGCGGATCATTGCTATGAAACGCCCAATGTACAGCGTTTGCACGCGCATTTCCTTCTCTTTTGTTGATGCCTTATGCCCATCACTATAAAAGCAGAGGCGTTTGATCAGCCTTCCTTCTTCACCTGCGCTCATGCCATCCGCCTACGAGGCAGGTATGCCGCCAATAAAGCGAGTATGCGCCAACAGCTAACGCAGCATAGCATTGAATAGTATAGAAAGGGGGTGGGAAGAGTGATGTGAACTTTAGGAGGAAGGAAAAAAGAAAGGGTGTAAAGCATGGCATAACCATCTGTAATATAGTATATGCGCCACATAAAGTCACTAAAGCAAGAAGGCGAGGATCAAGAAGCACGAAGAAAGGACTCAATATGCGTTGCAAAGTGGTGCCGCTTGCTTGCCCGTTGCGCTGGCAAGTACAACAAACGAGATTACGCAGGACAAATGCAACTGTCAAATCTACTCTCTCATTTCTCCAAGAACTACAACGCGGTTGAAACGAGGCTTGCAAGGCGGCACTGCGTTTCGATTCAACATTGTGTACCCTTTGGGCTTGCTCATGTTTCGTTTAATGGGCTTAAAATTAAGCCAATAGCACAACTCATCTACAATCGTAAAATGATATGTCTGAGACTACAAGTAGCGTTATTACTGTTACCGCTTATATGCAAGTAAATGTTTCTTTGATGCTTATTCTTACAGAATCGATAAGTAGCACAGAAGGCAAAGCTTAAACCATCTAACAGAATAGCATCAATTGAGGGCATTTGCACATGCTTCGTTTAGCATTCATGGACGCATTCACTTGACCTACGCTTTCACATAACATTCTTTCTCTCATTATCGAAAGTGGCCACTTGTTACTAAAGCTATGGCGTCTACTGTTGATTTTGGACACGAACCCTGTATGCTAAAGTTGCATGTGTTCTTGCTAAGGTAGAAGTTTCGAAGCATTGGAATTACTATCCTCATGTGGAACATGCCATTTTGGGCCGTGTAGTATTATTAATGACCGCCCGACGTTCTTCAACGCGGGTCAGTTTAGTCACACGATTTTTGTTCCATTCCGTTTTGGAGCAGCGAAACGCCTAACTGCTCTTAGGGCGAGGTCACGCTTTCTGTGTCACGTGCAAATGGCACTTACTCCTTGCAAACAGCTGCAAGCCCATATACAACTGGCTTTTCAAATTAGGCAGCGAGTAGATTATGTGATGAGAATGGTGCGTACCTAGCAAGGTCCAAAGGATTGTAGGTGCTATGGCCATGACAACAAGGCACAGTAGGAAACCGACGAACAAAGCGTAGCAGCATACGCCGATGTAGTTGAAAGGGCGTCGTGCCTCGGTTTCTTCTTCCGTCGATTCCATGTGGTGCCCGAGAGCAGTCGTACTGTGACGAGACCAGGAGCCATTTATTTCGATGCAAGTAATTCCGCTAAAGGTGCTTGTGGCAATCGTTACGATCTTTTAACTGTACAGATGAGAGCCTGGTTAAGATCTATCAGGGAAACTTGTACCTGAAAAATGATACCGCTGTCGCTGCTATACAAATTACGTACGCTAGAACATTCATCACGTTAACACAGTGATACACTTGACGAGTATGGACGCTGGAAAATTCATCGCTGCGATATCGCAGGTGTATTCTACTGGCAATCATGAAATGGTAGACAATTCCAAGCATGCGTTTCGTAATTTGTTAACAAAAGAAGATCCTTCAAAACCTGTGAAAATTACTGTTTATCGCTAAAAAAAAGTCTCCTATGCAATAGATGCAGCGGTACACTTGCTAACCTTGTAATACTGCACACGGGGCAAAGACAAAGTTGGAATCAACCACGAAAAAGTGGATGGCATCGAACTTCAGGAGTGCTTATCAGAATATATACGCTTCCTTGGTAAGGCATGATCTCCAGTAGGTTTGTAGAACGAAGTATTCCGTAAGTGACAACAGCAAGCAAAACAAAATCCCGCATGAACTCCCAAAAAGCCCCGCAAGTTGCTCCTAAATAGTTGAAATGTTCGACACAAATGTGGGGCGCTAGTAAATACACTACGCTTTCCAAAAGGAAGCTCACATTTTGCAATATCCATCGTGCGACTGACACAGGCCACAACCGCTAAGACTAAATTATACGCTATGATCGGTTTTATCGAATCGGGAACGTTGCATCTTATCAGAGTACGCAGTCTCTGGGCTAAGGAGCTGAAGCAGTCATTGTGGTGCTGTTGCGTTGGTTGCGAGCATCTTCAAATCTGTTACAGTGCGGCAACAACAAGGACAAACAGAAAAAACAACACCTGACGGCACATCGCTATGTAGCACAGCGTGTTGTGATACAGCTCGTTTCTGCAGGTGTATGTTTGCCTTTGCTAGAGCAAAGGCAACCAGGATGACAACCCCGCCGCGCGCTTCGGTGTTGCCATGTACGCGGCCGAGCCTCAAAGAGGCGGATTACCGCCTTCTTCGAGACATCCCATAAAAAAAATACCATATATGACGATATCAGGAATTGGGCATATCTGGCTATATATGGCTCGTGTCCAGTATGTAGCCGCATTTACCCAAATAGTTATAGAGGCATACGTGGCAATAAGAGACCTGCGGGAAGAATGCCATGAGTGTCCGTGACATGTATCGTGCAAATACACCCACATACGGACACGTGCCACGTATAGCCAGATATGCATACCTGGCCATATATACTCATGCCTGGCTATATGTGGCACGTGTGCGTATGTAGCTGTATTTGCACGTCACTGATACCAATGGCATTCTTCCGGCAGGTCTCTTATTGCCACATATGTCTCTATAACTATTTGGGTAAATACTACATACTGGACACGAGCCATATATAGCCAGATATGCCCAATTCCTGATATCGCCATATATGGCATTTTTTAAGGGATGTCTCGAAGAAGGTGGTTATCCGCCTCTTTGGGGCCCGTCCGCCTAGACGGCAACACAGAAGCGCGCGGCGGGGTTGTCATCCTGGTTGCCGTCAAGCCGCGCCTACCCGGCCCCACCACGCGCGCCGATCCAAGCGAACGCACTTCGAGAGGTGGGTTGCCATCAGCTGCAGGCTTTGACAGGTCACACGTTTGTAATGACATATATCTGCCTTAAGAACGTCGTTATTGTAAGCGACAACTGAGGCTGCAGTGTACAAGGAGTCATTATTTGAGTGATATTTTTAAAGGTTGTAGAAGGTCATAGAATCAATATGTTTTTAACTTGTTTGACCAATAACATGTAGATCGGTCCGTTATCAAGGGGTGCGCGATAAAGTCGGTATGTTTTCAACTTTTGACAGTGTGCCCTGGTGATTGAGTGCCCGGATAACGGCTCTGGCTTCTGGCTTTAGACAACATGAAGGTGGCGTACAACGGTGGATGTAAATAGCTCATTCCTAACACAGAAGTAGGTTAACAATGATCATTAACTTATGTACCTTGGAAAATTGAGGCTTAGAGACGGAGCATTTGTGTCCGGTCCTTTGCCCGGTGTCTCCTGTGTCCCTTCCTGTGTCTTTGGTGCACTTCCGCTTGCACCGGCGGCCTTGTTTGCACTGGCATCTTTCTGCGCTTGCTCACTCCCGCCATCGGCCTTACCCTCAGCTTCTTTTCCTCCCGCCTTATCGCGTTTCAAAACTTCAGAAATCTCGCCGTCCTGCACCGAACGGTCGGCATCCTTGCGGCCTTTGTCTTCTTCTGGTTTCACGACACTCTTCTTGCTGCCTTTGTCTTCTTCAGCCGTCGTGATACCTTTCTTAGCCTGTGATCCCACAGAATCGCTCTTGGCTTTGGCCGCGAGCTTAGTGTCTTTGCCGCCTGCGGTGGTGTCTACTGACAAAGGTGGCGTTGGGACCTGCGAGTCCGGCTCCGCATCACGAGACTTCGGGCGTCGTCTTCTGCTGCTGTCGCGGCGAGACATCATGGACCGCATCTGCTGCATCATCATCATCATGGCGGCCGCCTCCGCCATAGCGTTGCCCTGGGGTTGCTGTTCGAGTGGAGGGTAGTGGTACGGTGAACCGTACGGATACGGGTAGAGTGGCTGAGGTGCAGCAGGTGGACCCCCGGTGATAATGGTGACACCGCTGCCTCCACCGCCTCCTCCTCCTACTCCAGGGATTTGCATAGGCAGGGGAATAGGTATTGGGTAAGGGATAAAGCTGGCCTGCGAGCCACTGGGCTGCGAGAGAATTCCGGCAGACGCCACCTGTTGCAGTGCTGCGCCGATCCCCGACGCGTAAGATGGCATCATTGTCAGGGGCGGCTGCGGATACCCTGGAGCGAAACCTGTGATGAAAAGCCCAAGCACGCAAAGGAAAGGCCCTTCAAGTTTTGTGTAAGTGCTGTGCACGTGATGAAAGATTGTAGTGAAGATTATAACGAGAAAGCAGAGATGAAAGAATTGCTTCTAAAATGTAATAACGTTGCTATAATTACATTACTGATTACTTCCTTTAGAATTTCCGGGTGTGTGACGAAATTACATTGCAAATTACAGCTGGAGGAAAGTAATAGCACTGCACTACTATTACATTTGAAAGGTAATGAAGCTACTTTGAAACTACTTTAACAAATGTTTATCATTCATGCAGTGACTCATGTGCAGTTTGCAGCAAACATACATATGGATTTGGATATCGCGAATACTAATTGTTTTCGTGCTAAGCACGCTTCTGACTTGTTTTGGTGCTTGCGTGACCTTGCTTGACTAGAGAATAGTTGGGTGGCGGTGGGATTTGAGACCACGGAACATATCCTAGTTCTGTAAAAGAAAGGCCCTCTGTCCTGGGGGTGGGACTTGGTTTAGCGTTTTAAACCACTGTATCAGGCTGCGATGTCCGAGTCAGCAAAGCGTGGAGTCGTCGTCAATCGCATTTTTATGCGGTGTCAAGGGCGGTGGCCTTCAATAACCTTATGCCAGGCATTAAGCTAGGTGCTACGACGATTTTCTGAATTGCGGTGTGACTGCCACTCAGATTGACTTGTCCGTGCTATTTTGCATAGCTTTCTTGATAATTTTTTACGCCATCAGGGTAGCGGACATGCGATCTTTTAGTCAAATTGGGAAGGTAAGGAGTAATTTTGCTGACAGTACTCGATTAGAGCAATTCCTTACATCCCTAAATTACCAGTACACTATAGGAATTCACTGGGTTATTCATTACAGCAAATGTAATTAAATTGTTATAATTCCATTACAGTAACTTCACAAAGCCGACGAGAGTACCTAATTGGCTCGTTGGTATATTGTAAATTGGCTTGTGGCGTAGCGCGCAAACAGACAAGAACGGTGCAAAAAACGCTACATGGACAAAGCGCTTCTTTCCGTCCGGTGTTTTTTCATCGTCCTTCATTGTTCGTATGCGCGCTACGCTACAAGTCGAGTAATTTCATTACTGTCAAGTGCACTGAGAGGTTGCCATGAAACAGCACAATAATGAAGCGCACACGCCGACAAAGGTCGGTCTGAGAAGACACTAAGCTTCTCGCAAGTCCACTATAGAACAAAAAAAAATTGTAAACTTAAAACACGGCACGAATGAAAGCGGCGTTCCTAATCCAATGAAGATGAGTGAAATTTTCGTAAATATCCCGCGTTGCCAGTGGCATCGTATACCCTCCGAACGTGAACTACGAAATTCCAAAAGATTTCTCAACTAGCCCCTAGCCCCCCCCCCTCCCCCACGCCCCCCATCAAGAAACTAGATAATTATACTGTCGCAACCGCAATTTCGCAGATCATGTAAGTTCTTATCGTACTAGCCGAAGAGGCTAAATATAACTCTTTCTTTAAACATAGCATCCCCTTATCAAGCCGAACGCGTTAGGAATAGATACTGCGGGCTGGTTCTGTTCTTCAATTTTAGCTTGCTATATGTAAACCAAACAAATTCCATTTACAGGCATTCAAGCAGTTCCTCAGATCACATCACATATCCGTAATTTCTAAATGCGAATGAGTAACAAAGGGACACCAACCGGACATCATGCCAGTAGTGAAAGGGAAACCGGGTATACTGCCGGGTGGTATCATCCCGGGCATCATTCCAGGCATCATCCCAGGCATCATTCCAGGCATCATTCCAGGCATCATTCCAGGCATCATTCTCGGCGCCCCAGGAAAATGAGGCGGACGAAATGAACCACGCAGTCTAGCGATTCCCGGAAACGGGTAGCCTGGAGGCATGAACCCAGGCATGAACATTCCTGGAGGCATCGGAAAACCTGGCATCGGCGGTCTGTGCATGCTTCGTCTGTGCGCCGCCTCTGTGGCTCCACTAGATGTCCGCCCGTGCCTGTGCACAGACGGTATCGCTCCTCCTCGCATTCGAGGGCCTGGGTGCATGTGAACAAAATATCCGTTTGGTGGCAGCCGCTTCATACTGCTACTTTGCTCTAGAAACGTGAAGTGAGACTGAACTCTGCAGATTCTGGTGTATGGTTCGCTTGACAATGTTCCTAGAATCGGAGCTTCGAAACGCTACGTAATACCAATACAGGTGACACACATTCGAACTCAGCTGCAAACCAAATCTAAAGGAAGGAAAATGCACACGTCATCGCCATGAAAGCAGCGGAGCCGGTTTGCAAATTTCGAGTCCCAGTGGCATTAATTGTAGCTGGAGCGCGGAAGGTACTACTTTTACTGAACATCGCAGTCATGCTCCCTGAAATATAACAGAATGACGGACGTAGAGCGGTTCCTTAAAAGGGCGCTGCAACACTCTCCAAACATGTCTACTTCAGTGGAATAAAAACGTCCAGTACGTAACGTAATGACTGACCGGGCCGTTGCATCATCATTGCCATCATAGGATCACCCCACCACGGCACAGCACCAGCTCTCGTCAAGTCCGGCATGGAGTGGGAAGATGATGGAATAGCCGTGATTGAATGTCGGGACGAAGCTGCGCCTCTGGAACAGAGCTCTGGGGCAGAACTGTACATCTTGGCGGCTTCATTGCTGCCTCGCTTCCCCAGTGGACTCTTGGCCTGATGCATGGCCGCCGAGGCTGCAACATGTACAAGGTCGGCCGTAGAGTAGCGGTTAAGGCAGGCTAAAAGCAGTTACTCGGCATTCCGCCTACCTTCCCTTTGCATGTAATATGTCGAATCGATAAAAACGAAACGTAACGAAATATATAAATGCAACAGGGGCAGCATTCTGAGATGATCGCCAAAGGCAACAGTGTCGCCCTACGTGGCGTGGATTCTTTTTTTTTTTTTCAAAAATTTGTTTTATTGTTTTCTTGTACAAGAAACAAAAGGATGTTGGGGCTAAAGGCATTTAGCCTGACAAAGGTCCCAACACCCTTGTACACAGTTCGTACAGCACCAAAAAAAAAAAAGAAACAAAATACAGTTTTTGCGTCATTCAGACGATCATGCACAAAAGAAGCAATAGAGAAAAATATAACTGACAAAAAGTTCATGTTACATTGAAACGAAGTTTTGACTATACACAGCTTGTACATAACATACTCAAATAACAATCACTCAAGAAAAAATTAGACTAATACATTAGAGACATATGGTACATAACATTGTTGGGTAATACATTAAATATCAGTACAAAATTCCATCGTCGTCCTACGACCATTGCATACATCAGTATATTTTACGAGCCATCATACCGTATGTTACTTACCGTATGTTTCATACCGTATGTTTTCATTACTAGTGTATCCAACGAAGGAGCGAGTGCATGCTCGGCATTTCCTCGACTATCGAATCAGCGTGCACCGAAGGTGACAGATTGGCGATATCGCCAAAGACTATCGTTCACGTAATACAGCTCCAGGAGCACTTGGGTTTCCTTTTTGGTTCAATGAATGCGCTGCTTTTATCGAACGTATGACAAAAAAAAAAAAAAGAAATCCAAGTCTACGTAGAATGAGCTATACATGAAAGACATACATTAATAAATAATCATTCCCAGTATGACAGAATTTCCTTGTCTAAGCCAACCTACTTTTGCACGGATGGCTGTCATACCGAGACGTTTTATCTGAATTTTGCTCTACGGTTCCCGTGGCACTTTGCAGCCTAAGGAATGCCCAAATCACAAGTTCGCTTCACACACGACATTAATATAATGTTCGAATGACTGTAATATGAAGATGGGTATGCACGCGTACAAGAGAAAGGTAGATAACCAC
This sequence comes from Hyalomma asiaticum, assembly GCA_013339685.2. NCBI lineage: Eukaryota > Metazoa > Arthropoda > Arachnida > Ixodida > Ixodidae > Hyalomma > Hyalomma asiaticum. Next base: position 75,970,602 of record CM023486.1, on the reverse strand, counting down.
GAAAACAACCCGAAATTACATAGCTAGAATTCTTTATACATGCTTTTTCACCAAACGACCTTTCAAGTGATGTCGCGGTAAGCTCTAGTGAAACCTTGTTAAACTCTGACCGAAAAACAATGGAAAATATTAATATCAAAACATGCTATATCAAAGCTGCGTTTCAACGTTTTGTGACCAGTAATTAGAAAGAATCCCAATATGCATGTTCCCAAATACATGTGCTTAATAACATGTTATCCATTCATCATTCCGGCTACCCTTTTGGTTAGCTGATCTAAATGTGCGAACGCCATATATATAACACAACTTATGAGCTCTAATTGAGGCTCAGTCGAAGTACACACTATATAGCCTGCCTAAAGCACACACTTCACATTGTTAGTGCACTATAATTTGATGAAATTGTGCCGTATTTTAGGTTTCGGAGTCAATGAAAGTCGCTGCAAGGAGCGTGGTAGATATCGACGGCATACATGCGCACGTGTGCACATAAAAGAAAAAATAACACGCTCTTTTCATTACTTTCAGTCGGGTCTCGGTTGCTTCTGTGTTGTCTGTTCCGGCCACCGTCTCGGTGCGTCTTCCTTCTCTGTCTAGAGCATTGCCGCCCATGAGAGGGCAACGCTACAGATAGGCTGCATTTTTCTCAAAAAGACTTCGGTTAAATTTATTTTTTCCTTGTGGCATCTTGTTTCTCATGATTACCTACCATGAGAAACATTCCACTGGTGCAAATTTGAATGTACGGAAACAGATAAAATTTAGAGTGAAAGAGACACATGCATAAGATAGCTCATTTGGAAAATGGAGCTCGAATTTTTCGAGATTGACGTCACTTGAGGCGTGCTGAGTAAGATAACCAACTTCCCCATTCTCTTTTTCCGTGTTATGTTTCCGTTCTGTATAGGCTCTGATGCCGCTGGTTGTATTACGTCGCAAAAATAGGCCGGTCTCCCGCCATTTACATCCTAATCCAAAGCAATAATTAATATTGGTAGTAAGCGCTTCTCCCTTTGTTCAGCTTTCTGCTACACCGTCCCTCAAGTACTGAGTACAAACTAACCCGAATGGTAGCCATTCTAAGTCGACGGAGAATCTGCCTGGGTTCCTGTACGACCTTGCTGCCAATCCAGGCTTAAGATCTTACCTTTAAGGAAAGGGAAGTTGGATTAGCCGACACTTTGGGTGATGTTCTTAACGAAGAATGCGCGCAGTAGCTGGTTCGGTGGCTAACGTGCTGGCTGTTCTTTCGAGGTGTTATGCTCCTCTGCACCTCCCCGACGTCAACAACTTGGAAGCCCCCAGATGAAAAGGTTCACCGTTGATAGCCAGTGGGAAAAACGATGATGAATATGATGCTCCTTCAGATTTGGCATCTACCCACTTGGGGGGATTAGCCAAGACTCAGGCGGATTTGAGTTTAATTTACTAAGTTATGCTACCTGAAACGTTTATTCGTCCTTTGATGTGAATTTGAATATTACAAACGTAGTCTCTAAAACGAATTCTTCTTCTTCGTCTTCTTTCATTGCTACGAGTTCGCGCACATGCGAGTGCGCGCAAAGATGGTAAAAAAAGTAGCAGTAGTAGTAGTAGTAGTCTTTATAGCAGTGGCAGTATAGCAGTGGCAGTTTCCCAACGAACTATACTATCGTATAGTTCGTTACCGTCCTGACGAAGACAAGTCCACTTGTCGAAACGTTGGCTCCAGAGACATTCCCTTTTCTACATCGTCTTAAGAGATCTGTTCATATATTCAAGCATCTATCTTCCCCTGAGCTTCTCTTCTAGTTTAGAGACCAATGTGGCGCTAGTGTCTAAGGAAGTTTCAAACAAGGTGGTTCAGCCAGCATGGGAATGATGGGTATGACATGGATTTGCCTAGTCTTCATTCTTCTGGCTTCATATGGCTTTCCGACATCAAAAAAAAAAAAAAAGGTCGTTTACGACAAAATATTGCATTAAAACGGAGAATTTTGAAATAATTAGGTGCGTACGCAGGTACTTGTTGCTTTATCGTGGTTCGCAAAGTACCGAACGCAAAGAAATTTAGCAATATTATGTGATAATGACAATGTTGCCTCCTATACGTGTGCCCAGACTTATGATGAACTGAAGCGTTGCGCACAAGAACGAGGACACAAGAAGGAACATTTGGTGTTCATTTTGTCATTTTGTTTTCCTTCTTGTGTCCTTGTCCTTGTGCGCAACGCTTCAGTTCATCATGATCACCAACAAGCCCAAGTTGCAGCCGCCCAGATTTAGTGGTGGCATTAAACGTTTAAGTTCCAGGTATAATTGCGTTCGAACCTAAAATTAGTATTTTTTTCTCTTCTAAGTGACGTGCTGACGTGAACCCCGGGCCAGGACGAATTTTCCGCCAACTAGGAAGCTTTCATTTCCGTGAAATCTGTGTGGATTTCCTTGTAGGGTTGTGCTACAAAACGGGTGGATGCTAATTTTCCCTTTCATTCACGTGCTAATGTTTCCATGTATATAAAACGTAGGTGAGTCTTCTAAATGTAACAAATGGGGTTTCGCTCGCTTCTTTAGGCGCACGCCAAGTGCTCCACAGCATCTTTACAAACTATATGGGTCAAGCCACTACGCGAGGTCGCAACAGAATCGCGATATCGCCCATCGCTTGGTGGTTGGTTTCGTGCAAAAACCTGATGTTAACCAGGCCGTTAAACTCCGTCCGAAACTGCGCCTGGGCCTTGATCTGAGCTGACGTTATGAGCGTCGTCTGCAGGCGCTTTTGCCTAGACGGCGCCAACAAGGAACGATAACTGTGCACCTGCTTGGCACGTTCGATCGGCATGGAATTAATAAGATAGCGGAATTGAAATGGTGTATTACAAGATGTACGAACAGCCTTGTCACAAGGAATGCATGTCAGCCATGAAGCGGCCCCATACCTACAGATTCTGTCGCATCTGATACAAAAGAAAAGAAATAAAACTCAACAAAACTGCATCGATAAGGTTCGCGAGACGCAGCGTAAATATTTCCAAAGTTAGGCAAAATACCACAAGAAATACTACGTGTGGCCATCAACAAACACAACTACGAAACAGATTACATGGATCCTCAACATTCGAATCGACTTTAGTACATGTCACAGTTTGATGACTTCTAGCAGTAGCGTACACTATGTCGAGTAATGGAAAAGCGTAGTAGTGTCACTCGCGTCAGTGAAGATAAAAAAAAAATCAGGAATACACGAAATCCACGAGAACATTTGAAGTCGCAGGCACGACTTTACTGGACGAAGATTAGACAAATCCATGTCATACCCATCTTTTCCAAAGCAGCTTCACGATATCAGTGCCACATTTCCCTTAAGTGTTGCCATTTGCATAGCATTCTTGAAGGAAAGTCTATGGGCGTGATAGCTTTGAAATCCCGCTCGACTGTACACCATTTCCCGTTGGTGATACACAGGTCTCAGAGGTGCGTTTTGTAGGTGCTTCAGCGTGGCAGAGGCTTCACTGTCACCCGCGAGATGGCGCGAAGAGCCCACGGCGCCTAAGGTCCCTAGATAAGAAGTCTTTTTTTATCTTTTTATCTAACTTTATCTAACGCCGATAGTCGCAACGACGTCCACATGATGCCCAAGCCTGTTACATCGTTCTACGGCGGAGCGGCACCGTATCGTTTCTCTGCGATAAGAAGATCAACACGTGACAACGTTGCCCGAAGGCTGCAAAACTGAGTTCGGCGAAACGAGCACTGTCGTTCACCGCGCCGCAAATTGCGATGGGGAGACTACGTCGCGCCATTGCTCCGGCTGTCGAACACATAAATAATGGTTATTCGAGCGCTATCGGGTACATTGAGCGGCTATACTTTTAATTATTAGTCGGTGGGTACGATATTTCTCCCAGTAGAGGAACGACGAGTATAGATGTTTCCGATATTCGAGGTTAAATGCTGAAGGCACGCGTTGAAAATATTTGGCTCAAGTTGCCGATTACGCACGCCTGCGATTTATGCCAACACCCATGGCCACATATAAAGAGCTGACTTTATTTGGAAGAACAAACGCACACACATACGTATACGCATGCCTTGACGCACGTAGGAGCACACGCGCACAGACACACACATATACACACAAACGCGCGCGCGCGCGCGCGCGTGTCCAGATGCAAAATTTTTTTTCTGAAAATTTGTGGCCGTTGAAATAACGCGTGCTGTACAAAACCTCCGCACTGTTGTGCTCAGTTGATTGTGCAATTACATAGGCAACAAGTAACTAATAGGTTATCACAGCATGCAAATTATCGCGCGTGACTTCGCTGCCGGCGGCGGTCCACGCCTATCTATCCCTGTACAGCTTCCTTCCGTCGTTGCGACGCGTTGTATTTAAGGGCTCTTAACTGCGCCCGTACCGCGCGAAAGAATTTACGACAGGTAGAAATAAACTTAACGTCGGGCAAGAAAGCTAGGCTGTATATACCTGATCTGCGCCATTATAGCACTACTGGCGTTAGACGACTAAACATCACCGGCAGGATGCCATTACTTCGGACTGATTATAGGAGGCACAATGCGGAGACGAGCCTTATCTAAACGCCTTCCAATACACTGCGTAGCACGGACATGGCGTTATCATCTTGACCTTGCCACCTGTATTTAGACATGGCGACTTATCTTTTACGCATTCATGGCGCAATCACAGGAGTACAAGAGAAGTTCTGTTTTTTTCTTCCCTTCATTTTCTCGCCGGCCATCACTCATCTCTCTATATCAGTTATATTTTACGCCGCGTACGTAATTAGAGATCTCCATTCGAAGTTGCTCTTGAATGTACGCTCACAGAAATGCCATATATGGCGATATCAGGAATTGGGCATATCTGGCTATATATGGCACGTGCGCGTATGTGGCCGTATTTGCCTAAATCGCGATAGTACCATATGCGGCAATGAAAGACCATCATGAGGATTATCATGCAAGACTCTGATACGTATTGGGCAAATACGGCCACATACGGACACGTGCCATACATAGCCAGATATGCTTATCTTGCCACATACGCGTACCTGGCTATATATGGCACATGTCCGTATGTGGCCGTATTTGCCCAATGCGTATCACTCTTACATGGTGATCGTGTTGGTCTTTCATTGACACATATGCTTCTATCCTGATTTGGGCAAATGCGGTCACAAACCGGCACGTGCCATATATAGCCAGATATGCCCAATTCCTGATGTCACCAGATATGGCATTTTTGTAAGGGTAGGATTCCCATGTACACTTCTGATCAGATAGTGTCGCTAGCTGAAATTTTCTGATGTACTTTCTCAAATATGCAGTCCTTACCGAACAGTACTATAATACACAACCTGCGCTGCATCCCTCCGTACCGCCCTCGCAATAAACGCGACATCTCTTCCCTCAGTCGTCGCTCGACCGCTCCTTTCGCAAATGCACCGCTGTCGCATTGTCGAGTCGTGCTAACGCGCAGCGCGTCATAGGTCGGGACGGCTGCAGCTGTTTCATTATTACCCCTACGCTCTGCGTTTCGTTCGCCACCTTCACTTTCTAACAGAAATCCCGCGGAGGGCCTCCCGTCTCACCCGTTTCGACGCGGCGGGCTCACGCTTATTTTAATGCAAAAGCCTCGCATTTCTCCTTTTGATGTGACCTTGAAATGAGGGATCCGGTAATCCGGAAACGTAAACATGATAAAGTCATTAACGTTATGAATAGCAGCCCAGTATTACACATCAGTGACACGTAAATTGAAGGTCCATAGGTAAGCGCGACAGTCGTTGATTTTAGTACGCACTAGACCGCCATGGCGAGGCCGTGCTATTTTTATATAAGCATGTTTCAGTAAATGTATCTCAATATTCTTAAATACATGCAAGTAGATATCGCCACACAGTTGCCGAACTTTGTTCATGGAGGCACGCAGTGTGAAATTTGTAGAAACGAAAAATACGGCCGCAGCAATTAAAAAAAATTAGGTTGATTAACTTGTGAACCAACAAAGGTAGACACTCAAAGCAAACTGAAGAGTAACAGTTATTTATACAACGAATACAAATCCGTTGCAACACTTGCAATTCTGCGGCGCTGCTAATTTCTACTAACGATGAGATCCGGCTAATTGCACCCAACAAACCGAAACCGAACGGTCAAAGGGCGCACCGGCCGCTACTTTCGGTAGAAGCCTTGGGTGAGACACTTGCTCCCCTCAGGTAGGTATGTCAGAACGAGCATACGTCGCTGTACTACAGTGGCTATATTCGGCATGCTCGATCAGGTGCAGGGGCGAAACGATAAGTATCACCGCTTGGTAACAACGCTTGCTCGTCGTATCTGGACAGAGCGAAGGGGTCCACTGCGTCGCGCAGGCAGCGATAAATATCACCGCTTGATAACGACGCTTGCTCCGCTTGCTCGCGTAGCTGAACAATGCGAAGGGCTCAGTTATGTCGCACAGGCAGCGATAAATATTACCGCTTCGTGGCAACGCTTGTACGTCGTAATTGGACAGTGCGAAGGGTTCGACTGTGTCGCACAGGCGATAAATATCACCGCTTCGTAACGACACTTGCTCGTCGTAGTGTCGTAGGAAAGAACCAGGATATGATTATGAGAGAAGGCTCTTGAAACTTCAACCACCTGGGGTACTTTAACGTGCACTGTGATCGCACACGGTGCGCGGGCCTCAACATTTCGTCTCCATATAAAAGCAGCAGCTGCGGCTGGAAGGACAATCCTGGGTTGTAGCCGTAACGCTCGTGTTGCATTTGCCTTCGTTGTTGCTTTCTGGGGTTTAACGTCCCAAAACCAGTTCTGATTATGAGAGACGCCGTAGTGGAGGGCTCCGGAAATTTCGACTACCTGGGGTTCTTTAACGTGCACTGACATCGCACAGCACACGGGCCTCAACATTTCGCCTCCATCGAAATGCAGCCGCCGCGGCCGGGATTCGATCCCGCGACCCTCGGATCAGCAGCCGAGTACCTTAGCCACTAGACCACCGTGGCGGGGCTGCATTTGCCTTCGTGGAGAAAAGTACCGAATGCTATGAAATTTATCGATAATATGCAATAATGGGAATGTTGCCTCCTATACTTGTGCCCAGGTTTAGTAACGTCATTAAATGTTTAAGTTCCAGATATAATGGCGTTCGAACTTAAAAAAACTATTTATTTATTTATTTATTTATTATTTATTTATTTATTTACTTATATACTTCCCGCTTATTTGCTTGTTTTTCTTCCGGCATAATGAAGCTGAGTGCATGACTGTATGAGTTTCGCAAAGGCGAAAAAAAATTACAGCATATCCACGGAGTGAATGATGATGAGTGGGCGAAGCTCGGGATGTTCATCGTAGATCGTGCCGAGTTCCGGATTAATTTAGTTAACGCGCATGCTACGAATCCCCACGGTTCAACTATGCACAATGCACAAGTGAAATCTCCCACCGGCACTTCATTGCAAGTCAAGATCCAGTGCCTATATATATATATAGACGCTTTTCCGCAGCGGCGAACGGGCGCTGCCATGTTTGAACACGTGATCTAATGGCCTTCTCCTTTCTACTTCCCCTTCACCGTCGCCGACGGCCGCCCGCTTCTCGCCGTAGGCCAGGGCAACGGACGCCGCAAGCCACATCGCGGACGCGCCGCCGAGGAGAAGGCCATGGTGCTTCGGTGCGGTGGCGCCATCTAGTTTTGCTTAGACAAACTAGCTGCGGAAAATCGTCTATATATATATATATATATATATATATATATATATATATATATATATATATATATATATATATATATATATATATATATATATATATATATATATATGGGTTGCCTGTGAACGCTTCTCCAACGCGAGCAGTCGGTATTTCTCAATCAAGAAACTCGCTAGGAGACGCTGCCTGCGCCAACGTTGTCTCTCGCGTTTGCCGGGGCAGTGTCGAGTTTGCCGGGGAGCGCGTCGAGGGCGAGCGCGTGGCTCCCGGCGCTCGTACTCGCCGCGAGCGCCGGGAGCCACGCGCTCGCCCTCGGCGCGTGCGTGCCTCCCGGCAGGCACGCGCCGGTGGCTACCTGCTACTACTACTACTACTACATACATCGGGGACGCACGACCCACGCCTTAAGGAGCTTCGCCCCTAATATTGTGCACGTGATTACTACACGATTGCGCTTACCTGAGCTCATTGGTTGCACACAGCGAAGAGGGCTCCAGCCATCTACCTTGACGAGGACAAAAAGATTGACGACATTCACCCAGCGGTGTGTCGTCAGTCATTCCGTCCTCGTCGAAATAGTTGGTCTGAACCATTTTCGCTAATCTGCAACGGCGTTTAAAAAGTCATCTCTGTACTCGTGTTGTGCCGGTTGGTGCGAGCCACACTTGATTACCTTTGCGTCTCCCATGCACAATTACCATTTAAGTGGTGCTCGACTGCCAAATTCATTGGTTCGAACCAGTAGGTCCTAAGACTCCTGGGTCTTGGGGCTAACTCCACGGAGTCTTAAAAATATATTTTTAAGTATTTGGATACAGGAGAAGTAATGCAAAAATATATCTCTTTGGAATTTAATAAACACGTGCGTTCGTGTACGTATCTAGATTTGCAATTGCATTTACCTTCCTATCTAACGAGGTATCAATATAAAAGGCTAACCCATTACGAAACGGGAGGTCCTGGAAGTCATCTGAATATTAACAAGTTTCATATAACTCCTAAACTCCTTTTTAGACTTATATTGGAACGTAGTTAAACTCTTGAATGAAAATAAATTTGCGTGAAAGTTAAATCGTAGTCGAAAGCCTTGTCGAAGTCCTTTTAATTATATTTAGAAATGGGCATATTAGACCTGTCGTAACCTAATTTGCAACGGTTTTGGCTCGAAGTTCCCCCATGAGACACCCAAATTTCCGGCAGCATCACCTCAGGGCTTGGCTTCGTATGCTACCCGGCTCTGTGGCTATGGCAAGCGAAGGAAGGAAAAAAGAATCACAGCATATTCACGGGGTGAATGATGATGAGTGGGGCGAAGCTCCGGAAGGAATTATCGGTAAACCGTGAAACTCTTCCGTGCAATTCGCTCCACAATTAAAAGTTTCATCATCAACTACAAGTACCGCCATCTAGTTTTATAACATCTCGCATCTTTTCACTTTGGCGTTCAAATATGCCGCCTCCACGCACCGCCACAGTCCGAGTCACGCAGCTAGCGCCACCTCTTATCTGCTTCAGGAAATATCTCGCTACCGATGGGCAAGTTGGTTAACCTCACGAGACGCACCTCGCACACAGTCCAACACCCAGACACATACCGCCATCTAGTCAACACTCCAAGAACTAAACTACAGGTGGCTACCTACTACTACTACTACAACTACAACTACATACATCGGGGACGACCGACCCACGCCTTAAGGAGCTTCGCCCCTAAAAAGAGAATATAGACCCCGCAGTTGATGCCTCCTGTATGTGCTGTGCCACATAAAGTTAGTCACTCCGCGGTGTCAGCCGAAATCTCGGCAGCACAACTATGGCCTTCTGCACAGCTGCGATGAGTTAGAGCATGGACCAAAACACTGACCACGGCAGCAGGTTTCCACTGAGGCAATTATAGAGCTGAGCTGAGCTGAAGTGTTTCATCTTCAAGAGAGCGAGAGATAGAGCAGAAGCAGGGGTCGGTAGTCTGTCGGACATCAGAGTAGTTGCGCTCAGTGCCATCGGTGGTTCTAGCTGTAAAGGGATATGGGTCGCACCATTGAGAAACAGTAGTGTTCACCCACCATAAGCAATCTCTAAAACCATCGCTCATGGACGTTACCTGGACGTTCTTGGCGGGAGAATGCAGTGGTGTGTGATATTTGGCTCAGCATTACATCATCTTCAATGTAGTCGACGTCTTGTGCACTTTGAATGCGTTAGTTTCAGCGAAGAATATTGCGTAACGCAATACGCTGAAGGTAGAGCGTGTTAACTTTGTAACGACAGAAGAAATCAAGAAAGCACTTCATGGAAACAGTGTACATTCGATGCCAGTATCCTCAGGGCGCTTGCACGTGCCATTCGAGTGGAGGTCAGGACAATTAGAAACCGCCTGTGCATAAAATCACGCATTTGCCGCTATACTAGTTTAACAACGTTATCACCAATATCTAACATACTGCAAGGTTGCCGCGAAGCCCTCTGTTCACTTTCTTGCCATTTATTTTGCACTAAGACGATTCTGTGTTACAGAATGCGTGCCTCGCTGAAGAAGCGCTTCGAATAGCAGATCTTCGCAGTTTAGCCTCGCAACACCGGTCTAAAGGCAGATATGACGAGCGTCACGGACAAGTATTGTTTGCCAAAGGCGACTTGATGCTTCTTTGGACACCTCAACGCAAGCGCGGAATGTGTCAAAAGTTCCTTCTTCACTATTCCGGACCACACGTTGTTCTGGAACGTTTGAGCTAACTTCGTTATGTAATCGCTCGCCTTATAAGAAATGGCCGACGATCAAGCAGGACGCAGGTGACTCACGTTGCTCGCCTTAAACGTTTCTACCCCCCTGATTGCTCCTGACTCGCCCCACAGGACTCGTCTGCTGGTGGGGGAATGTGACGATCGTAGAAGAAGCAGGTTAGAGGAATGAGAGAAGAGGAGGACGAAGTGCTGAGAGTCCGGGCAGCGAGATCACAATCATCCATCTGCTGTAAATAAAGCCATTCCTTCACAACTCTCCGTGACAATATATATGTGGCCCACTTACGAACAAGCGCTGGCTTATATATGACACGTTCCTTTATTTTGCGCCGATTAACTCTCACTTGGTAGTACCCAACACGCTGATGTGACATGCGGCATGTCGAGATCAAGCAGAGGTAGCTTCAGGCACCCATTAAAGAGCCTGAAGTCGTCAAGTACAAACCATATCTCCTTTCCTTTTCCCTTTAATCTTTGACGCCTTACAGTGTCTGATATAAGCTGTAAGGTTGATATCTATACTGGACGGATACTATGCCATATTGATATTTGACCATTTCTATGGCATATGTCCCTGGCAATTATTTTCTCCACCTTAAAGAACACCTTAGAAAACGAGACAACCTACATTTCCAGCCATACGGTATATAGGCCGCTCCTGTCACCATTGGTCATTGTAGAGGTGGAATAACACAAGACACTACGAAGACCAATGATACCTCGTGACTTCGGCAAGCCTATAACGTCGTTTAAGCTAAGGCGAGTTCAGAAGAAATGCACTCGTCGTGGCTTAAACTGAATTCCATGAGAGTCGAAGGAACGTTTCGATAAAACGGCGTTTATTATAACTAGCGCTTTCTTCCACTCTAAGAAGCATATTGCTGTCGTCGACAGGGCTCATCTCCGCTGGAACGATACCATGACGGGTCATGTCGTTCGCGAGTAGTTGTAGTACAACGTCGAGAGAAGCGCCCACTATGATTGCGATTACGCTCAAAGCGACGATTACGCTCGAAGCGACCATATTCGCGGCCACGAGGGGACGCCCGCTCATGCTGCACGTTATATCTTCTGGTCGGGTAATCTCTCGCATTTCTTCTCACCTGAAACAAGAGAGATAAGACAGACATGTCAGTATGGCTTTCAAAAATACTTTCTTGCGGTGTCACTTTATCACTGCAGATAATGTCAGGTGTCACTTTATCACTGCCCTTAACTTACCGCGGCTCCTGTTAACATGTGAGCTAAATATTGTGACGCACACACCAGGAAATTCGCAATTTGTTTTCAAATACTGCTGGAAAGTGCCTGCACTTCTTTCAACATGTGCCGTAAGGAACATCGGCTCATCGCTTGAAGTCAAGCTACTAGCATTGGTGATTTCATGAACGCAGGAGCACCGCAACTGGACTTTATTTGTTCGAGTTCTCCAAATAAAGAAAATGCAACCATCTTCAGAACAACAAGAGAAGTTAGGTGAGCTCCTTGAGATGTAATTTATTGAAACGAATCCGAACTGAATTACCTAGGGCGTGCAGTTCACTAATATTGTGCTGAGGTGTTCACAGGAACCTTCGCCACAGACTGACACCGTTTTCAGACTATGCTAAAGAGTCTTGCAGAGCTCCTTTAAGAGGCCGTAGCCTAGACAATAGTGGGCAAGCAAATGCGCCTTCTCGAGTTTAGGCTGCTCACCGAGGCGAAAAAAAAAAACAAAAAAAACAATAGTGCATTATGGTTCACATTCCGATGTAACTGCGTTCTTACGATTGCCAAAGTATCTCGAAAGGTCACTAGGAACAATAAGTTCAACAACAGTACAACAAGTGCACCGAACGATAACACTGGAAGACTACATCATTCCCAAACTATCGTCTACAACATGTAATTCAGCGCCTATCCCCTCAAATGCCGCTTCATGCGAACCGATTACAAGACTGCGTAGTACCCTTTATATAGTAGGCAAGCTTTAAAGAAGTTAGAGATCCGAGCGTAACTGGAACATTTTAACCGCGCCAACTCACGGAGTGATACAAGCTATCAAAACTTATTATTGAACATCATCCCCATGATCCTTTAGAGTGCAGTTTATTTAAGCCGGAGCCCAATCTTGCAGAGAGGTTTGCTAACTGGAGAAGTACTCGAGATCTTAGCACTGAATATCGTATTCTGGAAACTACTTCAATGCTTTGTTGAACTTCTCGTATGCATTTTTGAAACCTTCACTGAAACAGTATTACGGCGTTAGATTGTCCACATATTGCAGTTATCCTGGAAAGATGGTCGGCATGACTGCATCGACAACTGTGCGCCCAAATCTAGTCAATATCCTACGCAGATGAAACATACGGCGAACACATAAAAAAAAAGATCCATGGGAACTCAATACCCTCCGGCCCAGTCAAACTTCTTGTTGTATTATCTCGTCTAGAAAATGCGTTGCTTACTTAAACTCAGAAAGTTTGTTTCAACAGCTTTCCTAAGTGCCAAATTGTCATAGGGATTCGATGTCTCCAAATGACGTACATCGGTGTGACGCATTGGACGGTAGTGGGTGGCGCTGCGATCGCGCATCACTCGATCAGGGAACACACTTCGTCGCTGTTCCCACTCGCCGTAAACGTGTATGTTGTAGACCGCGTTCGCATGGCGCACACTGATGGATGGCATCACGGGCTGCGTACGTTCAGCCACCTGTTTGGGAGAAAGAACAGAAGACATCAGTAGAGTAAGAAAGAAGGATCAGGGACTGCTTGTCGCAACAAGCGCCGCTAACACATACCCTTGACTGACAATGTGGACAACGCCGCGAACGGCACACTTCTTTATAGAAGAAGTATCAGAGGTTGTATGTTGCCTCTTTAATGAGAGAGTATGCACCCATGGGAGTGATCGCGAATGACATAGAAAGAGGCATGGTAAGGGACCGGTATAGGGATGTCAACCAAATGCAATTATTCGAGAAAGAAAACCGGTTTTATCGAAATTAATCCCGATGACATCACGTTCTTTACCGTACCACCTTTATGTGGGCAGAATCATATAGCATTACTATAAGATATACCACCTAGGCAGTTTAGTTCCTATAAAACGTACTAGTACAAAACAGGACCGCAGGTAGGAATTTTTTTCGGCAGGGGCACACTTGCTGAAGGCCTTGATTTGAGGCCTTGAGGGAAGCATCTATTTTCATTATTTATTCTCGGTAAAACACCGTATGTACAATAGGTGACTTTTTAAGTGCAACGTTATTAAGGAGTCTAAATTTTTGTCTAATTAGAAATAAAATATACCTCTGACACTCAGCCAAATGTTCGGGAGGAGGCTGGGCCTCCAGGATATGCGTATACTTACCCTGTTTGTTACTTGGAAGGGAGACCAACTTTCCGATGAGCTGGATGGTATGTTGTCGAGTGGGAATTCCTCTGCATGGAGAGATGGAACATTTTCATCCTCCGCTATTGCTCGGGTAAGTTAATGTTACATCATTATCATCCTTTTCCTATGAGGCAGCAAATAAGGGCAACTAATTCGCTTGGTCTATCACCAAAATTGAGAATTTTACGCTTCAGTATGTTCCAAATCATGTCGAAGGTCGGTAAGCCATCTAACATGCTAGAGCCACGTGGCGCCAAGCTGAGTGCTTTGTAAAGGAGCGTGCGAAGATTTGCGCAATTGTATTATTATGCTCAGCACAGCAGTGTTGGGAAATTATTACCGAAATTATAACCTTAAGGAGATCGTTCCTAAATGCAGTTTCCACTTAAATTCGCTTTCAGAACCCCTCCCTCTGCCCTCCCACTCTTTAATTATCCAGTCTCCTCCCTTCCATTTAGCAGGAACGGCTACTACGCTCATTCCAGGTCAATCTAAAACTTGACATTGTAGCCTAAAATAAGATTTTGCGCAGCCTCACATACCCCACCCATCGTCGGCATCCGACGGTGCCTCTCGCAACGCACTAGCGCGCTCTTCTCCAGGCATGGCGAACGATAACGACTAGGCGAACGCCGGTGTCGACAGAATCAAAGCTCAGCACAGCAGGGCGTCAGGAAGCAAAGAGCGAATCAATTGCCGCCCGCGACGTCGCCGCATAAGATCCCTAGATAAGACACTTATCTAATGACGTCACGGCCGCAGTTCTTTTGGCGGAAACAGTAGAGTGCATGTCTGATATGACCAGAAGGTAGAGACTCCGCAAAGAGAGTGAGAAAGGGGAGGTGCAACGGCGGTGTGCGTGCGAAGGAGCCACGTCGTCTTCCCGTATTGCCGATAGTCGCAACGCCGATAGTCGCAACGACGCCCACATCGCCGGCCTGTTACATCGCTCCACGGCGAGGCGGCGCCGTATCGTTTCTGTGCGATAAGGAAGACAATAACGAAGGCTGGCAAACTGATTAAGGCGAACGAGCACTGTCGTTCACCGCGCCGCAAATTCCGATGGGGAAATTACATCGCGGCCTTGCTCCGGCTGTCGCTCATTAAATAATGATTATTCGAGCGCTATCGGGTGCATTGAGTGGCTATGCTTTTATCTAATAGTCGTCCTGGGCGATTTTTCTCCCAGTTGATGAACGCCGAGATGTTTCCGTTATTCGAGGTTAAATGCCCAAGGCGCGCATTGAAAATATTTGCCACAAGTTGGCGATTACGGACGGCAGCGAGACATGCCAAAAGCCTGGCCACATATACAGAGCTGGCTTTATTTGGAAGCACAAGCGCACGCACATACGCACACACGTGCCGTTACGCAGGTAGGAGCGCACACACACACACACACACACACACACACACACACACACACACACACACACACACACACACACACCGCAACAAAGCGGAAAACCGGTTTGAAAAGCCCGCGCGCGTCTCATACTGGCTTCCGATATGTGGGTACGGACAACACGTGATTGAATGTTAGTCTGTACAGCCTTCACCAGATTCCATTCACGTGACGCTCGACCACCCATCTAAGGTTCCGGGCTAGAGTTCCAACGACTACCGAAAATCTCGGCTTTCGCAAAAGGGCAGAAAGGTGAGCGAGTAGGTAAGGGTCCGTAGTGAAAATTAGAGGCATGCAAAACACGGAGACAAGGGAAAAGCGCACAACTCGAAAGTCGTCGCTTGTCCAGTTGAAGGTTGAAGAAACCCACACAACTGAACTTATAAACCAATCATATTATTCGTTTGAACGACAACATAGTTCTAGCGCTAAACATACACATAGCAATTAATGAGGCTAAGGAAGCAGTGTTGTGCAGATAAGTAGGAAAACACAGAAAAGAGCTCAGAGTACTAGCAACGAAGGTAGAAAGGGACAGAAAGCCGAGCGAGTTGGTAAGGGTCCATAGTGAAAGGAAGAGGGGCTGCAAAACACGGACACAAGGGGAGAGAAGCGGACAAACGAACTCCAGTGTTCGTGTTGTCCATTTCTCTCTCCTTCTGTCCGTGTTTTGCGCGCCTGTTCCTTTCAGCTTTCGCTTTTGAGTTTTCTAAGCGACAGCTGAGGTCTCCTAAGAACTGCTTCCTTCTTTTTTTCGTTTTCGGTACTCCTGCCTGTAAGCAGCCACAAGATAGCTGTATTACCTGGCTTGAAGTGCTCAACTTTAAGCTTCCAAGACCAGGCGTTCCTCTTCTTTGGCGACCCGGCTGCTTTGTCTGTAGCCATGCTGGAGTGCTCGCCGATGCCACAGACGCCGTTCAGAGCTGCCCGATATGCGTACGCTTACAGATAGTGTAGCTATCTTTCAACAGCGAGCCCAGGTAAGGGAGGGGGGACGGCACGCTTCTCGCAAAGCCTTTTATAGCGTTCGCACTCCTTATCTGGCGCTCTTTTGATTTCACTACTTTATCCCTTATCATCGTTTGTTACCTAAGGCGCAGGGGATATGCAAGTATGCTGTTTATCAACGCACTCGAAGGTCGTGTTGCATCAAATGCAGTTTTTCCTCGGCGGCGCTCAGTCAAACATCCAGATGGGTGCAACAAGTAATAATAGTTCACATAATGCTCGGGATTGGCATCAGAAATTTCTCGGGGCAGATTCGCACATCGGAGAATTATTGAGCCGGATAAATAAACTCGTCAAATTCGGGCTAGCGTGAAAGTCGAGCCCAGGCATCACGCGGTACAAACGTGAATAACACGGATCTCATGAGGCGTTACCTTTGCACATTCGTGTTTGTCCAGTACGACGATAGAGATAGCAACACCAAGCGTATTTCAACGAGCCACACTTATCTTGGAGGCTACAGCGATATTAAAACGGGAGATCGGGAATGCGAATAATGGGGACGTTGCATGCGGTGATGTGAACAGTTTAAAGGTGATGTACCTGGACACTGCCGACATAAGGCTGCTGATTACGGTTCAGGGCACATGCACGTGCAACGCTCAGCTTGCCGTCTGCAAGGGGGGCGTATCGTGGCAAGGTCAAAAGATAGATATACGGCAAATATAGAATGCCGAAGTCGCATGAAACTAATTAAAAGAAACCACTGAACACGTTGTTCAGTCTTGCGTCGTATTATAACCTCCATACGTTGAAGGGACTGTCTACTGTGTCTGCCAACAACCTGTACGCCGATATCCGCCATGTAGATGCGTGGCCTTTCCCCTGTGAAGGATTCGGGTACTGCACTCTGCAAGCAATACATGCACAATGCGATATTTGGAGGATTAACACCTTGAGAACGATCTAACTGAACACGAGCGAAGCTACACTTGCAAGAAATAACGAGTGCAGCCATTTTCTTTCAATAATACACAATGCTTTAATATTTTTACTAACTTCGGACTTCTTGTGAATATATTTGCCCCGTATGAAAATTCATTGGAGTGGCCCTTTCAAGCGTGTTAAGCGGGTACCGCGAAAACAGATGCGTAGTTGGCCCTGCTTGTTTTAACCATACCGGAGCAAGGAACACGTTACTGTTGTCATCTCTCGTTTCTCCTGTGTCCGCGTTTTCACGCCTCCTTGCATAAATAAACTTTACCAACTCGCTAGTTGTAATCACTGAGGTCCTCTCTGAACCACTCAGCTAATCTTACTGTAGTTCGTATGTTACACTTTAGGAAAACCGAACATGGCTTCGTCAAACCATTTATGGCAAAACGACGAAGTGGCAAGCAACGTCAATATTTTACAACATAGCTGTGCTTGCGAAAACGAAATTACTTTTAAAAAGAAGGAAGATACGTACATGGTAATATTCGTGATCAGCGCTTACGCAATAGAACACCATGAAATGGTCAGGAAGATGATAAACCGACAGCAACAAAACAATATGATCAACAGCAGCAACACCTACAACAACGAGTCAAAAGTTCCCACGAACTGTGGGAATCGATGTCATCCAAGCCAGTCAGTTACGGAATAGCCTTTGTCGAGTTGTTCGAATTCAGCCAAGTGCTGCGAGTAGCAGTTCTCCATAACTTCCCACAAACTTCCATTTTGCATGAAACACCTCCCCAAGCCTCGCTTAAAATTATTCCCGATAGCAGTGTCCAGAGCCTCAAAAAGAAAAGGTCTAGTCATGAGTCGGCTATTTCTAGCTGCAGTATGAGTTATTGTCTTTCGTATTGGGGTATATTTTAAATACGAAGCGTTGATTGGAGGACTTCAGCAACTCTGAATCCATCCATCCAACATCAGCTTATGTTTCAGTGCTCTCCTGGCCGCCTCGTACAATTGGTACACACAAAAACCGGCACGGCGGGGCAAGAAAGTGCAGCTTACACTAATGATCAGTCTGCACATCACCAATGTAGTATACTTGCCAAACACATCTCGACTCACGATGACGGCATGACATGTTACACACCCGTAATGCTAGGACCGAAGCATCCGAGTATATGCGACAGATGATGGAAATGTCAACATTATAGAACTGATGTGAATCGCCCACCAACAAAAGCAGACACTGAAATTTTGATAAGAGATTACTTTGTTTTCGGTCAACAAGAGAACGATATTTCGTTAGTTGTAGCTTTTGTTTGAGTATAAACGTAACAAGCAGGCAGCACAGACAAGCGCGCTCTATTGGCCGCAGGTAGGAAACGAACCCGGGACAGCCAGTTGATAGGGAAGCACTCTACCACTCGTCCACTCGTTGCTCTTCGCAACCTATGCGTAGTGTAAATAAGCACGTCGTATCAGCGGTTGTGGTAATACTGGTGGTTACGTTTGCTGCCTTCGCTTGTGTTAACCGTTCTTATAGCATATAAGAAAGTTCATATGCACTACTGTGATTCCGTACACTTCTGTCCAGCTTTAGCTCGAACGCATAGGAATACAGCGGCAATCTGCTCTCATGATATGCACATCAGCACACCATAGCGTCCATTTGAGACGAAATAGGCGCTCGTGCACTACGTGCACGCACGCACCACAGTGCACCCCAGTGCTCACAACGCGCTTTGTAAGCCCACGTTGCAAACACTACTCAATTTGTAGCACAAGCACATCGATCGTACTCGTCACACATGGCTGATTGCCAAACAATTCCGCATAGACAATTTTCACGAAGGCTGCTTCGCGTGTCACCTATTCTCACAGTGCTTGAGATCTTACGGATTTCTCACTTTCAATTTTCGTCGGGGCTAACCTTTAAGTTATAACCAGTTACCTTAGGGTTTATCAAGACTTCGCTGTATGCACTCGGCGCTTCTATTTATGACATCTTTAACATATATGTAGTTCCCTTTTTTTCGGCAAACTATATTCGCACAGCGTGGTGAGATGCTTCACTGAAGTTCTCTCGGTTCACGACTGAAGTGATCCTGCGATATGGGTAGATGTCTATGACTGTCTTATATCTCAAAACGAAAATGTTGCCTTCTAATAGTTCCGTAGCACACGTAGGCCAACTATCTGTCTGTCTATATGACCGCGATGGATAGTCCTGCCTAGAATTGTGGGGTTTATCTGTAACTACAACCAAAGTATACCTCAAAGGCATCCGGTATCAGAACATATGTATAGAAAGGCAATAGTAAAACATAGCATTTATAACTGGTTCGTCAGATTGACGTGCCTATTAGGAATATATTGTTCAGACTTTAACTACACTAATCAGTTCATTCATATGATGATTGACTTATGGGGTTCAACATCCCAAAACCCCGACATGAATATGAGAGATGCCGTAGTGGAGGGCTCCAGAAATTTCGACAACCGGGGGTTCTTTAACGTGCCCTGACATCGCACTGTACACGGGCCTCAACATTTCGCCTCCATTGAAATGCAGCTGCCCGGCAGGGATTCGGTCTCGAGGCCTTCCGATCAGCTGACATTGACCGAGTACCGCACCCACTAGACAACCCTGGCGAGGGCACTCTATCTTTATATAAGGATGTTTCAGAAAATGTGTCCCAAAATTCTTAAATACATGCAAATAGATATCGTCACACAGTTGCGGAACTTTGTTCATGGAGGCGCGCATTGTGAAATGTGTAGAAACGGTAAATTCAGCAGCAGCAATTAACAAAATAGGTTAATTCACTTGGAAAAAAAACAAAGGTAGGCGCTCAAAGCAAACTGAAAAGTAACAATTATTTACACAATTAATGCAAATCCGTTGTAATATTTTCGAAACAACGAGGCTACTAACGATGAAATCCGGCTAATTGCACCCAAGAAGCCGAAACCGAACGGTCAAAGGGCGCGCCGGCCGCTACTTTCGGTAGAAGCCTTGGGTGAGACATTTCCTGCACTCACATAAATGTGTGGCCACAAGCATGGGTCGCTGTACTGCAGTGGCTATTCCGGCAAGCACGATCAGATGCAGGAGTAAAACGATAAATATCGCCACTTGGTAACAACGCTTTCTCGTCGTATCTGGACGAGGCGAAGGGGTCCACTACGTCGCACAGGCAGCGATAAATATCACCGCTTGATAACGACCTTTGCTCCCGTAGCTGAAAGTGGGAAGGGCTCAATTATGTCGCTCAGGCAGCGAAAAATCTCACCGCTTGATAACGCTTGTTCGATGTAGCTGGACAATGCGGAGGGTTCAACTGCCGTTGCACAGACAACGGTAAATCTCCCCGCTTGGTAGCAACGCTTGTTCGTCGTAGCTGGACAAGGCGAAGGGCTCTACTGTGTCGTACAGGCAGCGATAAATGTCACCGCTTGATAGCGACGCTTGCCCTTCGTAGCTGGACAATGCGAATGGTTCAGCTGCGTTGCACAGACAACGGTAAATCTCACCGCTTGGTAACCACGCTTGTTCGTCGTAGCTGGGCGAGGCGAAGGGTTCAACTGCGTTGCACAGACAACGATAAATATCACCGCTTGGTAACTACGCCTGCTCGCCGTTGCTGGACAATGCGAAGGGTTCAACTGCGTTGCACAGACGATAGATATCACCGCTTGACAACGACGCTTGCACGTCGTAGCGTCGTAGCCAAATCCAGCATATGATTATGAGAAAAGGCGTAGTGGAGGGCTTTTGAAACTTCGACCACCTGGGGTTATTTAACGTGCACTGCCAGCGCACAGTACACGGGCCTCGACATTTCGCCTCCATCCAAATGCAACAGCTGCGGCCAGGATTCGGTCCCGCGACTCGGATCAGGAGCCGAGAGCCATAGCCACTAGACCCCCATGGCGTGACAGTCCTCGAACTATGGAAACATTATCTGTAACATAACTCCTCATCTACTGCATATCGATACTTCGCTGACAATAAACTCGAAATATTGGTTATTTCGATGAGATTTCGACAAGATTTAGCAAGATACGTCCAATGCCACTATTGGGCTCTGGGGCCACCACTGGAGATGCTGGCGCTGCGGTCGTTCTGACGTGCAATGTTGGATCACGTGATCCCACGATCCCACCTCGCGCCGAGCCGGCCGAGCCTACGGCGAAGCGGACGGTTCACACGCGTTTTAAACGGTCATTCTCCAGCGTTTGTATCTAGAAACCATCGTTGCTTCGCGTTTATTTCAGGTTCGCGGACACCTAGGGACCACAAAAGCTGAAAAGCACGCTCGGAGTTATTGGAAGCGTGGTATTTTCTAGCAGACGACGTTTGTAAAATCAGCCCCGCCAGTATCACTTTCCTCCCCTTTTACACTGCAGTCGACGACGTGGCCAGCTTCAAACACAGATTCTCATTCTAATTATCAGCAGCTTCGGGGTGTCATACGGCTTATCGATGGTGTAGATGCTGGACACTGATAGTTTCACTGAATCATTTAGACTACAATGGGTTACACCTTGGTGCGTACTAGTGCACTCAAATGCGTAAACTAATACGTCCGGCTCTTTCGATTTTCAATCGCTGTAGGCCCCCTTGTGCAAAATACGGACCGGAGTCATTCGCCGAAAAATCCAGTCATGAACTGGCTCGATCGCGATCGAACATTTCCGTGTGACGACAGTCCTCGCATACGCGGGAAAAATAAGCAACAGAAAGGAGAAGCAACGGACAACTGTGGCCCAGGCAGAAGTGTCCTTGGGTTGTCATACTGGTGAGAATTTAAAATGTGATCAAGCCACAACGTCCTAAGGTGAACCCCTGTCCGAAAATAACAAGCTTAAATGAGGCGCGCACGTGCTTATGTCGCGTGTACACCTTAAATCATGTGAGAAAGGTCGCGATTGAATGCAGCTCTATGCCTGCTGCTTTGCTTCCCACAAAACGAAGGAACCACTCGCATATCGCTCCATAGGGGTATGAGTGTTGAGCATGAATAGAGATTTCCTAATACCATTTCTTCGAGTCAACGGTGGTCCCTTTGTTGATGCAAACATGCAATGAATGAATTACACGAGGAACACGTCGCACGCCTTTCATGCGGCCAAAAACTATACGTATTCACCGCAACCACGCGCTAAAACCACCTTGATGCTTACTTTTCATTCATTTTCATTCATCAAAATGCTATCTCACATAAAAAAAAAAAAAAAACCAGCCGACTCCGCACGCGCGATGTCCTCGCCGGTGACCATAGCAGACAACAGCAGTCGATGCGGTGCCTAAAGCTTTGTAATGAAGCTGTTCTTTTTCCGGAAGAGTTAATTGCCTTGTAGTACAATCAATAACGCAGCCACAACAGTATTTTACAGATATCGTCTAGCTCAAATTAAACGACAACAACAATAAAAAGGCGACGCGCAAAGCAGCTCCGTGCTGAGCAAGGCAGTGCTGGCGGAGCAATCCAACTTTACGCGTCACACCAATGGTTCCGCTAGCGGCGCCACGGTATGTCCTCGCTCCCAACACTCCCAACGCCAGCAGTTGCCTGCACCAGTGCGCGCAACTTCTGTATGACGATACACTGCTTTCGTTTTTCCAAGTCTGCGTGTCCACGCCGACCACGCTTACAAACAACGTACCAGAAGCAGCTTGTGACCTCCAATATTTCTGATAAAAAGCATGTGCGAAGTCTTGAATGACAGCTAGAGAACTGCCTTTTTATCTGCTTTAATGCTAAGCGGCGCTACTGACGTTAACGATGTGGAGGATTCACGAATATGCCGTCATAACCTTTCCTTAGTTTTCATTCGTGAATAATGGTTCTGGTTTCTCTAAGTTATGGGTAAGGCGCAGAGCCATGCTTCTGTTATGACTGCAGAAGTTACTGTCGTTCCTTTATCACTGAGAACCGCCTCGAAGAGTGGACAGTTGTATATAAAAGTTTCATGTTAAGGAGAGTAAATAACTACAAGGATAGAAAAGAAGGAAATGGGAGAGCATTGCCTATATTAGAGAAAATACCGAAGCATGTCTGGTCATAGCTCTGTACGAGCCACGTGCAAGGGTCGCTACCGTTTAACTGCAGAACTACATTGATCGAAGTACAGGGCACATCGCTTGGCTATCGTTAGCAATGATGGAGCGCGTTGTCTTTGCCACAGTAGCAGTAGCAGTAGTAGTAGTAGTAGTAGTAGTAGTAGTAGTAGTAGTCGTAGTACCAGCAGCAGTAGTAGTGGTTGAATAGACAAACGGCTTCGGTGAAGAAGTAGAGCCTTTAATTCGAAGGAAAATCATGCGTTCACTACAGGCACAACGCCCCGTTCTCGTGTCAAGCGCCCCTCATGAACGGAGCAACTTGTTCCACTGAAGTCGCAGCGGTAGTCGTAGTAGTAGTAGTAGTAGTAGTAGTAGTAGTAGTAGTAGTAGTAGTAGTAGTAGTCGTAGCAGCAGCAGTAGTTGTAGTGGGTAGAAGACAAACACCTTCAATGAAGCAGACCTTTTAATTCGAAGTGCGCAGGCAGCGACAAATATCATCGCTAGACAACGAAGCTGACCTGGACATTCTTGGCGGGAAAGTAGTGTTGTGTCGTATTTGGCTGCGTATTATATCCTCTACAATGTGGTCGACGTCTTGTTGTACACTTTGAAAGTGTTAGTTTCAGTGAAAAATATTGCGTAACGCAATACGCTGAAAGTACAGCATGTTAACTTTGCATCGACGCAACAAATCAAGAAAACACTTTATTGCAACAATGTACATTCGATGCCGTATCCTCAGGGTCTGTACACATGCCATCCGAGTGGCGGTCAGGACAATTAGAAACCGCCAGTGCATACAATGACGCCTTTCCGCGATTGAAGTTTCGCAACGTTAACACCAATACCTAACTTATATACGCGGCCCACTTAAGAAGAAGTACTGGATAATGTATTACACCTTCCTTTCTTTTGCGCGGATTCACTCTCACTTAGGAGTACCCAACACGCTGATGTGACATGCGGAATGTCGAGATCAAGCAGGCTTAGCTTCAGCCACCAATTAAAGAGCCTGAAGTCGTCAAGTACAAACCATATCTCCTTTCCTTTTACCCATAATCTTTTACTCGTTACAGTATCTGATATAAGCTGTAAGTTCCCTATCGATGTTAAACGACATTACTATATAATTTCGTTGATATATATATACTAGATGTAGACTATTACAATGCCCTATTGACATTTAACCATTTCTGTAGCAAATGTCACTGACAGTGACCTTTGCTGCTCCTTAAAGATACCTTACAAGGCCACCTTGCATACATTTCCTGCCATAAGGTATAAGGCAGCTCCTGTCACCCTTGGTAATTGTAGAGGGGGAATAACACCAAGACCCTGCGAAGCCCAATGAAATCTTGTGACTTCGGCAAACCTATAACGTCGTTTAAACTAAGGTGAGTTCAGTATAAATACTCTCGCCATTGATTAAACTAACTTCCGTGAGAGTCGAAGGAATGTTTCGTTATAACGGCTTTTTCTAACTAACGCTTCCTTCGACTCTAAGCAGCGTACCACTGTCGCCGATAGGGCGCATCTCTGCGGAAACGATTCCATGATGGGCCATGTCGTTCGCGACTAGTTGTCGTAAAACGTCGAGAAAAGCGCCGACTACGGTTGCGCCAATAAGTACGGTCGTGGCGATTACGCTCGAAGCGACGATTACGCTCGAAGCGACGATATCCCCGGCTACGTGAGGACGTCCACTCATGCTGCCCGTTATATCTTCTGGTCGGGTAATCTCTCGCATTTCTTCTCATCTGAAACTAGAGAGATAAGGCAAACATGTCAGTGTGGCTTTCAAAAATACTTTCTTGCGGTGTCACTTTATCACTGCAGATAATGTCACGTGTCACTTTATCACTGCCGTTCACTTCTGTGTACATATGAGCCAAATATTGCCGTGCACACACCAGGAAATTCGCAATTCGTTTTCCAATACTCCTGGAAAGTGCTTGCTTTTCTTTCAACATGTGCCACAGGGAGCATTGACCCGTCGCTTGAAGTCAAGCTATTGGCATTGGTGATTTCATGAAAGCAGAAGCATCGCAACTGGTCTTTATTTGTTTGAGCACTCCAAGTAAAGAAAATTCAACCAGCTTCAGAACAAGAAGAGAAGTTAAGTGACGTCGTCGTTGCTCCTTGAGACGTCATATATATATTGAAAGGAATCTAAATTGAATTACCTAGTGCGTGCAGTTCACTAATAATGTGCTGAGGTGTTAACAGGTACCTCTGCGACAGACTGACGCCGTTTTCAGACTATGCTAAAGAGTGTTGCAGAGCTCCTTTAAGAAGCTTCAGCCCAGACAACAGTGCACAAAGAAATGCGCCTTTGCGAATTTAGGCGGCTCAGCGAGGCGAAAAAATCAAGAAACAATAGTGCATTATGGTTCATATTTCGATGTAAATGCATTCTGACGATTGCCAAATTATCTCGAGAGGTCACTTGGAATAATAAGTTCAACAACAGTGCGACAAGTGCAGCGAACGATAACACTGGAATACTACATCGTTCCCAAACTATCGTCTATGACATGTAATTCAGTGCCTATCCCCTCAGATGCCGCTTCATACGAACCGTCTACAACAAGACTGTGTGGCACCCCTTATATATAATAGGCAAGCTTTAAAGAAGTTAAAGAGATCAGAGCGCAACTGGAACATTTGAACCACGCCAAATAACGGAGTGATAGAAGCTATCAAAACTTACTATTGAACATCATCCCCATGATCCTTTAGAGTGCAGTTTATTTAAGCCGGAGCCCAATCTTGCAGAGAGGTTTGCTAACTGGAGTACTCGCGATCTTAGCACTGAATATCGTATTCTGGAAACTACTTCAATGCGCTGTTGAACTTTTCGTACGCGTTTTTCAAACCTTCACTGAAACAGTATTACGGCGTTAGATTGTCCACATCTTGCAGTTATCCTGGAAAGATGGTCGGCATGACTGCATCGACAACTGTGCGCCCAAATCTAGTCAATATCCTACGCAGATCAAACATACGGTGCGCACAAAAAAAAACAATAAAAATAGCCATAGGCACTCAGTACCCTCCGGCCCAGTCTAACTTCTTGTTGCATTATCTCGTCTAGAATATGCGTTGCTTACTTAAACTCAGAATAGTTTGCTTCAACAGCTTGCCTAAGTGCCAAATTGTCATAGGGATTCGATGCCTCGAAATGACGTACCTCGGTGTGACGCATTGGACGGTAGTGGGTGGCACTGCGATCGTGCATAGCTCGATCAGGAAACACACTTCGTCGCAGTTCCGACTCGCCGTAAACGTGTATGTTGTAGACGGCGTTCGCATGGCGCACACTGATGGATGGCATCACGGGCTGCGTACGTTCAGCCACCTGTTTGGGAGACCAAACAAAAGACATTTGAAATTAGGATCAGGGACGGCTTATCACAACAAACGCCGCTAACACATATTGGTGACTATATGGTCAGCGCCGCGAACGGCACAGTTCGTAATAGAGGTGTCAGAGGTTGTATGTTGCCTCTTCAATGAGAGAGTAGGCACCCATGGTAGTGATCTCAAATGATATAGAAACAGGCACGGTAGGGGACCAGGTATAGGGATGTCAACTAAATGCAATTTTTCGAGAAAGAAAAACAGGTTTTATTGACGTTGATCCGGAGGGGCATCACGTTCTTTACCGCACCACCTGTACGTGGGGAGAATTACATAGAATTACTATAATTTATACCACCAAGGCAGTTTAGTTCCTGTAAAACGCAGTAGTGCAAAACCGAACAGCAGGCAGGAATTTTTTTCGGGAGGGCCCACTTGCTGAAGGCCCTGATTTGAGGCCTTGAGAAAAACATCTATTTTCATCGTTTTTTCTACGTAAAAGACACAGTATATACAATAGGTGAACTTTTACGTGCGACTTTATTAAGGGGCCTAAATTTTATGCTATTGGAACTACACTACCACACTGCCCCTCGAGCAAAATTCCTGGAGGGGCCCGGGCCCATAGGGCACAAGTATACTTACCCTGTTTATTACTTGGAAGGGAGACCATCTTTCCGATGTGCTGGACGGTATGTTCTCGAGTGGGAATTCCTCTGCATGGAGAGATGGAACATTTCAGTACTCTGCTATTGCTCAGGCAAGTTAATGTTCCATCATTTTTGACCTGTTCTTATGAAGGCAGCAAAGAAGATCGACTAACTTGCTTGGTATAGCACGCAAAATTGGGAATTTTACGCTTCGGCATGTCCCAAATCATGTCGATGGTCGGTAAGCTCTCTAAAATGCTGGAGCCACGTTGCACGAAGTTGACTGCATTGCAAGGCAGCGTACAACGACTTCAAAGCGCAATTGTATTGTTATGCACAGCACAGCAGTGTTGGCAAATTATTACCGAAATTCTAATCTTAAAAGATCCCCTCCCCCCGACATCCCCCTCTTTAATTTTCCAATCTCCTCCCTTCCATTTAGCAAGAACGGCAACTACTCTCATTTAAGGACAATCTGAAGATTGTCGTTGTAGCGGAAAATAAGAATATGCGCAGCCTCTCATACCCCACCCATCGTTCGCACACGGCGGTGCCTCTCGCTTCGCACTAGCGCGCTCTTCTCCAGGCATGGCGAGCGATAACGACTAGGCGAACGCCGGTGTCGACAGAAGCAAAGCTCAACACAGTAGCGCGCCAGGAAGCAGAGAGCGAATGAATTACCGCCCGCGACAACGGCCGCATAAGATCCCTAGATAAGACACTTTCTTATCTAGTGACGTCACAGCCGCAGTGCGTTTGGGGGGAAGAGTAGAGTGCATGTCGGATATGGCCAGAAGGTAGAGACTCGAGAAAGAGAGTGAGAGAGGGGAGGGGCGGCCGCGGTGTGCGTGCGAATGAGCCATGTCGTCTTCCTGTAGTGCCGATAGTCGCAACGTCGATAGTCGCAACGATGCGCACATGTTGCGCCGGCCTGTTACATCGCTCCACGGGGAGGCGGCACCGTATCGTTTCTATGCGATAAGGAAATCAATACGTGCTCGAGGGCTGCAAAATTGAGTACGGCGAACGAGCACTGTCGTTCACCGCGCCGCCCATTTCTATGGCGAAATTACGTCGCGGCATTGCTCCGGCTGTCGCTCATTAAATAATGATTTTTCAAGCGCTCTCGGGAGCATTGAGTGGCTATGCAGCGAGTCATGCTGAAACCATGGGCACATATGTAGAGCTGGCTTTAGCCCGTGTGCTGTGCGGTGTCAGTGCACGTTAAAGAACCCCAGGTGGTCGAAATTTCCGGAGCCCTCCACTACGGCGTCTCTCATAATCAGAACTGGTTTTGGGACGTTAAACCCCACAAAGCAAAGAGCTGGCTTTACGTGGAAGCACAAACGCACGCACATACGTACACGCATGCCCTGACGCACGTAGGCACACACACACACCGAGACAAAGCAGAAAACCGGTTCGAAAAACCCGCGTGTACCTCATGCCGGCGTCCGATATGCGGGAACGGACCGCACGTGATTGACTGACTACCGAAAATCTCGGCTTTCATAAAAGGACAGAAAGCTGAGCGAGCTGTTAAGGGTCCATAGTGAAAAGAACAGGCGGCCAAAAGCAACGCCACGTAGTCTAGGTGGCGTTGCCAAAACACGGACACAAGGGGAGAAATGTGGACAACACGAAAGCCGTCGCGTGTCCTGTTGAAGGTTGAAGAAACGCACTAAACTTACTTTATAACGCAATCATATTACTACGTTTGAACCACAACATTGGTGTAGCGCTAAGCATGCACATAGGAATTAATAAGGCTAAGGAAGCAGGAATGTGAAGATAAGTAGGAAAACACAGGAAAGAGCTCAGTGTACTACAAATGAAGGTAAAAAGTACAGAAAGCTGAGAGAGTTGGTAAGGGCCCATAGTGAAAAATAGAGGAGTACTAAACACGGACACAAGGGGAGAGAAGTGGACACCACGAACGCCAGTGTTGGTGTTCTCCATTTCACTCTCCCCGTGTCCGTGTTTTGCACGCCTGTTCTTTTGATGATCGTGATTCGTTCGGCAAAGGACGCTAATTTCTGATGATTGTGGTTCCGTTAGGGAAAGGACGCTAATTTCTGCAGCCCATGCAGCCCACGTAGGGAGCACGGCTAAGCGTCTGTGGGGGTGGGGGAAAGGGAGTGAAAGAGGCAGAGAAGCGCCTAGTGGAACGCTCCGGAAATTTAGACCGCCTGGGGTTCTTTAACGTGCAATGATAACGCACAGCACAGCACACGGGCCTTTGGCATTTTCGCTTCCGTCAAAAATGCGATCGCCGCAGACGGGAGCGAACGCGCGTTTTTTGGGTGGCAGCCGAGTACCGTAACCACTACACCACCGCGGCGGACGCCTGTTCGTTTCAGCTCTCGCTTTGGAGTCTTCTAAGCGACAGCTAAGGACTCCTAAGAAATGCTTCCTTATTTTTTTTTTTCTTGTTCCGTCATCTTCCTTAAGCAGTCAGAAGACAGGTGTGTTACCTGGCTTGAAGTACTTCACTTGAAGCTTCCAAGACCAGGCGTTCCTCTTCTTCGGCGACCCGGCTGCGATGTTTGTAGCCATGCTGGAGTGCTCGCCGATGCGTCAGACGCCGTTCAGAGCTGCCCGATACTGCATACGCTTACAGACAGTGTTGCGGTATTTGAACAGCGAGCCCAGGTAAGGGTGGGGGATGGCACGCTTATCGCAAAGCCTTTTCCCTCGCTCTTACTCTTTATCTGACGCTCTTTTGATTTCACTGCTTTATCCCTTATCATCGTTTGCTACCTACGGCGCTGTCGCGATGCAAGTATGCTGTTTATCAACGCACTCGGAGCTCGTGTTGCATCAAATGCGGTGTTTCCTCGGCGGCGCTCAGTCGAAAATCCGGATGGATGCACCGAGTAATAATAGCTGCCATAATGCTTGGAATTGAAACCAAAAATTCCTCGGGAAGCTTCGCAAATAGGAGAATTATTGAGCCGGATACATAAGCTCGGTAAATTCGGGCTGGTATGGAAATCGAGCCCAGGCATTCCGCGGTATAAACGTGAATAACACGGATCTCATGAGGCGTTACCTTTGCACATTCGTGTTTGTCCAGTGCGAGGATAGAGATAGCAACACCAAGCGTATTTCAACGAGCCACACTTATCTTGGAGGCTACAGCGATATTAAAACGGGAGATCGGGAATGCGAATAATGGGGACGTTGCATGCGGTGATGTGAACAGGATAAAGGTGATGTACCTGGACACTGCCGACATAAGGCTGCTGATTACGGTTCAGGGCACATGCACGTGCAACGCTCAGCTTGCCGTCTGCAAGGGGGGCGTATATCTATCGTTGAAAGGTCAAAAGGTACAGATACGACAAATATAGAATGCCTATGTTGCATGATACCAATTCAAAGAAACCAATGAAGTTGATGGAATATTGGATTAATTTCTTGGGTTTTACGTCCCAAAACCACCTGTGATTATGAGAGACGCCGTATTGGAGGGCTCCGGAAATTTTGACCACCTGTGGTTCTTTAACGTGCACTGAAACCGTACAGCAAAGGGTGATGGAATGTTAACAGAACCGATGTGAATCGCGCACCAACAAAAGCAGACACTGAGAATTTGATAACAGCTCACATTGTTTTCGGCCAAGATAATAGGGAGTAATAGCTGAACGGCTCAGCGGGCCAGCGGGCCCAGCGATGGAGCGGAGGGGACAGCGGACCGCATGATGAAGAGAAGAGTAATAGCTGAGCGACGCCCCGCTTCTTTCAGCGGAACTTACCGCTGCGCCACCTGTTGAACAATGTTGGAGTTACTGTCGATCGAGCAGAGGTTTTTATCTGTAGAATAAATTGAAGTTACTGCGAAAAGGATATCGCAAAAGTAATTTTTCATTAGATCACAGGTGTTATGTGGGAAAACATCTTCGTTTCTGCTACATGACATGACGACATGCCGCCGCCGCTTGTGTTGGGGGCTGCCATCTTGCAATACGCTCGCACGCTGGCCCGCTGCGCACGCTCCGCTGAAGAGACGAAATGAGCGGGCGAGCGGCTCGCTCCGTAAATGCGCTGGCTGTCCGAGCGTGCCGCGCATGCGCAGTTGGCGTCTCCGCTCGTTCGCTGGGCCCGCTGGCCCGCTGAGCCGCTTAGCTATTACTCTCTAACGATATTTCGTTAGTTGTAGCTCTGTTTGTTGTTTTGTGGGGTTTAACGTCCCAAAACCAGCTCTGATTATGAGAGACGCCGTAGTGGAGGGCTCCGGAAATTTCGACCACCTGGGGTTCTTTAATGTGCACTGACATCGCACAGCACACGGGCCTCAACATTTCGCCTCCATCGAAATGCAGCCGCCGCAGCCGGGATTCGATCCCGCGACCCTCGGATCAGCAGCCGAGTACCATAGCCACTAGACCACCGTGGCGGGGCTGTAGCTCTGTTTGAGTATACACGTAATAAGCAGGCAGCACAGACAAGCGCGCTGTATTGGCCGCAGGTAAGAAACGAAACCAGGACAGCAACCGTGGACCACTCGTCCATGGTTGCTCTTCGCAACCTCTGGGTAGTGTAAGCAGACATGACATATCAGCAGCGGTGGTGGTGCTGGAGGTTACCTTTGCTCCCTTCACTTGCGTTAAGCATTCGTATAGCATATAAGAAAGTTCATATGCACTGCTGTGGTTCGGTACGCTTTGTCCAGCTTTAACTCGAACGTGTAGGAATACACTGGCAAACTGCTCTCGTGATATGCCCATCAGCGCACCATACCGTGCATTTGAGAAGGAACAGGCGTTCATGCACCACGTGCTCGCACACACGACAGTGCACCCGAGTGCTCACAACGCGCTTTGTAAGCCCACATTGCAAACACTACTCAATTTACAGCACAAGCACATCGATCGTACTCGTAACACATGGCAGAACGCCAAACAATTCGGCATAGACAATTTTCTCGATGGCTGCTTCGCGTGTCACGGATTCTCACAGTGCTTGGGATCTGACGTATCTCACAATTTCAATTTCAGTCGGGCTAACGTTTAAGTTATAACCTGTTACCTTAGGATTTATCGACAGTTTTCAGTATGCACTCGGCGCTTCTATTTATGACATATTTAACATATGTAGCTTCCTTTTTTCGACAAACTATAATTGCACAGCGGGATGAAATGCTTCGCTGAGGTTATCTCGGTTCACGGTGGAAGTGGTCCTGAGGTGTGCGTCGATGTCTATGACTGTCTTATATCTCAAAATGAAAACGTTGCCTTCTAATAGTTCCATGGCACACGTAGACCAACTATGTGCCTCGCCATATCACTGCGACGGATAGTCCTACCAAGAATTGTAGCGTTTATCAGTAACTACTTTTAAGGTATACCTTGGAGGCATCCGGTATCACAACATAATCACAGGAAGGCAATAGTAAAACACAGCGTACTGGTTCTTCACATTGACGTATCTTTTTAGGATATAACGTTCAGACCGTAGCTACACTAATCAATTCATTCATATGATGATTGACTGATGGGGTTCAACTTCACAAAACCCCGACATGAATGTGAGAGATGCCGTAGTGGAGGGCCCCGAAAATTTCGACAACCGGGGTTCTTTAACGCGGCCTCACATCGCTGTACACTGGCCTCAGCATTTCGCCTCTAGGAAATACAGCCGTCTCGGTAGGGATTTGATCTCGCGGCTTTCCGATCAGCTGACATTAGCCGAGTACCACAGCCACTAGACCGCCATGGCGAGGACACCATATCTTTATATAAGGATGTTACAGAAAATGCGTTCCAGAATTCTTAAATGCGTGCAAGTAGATATCGGCACACAGTTGCGGAACTTTGTTCATGGTGGCGCGCAGTGTAAAATGTGCAGGAACAAAATATTAAGCAGTAGCAATTAAGAAAATTAGGTTAATTAACTTGTAAACAAACAAAGGTACACGATCAAAGCAAACTGAAGAGTAACAGTTATTTATACAAACAATGCAAATCCGTTGTAACACTTGCAATGCGGCGAGGCTGCTAATTTCTACTGATAGATGAGATCCGGATCGGCAGAAGCGCAGAAGTGCACACAACAAACCGAAACCGAACGGTCAAAGGGCGCACCGGCCGCTACTTTCGGTAGAAGCCTTGGGTGAGACACTTGCTCCCCTCAGGTAGGTATGTCAGAACGAGCATACGTCGCTGTACTACAGTGGCTATATTAAGCATGCTCGATCAGGTGCAGGGGCGAAACGATAAGTACCACCGCTTGGTAACAACGCTTGCTCGTCGTATCTGGACAGAGCGAAGGGGTCCACTGCGTCGCACAGGCAGCGATAAATATCACCGCTTGATAACGACGCTTGCTCGCGTAGCTGAACAATGCGAAGGGCTCAGTTATGTCGCACAGGCAGCGATAAATATTACCGCTTCGTGGCAACGCTTGTTCGTCGTAATTGGAGAGTGCGAAGGGTTCGACTGTGTCGCACAGGCGATAAATATCCATAGTGACTTGAAGACGCGAAAAAAGTACACAGACGATACACAAAAAACGACAAGGACAAGGCGCTTGTCCTTGTCGTTTTTTGTGTATCGTCTGTGTACTTTTTTCGCGTCTTCAAGTCACTATGAATGGTCACCAACTAGCCCAAACAAGAGTTCTGATCCGATAAATATCACCGCTTCGTAACGACGCTTGCTCGTCGTAGTGTCGTAGCCAAAACCAGCATATGATTGTGAGAGTAGGCGTTGTGGTGGGCTCTTGAAGCTTCGACAACCTGGGGTTCTTTAACCTGCATTGACATCGCACAGCACACGGACCTCAATATTTTGCCTCCTTCTATATGCAGCGGCTGCGAGGGCGATCTTGGGTTCTAACCAAAACGCTCGTGTTGCATTTGCCCTCGTGGAGAAAGTACCGAATGCTCTGAAATTTAGCGATAATATGCAATAATGGGAATGTTGGGTTACACTAAACTTGTGCCCAGGTTTAGTAGCGTCATTAAATGTTTAAGCTCCAGATATAATTGCGTTCGAACTTAATATAACTATTTCTGCACTTGTAAGTGACATCCTAATATTTCAAAGTATATAAAAGGTAGATTAGCCTTCTAAGTATAACAAACGGGCTTTCGCTCGCTTCTTGGAGCGCACGGCAAGTGCTCCACTGCATCTTTACAAACTGCATAGGTCAAGCGACTGCGCGAAGCCGTGGCAGAAGCGCAGTATAGCCCATCGTTTGGTGGTTGGTTTTGCGGAAAAACATGTTCTTAAATGAACAGCCGGTCCGTTGAACTCCGTCGGAAACTGCGCCTGGGCCTCGATCCGAGCTTACGTTTCGAGCGTCTTCTGCAGGCGCGTCTGCCTGTCTACTAGGCACGATAACTGCGATATTTGCAGCTGCTGAGCGGGGCGTTCGGCCGGCGTTCAATTAATAAGATAGCGGAATTGAAATGATGTAGTACAAGATATACGAACAGTCTTTTCACAAGGAATGTATGTCAGCTATGAAGCGGCCCCATGCCTATAGATTCTGTCGCATGTGATACAGAAGAAAAGAAATTTAAAGAAATAGCAGCGAAACCGCAACGATAAAGTTCGCGAGGCGCAACGCAGATATTTCCAAATATAGGCAAAACACTAATAGAAATATTGTGCCTAGCCGTCAAAAACACAACAACGAAACAGACTGCATGGCACCTCATCATTCCGAGCGACTTTAGTACATGCCACGGTCTGATGATCTCTAGCAGTGGCGTACACTACAGCCGCTGCGTTCGTTGAGTGACGAAACAGTGTAGTAGCGTCACTCGCTTCACTGAAGTTAAAAAGAAACAGGAATAACAAATCCACGAGAACGTTTGAAGCCGCAGCTGCGATGATTAGACTAATACATGTCATACCTATCCTTCCCATGGCAACTTCGCGATCTCAGTGCCACATTTCCCTCTAGTATTTTTGTAGGAAACTCTATCAGCGTGATAACCTTGAAATCGCGCTCGACTGTACACAATTTCCCATTGGTGCTACGCAGATCTCAGAGGTGCGTTTCGTAGGTGCTTCAGCGTGGCGGTGGCTTCACTGTCACTCGCGTGATGGCGCGAAGAGTCCACGGTGCCTAAGGTCCCAAGATAAAAAGTTTTTTTTTAATCTTTTTATCTAACTTCTTATCTAGCGACCGCATGCATGGAGCACGCAGGAGGACGCTCGCACTTTGACCAGAGGGCCTAGTCGCCACTTATTACGCCTGTGCTTGGGAGCGTGTAGACGTTAATTCACGCTATGTTGACACGTTTGTCATGCATTCTGTGCTGTGTGCAGGTGCCAGGCGAACTGCGGTGCCTTCTTCATCGGCAAGTTATGATGGCGCATCGCCGCTTTGTACTTCGCCCAATACATTGCAGTAGTTCACAATCTCAACTGCACGAGTGAGGACGCACAATAAAAATGGTTGTGTCATGAGTATTACGTGGTTACGTGACTCAAGGTCATGGCAAGCGAAAGAGCGCGATGACAATGGGGCCACGCATCGCAACCGCGTTCAGCTCTTAAGGCAAAGTTTCGGGTACCACAACCGAGAAATGTATGCGCCTCTCATTGGCTCATTTATTTATTTATTTATTTATTTATTTATTTATTTATTTGTTTATTTATTTCCTGCTTGTTTGCTTTCTTTTTTCTCGGGCATAATGAAGCTGAGAACATGACTGTATGAGTTTCGCAATGGCGATAATATTGTGCACATGATTACTACGGGATTGCGCTTATGTGAGCTCATTGGTTGCACACTGGTTTGCAGCCATCTACCTTGATGAGTACAGAAAGATTGACGACATTCCCAGCGGTGTGTCGTCAGTCGTTCCGTCCTCGTCGAAACGGTTGGCCTGAACCCTTTTCGCTATTCTGCAATGGCGGTTAAAAAGCCATCTCTGTACTCGTGTTGTGCCGGTGGGTGCGGGCCACACTTCATTACCTTTGCGTCTCCCATGCATAATTAACATTTAAGTGGTGCTCGACTACCAAAGGTTTTGGTTCGAACCAGTAGGTCCTAAGACTCCAAGGCCTTGGGGCTAACTCCGAGGGGTATTAAAATATAGTTCAGGTAATTGAAACCATGGGAAGTAATGCAAACATAAGACCCTTTGGATTTTAATAAAGACGTGCGTTCGTGTTCGCATCTAAATTTGGAATTGTATTTATTTTCCTATCTAACGAGATATCAACATAAAAGGCTCTCATTATAAAACGGGAGGACCTGGAAGCCATCTGAATTATTAACATGCTTCAAAGGACTCTTAAACGCCTTTTTAGATTTATATTGGAACGTAATTAAACTCTCGAATGAAAATAAATATACGTCGAGGTGAACTCGAAGTCGTAAGCCTTGTCGAAGTCCTTTTAATTATATTTAGAAATGGGCATATTAGCCCTGCCGTATGTCAGATTGCAACGGTTTTGGCTCGAGGTTCCCCCATGGGACACCCAAATTTCTGGCAAACATCACTTTAACGCTTGGCCTGGTATGCTACCCGGCACTGTGGCTATGGTAACCGAAGGAAGAAAATAAAAGAAAATGAAAACCCCGCAGTATATGCTTCCGGTGTGTGCTGTGCCTCAGAAAGTTAGTCACTCCGCGGTGTGAGCTCAAATCTCAGCAACACAACTATGGCCTTCTACATAGCTGCGATGAGGAAGAGCATGGACCAAGACACAGACCACGGTAGCAGATTTCCACTGAGGCAACTATAGAGCTGAGCTGAACCGAAGTGTTTCATCTTCAACAGAGCGAGAGATAGAGCAGAAGGAGGGGCGGTAGTCTGTCGGACATCATAGTTGCGCTCAGTGCCATCGGTGGTTCTAGCTCTAAACGAATATGAGTCGCACGACTGAGAAACAGTAGAGTTCACCCACCATCAGCAGTCTTTAAAACCATCACTGCCACCTGGGACGTTACCTGGACATTCTTGGCGGGCGAATACAATGGTGTCCCGTGTTTGGCTGGATATTACATCATCTAAAATGTCGTCGACGTCTTATTGTACACTTTGAATGTGTTAGTTTCAGTGAAGAATATTGCGTCACTCAATACGCTGAAGGTAAAGCATGTTAACTTTGCATCGGCGCAACAAATCAAGAAAATACTTTATTGAATCAGTGTACATTCGATACCGTATCATCATGGCCTGTACCCATGCCATCCGAGTGGCGGTCAGGACAATTAGAAATCGCCTCTGCGTACAATGACGCCTTGCCGCGATACAAGTTTCAGAACGTTAATACTAATATCTAACCTATATATGTGGCCCACTTGAGAACAAGTACTGGCTTGTATATGAAACGTTCCTTTCTTTTGCACCGATTCACTCTCATTTGGTACCCAACACTCTGATGTGAGATGAGGAATGTCAAGATCAAGCACACTTAGCTTTAGGTGCCTGAAGTCGTCAAGCACAAACCATATCTCCTTTCCTTTTCCCCATAATCTTTTACTCCTTACAGTGTCTGATATAAGCCCTTAGTTTCTTGTCGATGTTAAACCACATTACTGTATAATTACGTTGATATCTATACTTGACGTAGACGATTACTATGCCCTATTGACATTTGACCATTTCTGTAGCAAATGTCAGTGACAGTGATTTTTGCAACACCTTAAAAACAACTTACAACGCAAGACAGCGTACATTTCCCGCCATAAGGTATACAGGCAGCTCCTGTCACGATTGGTCATTGTAGAGGGGGAATAGCACCAAGACACTACAAAAACCAATGAAATCTTCTGACTTCGGCAAGCCTATAACGTCGTTTAAACTAAGACGAGTTCAGCACAAATACACTCGTCATTGCTTAAACTGACTTCCGTGAGAGTGGAAGGAACGTTTCGTTAAAGCAGCGTTTTATAAATAACGCTTTTTTCGACTCTAAGCAGCATATCACTGTCGTCGATAGGGCTCATCACTACTGGAACGATTCCATGATGGGCCATATCGTTCGCGATTAGTTTCGGTATAACGTCGAGAAATGCCCCGACTACGGTTGCGCGAATGACTACGGTCGCGGCGATTGTGCTCCAAGCGACGATATTCGCGACTACGTGAGGACGTCCGCCGATCCTTCACGTTATATCTTCTAGTCGTGGAATCCCTCGTATTTCTTATCTGAAACGAGAGAGATAAGACAAACAGGTAAGTATGGCTTTGAAAAATACTTTCTTGCGATGTCACTTTTACCACTGCAGATAATCACTTGATGTTAGTGTGATGGCATAGCAGGAAGATTCCTGCGTAATGCATCTGTTTTCGCTTTAGTGTACAGTATGGTAGAAAATATCCAAGGACGAAGCCTGTCTTTGAGATAAGGAAACATTATTTACTTCAAGAAGGGAATACGCGATATAGCGATTTTCGGTATAGTTTCTTCGCGCATGCACTAAATTAAATAAAAATCCAAATGGCCTTGGTAACCTCGCGAGATTCTGGATTTCGAAGTTCCTCTTCGAAGATATTTTATTGAAGTGAATATCCACGGCACGACGCATGGCTGTCAATGCGACTGTAGCTGCCGCGCTCTCTGTATTATATACATCTACTGACCGATGAAATCTTCAAAAAATGTCATAATGTATTCACAAAATATTTCTTGCAAATTTTTCCCACACCCATTTTACACACGGATATAATTACTACGCTTCATGCAAGACGTAGAGAAAATGAAGAAACAATAATACATTATAGTTAACATCCTGATGTAACTGCATTCCGATGATTAGCAAATTATCTCGAGAGGCCACTTAGAATAATAAATTCAACAACAGAGCAACAAGTGCAGCGAACGATAACACTGGAATACTACATCGCTCCCAAGCTATCGTCTATAACATGCAATTCAGTGCCTATCCCCTCAAATGCTGCTTCATGCGAACCGTTTAGAACAACACTGCGTAGTACCCTTTATATAATATTGATGATTGATTGATTTGTGGGGTTTAACGTCCCAAAACCAGCTCTGATTATGAGAGACGCCGTAGTGGAGGTCTCCGGAAATTTCGACCACCTGGGGTTCTTTAACGTGCACTGACATCGCACAGCACACGGGCCTCAACATTTCGCCTCCATCGAAATGCAGCCGTTTATATAATAGGCAAGCTTCAAAGAAGTTAAGAAGATCCGAGCACAAATGGAACATTTTAACCATGCCAAATCGCGTATTCATACAAGCTATGAAAATGCATTATTGAGCAGTATCAATAAAAATACCCATGATCCTCCAGAGTGCAGTTTATTTAAGCCGGAGCACAATCTTGCAGAGAGGTTTGCCAACTACAGAAGTACTCCAGATCTTAGCACTGAATAGCGTATTCTGGAAACTACTTCAATGCACTGTTCAACATCTTGCACACGTTTTTGAAATCTCCACTGTAACAGTATTACGTAGTTAGATTGTTCATATATTGCAGTTATCCTGGAAAGATGGTCGGCATGACTGCATCGGCAACTGAGCGCCGAAAGCTGGCCAATATCCTACGCAGATGAAGCGTACGGCGCGCACACCAAAACACTATGGGAACTTAATACCCACCGGCCCAGTCTAACTTCTTGATGCATTATCTGTTTCAGAAAATGCGTTGCCTACTTAAACTCAGAAAGTTTGCTTCAACAGCTTCCCAAAGTGTCAAATTATCAGACATTGGATGCCTCCAAACGACGTACCTCGGTGCGACGACTAGCATTTCGCACTGGACGGTAGTGGGTGGCGCTGCGATCGCGCATAGCTTGATTAGACACCAGACTTCGTAGCTGTTGCGAGTCGCCGTAAACGTGTATGTAAACGGTGTTCGCATTAGGCACAGTTATCAATGGCACCACGGGCTGCGTACGTTCAGCCACCTGTTTGGGAGAAAAAAAACAGAAGACATGAGTAGTGTACAGGAAAGAAGCATCAGGGACTGCTTATCGCAACAAGCGCCTCTAACACATTGTTGACTATATGGACAGCGCTGCGAACGGTACATTTCGTTATAGAAGTATCAGAGGTTGTATGTTGCCTCTTCCATCAGAGAGAGTAGGCACCCATGGGACAGATCGAAAATGATACAGAGACAGGCACGGTAGGGACCGGAATAGGGATGTCAACCAAATGCAATTTTGCAAGAATAAAAGCGGGTTTTAGTGACGCTGAACCGGACGGGCACCACGTTCTTTACAGTACCACTTGTATGTGGGCAGAATAATAGCATTGCTATAAGATATACCACAAAGCCAGTTTAGTTCCTGTAAAACGCACCAGTACAGAACAGGCTCGTAGGCAGGAATTGTTTCGGGAGGGGCCCACCTGCTGAAGGCCTTGACTCTTTGAGAAAAACATCTATTTTAGGTAAAAAACACAGTATGTACAATAGGTGATTTTTAAATGCGACGTTATTAAGAGGCCTAGATTTTGTGTTATTAGAACTACACTATGTTATCAACACTACCCCTCAGCCAAATTTCGGGAGGCGCCCGGGCCCCGGGGGAACCCCCCCCCCCTGGTTACGGGCTTGGTACAAAATAATTACTTCAGGCAAGCGCAGAAATCTTCGTCGTCTTCTCCTCTACAGACGGCACATACCCAATGCTGGGGACTGGCTAAGACCGAATTGACTAAAACTGACTTTTCTATAGGTAGCTTGACAAATGATCAATGTGCATGTGATAGAAATTAGCATACAACAATTTTATCAGAGCACTGTCGCAGGATCTATTGCCTCCACAGTTGGCACATACCAAATAGGGGAATTGGCCGCACTATAGTGAATAATATACGTGAATGAAAAAGAAGTTGCACCAAGACTAACATAACCGAAAATAGAAGAAATTGCTTCTCCAGAATCAGTGTCCAACCAATTGGAAAAGCTATCAATTTCTTGCTGGTGTATTTAAGCGCACTGTTAACCGAGCGAAAGATGAGTATGACAGCAAGCATTATGATTAGCTCTCAAAATCAAACAATAAGCGTGCATTGTTCGCGTATCTTCGGACACGAAAGGTACTACCGATGTCGTTGACATTATGCCTCTCTTGAACTGATAGCGAAAGGCTTAGAAGAATGCTTTACCGCACATCTGCCGGCAACTCAGTGCAAGTTTACGTCATCTCATGAATTCGCTGAGATACCTTTATCTGAACTAGCCGAGACTGTGCTGTGTTTGCCTAACTCAGCACCTGGACCAGATGGCATCACGAATGCAATGCTAAAGCTTTTATTTCAGCAATCGGCTAATGTTCTTTTAGAGCTAGTAAATTATTCATTGATGAACGCATGGGTACCACCAGACTGGAGACTTGCCAAAGTAGTGCTGTTGCTCAAGAAACAAGAGTAAGGGTATTCTTTAGAGAACATACGACCAATTGCTCTGACATCCAGTGTAGTAAAACTTATTGAGAGGATTCTTCATCGCCGCATAAATGTCATTATTGATCAAAGGTCAATTCTAAGCCTCTGTCAAATTGGGTTTAGGGCTGGATGCTCCATCTGGAATGCACACGTCGATTTAGAAAGCCGTATTCACTTAGCAAGGCACCATAAACAATACGCTGCCCTGGTGACTCTAGACATTGCTAAAGCATATGATACGGTAGAACATCCGATCTTGATAGACAGATCAAATTCGCTTGGTTTCCCGGAGTATATAGTTGCGTGGATTAGCAGATTGCTCTTGGACAGAAAATTTTATTGTTATAAAAGTGGCTTCTCTTCGTCTACATACACACAAACAAGAGGAGTACCGCAAGGATCAGTTCTTTCTCCTGTGCTGTTTAATATATTAATGAGCTCCATTCCACGCCACCAGGATGTAACTACTTATGTTTATGCGGATGATATCGCATTTTTCGCAGCGGCAGACGATATCCATACCTTATATAAACGTCTGCAGGACTATCCTAACACCTTAGAGAGCTGGCTAATTAGCAATCATTTTTCGCTTAATACCAGTAAATATGCCGTTCTTGTCTTTCCTCTTCATTACCCTGTGCACATTTCGCTCTGCTACCAGCTGGAATCTCTTAAATACCTTGGGGTAATTTATGATGCCTCTCTTAAATGGCAACTACACATTGATTACATAGCCACAAAAGGTGCACGTGCAATTGGCTAATTGCGCAGGATCAGCAACCACCGTGTAGGTATGAGAAGAGACACACTTATAATGATTTACTGCATGTACGTTCGCCCTATTCTATAATTGGTCAGACCCGAACATGGTCAGACCCGTAATGGTTTTGGAAAAAAAAAAGCATTGCGCTTATGCCTTGGCCTTCCAAAAACAGTTGCAAATGTGGTGTTGTATCTGGAATCGCGAATTCCTTCTCTATCACACAGATTTCGCCTTTTGAGTGTAAATACATTTTTAAGAATTTATGAATCCTCATTAGGGCAGTCTGAAGCTGTTTTTATTTCTCATTCGGCAATGTTTTTCGGTACTATAGTTGGCCACGGTTTCACACTCCGCAAGTTATATTTGTGCAACCATTACTCGACCCCTTAAACGTGCGTCTATGCGATGTACGTCCGGTCATTGAGAGAGCTTGTTCAGTTGAAATTGAATTCGATGACATTTTACCGAAAAATGCAAAATTACTTCCACATCGCATCTTGGATGGCGTATTACAAGACCATCTTCAGAGAATCGGAACAAATGCCGTTATTGCCACCGATGCATCACAGAGCGAGGAAAAGTCAGGTGTTGGAATTTTTAGCCCGACTCTTGATTGGTCTTATTCCGTGCGGCTTCCTGATTTCGTGCCTATTTTCGTGGCTGAATTTTTGGCAGTCGTACTTGCGCTGCGCAACTTAAATTCTTCATTTCTGTCAGCCGTGGTTCTCACAGATTCTCTATCCCTCTGTTCCTCGCTCATCGCGAGCATGAACGCGCACGTGATAAAGGCATTTCAGGCATTAGTACTTTCGCATTTGAGAACAGTCCGTTTAATATGGGTCCCCGGCCATAAAGAATTGCTCCTCAACGAAGTTGCTGATTCTTTAGCAAAGGCTGCTCTAGACGGACCGATTCTACCCTACTTTCCTGCGCCCGCTTATGTCACGGCTGCTAGGTTTCGTAGGCGAGTCATAAGGGAAGCGTTGAAAGACTCCGCGTTGACAAACTCCACAGATTATTGTCACCTTCTATACACCTGGCAGAGAACAGTATGCCAAACACGTCAACTGGAAGTGTCCCTTACGAGGCTACGCTGCCGTGTACCGAGCCTAAATTTCTATGAACACAGGTCTGGTCGGGTTCCTTCACTACTGTGTGCATTCTGCGGAGAACCAGAGACGATAGATCATTTCCTTTTGAGCTGTCGACGATTTACCGTGGCCAGGAAAACATGCTTAGAAAACCCCTTGCGAGCTCTTGGAATAGACCTGTCTACGCCTGTGGTTCTGTCTTTTGGTGCCTCCATTTCTGGATGTTGCAATACGAATGTTTACTTGGCCGTGCAATATTACATTAATGAAACTGATCGTTTTTAAACAAGCCAGAAATATCGTTATATTTATTCAAATACACAACTAACGTTCAATACAAATTTTAGTCTTTTTATATTACTCAATTTTTCATTATGTGAATAATTATAGTTTTTCCTACCCCCCCCATATTACATCGATACCACTTCGCCATTTCTCTGTGTAAATTACTGCATTCCTAAATATAAAATTTTTTAGCACCCAATTCTTGGCCAATCCCCCACAGTGGGTGTGAGCCATATATTGTCAGGTGAACAAGAACAAGAAATTGCTGATGAGACCAGTATGCTTTCATGCATTTTTTTTAAAGCGGGAAAGCGCTGTTATTCTTTTTATTTTATTTTATCTTCTTCCTTCGCCTCCTTTTTCTTCTTTTATGAAGTTTCGCTCCCTCTCCTTCTTTTTTCGTGC
This sequence comes from Hyalomma asiaticum, assembly GCA_013339685.2. Lineage (NCBI taxonomy): Eukaryota > Metazoa > Arthropoda > Arachnida > Ixodida > Ixodidae > Hyalomma > Hyalomma asiaticum. The sequence goes on along the minus strand of CM023486.1, from coordinate 75,926,508 downwards.
ACACATGTAACGACAGACAAACACAGAACGTCCTGAAACATCAGTGCTGTAACCAGAGCCATGGCTGGGAGCGCAAGGTGCCCAATCATGTGGCTGTGGTGACAAGCGGCGGGTGGCGTCGCTGCTTTTAGGCAAAGCTCAGTTTCGCGGAGGCCTGCATTTTTCTTTTTGTCATTATGAGCGACAGATGATACAGAAAGCGGCGACATCCAAACCCAAATCGACTACGGTGTTGATCCCATAAAACGTGACCTTCCACCGATGGAGGAGACGGTTCCGAGATGTATTTGACTAGGATGGCTTGTCTGAATTTTGGGATTTTATATAAGAAAGACACGGCATCTAATAGGTGGAAAACGAAGTGTGGAGTAATTCTTACTGCTCGCATAATTTAATGCTTGAATATAGATTTGGGAACTAGAGTTCTGCATCTCAACCTAAGCGAAGCCGCGTAATGTTGGCCGAGAATTTAACCCGGGCCCTTGAAGATAGCATATATGGTCTGAACACCACACCGTGGTCACCCCAGGTAATCTTCTCATATGAGCTCTTTTCCCGCAAAGTCTCACACATTGTTCCTGTGGTTGGTTAACGTATTGCATCGCTAATTCAAATACATGATGCTCATTTTGGTAGTGCCCGTACACGACCAATAATGCTGGAAGTCATATGAGCAGAAAAAAAAAATTCTTAAGCATCGTTTTCCATAGACCATGATTTTTTTTTACTAATTGTGACTAAAGTAAACTATTATTCAATGAGCAAAGAGTAATAATTATTGTAATTAATAGATTCAGATAATAAATATGTTAGTTATAGCAGTTGCCTTCAATAAACTGATTGAGGATCCACAAGTGTACACTGACCTTATTTTTTACTTGGGAGAGAGACCAACTTTCGGATGAGCTGGACGGTATGTTCTCGAGTGGGAATTCCTCTGCATGGAGAGATGGGATGTTTCAATACTCTGCTATTGCTCGGGCAAGTTGATGTTGCATCATTTTCGACCTGTTCTTATGAGGTAGCAAAGAAGGTCGACTATTCTTTTTCTGTTCTATTACACAAAATTGAGTATCCTCATGCAAGAGGTGAGGATCTGCAAAATTTACGCTTCAGTACGTACCAAATCATATCGAAGGTCGGTAAGTCCTCTAAAATCTGAGAGCCACGTGGCACGAAGTTGATTGTATTGTAAGACAGCATGCAACGGTTTGAAAGCGTAATTATATTATCATGCTCAGCACAGAAATGTTGGGAAATAATTGCTCAAGTTGTAAACCTTAAAACACTCATTCCTAAATGCAGCTTCGACTCAAATGCGCTTTCAGATCCCCTCACTCCTCCACTCCCTCCCTCCTCTTTCAGTTTCCAATCTCGCGCCTTCCATTTAGCAAGCAAGGCTGCTACGCTCATTCAAGGACAGCCTGAAAATTGATATTGTAGCGTAAAAAAAGAATTTACACAGCCTCACATACCCCAACCATCGTCGGCATCCGGCGGTGCCTCTCGCTTCACAGTAGCGCGCTCTTCTCCAGGCATGGCGAACGATAACGACTGGCGGGCGCAGGCTTCGACGCAGCGAAAGCTGACTGAACGCAGCGGTGCTCGGCTGTGGACCAATCGCAGAGCGCCCAGTGTCACCACGTGATCGCACCGCGTCAAGAAACAAAGAACCTGTTGCCGCCCGCGTTATCGGCAGCAATGCTTTTGGCGGGAAGAGTAGAGTGGCCTGACCAGACGCGCTGTTGTTTGTGCATGTGTGATTGGGTCAGAAGGTAGAGGCTCGGCAAAGAGAGTGAGAAAGAGAAGGTGCGGCGGCGGTGCGCGTGCGGATGAGTGACATCGTCTTCCTGTTGTGTGAAGCAAACGCTGATAGTCGCAATGACGCCCGCATGTTGCGCCAGCCTGTTACATCGCTCTACGGCGGGGCACCGTATCGTTTCTGTATGGGAAGCAAGGCAATACGTGACAATGTAGATTGAAGGCCGCAAAATTAAGTACGACGAACGAGCACTGTCGTTCACCGCGCCACAAATTTCGATGGGAAATTACATCGCGGAATTGCTCCGGCTGTCGCTCATTAAATAATGATTATTCGAGTGCTAGCTGGTGCATTGAGTGGCTATGCTGTTAATTATTAGCCGGCGTGTACGATATTTCTCCCAGTATAGGAACGACGAGGAGATGTTTCCGATATTCGAGGTTAAATGCCCAAGGCACGCGTTGAAAATGTTTGGCTCAAGTTGCCGTTTACGCACGTTAGCGAGTCATGTCAACACCCTGGTCACATATAAAGAGCTGGCTTTATTTAGAAGAATAAACGCACGCACGCAAGCACGCGCATGCCCAGACGAACGTATACAGGCAAACACACACACACACACACACACACACACACACACACACACACACACACACACACACACACACACACACACACACACACACCGTCCAGATGCAAGTAATATTTTCAAAAAAGTTCCTAGGCGGCCTTTGATTTAACGGGCGCTCTGCAAAATTTCCGCATTGTTGTATTCGGGCGATTATGGAATTAGATAGAGGCAGCAAGCAACTAATGGATGAATTACCGCATGCAGATTATCGTGCGTGGCTTCGCGACCGGCGGCGATATACGCCTATCGCTTCCTGTACAGCTGCCTTGCGTCGTTGCGACGCGTTCCACTTGAGGGCTCTTAACTGCGCACGTACCGCGCGAATGAATTTATGTGCGACACGTACAAATAAACTTATCGTCGGGCAGAAAAGCTAGGCTATAGATACCTCGTCTGAGGCATTATACCACTACCGGCGCTAGAAGATTAAACATCACCAGCAGGTTGCGATTATTTCGGACTGATTTGGAAGCACAACGCGGAGACGAACCTCATCAAAACGCCTTCTAATGGTTGTTTCCCACCGCGTAGCGCAGACATGGCGCTATCATTGTGATCTAGCCACCTGCATTTCAATATGGCGACTTAACTTGCTTACGCATTCATTGATTGATTTGCGGGGTTCAACGTCCCAAACCACGATATGAGAGACGCCTTTGTGGAGGTCTCCGGAAATTTCGGCCAGCTGGGGTTCTTTAACGTGCACTGACATCACACAGCACACGGGCCTCAACATTTCTCCCCCATCGAAATGCAGCCGCCGCGGCTGGGATACGATCCCGCGACCTTCGGATCGGCAGCCGAGTGCCATAACCACTACACCACCGTGGCGGGGCTGCTTACGCATTCACGGCGCATTCGCAGGAGTATAAGGGAAGTGCTATTTTTTTCCCGTTTATTTCCTCGCCCCCATCATTCATCTCTCTACATCAGTTATATTGTACGCCGAGCACGTAATTAGGTATCTCCATTTGGAAGTTGCTCTTGACTATAGGATCCCCATGTACATCTGATGAGATTTTATCCGCTAGCGAAGATTTCCCATTTACTTCCTCAAATATGCAGCCTTACCAGTATACTATAATACAGTATTATCAACAGTGCTACCATACACAACCTGCGCCGCATCCCTCCGTAAGCCCGTAGAATAAACGCGACACCTCTCGGTCGTCGCTCGACCGCTTCCTTCGCAAATGCACCGGTGTCGCATTGTCGAGTAGTGTAAACGCGCAGCGCGTCATAGGTCGGGACTGCTGCAGCAGTTTCGCATTTCCCTGTACGCTCTGCGTCTGGTTCGTCACCTTTACCGACGAACAGAAATCCCGCGGAGTGCCTCTCTCCCTCGCTTTGCCGCCGCGCGCTCACGCTTCCTTTAATGCAAAAGCCTCGCATGTCTCGTTTTGAGGTGTCCTTGAAGATAGGGATCCGGTTAACAGAAAAAGGTAAACATAATAAAGTCATTAACGTTATTAATAGCAGCCCAATATTACACATCAATGACAGGTAAATTCATACGAATTTCAATGGTCGATAAGTAAACGTGACAGGCGTTGAATTTAGTACGCTAACGACCGTGACAAAGCACAAAAACCGGTTTGAAAAGCCCGCGTACTGTGGCTCGTACCAGCGTCCGATATGCAAGTAGGGACCAAACGTGATTGAATGTTAGTCTTTACAGTGTTCGCCAAATTACATTCACGTGACGCTCGACCATCTGAGGTTCCGGGCTATAATCCCAACGACCACCGAAAATCTCAGCTTTCAGAAAAGGACAGAAAGCTCAGCGAGATAGTGAGGGTCCATAGTGAAAAGTAGCGGCGTGCAAAACACGGGCACAAGAGGAAATAAGTGGACAACAAGAACGCCGTTGCGTGTCCAGTTGAAGGTTGAAGAAAGCCACACAACAACTGAATTTATAACGCAACGATGTTATTACGTTTAAACCATAACATAGTTCTAGCGCTAAATATACACATAGCAATTAATGAGGCTAAGGAAACAGTATTGTGCAGATAAGTAGGAAAACACAGAAAAGAGCTCAGAGTACTAGAAACGAAGGTCGAAAAGGACAGAAATCTGAGCGAGTTGGTAAGGGTCCATAGTGAAAAGAACAGTCGTGCAAAACACGGACACAAGGGGAGAGAAGCGGACAAACGAACTCCAGTGTTCGTGTTGTCTATTTCTCTCTCCTTGTGTCCGTGTTTTGCACGCCTGTTCCTTTCAGCTTTCGCTTTTGAGTTTTCTAAGCGACAGCTGAGGTCTCCTAAGAACTGCTTCCTTCTTTTTTTCGTTTTCAGTACTCCTGCCTACAGCCACAAGATAGGTGTCTTACCTGGCTTGAAATACTCCACTTTAAGCTTCCAAGACCAGGCGTTCGTCTTCTTTGGCGACCCGGCTGCGATGTCTGTAGGCATGATGGAGTGAGTGCTCGCCTACGCGTCAGACGCCGTTGAGAGCGGCCCGATATGCGTACGCTCACAGGCAGTGTAGTGAGTGGCCTTTGCACAGCGAGCACAGGTAAGGGAGAGGGCCTGGGGAACGGCTCGCTTGGCGCGAAGCCTTCTCCCGCGTGCTCTCTCTATCTGGCGCCCGTCTACTTTGCTTTCACTGTTTTCCTTATCATTCTTTGTTACCTACAGCGCTGGCGCGATGCCAGTACGCTCTCAATGAACGCGACTGCGCTAAGAAGCTCGTATAGCATTAAATACGGTTTCGTCGGCGGCGCTCAGTCAAGAATCCAGATGAATGCACCGATTAATAATAGTTCGGATAATGCTCGGAGTGGCGCCAGCTTCGCGAATAGGAGAATTATTGAGCCGGATAAACAAACTCGGTAAATTTGGGCTGCAGGCATGGAAATCGAGCAATGTTTCTACCTCTCACGCCGTGTCTTCCCGCCGCCTAGCTCTAAACTAAGCAGGCCTCAAGCGCTTGCCCTGAGGCTCTTGCAAACCGATAGTTACGCAAATCCGCATACACTACACGTCATATACACAGAACTTTACCCTGATGACATTTGTAACAATTGCAAACTCACCACGGCTACGCTTAAGCACATGCTCTGGGAGTGCACCACTATGCACAATGATGCTAATCCCGATGCCACCTCAGCGAAGTGGGACGCTGCACTCCGCAGCTCTAGCCTAGCCGACCAAAAATGGGCCGTCCAGCAAGCCCGCGATGCGGCTGTCAGGCTTGCCTTTCAGTCCCAACGTGGGAGGCCTAAACGCGTTCGCGCGCTTCTTGCAGGACCCCAATAAAGTTTATTCCATCCATCCATGGAAATCGAGCACACAGGCATTCCGCGGTATAAACGAGACTAACACGGCTCTCGTGAGGTGTTACCGTTAAGTATTCGTGTTTGTCGAGTGCAACGATACAGATAGCAACCCCAAGTGCATTTTAACGAGTCGCACCGTTCTTGCAGGCTACTGGGAAATTAAAACTCGAGATCGGGAATGCGCATAACGGGGACGTTGCATGCGGCAACGTGAACAAAACAAAGGTGATGTATACGGACAATCGAGATAATGCTCCTGATTACGGGTGTGGGCACATTCACGTGCGACGCTTAACTTGCCGCCTGAAAGGGGGCGTATATCAATCGCTGAAAGGTCAAAAGACGATTAGCTAAGGCCAGCTAAACTGCCTTTTTATCTGCTTTAATGCTAAGCGGCGCTACTGACGTTCACTATGTGGAGGATTTACGAATATGCCGTCATGGGCTTTCCTTAGTTTTCCTTCCTCCGTGTAAAGAACGAATACTGGTTCTGGTTTCTCTAAGTTATGGGTAAGGCGCAGAGCCATTCTCCGGTTATGACTGCAGAAGGTACTGTCGTTCCTTTCTCAAGAACCGCCTCGAAGAGTGGACTGCTGTATATGACTGTTCAATGTTAAGGAGAATAAATAACTAAAAGAATAGAAAAAAAGGAAATGGGAGAGCATTGGCTATATTAGAGAAGATACCCAAGCATGACTGGCCGTAGCTCTGTACGAGCCACGTGCAAGGGATTCATAGCTCCCTAATAAATATTTGGACTCGTTGTCTCGAGCATATTGAACTTCTGAATGACCCTAAGGTATAATTTCTCTATCGATTAAAGAAAATTTTTTGTTATTGTGCGCTGTTTGAGCACCAAATTGCGACTTGGTCATAACGAAATGCCGGTCTACTGATTTCGGCAGTTTCTTAGCTCTGTCTGCGTGATGTTAGCGTATTCTAACATGGACAACAATAACAGGAGAATCGATTATCATTCTGTTCGTCTAAAACATAGAAATATTTTTCAAACTTATATTAGATGCAAGCTTTACGAAAATCTGCTGCAATATTGTCATTACGAATTAACAATACGAGGTGGAGCACCATACCTGTGATGGCGTCGTATCTATAGGGTCGAGTTGCATTCATGAAAACAGTTGCAGACGCGAGTTGGGCGCTCCCGGCATCATTATACCGCTCCAGATATAGTTAGAAGCGTTGCTGATACATGGGAACAGATACAGCGCGGCCGCTAACGTTTAGCTGCAGAACTACATTGGCAGGACTACAGTGCACATCACTTGGCCATCGTTAGCGTTCACGGAGAGTGTTTATTTTGCCACAGAATCCCAAATGCAAGATTTAGGCTGAAAGCAACCCCACTCCCTTCTAAAATACAGAAATTTCTCTGAGATGCCCACTAGACCGCGTTGAAGGAGACTTCATGCATTAAAGGGGCCTTGTGACACTTTTGCAAGTAATCCTGCAGGGGGAGCTTAATATTTCACGAATCGCCTCCCGCGAAAATGTTTCGAATCCATTAGGCACTATCGCAGTGACAGCATCTCGTTCGAGGGGAATTCTACCGTCCGGGGGCGTTCGCTCTCCTTTCGTCGCGAGGAGAGAGGGGGGACCAGGTGAAAAGAGGGGCAAAAATACACGTCAGCACGCGTCGTGACCTTGAACATTTACCCTTCTCTTTCCGCGACACGCGCTATTATATATATATATATATATATATATATATATATATATATATATATATATATATATATATATATATATATATATATATATATATATATATATATAGCAGTCATGGTGGTGAATAGGCCGGAGGTTGAAGACAGATGAGTAGTAGACCCTCGGAATTGGCAACAAAAATTGGGAAAGCGTTTATTCAACGTTTCAGCCGGAGACCGGCCTTCATCAGGAACCTGGAATTGCTGATCTCTGGCTGAAACGTTGCATAAACGCTTTCCCCATTTTTGTTGCCAATTCCGAGAGTCTACTACTCATATCTCTCTCTCTCTCTCTCTCTCTCTCTATATATATATATATATATATATATATATATAAAAGCGGGCTTCTTGCCCCCTTTTCCACCCCCTCCCCACTCTCTAGCTTTCGGCGTTCTCGTCGCGACAAAAGGAGCGTGAACGCACCCACCTTGCGTGGTAGCATTTCCCTCGAACGACCTCGAATATTTTCTCTTTTTAGTCCGCCGCGGTGGTGTAGTGGTTACGGCGCTCGGCTGCCACCCAAAGAAAAAAAAAAACGCGGGTCCGATGATCCCGCCAGCGGCAGAGGCATTTTCGATGAAGGCGAAAATGCCAGAGGCCTGTGTCCTGTGCGTTGTCAATGCACTAACGTGCATTGACAACGGATCAGGAGCCGCCACCGAATGGAAGAAAAAAAAAAGAAAAAAACGCAGGCTCGATGATTCCGTCCGCGGCGGTGGCATTTTCGATGGAGGCGAAAATGCCAGTGGCCCGCGTACTGTGCGTTTTCAGTGCACGTTAAAGAACCCCAGATAGTCAAAATTTCCGGAGTCCTCCACTACGGCTTTTCTCTCTTTCTATCTCTTTCCCTCCCTTGCCCATACCGAGACGGAGGCTTCGCCGTGCATACTACATGGGCTGCAGAAATAAACCTCCTTTCCCTAACCGAACCACAATCGTCATCCTTTCCTTCACCGCACGACAATCGTCATCTCTTCCTTTGAACGTATTCGCGCTTCGGCAGGGATTACAAGCTTGTGGTCAGAGTCGCCGCGGAGGCGTAGCGCCACCCCGTGGCATCCGCAGCAACTGCACACGGGAATCGGTCAGTGGTAGTTCTCCCAATTGTTTCTTAGTCCGTGCCAGTTAAGGCGTGTTTTGTTGAAATAACAGCGGGAGCTTTCTAGACGTATTATGAAACCAAATTGCAAATTCCCTGCTGCACGAGTACAATAATGTTTGGCTGGCATGTTCAAAGAGCCTCCACGAGTAATAGGCATGGAATTCTAAATATTGATAAATTGATAAATTTTGACCAATTGATAAATTTTGACCCGCTATGCGGCATCGTATCTTGTGGCCATTGGTTATCGTCAACTGCCTATGAAAGAGGCAGCGCGGTGATGAGATCCATTATTACCGAAACACCGTCCGCATAAGAAGTCTCCGAAGGAGAAGTTCATTGAGTGACTGAATGAAGGTGAATCGTTATCTTGGGCGGAGACTGTTCCGAAAAAAAGAAAGGCCCAACAAATAAGTGACTTTAAAACAAATTCATGCACCAAGTTTACAAATCCGTAAATTTGCAGTGAAAGCGCAATTAGCCGTTCTCTTAGCTATATCTGTTACGATGCGTAGAAGAATGGGATGTGTGGAAATACAGGTGATGTGAAATTGTTACTGTGCTTACGAGACCTAGCGGCTTATATACAAATTAGTGGTGTGTTTCATGGCTGTATTCAGTACAGCCCTTCTCTCTTAGCTCGATGCTGTCTACATTGTGCTTTCTTAATTACACTTACTTTCTTTTCAGTGGTCTCCCTCTCATGTTCTCCTTTCCTTTCGCAATTTCTAGGACATTTCGCCCAATGAACTAATGTGCAGCCAGTGTGGGTACTTGCCATGTTCAAGCTCACCATCACTGTTTCTTGCCCTACCTACACGTAGAGAATGCACAGCGCGGCCTCTTCACTCTGAAAAGCGTGAGTGCATTCCTAGTCATAAGCGTCGCCTTTGCCATTCTCACATTCTCAGGCTTCTATACCGCGACGAACTGTGACCCAATTCAACTAGCGAAGAAGCAAGCAAGCAGTCATTGGTCTTAGGGAATTGATAACGGCAGATACCGGGAGCCAGCACTAATTAGGGGTCGCTACAGCAGTTAACGATTCAATGTTTATTAAGAAAAGCGCAAATTGTGGAAGTTTTGAGCAACTTGGTCCTTCATATAACGTTTGTAGAACATACCGAAATTACAGAAACACATTTAACAAGGATTATGCACATAGAACGGTGGGGTCCCTGTCTTTTGGTTAGTTTATTTCGTTCTCTTCTCATTCGTGGCTTTAATTCGTGAAGACGTTTACAGGTATGGCCGTCGTAGCAATTAAACGGTGTGTTGCACAGTACCAGATCCGCGAATGTGCGAACATTTGCTTGACTCTCGTGCGGTCTGGCAAAATCTGTTTGCAACAGCCAGTACCACGCACGTTGCGAAGAGCGCAGTGCATGCCTTCGTATGTTCTAATGCAGCGGTACCGAGTCCAGCAGGAAGTTGAACGCAGGTGCCTTTAGATGGATGGTGAACTTCTGAGGCGAAATACCCGCATGTGCTACAAAAAATTTGCCTTTATTCGCTAAATTTTCTACGTCTAGTGCTGCTATACTGGTCATCATTAGCGGTCATAGCGAGTTGAATAGTGCTATGTACCAGGATAGCGAGTAGACAGAGTGGCGTGCTAGTCCATGCTTGTGCCGCATCATCATGTCCATGTGGGCTCCCAAGCCTGCTGCTTGATAAAGCAGCGAATAAGTTGGGTAGCATCGCAAACCGGCAATGGCAGAGGGGGGGGGGGGGGGGGGGCTTTGACAGTGTCCCCCCTTTCTTTATTGTAGCTGGCACACAAAATACTAACGAATTCGCTCCCCCCATTCAGAAGTGGCTTGAATGGCAGTGTATTGCATTCGACCACTCTGCTGATTCAAGAACTGTGTAGGTGTGAGTTTGATAAGCAGTCATCTGACCTAGTGGACACCTGATAACTCTGTGCAAGGTGACGCTTAGATAACAATGTCACTGACATTGATACAATATGCAGCGCTACACAGGGGAAGCCTTGAATGCTTAAATAACATTGTTTCTGTTTCACGGCTGCTGCAAAGCAATCCTTCCGTATAATGAACAGTGGTGTTGAGTTGAACATTTAAATCTATCGACAGCTGTGGTGTTGTACAGGAATGATATACAGCGGCTGCGGTACGCTGTTCGGGTAGTAACATCCATGGATAAGGTAACAGTGTGTTGTTCTGCAGGAACATTTCGGTATCAGAAAGAGAAGTCGCCTGCAACAACTTTACTGTGCTAAACGTTTGCAAACGTTTGCCGAATGTATCTGATTGACAGTGAATTCGGGAAAAAGACTTAGTAAAAGGGCGTCGTTAGCACCAGACCCAACCAAATCCCGCAGTGCTTTCCTAGCTGTTAAGATAAGGAGACAGACAGGGAAAGGAATGAAGTTACTAATGAGTGGTATATAGAGCTTTATTGAGAAATAAGGGTGGTCGGTTTATGTTATTAGGTATTGGGAGCATTGTGAGAAATCAAAGCTTCGATAATTAGTTGTGACAGGTCACAAGAAGGAAATGGATGCGGCGCTTGACATGGCCGATGAAACTGAGGCCACAGTGTACGAAAGTGAATTCCAGTGGGCTTCCAAAAACACGCATGCATTGTGCAGTGGGCGAGGTTTCGAACGTTGGCTGACAGAATTTGACCACTGCAGCAAAATTCATCATTGTGACAGGCCTCTTGAGCAGAGTGTGCCTTTAAACGTAAAGCACCACAATACTATGACGCGAAAAAAACAAAGAACAATTACAGGAAACACGAAACACACACAAGTCGAACACGCTTCGTGTGTTCGAACGAACACCCGAAGCGTGGTGTTCGTTTTGTATGCCTTGTGTATTCGTCTCCAGTTGCGCCATACCCTTCTCAGACCAGTTACAAGCATCCGTGCTAGAGGAACGAGTATTTATTTACTCGGAATGCCCCAGGCAATTAGGAAAATGCGGCAATTTTCTGCCGTACAGCACAGCAAGATAATGCTGAGGATCTGAATACTGCTTTTCCTCTCTCCGACATTCTTTTTTTTTTTTACCAGCCCTTCCTTCTCTTCCCCCTACACGCATGCATGCGTGCACAGAAGAATTATTCTCCAAGGGTGTCGTGCCGTGTAAGCGTGTAAGCAACAGGGAGATAACGAAACGTGCAGAATAGTGTACTTATAACCCACGGTTCCATGTATTTTATAGCGCTCGAAAAATTCTAACATAAAGTAAGCTGCCTTTTAAACGTCCCGTATGCAGCTGACACGTTGCGAGCAAGCGAAGAAAAGAGAACGGTGACACGATGTTGGGCGCACTTGTACTTTTACTGACAAGCATCATTGAGGTCCAGTGCGCACCAAGCGTAATGTAAGTATTATACAGAAACACCAAAGCGGCTGGTGTCTATAGTTCACTACGTTACTACGTGAACGTTACTACGTTCACTACGTGGATGTAGTTTTGCTGGGTTCCTGCACGCAGCTTTAGGTCAGTTAAGCTGTGCTGCGATAGAAAAAAATTACCTGTTCTTGTTGGGAAGAACAAATTTCTCTGGTTAATTCATTGATTTCTTTACGAATATCGAAGTAGCACGGAGTAGCTTAAAGGGACACTTAAAGTGGAAAACAAGTTTTCTCGTATTCGTAAATCCCATTTTCACCTTACCAACGGCATTACTCTAGCTCGGAGAAGAAGTTTGATGAGCTAGAAATTCACAAGACGAAAATACAAATGGCGACGCCTGTTCGGAGATTCCCGCATTATTAAGCGTGACGTCACAATCTTCGAATTCGTCTGAAAAGGCGTGCATAATTATTTATGGGTAACAGATATATACATTGTGTTCCAAAGGTCCCAGAGACTTAATATGGCACGTTTGAAAGAGTCTGAGTGAGCCAATCTGGCGAGAATATGAAAAACACAAAAAAAGATGAATGACATTCGTGACGTCATCTTCTCAGTGTTTCGGCGGGGAATTCATGGACGTAACCTTGATATCCATTTCCTCTTCTAATATTGAACGTAAGATGAGAAAATTGGGGACAATAGGGTTCCAGAACAATAAGTAAATATCAGCCTAGTCCCCTTTTGTGTTTCATTCCAGCGTTCTTTTTAACGAGGATATACACGACAGTACGTAGCAAGAAATGAAGATTCTGTTGTAGTCAATTAACCAGCCCTATAATGCACGAAATTTGTGATTTGATACGGCTTGGCATTTCGTGAGACCACTTGGTCGGCTTATTTTGGAGGTTCACCAGATGTGCTGAAACGTTGTTATCGGCAGATGGGAAAGCTTGTGTTGGAACAGTGTTGAGCGCCACTATTATTGGAAATTGGCACCCGAAACGGCAAGGGAACGAAATTAAGCATTGATTTCTCATTGGCTTCTTTTCCGAAAGATGCGTTTATTATTCAATCTACGTGTACTATAAAAGTTAACGCGATGAATAAGAAGACAAGAACAAAAAGTGCGATGAATATAAACAAGGATATTGATTGAACTGCGCTGGACAACGACGCGAAATTGCGCAGTCCTTTTTCTTTTTTTGCCCAATAAGCGAACACCTCTGTATAATTCTCTATTGGACAAGTGAAACATTATTGGAAGTACTGCTAGTGGTGCCCTTGTGATGCCTATGTACCAGACAACGACGCATGCGTGCAGTCCAAAACGAAAAAAATAAAGAAAAGTACAAGTCATGATCACGTTTGTAATGTGCTACTTATATTTGTTCCGAGTTATCCTTTCATTTGTAATTTGTAGCATCCTTCTTATGACTCTTTAGAATTTAAATGTCAAATGGCCACCGAAAGATACGAAGTAATTAGGAACATTAAAAAAAAGCTAGTTTATCATATTGGGGGCAATCGGTTGCCGATGAGCGAACAGCTTCGCTTATTTTTTTCTTCTATCTTCGAAAGCTTTGACTTATTCTATACGTATACTGGCTTTAATTGCACAACTTGAGAGCAATAAAACGCATACAACGATGCTGTGTGGAGATGAAGAGCTTCTCACACTTTCTTCTTCTTTGTTGAAGCTATCTTGAAAGCCATTGGTGAACTAATGATCTCCTCCGTTTTCATTCTAATAAAATACTTCGTATTTCAGTCGCGTCATGTCGTGCGATGAAAAAGCCTGCAACGCCACCTGTCAGAAACAGTTTCAAGGATCGTTCGGCGTTAAAACCATTGGAAAATGCGACAACAGCGTATGCCAGTGCTATCGCAGCGCATGTAAGTCACCGCTCGATATTCACATCGATTATTTTCTTACGAAGCGCAACAACATATTAAGCGAAGACGCCTGTGCTTTTTAACAATTTAGGATGCATTTAACGTGATTTTTTTAACTACAAGCATTTAGTCATTAAAGAAAAGTAAGAAACATCACGTCAGTTAGATAGTCCCGGTTTGCTGTCCTGCTCCGAGAAAGAATTGGTTCAGAAATATGAAGGAAAAATATTTACTTTTGTAATATGAAGAGCAAAAGCGTAGTAAATAAAAAAAATAGGTGCAGCGAGTTTTCAAGGAAAAGACGCCTCAAACATAGCCCATCTGAAAAGAAAGTGTGCCTTTGTAGACAGCGCATATCTCAAGCATAATCGCGTACGCCTAATACTTTGACCAATGCCATGTGCCCTCCCCTCCCAAACCAACCTTACGCCAACCTTTTGCCTGTCTTACTACCTGGGAGTCTTCAAACGTTCCGCCAAAAGAACCTTACTTTACTCCGACCTTTGCTTACTCTTACGGCTTTTAAAAAATGGAATGGACTACATCCCCGGGATGTTTGAACAATCACGTTGGCAAACTAAATACGCCTTCGCTTCGCACTCTTGAAGCTCGAAGAATGTTAAAACGTTCCTTGCATGTATGCTCCGCAAGTGTCTGCCTTGAAGTGTATATCGTGAAAAGGTATCCTTGTTCCAGTTACGTAACGAACCCGCTTTGTTTTGTGCAGTCTGTGATGCCAGCGATTGCGCGAAACTGTGTCGAGAGCGATACGGCAATGAAACCGACATGCGTTCAGAATGCCTGGGCGATGTCTGCAACTGTGCCTGGAAAGGGAGTGAGTTTGGTCACGTTTTGCAATTCACACATCTTCCGGTTAATGTACTTAAGGGATTCTCATAATCATATTGCATCACATCATATCATTTATCACATATCACATATGATCACATATCACATATGATCATATCGTGCCAAACCACGATATGGTTATGGGGCTCGGCCCTAGTGGAGGGGCTCCGGATGAGTTTCTTCAAAGAGCCCTCAAAGCGCACAGTACACGGACCTCTGGCGTCTTCGCCTCCGACAAGAACGCGACTGCCGCGGCCGGGATCGCCACCGCGTCCCTCGGGACAGCAGTCGAGCTTCTCTAGCTATTGCTCTTTCTCTGCACTGAAAGCTTTAACTATCCTGGATCAAAGGATAGGAAAAGAACTACGAAGTCCCTTTTACACAAAATATTATGTGATCATTCCTCCCAGTGGAGACCAGCAGCCCTCAGTAGTCCCACCCACGTGGCATTCAGTCAGATAACTTCCATAAGTACTCAAATTCTATAAACTCTCCAAAAAAATATAATAAAAAGCCGTCAAATAAGCAACTATGCACAATTGCGTGGAGCGCGCATAGGTGAAGTGCTTTTATTGGAACACCAGTTTCTTCGGCTGAAAAAAGAGCAACAGCGATATATCGAAACTCCACCTGCCTATCGGCTAACTGTGTCCTCGCTGAGCGAGAGCCATCGGGTTAATTTAAACGAAGGCCTTGGGCAAGTTCACCAAAATTTAAGCCGCTAAGTGAGACCGCGTAGAATTCTTTAATGTGTACCAGTGTCCAAGTACGCAAACCAGTTATCTTGGATTTCGTCCTCATTGTAATTCATATCCCTACAGTACCGTACCCGAATAATGCGAACACTACCCTAAAGCTAGTCATGCCCCCTTGCGAACATCTAATAACGCAATTCAAGGATAATAATGGGCTTCTGCCCCACTCCGTTGAGAACCTTATAATCTATGACATGGCGTGTTTGTGTGTTTTCGCCGCATTTATATTCCTGTTCGGTGACCACTGTTGTGTCATTTTCAGCATGTGTGCTCTCCGACTGCAAACGCCAGTGCGCTGAGAAGTTCCCCGGACAGCCGAACGTAGACGTTAAGTGCAAGGACAACCTCTGCGTGTGTGAATGGACGGATTGTGAGTAAAAAGAAAAGAAACAAAGGAAAAAAAACTTAACGCTTTCTCTTGGGCGCACCACCGGCCCGTTTGTTTAGCCACGGCCATTCAATGGGGGTTGAAAAGTTAAAATATGACAGCATGAACAAAGAACTTTCAACGTGTGCAGGGACGCCAGTGCAAACACACAGTGCTTGCTTTTTTTATTTTTATTGCGAAATGAGCTTGCCCTTAAGTCATAGTTCATGGTGTGTATGTGTCAGGTGTGTGCTGTAAGTCATGTGTTGTGTATGAACAAACGTCTAGAAAATTAGGAATAATCAAAACCGCAGGTGCTACAGTGATATGTATATCCGCATTGAAATCAACATGCAATCCATCAAAAATTTTAAGTATATGCATGTCCGTTGTGAGTATTTTATCTTATTCAAGGAAGGTAAACGCGCATGGAAACGAAGGCAGGTTTCGGGTGAGCAAAGTGTGACCAGGGATATGTTTTGCTGGTGATAATGATGACGTAGGCGCTGTGCAGAACAACCCCGTGTTTAATCAAACTTTCGAAAAAAAAAAACAATAGATCAGCGCGTCTCCAGAGTACAAAAATCATAGCCAACTTTCTTATTAACCGGCTGACAAGGCCAGACTGCTGAGCACAGGATTGTTCAGACTCGCTCCAATCGTGTAGACCTGAGTTATTTCAATTATGCGTTAGAAGGAATGGTAACAAGAATCTAAAATGTGTAAAAGGACAGGGAACGTAACAGCCGACATAGTATTGAATGTTTTTAACCTTTTTACGTTTATTTTTGGACGTACACATGCACATTACGTGCGAACAACCCTAGGCTGTGCCTGTGATGCACTAACATTGGTTGCCGTAATCAACCAATATTGCGTTCGTGCCCCCATTTCAGCTGCTATAGGATGATTATATTTCCCAGATAGTGCTGTGAACTCTGTCGATACAATGGTTTCTCTTCGATACGGCGTTTGATAAGGCTACGATATAATGTCCAAACAATGGACTACGGAAGAATACTTGCTAGTCAGATGTAACAGTAACCTAACCGCAAACGCTTCTGAAATTTTCGTAAAATGTACGATCGAGGCCCATTTTACGATTTCATGAACGTCGACTTCACCTTAGCGGGAGAGAGATATGAGTGGCGGGGACAAAAAAATATTTACGATTCCTAATGAAACCACATTAGCGCTTCGTCGCAGTTCACAGCTATCATGCAGAAAAAACAGTAATCGGTGTGTCCAGGGACGGGCGGCGTTCGCGGAATAAAACACATCTTGCAGAGCACTGCACGCGCGTGGCATGATCACGAGTATTAGATGTGCACATGTAGACAGTTAAGGTTGATTAGCATTGCTAAACAACTACAAAAGAATAAACGCAAATTTCTCAGCCCGCTCCTCCTCGTCACGAGTGACTAGAGGTGTGCGTCGTTGCTTGCGCATAATTCACGACTCCTCCGTGGAAGCTGTTCGACGCCTTCCGCGCCGCTAACACCGATCGGAAACGTAGGCTTTAGGCTATACCCCTTCTATATGCGTTGCTGTACAGCAATAACTTTCGATAACCCATTATTTTACAGTGCATCCCTTTGGTTCATTCTTTCCTTCCTTCCTTTTGTTCTTTCGCTCTTTCGTACCTTCTTTCTTTCTTTCTTTCTCTTCCTTTCTTTCATTGTGCGATTCCTCGGATAGGGTAAGCACTACTTCGTATTCGCGAATACCTTTCGGTGTATAAAAATGGCAGGACATAAAACCTCGGATATATTGGGACTGGCTCGCCGTGTCTAGCTTTCATAACTGATTTATTTTTTTCGAGCGTTATTTGAAGACTGTGCCAACACAAAACCGTTTTCTGAGGGCTAATAACGTCTACTGAAGACGTAACGCTAAATGTGTCAGTACATTCATTCATTCATTCATTTAAAAGCAAAAATCCTGGGACAGAAGGAAAAGGCCGGTGGTTTAGCGGCTTGCGAAGTCCGCTTCCCCTACAGTATCTGGCCGCAGACATTTTACAAAACATTTCGCATGCATGTACATATAAAGAGGTATGTCACAAAACAAGTAAAGTACATGAATGCACAAAATATATCCCGGAAAAATACATCGTTCTTGTGTTTTCAATTAATGGGAATAACCAACATCCTCGCTGCCTTTAAAACAGTGCACGCATTTACATTTTTTTATAGAATTTCACTGCGGATACACGTTTCCCCTTAACGTAGATCGCAGACCTATGCAACATGCTGAAGTAATGCATCTTCACAGTAATGGCAGTAATGCTAATGCGTATGTTACGCATGAGCATGCGTTAGCATTACTGGCATTCAGAAGGGGCTTGCAAGTTGCTTTTAAATGATGGTGTTTCCACAGGTGTTGTACAAGTTCAAACATTCCCTTACGAAAATGGATTTAGAGTTTCTTTAGAACTCCTAATGAGTTCCTGTAGAGAGAGAGAGAGAGAGATGATGGGCGGAAGGCAGGGAGGTTAACCGGAAAGGAAAATATCCAGTTTGCTACAATGAGTTCCTGTAGAGTCTAAAGGAACTCAATAGGAACTCGCCATCTATAGAATGTTTTCCATAGGACGACTATAGAAAGTCTAAAAATACCTGTCTATAGAAACACGTCATTTCACGCAGAATAGAAACCGTATTGACCTCATATGTACTGAATTCTATAAAGTAACTTTAATAGAGCGCTTTTAAAACATTTAACGCTTTTTTTCTATAGACTGGTTCACCATACGCCTCTATAAGGGATGTATCTACTAAATTCTATAAAGTCACTTTTACAGAGCACCTTTAGAACTCTTAACGCTACCTCTCTGTAGACTGCATTTCTGTATGTCCTCTAAGGGATCTATAGACGGTATAACATTCTTAAGAAAAAACGTCATCAGGGGCCTATTTACGCCCACTGTAGGGCAAAAATGTCTTCCATATTTTTCTGCAATTAACATGGTCATGTCGTAACTGCGGCCATGTCATCACAAACGTTTTAATGTAATCCGACCAGCTAGCGTCCCGCCACGCTTTCCTTCCCTTGGAATCCAATCTGTCGCCCTTAATGTCCTTTGGTTGCCTCCTCTTCGCACTACATTTCCTTCCCATATGATAATTTCATGACCTTGACTTCAACTAGCATGTGACCAAAAATTTGCGTAAGGAAAAGCAAACGCAGCGGTGGCGCAGTGGTAGAGGTACCAAGTTCGAATTCCACTGCCTCACCCAGGACCATCGGTTTTTCTTAAGGAAAGCAGAGCGCCCGACCTCGCCTTCTGTTAAGTACAGTATCCTCTCGAGAGGACATAGCCCAACGTGGCGAGCAAGTGGCATAAAAGGCTTTTTTTTTTCAGAACATTATTGCGAAAGGTTTCTATTGCCATCCTAAAGAAACACCATAGAACATCTCTACAGAAATTTGTCTTTGCAGTCCCAAAAAGAACTAGGTATAAATTCTCTATTGAAATATGTCTCTACGATCTTGAAAGGAACTCGATAGACATGTTCTATAGGAAAACATCTATAAAGTTTCTATAAGAATGCGGTGGCCAAATAACTTTTGGAACTCCACAGAAAAATTCTCTACGGCGTCAAAATAAACACCATAGGATTTTATCGAGCAAGTTCGAAAGGCTTTCTAAAAAAACGCATTAAAAATTTTCTTAAGGGTTCAACGTATACATAAGACTTCGGTGCAGGCGACCCTTTTAACGAGTATTGGGCCGCGTTGCAGATGCTGCGCTGGCGAAGGTGTTGCAATTCCAGATAGCGCTTCCGCCGTTATCGTCTATATTGCAGATAAGACAGAGTCCACAAAAAGTGCAGAACCGCCGTACGTCGACATCGGGAGGAACAAAAACTCGCGGCGACTGCACCTCTCGGGGACTTTTCAGCCCGACGAATGAGAGGCCCGTTGACTCAACTGGCCGTTCCACAGGCGTCGTCGTCAAAAATTGCAGAGGTGTTCGCTTCGTTTTATGAATAAAAGAAATATTTCACTGTATAAGCTAGTGGTCTCCTGTGCTCGCTGCTATATTCCACAATGAAAAAAAAAAACACTGATTACACATAAATTTTCTCGCCTGCGTTAAGTGTAACAGTCAATGTCAATAGCACACAAGGGAATCGGTGACAAGCCGTTAAAGTTTGGAACGCTTGCCAAGAGTCAATGGAAATCACTGTACAATGACAATCTTCGAAGTGTTGTGCAAAATGTGTGATGCACCCCGTTACGCCTATTGTGAAGTCAGACATTCAGATATGTTTATCATTGCGTCTGATGAACTCTACCTATCTTTTGTACGTCTGGTGGCTGCTCTATAAACTGACAGAGCAGCCTTGTGTAAGTGCTTGGACAAAGAAGAGGAAGCAGAAAAATCAGACAAT
Source organism: Hyalomma asiaticum (assembly GCA_013339685.2). Classification (NCBI taxonomy): domain Eukaryota; kingdom Metazoa; phylum Arthropoda; class Arachnida; order Ixodida; family Ixodidae; genus Hyalomma; species Hyalomma asiaticum. The sequence goes on along the minus strand of CM023486.1, from coordinate 75,906,416 downwards.
GGAACAACAAGATGACAGTGCAGTGTGGGGAGGAGAGGAAGGGAAGGGGGCGTTGAAGCAGGATTAGAATAGGACTGAATGAGAATGAGTAAGCACGAAGTAAAATCTACTTCATACACTGCCACTGAGCCGCATTGTCTGCGCCAGCCATGGCCATTGCGTTGCACGTGTTCACGCTCTTCCTTTCACAAAATAGCGCGCCGCCCGTCACCAGAGGACATTTAGCTCCTTGAGGTCGAATAGCGGCACCTCACGGGTGGCTGCGCTAACTGTGCACGAACACAATGCGTTGTTGTGCTAAATATCTGGCAAAGGAATTGCACTGGCAAGCTTGCTGGTGGGTTTGCAAACAACGGTATGCATTGCTAAGTGAAGTGGGTTCTGTTCAAGAGGTCTGACCGACTCGGGGCATGGCCGTTGACAGTGACAGCGTTTTATAAGTACATCGCGTGCCGCCTTGCATGAGCGCTGCAAAAGAAATTAACAGATGTCTTAATCGAGGACGGTAAGCGCAATGAGTATTACGTTTATATATAAATGGATTCAGTTTCCCAAAACGGGGAACTCTATCATCACAGCAACCTTTTGAAAACATGACGTCAGCGAATGCTAGTTTGGCATCAAATGTTGTCGGTTGTCCCACGTGCGTAACTTGCTGATAGAACAGCCGATTCTCAGCTGCATTTAAAAATTTGCACCACCCCGGTGCGTAGCAGTGCAGTGCGTATTTCGCTCGCGTGTTCGTAGGAACCTTGACTGCTGATGATCGGTGGCGTCCTTCGACTGTCTTCAAAAAGTGTTGCATGGCTCCACTCGGCCCCATGTACGTGACTCCGTGTACAACAATGATATTACACAATCAGTCGAGGCCAAAATTTAAAAGGAATATTTATTTACTCATTTGTGAGGAAAGCTAGAGGCAGCAGGCAATGTAAGGTTGCAATAACAAGGTCATGAAATAATAAATTCATTCTAAAATGAGGAAACACAGAAAACGCACTACTTTCACTTCTTTCAGCCATAATCTTTCAGTCACGGCATATATTGCACAAACCTTGAAAACATAGCAGACATATTGATTTGAGTCTAAAAGAAGGAAATTGCTCTGCGGAACAACACAACATTGGTTTCTTCAAGCGCGACTTCGCAATACTTTGAAATAGAATGATATAAGTATACAAAAATTCGTTATTATAAGTGCGCGTTCAATGAAATATCAGTCAGCCAAATGACATATTCGAGGCGCAGATTAAAAACAAATAAAACCGAAGGTAAACTTACAAGCATGTGCACAGCCTACCGAGTGACAAACGAAAGTACAGCATCTGTGGCCGTGCAATGAGAACAATAAATACTCCACAGATGTCACATTTGTCTTTTTAAAAGCAAAACAGAGCCAGCAGTGACGATTACAATGTAATTTCCAATTCATGCAATGTTCAATCTGTTCCCTGTACTCAGAAAGAACGTCGTCAAGAAATATCCAGCGTTTGCTTTCTTTAAAATACCTTCCCTGTAACACCAGAAAGCGGGGGACTGGAATTGGAACATTCGCTTGCATTTGCCCCTGTCGGCTAGAACAGTGGAGTCCTCCTGTTGGCCTATGAGCGAACAGACGAGCGTAATGTCCCTAATTTTGAGGAAAAATATGCGTTTTCTTTCTCAAAAGGAAGGGAAATCGGGATGGCGATGTTTGTCTCCAAAGTTAAAAATTGCAGCGTGCGATATCCACACTTTTTTTTTTTTGTTATTTCGGCTAAGTTTCCACAAGTGCATCCACATATAAATGTAATCTGAGCCCCAAGCCAAGGATGGTTTGTTCAGCAATAGATAAAAAATGTGAAAGGTGTAGTGTGACGACAGTATTATTTTGTTTGTCATACTGAAGCTATGCGTATTTACGAGAGGTACCCTCTCGTTTCGCATGTCACACAGGCTCTCGCTCGCTTATCATTCCTTTGTATTTAAGCAAGTTTATAAAGTGGCGCATGCGATTAGTTACCTCAACTTTGACGGGCAGAACATCACTGGGGTTAAGAATGCGCTGCAGCACGTACAGGACACGCTCGAATGCTCTAGGATAGGCAAGGTTCTTGATGTAATAGACTGCTAGGCACAGTACCAGTGCCCTCTCCATGCGACCACTTGCGATTGGAATTTTCTCCATCGGGGTACTGCCAACAACCTGTACGCCGCCATCAGCCAGGTAAATGCGTGGTCCTTCCCCTGTGAAGGATTCGGGTACTGCACTCTGCAAGCAATACATGCACAATGCGGCAGTTTCAGAATAGCACCTTGAGAGCAATCTATTTGAACGCGAGCCAAGCTACACTTCCTGGAGAAACAATGAGTGCAACCAATTTTCATTTAACACAGTGGCCACTTTTAAGCACATCCTCGCACCATTAGAAGTGACAAATGAACTTCCGTCTAACGAGTCCATAAAATTTTCAGGCATATCTATCTCATTTTATAACCACAGGACTTGCTGGGGTTACCAGCCAAGAAGCAACAAGCCAATTTTACCATGACTCCGCTCACTCGAAGCTTGCAAAAAGAAGTATCACCAACATGTGCCTCACCAATGTACTCAAACAATCATGCCCTCATCTTGTGCAGAAATGTTTGTTTGAACAGGTAGATCGCCTGCAGGCGTCAGGCTATCCTGACCACGTTTAGATATCGATGTCTGAGACGCTAGTTAGAAAAATAGGAAATCAGCCTTCCGCTCAGCGCAGAGAAGCCCAAGTGACAAAAAGAGAAAAGGTGGCAGTTATACCGTACATTCATCGGGTATCGCACAATCTTAAGAAAGCTGCGCAGAAGGCCAATGTGAAAGTCTTCTTCTCTGCCCCAATAAAGTTGTATAGGCTGTGCAGACTAACTTATCCCTGCTCCAGAGAACGGCCGGAGTGGATGTCAACCACAACAAAGAATTAAGATTCGTGGAATGTATGATCGGCGTGGTATACAACACACCGCTTTCCTATGGAAAAGTATACATAGGCGAAACCGGCCGACGCCTTAACGACCGTCTAAGGGAGCACAACAATAACGCAAAAAAACAAGGCGAATGGTCATCTCGCAAATCAATGTCAAGAGTGCAAGTGCAACCCCATGTTTAATCAGTCCACTGTACTTTATCGCAGTCGCAGTCAATCCTCTAGGCTTATCGTCGAAGCGAAAATGATTTGGGAACGTCCAGAAACTTGCGTAAGCGTTGCCTCCCTTGCACTGTCAGACAAGAAACTGGAATTTTTCGGGTGCCCATGTAACATAGAGCGCAAAGTGATGCTGCCTTCATTTCCCAATAATGTTTAAAGTTGCGCTGTGTGTGTTTCGTCTTCTCTGTCCGCGTCCAAAGCGCATTTCCACCAAAGATAATAATAAAAAAATTCACAGCATATCCACGGAGTGAATGATGATGAGTGGGCGAAGCTCCGGAGTTTCATCGTAGACCGTGCCGAGTTCCGGAATAATTTGGTTAACGCGCACGCTACGAATCCTTATGGTTATCAACTACGCACAAGCGAAATGTCCCACCGGCACTTCGTTGCAAGTCAAGATCCAGTGCATATTATATATATATATATATATATATATATATATATATATATATATATATATATATTATATATATATATGCGTGGCCGGTGAACGGTTCTCCAGCGCGAGCAGTCGGTATTTTTCAATCAAGAAACTCGCTAGAAGACGCTGCCTGCGCCAACGTGGTCTCTCGCGGGTGAGGGCGCGTTCTTCTTTGCGAGCTGGTACAAGGTTCATCGAAGAAAGAGCGTTTCCATAGTCGAGGCGCGCCTTTCGCTCTCTCCCTCTCACAAGACAGCAGATGGAAGAGTGCGCCCTCGGCGCGTGCCTCCCGGCGCGCGAGCTCTCGAGCGCGAGCCCACCACCAACCACCACCACCGACCACCACCACCACCACCACCACCAACCACCACCACCACCACCACCAACCACCACCACCACCACCACCACCACCACCACCACCAACCACCGCCAACCACCGCCAACCACCGCCAACCACCACCAACCACCACCAACCACCCACCACCCACCACCCACCACCACCACCACCACTACTACTACTACAGAGGAGGGAACGACCCACACCCTAAGGAGCTTCGCCCCTAAAATGTTAGCTTGTTTAAAACAGACCACAGTGGTCAAAGACAAAATATTTAACAAACCTGAGTGATCAGTGACGCATGCCCTTCACGGTCTTCCAAGTAGTTGCAGAACCATGTGAATGTGTTCTCTTGGTTCAGGGTTTCCGAGAATGCTGTCACCGCATCAGTGAGCTTCGCTTCCAGGACGCTGATCTCAGAGCCAAACCTAAGCTCAGCTTCCTTGCATAGCTATAGGAGGAATGACAAGTGAAGGGAATGAATAATTTGGTTCCCATGATATGCCTAATACTGCAGCGTGCTGCAACGAACACTGAATTAACAACGAACAATTAGTAGCAGCATGATTTTTTATAACTGAACACAGAGAAGCAAAAAAAAAAGAAGGCGGGGGGGGGGGGGGTGCAAAGAGAGAACAAGCATCCCGTTTCATCACTCAGGCTGGCGGGTGTCCTTTGATGCCAGCCTAAGATTTCGGGGCGTTTTGATCAAAATTATGTGCCGCGTTGCGCGCACATTTTGTGGCCTTGTGGTAAGAGCAAGACCAGACGAATCGTTCATCTACGAAAAATTATCGGGAAATCTTGTAAACTGCTCTTAGGGTTTTACGTGCCAAAACCAACGCATAATTATTAGGCATGCCGTGGGAGAAAGCCCCTGAAGTCTCGGCCACCTGGTGTTCTTCAACGTGCACCATTTACCAGCACACGGGGCTATAGCAATTCGCCTCAATCGATAACGCGACAGCGGAAGGCCGTGATTGGGGCCGCGCCATTCGCATGCCATCAGTGTAAAGCACCGGAAGCACTGCGGCGAGCGATATCGGACCTCGCCGATATTTTTCACGCCATTTTTTGTGTCACTTGACGACCAGTATTACAGGCATTGGACTTACACAGCGTGGGATACGAGCGAAAGCAAAACCACGAACAAAAGGCGCTGTGACAGGCAAAGTACGAGCTTCTTGGAACGCGCTGCTTCGCAAATATCTACCGAGGTCACGCACCTAGTACATTTTTATGTATAACAATACTCAAGAAAGACTCCTAGAAATCACAAAAGTGTACATCTTACGAAAGCCTGCGCGGTTTTGCTTTTCCGACGTGCGAGGTGCGCTGCACTGTCGAATTGAAAGTGCAGTGGGTGCACTGAAGACTCCCGCACGTAGCCGGGACAACGTGAGTGCAACAGCACTGGAGAAGACAATATGGTCACCCAGAGTGTGTTTGTACGTCAAGTGTTGGACATTGTACGTAGCCTCCATCGTTTTTTTTTTTCGGACACGCGATAACCGCCGCCAAAAAATTGGGGGACCCTTAAGCTTCGCCTTTAAAAGTTGAACGCGATAGCGATATCCGGCCCCTAGTGTGCACTTCAACCACTCAGTGCATACTTATTGTGTGTTGTTACACACACACACGCTCACAAACACGCACAGACACACAAGCGCGCGCGCGACGTATCTATAGTAATGGTAGAGGTTCTCGATCTATTTAACAGCACTTTTATATCAACTTCATGAAAATTTTGTACAGTTATGTAGTCACATGGTCCTGTATTATGAACTGCGCGTAGGCGTGGCACTTATTCGTAAATGGTCACATTCTGTCGTTCTTAGTGCGTTAACTGTCTGGCAGCTGTTCGATTTGTTCTTCTGGAGACCTCTTCCGGCCAACCGCAACAAGCATCGCCTTATGGTCGGTGAAATGGCAACTGCAGTACTTCACTTCCTTAATGGTGTCGTGAGAATGAAATGCTAAAAAAAAAGTGGATGCAGAGCATCCGACGAGACCGCATATAGGCTCTGTAGTAGTCGCATGGGCTCCGAGATGGCGGGCGCACTCGCCGTCTCTGAGGCCATGGTAGTCGTGACATTGCTTGACATAGTTGTCCATTTGTGGAGCTGTTATTTTTCGCTCACGGACGATTCTTCGCTTGCAAGAGACGCGTGGAGACGACGACACCGACGGCGGTATTCTGCGGAACGAGGTCTCTAACGCTATCGCGTTAACATAGTGCGAAAAGGGTTTGCGTCGATATCCGAAGAAAAGACGAAAGATATCCGAAGAAAAGCTTCCTGCTACCCCGCCCGCACCTCTCCGCACAGGCGACGTGCAGGGACGCCGCTGGTTGTGTACGACAAATGTATATATCTTTGGTAGCTCTCGGCATCTTCTCCGCTCAGTTTGCCTATAGAATGCATAGGACAAGGGGAGAGAGAGAAAAAACTTTATTATAATATATGGAAAAAACTGTTCCCCCTGAACGCGGGCAATCGCAAATGGTTGGGGCCCCTGTTCCAGGGTTCCGCTGACCCATGCCATCATCTGTCCTTTGAAGCAGCCACAGCTGATCCTCAAAGACCGAGCTGGACAGCAGTGCTTCCAGGGAAGGAGGAGCAAAATTCTGTCGGGCACATCTAGGTTTGTCCACTCCCATTGTCCAAGTGTCGCGATTTACAGTACGCATACATAGAAGGAGCAACCAAACGGTTCAAACTCGAATCCCCGGAGATGGGGTCGCACGTGTCGCGATTAGTGTCACCGTAAAGTAAGAACCAACCATGGTAGAGCGTCATAAGGTCACGTGTTCTCCCATTCTAGTGACTTCGTATGAACGCGCATATTGGGTCAAAGCCCTGCGTGCGGGAAGAAATTGAACATGAGCACGGTGGTACTCAGCCAGGGTGAAATCTCACACGCCAGGCCCGTTCTCCTGGCCAAATTAGGTTTCGCCAAGACGCCGCCATAAAGTGACGCACGACAGAGCAAAACTTCCCTCGTAAAGTGCGTGCCCGCTCCGCATGATTCGTCGTTAGCCCAACTTTGTAAAAGGTCAGAACGGTTGAGAGAGCAGCCCTACATACAACAGAGCGAAGGGAACGGTACAGTAGCGGCACGGTCTCAGTGTTGTACAGAACGGCGTTACTGTAAGTGGTTCCTTTTTGGAGGAACGAAGGAACGCCACTGTAACAGTAACGTGTTACATATACGAGTACGGCAAAGGGAGCGACGTTCCTTGTGTGAACGTTCCACAGGCGTACCACATGCAGGGCGGATAAGCCTGGCTGCAACCGCAGAGGCCGAGCCCCGAGTCCCCACTTTCCTGTTAGCAGTCCCGCTTACTCAAAAGAAAACCACACGTAAAACAGTTCCTTTTCTCTTTCTTCGAGGCTTCGACGAGGGCGAAGCTCCCCTTTCGCCAACACAGTCAATGCGGTCGCTCCCTGTGGCTGGAGAACAAAATTTCGAGTTCTTAACCAGCCTTGTACGGCAGCGCAGGCCGAACCGCAACGAACCGAGAAATTCCTTTCGTTCCTTCAGGTCTTGCCGCTAGGGCTCCATTCGAACTCGCCGCTCAGCGCATTGGTTCTGAGAATGCGGTTACGGCTCCAATGTGTGGGCCTGAGCGTCACTGGCATTTTGTACTCGGGAGACCGCTCGATAAAGCAAGCGAGCGGTGGCAGGTGTTACACTACGGAGGCTAGTTAGACTCGCAGGCGCCCGCAGGGGCGCAGGGAAGCGCGCTGGGCGAGACCGATGACGTGGGGAAGGACGGTAGTCTTTCGCTTTGTCTGAGCCAGTTTGAACAGCAAGCACGGGTTGTTCTGAAGGAATGGACACACTGTAGACATCTTTCACTTGACGTTCGAAAATCGTGGAACATCATCTTGCTTCCTATGGCATCTAGATTCTGTTTCAATAAAGAAGGAAGTGCAGGTATGGTTTACCTGTTCTTTCTTATTAGCATAGCGAGAGACAGACAGACAGACACTGAACTTTATTGAGGTCCTGAAGGACAAGCCGGAGGATCCCCGTTGGGGCCCTCGATTCGTCGCTGGCTGCTCCTATGTCGGAATCGGGAGGCCAAACTTCTCCGCTCTTTCACGGGCCCTCTGGACGGCCTTGGACTGGTGCTTAAATTCTGTACACGTGACGTATCCTATAACGCAGGACACTGCCAGATCATGTGAGCTAGAGTGCTCACATACTTCTTGAGCCCTTTGATAAACAGAATTACAAGCAATCAATCACGCACAGCGTCCGTCTCAACCGTCTCAACAGTCTCAACCGATGGCGCCAAGACTTTCATTGCGGTATCGGTTCAGAGAACATAATTCACAACACGCAAGCTGATACTTTTAGCGTGCAGTACGTGTTGTTTCACATTCCCTTGCAGTAGGACTGGCGTCACTCTTTATATCCGCCAACACTGGCAGCCAGGCTCGAAGTACGTACATAAACCTTTGTCTACCCGCCGGATGGTGCGACACATGACCTTCCAGAATTCGTCAATCTAGCTGTCAGAAGATGACCAGCCCGAGGCGCCATGAGTAGCGCCGTTTCAACGGACAGCGAAGGTAATAGGCAAACGAGGGTCCATCTATCACAGAAATTTTCGTTTCCAAGGCCCGCGGACAGCGACCTTGAAACTAGTTACCCCGAGAGGGTGCTCTTTCGGCGGCAACCACTCAGCACCCTTTGTTTCCGTATGAGTACAGTGCTAGAATACCTCAGCGCGAGGTCTAGCACGTCCTCCTCTTAACGCAACTGACGCGCGTTCCCTTGTTTATGAAACCGGCCGGTAAGAAGCCGCAACGTTACCCTGCGCTGTTCACTACCCGCATACAACGGTCTACAAGCAGCAATGCCAACATCACTGTATGCATAAGACTGACTGCCATGTACTTCAAATTCTTCACACCGACCCACATTGCACGTCACCATAAATAACAAAAGAACAGTATCACAAATGCTTTAAAATTGTGAGAACTAAGCAAGAGTAATATATTCAGAACCGTCGGTCCGACTATTAAAGCACTAAAAGGGCTCTTAATTTTGAGAGAAAAAGTTGAGGCCCGGAAATGTTCAGGACGTACAAGGACATCTTGTTCCAGTTATATGTGAATGCACATCGAAAGGTCTATTTATAGCTTCTAGTCCTAAACATACTTGACACTCACATGCATTGGTGAATGTTAGTGACTTTATATTTGCATGCTAGGAGGGTGAAGTGCAAAGCACAGGACAAAAGAGCGAGACGAACGATACGGGAACTGTCAACTGTGATGGTTTATAGTGGAAATACATCGACGCAGCAACGCAACAAGGGCACGAGCACAATTTCCCATAAACTATCACAGTTGTTAGTTAGCGCTCGTGTTGTTCGTTCTCACTCTCTTGTCCTGAGTTTTTCGCTTCACCCCCTACTATGCGATACCAAGTGGCCCAAAACTCGACTCTCCTACTTGCACACCTAAGGCGCACTATTCTGACTGCTCATTGGAAGACCTATTATGTCTGAAGTCTAGGGTTTGACGAAAACTCGTCTGGCGAGGAAAAACCATGGTTGAAGAAAACGTACACTCGCCAAGTAAAATAAAACAACACAATTGACGTTTCGGCGCCCAGCACGGGTGCCTTGTTCACAATGAACGAATGCATGGCGGTCTTTATTATATATGCGGCGAAAGGCGCAACGCGCTTGCGTATACCTCAGGGAGTGGACCCCGTGTCCGATTTATCGTGTTAGTAGTGGATTGTATGCAAAAAGATTCGATGAGCAGGCGGGATGATAACTTCTTCTCTTTTTCGATAATGGAAGCCGATTGCCAATCAAGACAGTGTCCAGTTTTTTCACTATGCTCTGCCAGGGCGTTCGAAATCGTGTGCCTTTTGGCTACATCATTACGATGCTGCTGCAGTCTTCTTTTAAAATTTCCCGTCTCGCCTATGTAGCTCGCCTGGCAGTCTTGGCACGGTATTTTGTAGACGACGCCAGGGTATCTTTCCTTTTCAAGGCGGTCTTTGACTCGAACGAGTTGTTGTTTCAGCTTGCTTGAGGGGATGTGGCAGACTTTCACTTCGTAATCTTGGAATATTCTTGAAAGGGACTCGCTCACACCTCGTGCAAGGTGTGAGCGAGTCCCTGGCGTCGTCTACCCTGGCGTCGTCTACATGGCGTCGTCCCTGGCGTCGTCTACCCTGGCGTCGTCTACAAAATACCGTGCCAAGACTGCCAGGCGAGCTACATAGGCGAGACGGGAAATTTTAAAAGAAGACTGCAGCAGCATCGTAATGATGTAGCCAAAAGGCACACGATTTCGAACGCCCTGGCAGAGCATAGTGAAAAAACTGGACACTGTCTTGATTGGCAATCGGCTTCCATTATCGAAAAAGAGAAGAAGTTATCATCCCGCCTGCTCATCGAATCTTTTTGCATACAATCCACTACTAACACGATAAATCGGACACGGGGTCCACTCCCTGAGGTATACGCAAGCGCGTTGCGCCTTTCGCCGCATATATAATAAAGACCGCCATGCATTCGTTCATTGTGAACAAGGCACCCGTGCTGGGCGCCGAAACGTCAATTGTGTTGTTTTATTTTACTTGGCGAGTGTACGTTTTCTTCAACCACCTATTATGTCTTGGACTTGATAAAGGTCGGGCCGCAGTGGACATGTCGGTACTACACGTACCGCACATATGTCAAGAAGAGTTTCTTTTCATGTTTTTTATCTCCAGATAATCTGCTGGTGTTGAGGTTCAAATTCGCGCAGCTAGACGCGAATTTTACGAGTGTTCACTTAATTTCGTCTAGCGATTTTCCGACACTATTTTGAATCTTAAAAACCAAATGTCACGTAAATGTAACGTAAGTGTAACGTAAATGTAACGTAAATGTAACGACACGTTCCAATTTTCGAAATGTAACTGGAACGCGATCCTTCTTGAGTAACGGAACTTGTAACGGGAACTCGTTACAAAATTGGGAAGGAACGAGTAACGAGCTTTCGTTCCTATTTTGGAGGAACGTGCCCAACATTGCACCGCCGTGAGCTAGTGTACGTGGTGCCAAGTCCGCCGCAAAAACTAACAATTTTGTGGCCCCATCAATATCTTCAAGAGTGAAGCGTAAGAGTAAAACCGAGTAGCCACTGAACGCGTCATCATAAAGGCGACATCGCGTGGTACTGCGAACTCGGATGAACAATCGCGCTATCCTTAAAAGCGCATCAAAATCGGCTAAGGCTATGTTCGCGACTAATACTCGGTCGAAAGTATGTACGTATGTCAGCAGTAGAGTGGAATCATGAAAATGTCTAGAGGTAGAAGTATTGATTTCGGAAGCCGTCCAAAACAGAAGTATCTCGTACGCTTATGTCTAAACATACGTCCTATTTATTTATTTTTTTCAGTGCAACCTGTGACATTATCGAAATCCCCGGCGGCGAGGAATTTTCCCACCATCTCAATCAATGATGTTTAGGACGCGGTCACCCACCACTGTTTGACATGTGTCCCGTTCGTGCCTTTTGCTGTAAGTACATGCGGGAGTTGTGTGTATAATTTCCCTAATTTTCGCCCTATCTGCTTCGAGCTGTCTAGCCTGTTCCAAAGAAGGCGAATGTTCATATTAGAATAATCAAACCAGTAAATGAATGAATGAATGAATGAATGAATGAATGAATGAATAAATAAATAAATAAATAAATAAATAAATAAATAAATAAATAAATAAATAAATAAAATATGAGGTTTGCACTCCAGACCATGAGAACTCTCAGTTTCAGATGTTCTAGAGATCATGTAAGAGCTGTAGGCCCTTCAAAAACAGCGCAGAAACACTGTAGCGTTTACCCTCCTTGAAATGGACGGAAGGATAATGAATGACGCATGGGCCATCGTATGCACTAAAACATATGCAATCGTTTGTTTCCCGCGTACAAGAAGTATTCTTTAAGCCTATCACTCACTCACTCCCCCCCCCCCCCCCCCTTTCCCAGCAGCATCATTTACTCTTCATCACAATTCATCATCATAATTCGTCATCGGTCATTGTCATCATAACTTACTCTGCCTTCACATCAGCGCTTGCTTATAGTCTTGTTTGCGAAACGAGTGCTGAACGCACTTATTGATGACACGCAAAATTATACAATCTGTGCAAGAACTTGATGCAAGTGTAACTGGGGCGTAGGTCGTGGGAGTATTTTGCCGCGAGAAACCGTTAATGAAAATGCGCTCTCGATCCACGCGTGTTGTAATGCGACCTTTTCCGTGGAGTAGTAGGGTGCATTTACTTACGATATCTTCCTCCAAGAAAAAGCCGTATGCGTGAAGATTTTCCACTCTTCCACTACGTCGTTGCTCAAATGTATCTTCGAGGTGCTTCTTCATCATTTCGATATCTGCCGGTGAGTTTTTGTCGAGCTTAGACCAAATCCTCTGGAACGAATAATACGGGGAAGTAGTGTTAGCCTTTGTGGAACCGCTACAGGTTGGGCGCGTCACTGGACCATCAACTGCACGAAGAGCAGCGAAATGAATAATTATTTCTGTAGTTGTACGTCCCGAAACCACGATATGATTACGGGAGGCGCCGTTGTGGGGAACTCTGAAGATCGATTGATTACTGGGGTTTAACGTCGCAAAACCAGCGCTGATTATGAGACACGCCGTAGTGGAGGTCTCCGGAAATTTCGACCACCTGGGGTTCTTTAACGTGCACTGACATTGCACAGTACACGGGCCTCAACATTTCGTCTCCATCTAAATGCAGCTGCCGCGGACGGGATTCGATCCCGAGACCCTCGGATCAGCAGCCGAGTACCATAGCCACTAGACCACCGTGGCGGGGCAACTCTGGAAATATCGGCCACCTGGGGTTCTTTAACTTGCAATGACATCGTACAGTACACGGGCCTCAAGCATTTCGCCTCCACCGAAATGCAGCTGCTGCGGGAGAAATTCGACCCCGCGACCTTTGGATCAGCAGGCTTGTGCCATAGCCACGAAACCACCGTGGCGGTTTGATGAGAAGAATGATAAAAAAGAAAATATGGAGAGTCATAGGTTTGCTCGAAGCAATATTTACGATGACAGTGTCTTAGACAACTGCGTAACGTAAGATTACAAATCTCGCAGGCAATAAAAAATTTTAAAACATCGCTTAATGGTAAACTAGTGCGCTGCCTAGCGGGCATGGACAGCCGCGAACACGTCTGGGTCGCTGACAGCGAAAAATAGTGTGAACAGTATGACGAATGGCGCGAAAAGAAAAAAATTCTGGGCGCTATTCATTTCTTTCCGCATCACCTCGTTTTGTTTCAGGTAATTCGCTTGTTAAAGATCTTTTGCAAAACATTTTTCCATATCATCCTCTAGCCACATCGCTTAACTCTTTCGCTACGGAGACATAGGACATGGGACACGGAGTTCGATAATTTCACGAGGTTCAAGAAGTTAAATCCTGAGCGTTACAGGAAACTATGGCCACCTCGCATATTCCTTGCACGCTTCCCTTTCAGTATCAGTTTATTTTGTTGTTTGCATCTGCGGGCCGACTCAAAGTATAGCGGGTCGCAGGCACGTGCGAATGACTTTTGTTAGCCATCGTCTGCGTGCGCTAGCTGGTGCCGGTTGCCAGTGCCAACGACCAGCACGCGCAGGCGCTGGCGAAAAGCCGTTCAGATGTTCCGACGATCTGCTGCAAAAGCGGATCGTCGGAACAAAGATATGCTCTCTATAAAGAGGACGCGATAAGAATTTATGATAAATGCAATATCAGAGTACAGACATGTTACACAAAATAGGCATTCAATCATCGCAAATAATGAAGGTAAATTAAAGAATAGCGCTGGAATGTGGAAAGCGCAGAACGTTTGCTTGTCCGGTCAGCGTCACTAAAAAAACGTCTAAGCATTAGGATCGCCTACCAATTTTATTCTTTGTCCTCAACACTCTCGTACCGGAGGAACATAAGAACTCACCTTTAGCTTTTGACCGACTCGGAATCTCTCTGACGAAGCAGGAGTCGAAGGCATTCCCTTCTTTTTCTCCGGATTCTTCTTAACTGTTTTCTTGGCAGGCTCCTCGATTACGGGCCCTTGTTCTGTATCCTGAAACGACGAAATAATGATTTTCATTTAGTCACAATTATTAAAGATCATCGTTGCAAGGCATTACGGCGAGAATTATTCGCTAAATTTAAATGAGGACTGAGAAACAAACGCCATGGTCGATTCCATTCACACTCCTGACCAAATTATTCCTGTCGGGCACGAATTTCGCTCAATGAGTTTTACAAGCTACACAAAACGACGAATAAGGGCAGAAGAAAACACGCGTTGGCTTGACTTAAACCGTTACACATAAAATCGGCCTTATTTAGCAAGTTTGCCGTAAGAACTGACGTCACAGAAAAAAAAAACAAAATAATATAATGAAAAAAAAATGACACGATGAAACCCGCGGTGGAAAACCTAACAGGCACTCAAGGAACTATCCCGTTTCCCAATAACGACAACGGATTTGCGTGTCTCCCGCGAAGCGCAATTTTATTGTTTAATAACGTGACTTCAAGTTTTGGTTCTCATGTGTTATATTTGCCGCACTGTTGACTTGATTGGTTTCTAGGATATTACATCACAAAACCACGCTATGATTATGTCAGAAGCCGTAGTGGAGGTCTCCGGAAATTTCGACCACCTGGAGTTCTTTAACGCGCACTGACATCGCACAGCACACGGGCCTCAACCTTTCGCCTCCACAGAAATGAAGCCGCCGCGGCCGGGATTCGATCCCGCGACCTTCGCATCAGCAGCCGAGTGCTACGATCACTGGACCACCATGGCAGGGCCTAGCACGCAAGAAAATCATGCGAATCCTCGGTTTATTTCCTTTAGGACAGTGTAAATTAATAACATGGGTACAAAGAGTTCAGTGTGTAAGTTAAACACATCCTTGCAGTGATGCGCAGAACTACTATAGAAAAAAGAGGAATGCGAGAGCATAGGTACATCTCCCATAAGCTAAAGTAGCCAATGGTGGTGGTGGTGATGTGTCTACAGGCGGAGTTAGCGTGGCAGACCTGGCCGGCAATTGCTCCCCCCGAGCCTCTCTTACGCAGCGGAAAAATTTAGACTTCCATTTACTGCATTCATGCAATGATAAGAAAATTTCAGGTGCAAATCAGACAGAAGATTACTACCCTACATAGTTCCACAAAACACTTTAGGAGGCTGTAATTGGAGGAGTGCATTCAGCGGAGTTTCAAGTCATACTGTACCATACACTAGAAGTCTGGTACATTGTTAATTTATGAACGTATGATTGTGCGAAATAAGCCCATTCACAACGGCAAATTGAGAAACAGGAAATGTGTGGACATCGACCGGAGAACATATCAGGCAGTCATTTCGGTTGCGTAGATATAAACACGCAAACACGGGCAGCCAACTAGCCCACATTACCACCTTGGCACACATCAGGTTTGGAGGTTTGGACTGGCGCTTGTCAACGTGATTAGCAAAAGCAAAACCCGAGAGATCAATTAATTTCGGCTCCAGCGATGAAATTTAACATCCCGCGAATAGAAAATCCCAATATTGTGAAAATATAAACAGAATAAACAACCGAATATCCGGTCACTCCGCTTTCGCCCCAAAAGCGGTGTGAAGATGCTGCACTACAGTTTCCATACACTTTCAGGACATGGCGCCACCACGATTCTTTTCCGCGTTACCCCTGCATGAGACTCCTGCGGTTTTTTCACCATATTCTGATATCTGATTCTGGTACTCCTGTAGAAGTCAAGGTGGTTAAGTTAGCTCAGAAACTCCCCAATAATATTAAATAACCGAATGAATTATGTGTTCATCCGAAATCGGAATCGGTAGATGCTTCGTGGGGCATATGAAATGACGTCACGCACCCCCCCCCCCCCCCCCCACCAGCAATATGGAGCTGGCGCCCGAAAATTCAAAGCAGCGATGTCACCCGACGACACATTGAGTTATTCCAGCCTTCCTCAACTTGACAACGAGAATTTGAGTGCTGAAGCATCACTGTTTTGCTGTTGACCACCCGTTACTCGGGTAGACAACCTTGAAGGTAATGACGTCGAAAAGGCAGGGTCGCCCGCATTGTAATTCGTCAATATTCTTAAAATTCATGTTCAAGAAAGCTAAATTATTTGCAACTGTCTCGCTTGGTATATATTATTACAGTACCGAGGGGATGTACCAGAAGTTTCATTGAGGTGCGTGGACACTAAAAAATCGCGGGAGTTGCTCTGTAAGGCTTTCACTTTAAACAAATCGCCTGAAAATAATGTTCCCTAGAGAAAGCGCCTTCTAAGATAAACAGACTACACTTGCGAAGGTTATTCCACATTGCGAGATCAGGATCGTGAACATTAACTTATAATACTCCGCAAACTATACGACTTTCCAAACGAACGTAGGACAAAGTGCGTTGCACCTACGAAGAAAAAAAAAAACAACAACCATATTTGACACAGGCACTTCATGTGAGGTGATAAGTAGCGCCTGTGTGCTTTCCTGTTCGCACCTTATTCCACACAAAAGCCGGACATTCCTCGGCAAGTTTCTCGCGCAGTGTGTCCAGCATCCACGCACGTTGACGCTCGGTTTTGGCTCTCTTTGCACTGGAAGATAAAAGAAGTAATGTCTGTGAGAAAGGTCGTCGTAAAGTTAAAAGCACAATAATGATATTTAAGGCAATACGCGTGGGGCCGTAGATATTTAATATATAGAGTTGATTAGTTATGCAGACAGACGGAAATAACCATGCTCCAAGCCTGTGCAAATGAAGCAAACAGCGGGGCTGGCAAGCCAGCGCCACCACCTGGAGAAACGCATATTGATGTTTTTCAATCTTTCCTCATCTTCCATATTTCGTTCTTCGTTTGTCTCTATATCCCCTTGTTCTTCCTTTTTTGTCATCTATATCTCTTAACCTATTGCCGCCTAGCTCTCCTCTCACCGTCACCTCTATACTCTTTCGCACCCCTATTACACTAATTATATATATATATATATATATATATAACGAAAGGGAGGGGTCAAGGGCTCATTCTTTATTTGTTAGAAACAACTTAATGAGCAAACAGACAATGAAGCCTAGGAAAACATAGGGGATGTTAATTGTGATATATATATATATATATATATATATATATATATATATATATATATATATATATATATATATCAAAAAGTTCTTCCTGGCTATCGGGATAAATGTACGATCAGAAAGTCACAGGGACAAACATATTTAGGATTTATTCTGACGTTTCGGCTGGAGACCAGCCTTTTCAAATATCCTTGAAAGAGGCTGGTAAGAACTTATGCTGAATGGGCCAAACGTATTTGGAGTAAAAGAGCAGACAGGAGAGTTCCCAGTTATTGTTTATTGCTAACTGTTTTGACCGCGCGTCCGGTCTTTTTTTAATGATCCGAAGGAGACAAGGAAGAGAGGTGGTACTACAAGTTCACAATAGACCTGTCCCTGTTTGTCAACAATGTGACGTCACGCAGAGCATCGCCATCGACATCGCGGCGGACCAGTTTCGCAGTGGTTGGCAAAAAGCTCCGGCGGCTCCAGCAGTTTGCTCGGGCTTTGCACGCGATGGTACTGTCCCTTCCCGAGGTTGCGCGGTGGCGCTTTGTCGAAGAGAAGCTGCAAGTTAGTGGAATGCAGTATCTATACCCCTGCACCATTTCGGAATGGAAGAACGACCTTAAAACCTTGACTAAACGTTCAGCTGTGTGTGTACCTCGCGAGCATGCCTGGCCCGTACAATGCAGAGGCCATGGAGCGTTACTGATCGCTCAAAGCGTACGGCTTAGTGAAAGGCCACGTGCATCTAGTGCTTGTCTCGAACTGGGGCACCAACGCTTTCCGTCGACTGCTCTCATTCGGAAATCCAGAAAAAAAAATATTACGATGCGCTGCCTTAATTTTGTTGCGCGTTTGGCACATCCTACAGCGCAAAAGCTAACCACCGTGTCAAAGAGGCCAGGTAACGCGCACAAAAACCAGTACGCACACGGTCCATCCGTACGGCAGCATGGAACCACGCCGAACACTGCGACTTTTGCCAACCAGGCATGGAATGCATGTTTTTCAAAGCGAACACCATCGCGGAGAACCTTACGAGCTGCAGGCAGCGTCCACACTGTACTTGCATGGCCGATTGAGTTGCAGCGCTCATGTGCATTTCCTTCCGTTCTTTCTGCTCAGGAACTAAACTTTTATACGGTCGAAAACAGGCGAGACTGGTACTGCTATCGCGTCCGAAAACACAAACAAAATTTTCCTTTGGAGTGCCAGCCCGACGCAAGTTACAGCGAAGTGAGCGCGAAATGAGAAAATCTGCACAGCATTCGGAACTACCGCTTACTGAAGGAATGCTTCCGTTTCAAAGCGCGTTCAAAACGCTCACACTTTTTGCTTTGCGTTTCAAGGCTAGTCCTCTTAGCAAACACGTTAGCTACCCACTCCGGGATGCAGAAAATGAGACGGGGCACCCGAGTTGATAAAATATCCATGCTCACAAATGCTGCGGAAGCACAAATAACAAAACGCCTAGGAGCTCTAGGTAACAGGCTAGCACCTACCAGCGATGAAATGTAATCCAAAAATCCTCTTGCTGTCCGACGGCTGCTGTTTTACACTGCGCACAGCTCGCACCCAGGCTTTCCATCACTGTGTAGTTTGGACTTCGGAAATCGAGGAAAAAAAACAAGGACCCGATGCCACCGCCCTTTATCGCGTGTTTGGCATATCCTCCATCGCAAAAGCTAACGACCATGTCAAAGCGGCCATGTGCACGCGCACAAAACAAACGAGTACGAACTCGGTTCACCCGTACGGCAGCATGCAACCACGCCGAACGCTGCAATGTTTTGCCAACCAGTCCGTTCGCACGTGCGCGCTAGGGTCACGTGGCTGACGTCACGGCCCTTTCGTGACGTACCCCAGGAGAGGTCTATTCCTTCTGCAGGTGCGCGTTATGGGTACTGGAGAGAAGGTTGCTCAGGAGGGGGAACAAGGTGGGCAGCGACTAGCAACTTGTAATGGAAGCAAGCAGTGCACAATGAAAAATGGGGGGCGGGGGGGGGGGCAAAGCTTGAGCTTTAGGAGATAGTGTTCCTGGCTGTGCTTTGTTGGGTGACGTCTTTGCCGTGACCCCACTAAGCAATAAGGAAATTTTTTTCCTTTCCTTCTTTCTTTAGTTTACGTCTGGGCATCGTCAAAATTCCTGGTTCCCACGACGCGTATGCGATGGCCCACATGTGCATGTCGTATACTCGGAAAAATAATACAGCCGCAAAAAAAAAAAGAGAAGAGAAAAGAAAAGAGAAGAATATATATTTCCTTTTTCGCAAAATGTGGAAGGGGTTCCAGGCTCACTAAGGCCGTTAGGTGGAGAAGAGTGTTACATATATACATATACACACACACGCTCAAAACACACACACACACATACATACATACATACATACATACATAATACATACATACATACATACATACATACATACATACATACATACATACATACATACATACATACATACATCACGGCCGCTGGATGAAAAACACACGGTGTCTTTTTCATCGAGCGGCCGTGCATACATACATACATATATATATATATATGCGCATATGTGTGAGCGTAAAACAAGCAGAGAGATAGATCCCTATGAACCACTTCTTTGTTTGTGGCGCAAATTTGATCGTGTTTCGTGATACCTAGTTTCTTTATTCTTACTCGGTTATTTTATTTATATTTCTGATCTGTCCCAACGCTCGAAGAAACGAGAAGAGCCCGATGTTTTCATTAATGCCGTGTGTTACGGCTTAAATTTATGAATAAAATACGGCTTCCGCTGTTCCCGTCCCCGAACACTGCTGAAGCCAGATTGAAGAAGGCTGACGCGGATTATGTCAAATGAATGCTCCGGCAGCATGAGGTGCTTAGAAATTGGAGTCTGGGCAGGGTTCGGGCATGTGCTCGGTGCTTATTTAAACGTAGTCTGAAACCATTCCCAGTTTGGCCAATATTCTGTTGGTTGCAAACTTCGCAGTGGAGCAAATAAACCACATTCTGACTGTCACAGTTAAAAGGTTCATTAATTCTAAACGTGAAGTCCGAGTGGGTGGCTTTCGCTGCGCAAGTCGTAGTCATGTGTTTACAGACCAGGCAGCGTTGTTTTCCACAAGGTCTGCAGCCCGCTTCCTACTTTTCAGACCCGGTCGTCTTAGCCCTAACAAAACCTTTAGGTTGCTTCCCCGGCGGTAAACCACTCTGGGTGGCTCTGTGAAAATTGAAGACAGGTGCTTACTCTGGTGAATAATGTTGAAATGTCTGGACAGGATGTTCTTGACGTGCGGGAGCATGACTGAATAAGGACAAGGTTGGTATTGTTTTTCGAGTGACACGGTTTTGAGCCCGTCAGGACATCGTAACGATCTAATGTTGGTGCTCAATTTATGGCATCATTGATGATACGCTCTGGATAGTCTTTCGCCACGAGAGCAGTTTTAAGGCCCTTAGCGTGACCTTCGAAATTGCTGTGTCCGTGCAAATGCGGCGGTAACGGTGGGCCTGCGAGTAAGGGATGGCTGTCTTACAGTGACACGGATGACTACTTTAAAATGCAGGTATTGATGGCGATCCGTAAGCTTTTTGCATAGGTTTGTGTGGATGAAATTCTCCCTAATTTCAACAGTGATATCGAGGAAGTTTATGGTTGACTTAGAGTAACAGTGTGTGAATGAGATTGATGGGTGTGCTGAATTAAAGTCGTCCATGAATGTGAGGAGACTTTGCTCTCCGTGGTTCCAAATAAAGAATATATTATCTAGGAATCTTCTGTGCATGAGTGGCTTCAGAGATCTAGCTGCGAGAAAGGGTTTTCAATGGATGCCATAAATATGTTCGCGTACTTCGGGGCCATCCTTTTGGCCACTGCTGTTCCGTTTATTTAAAGGAAGTGTTTATCAAATTCAAAGCTATTTTTACTTAGTACTAACTGCAGTAGCGCCAACAACGTGTCCGCGTCTACGTGTACAGGTGTGTTCGCTTTTTTAAATGTGCTGATTGTCGCTTCTATAGCATCGGAATGTGGGATGTTCGTGTACAGTGACATGACATCCATTGTAGCCACAATGCTGTCTTTGGGGACCTCGAGTCCAGTTATTTGGCGAAGAAAGTGGTTTGTACCCTTAACATACGATGGTATGGTCGGAACTATATCCTTAATAATGAAATCTAGCGCACTTGAAATTTTTTCTGTTACTGTGCCATTGCCCAAGACAATAAGACGACCGGGGCGATTGGTTTTATGCATTTTGGGAAGCAAGTGAAAGCGACCTGAGGCTGCAGCTGAAACGGCTGCATCGCCCTAAGCATATCGGCTGAAATTTTCAAATTTTTGTGTAATGAAGTTAATAGACGGTTTATTTCCGATTCGAATTATTTGGTGGGGTCCTGTGCGAGCACCATATAAAATTTTTTGTCTTTAGTTTTCGGTATCCCTCTTTAAGACAGTCGGTTTGGTCCAATATTACTAGTGCGCCACCTTTATCCGCAGGTTTAATCACCACATCTGATCTGCGGCTGAGATATTCCAGTGACTTGCGTTCTTCGGTTGTCAGATTGTTCCGAAAAGGCCTTAATTTAGAGAACGCCGTGAAGATGTCTTTCTGGGCCGCCGAGATTACATTTCCAGGTGTTTGTCTCTCTGCACGGGCGGTGACCAAGATTTCTGTGATGATCCGGGGGATGGTGTATGACTGGGTTTATGATCGCGAAAGAATTATCGTAAGCAAAGGTTTCTTGAGAAATTAAGTCCTGATATAGCCGAAATTCGTTGAATTTACCACTAGCTGGACAGAATGTGAGGCCTTTAGAAAGGAGACTAATTTTGGAGGCGGACAATTTTCCTGACGAAAGGTTGATAACGGTATTAAGTTATGTTGCTGTGTCATGTTTGTATCTACGGGGGTCGTCGGTAGCTTAGTGTTTGCGTTAAGGATTCGACTTATCCCATGCCGCTCAAATTTTCGTTGCTTCCGCTCCTTTATCTGGTTTGTTTTCCGATTTTCATAGCTTACCAGTTCAGCAACACCTTCCACGCTTAAGTCGCGTTGACGCCTCAGTAAACGTTCAGCCTCCTTCAGTTCATGATATTTTCGTTCACTGTGGTCAGTGATGATTTGCATGAGTTGCAGGGATGCATCATGCAGTGTTTTATTCCACAGTGCTTGCTCCTCTGGATCTAATTTTGTCACAGCCGGATCCAATTTAAGGGATAGACCCTCCGGCACTAAATTAGATGCCGAGTATGATTTCCGCGTCGAATGGTGCAGATCGTATTTAACGCGCTTCTCGATTACATTTCTTATTATTTGAAACGAGCGTAATCGAGGTTTAGCGGAACGGACCATACCTGAATTATTCGCGAGTCAGTTCGCCTTTGACGGTGTCGTCCGCCGAGTGGCATCAGAATAGCTGCGCATGTTGTTCGAGGTTTAGCGGAACGGACCATACCTGAATTATTCGCGAGTCAGTTCGCCTTTGACGGTGTCGTCCGCCGAGTGGCATCAGAATAGCTGCGCATGTTGTATGCCCTCTGTGGTGGCAAAGAGGGTCCGAGGACTCTGTCGGTCGGGCCTGCGCACCAAAAGTGCACGGCGATGCGGGAGCGCTGGTTGGGCTCTGGGCCTGTAGGCGTGGCGACGTCGCAGCCATGGAGTTCCCATACCCGGCAGCCACTCTGGAGTCGAACCATGGAGTGGTTCCTTTGGTGGCCGGCTGCCGGTTGCAATGGTGGCAGCGATTAGCACCGGTGAGTAGCCGTCTGTAGTGGAGGGCCAGCATTGCTACGCGTTCAAAGCTGGGGTGAAGGCCATCGGCGGCCAGGACCCGCCATGGTGTGCAACTCGTCGAAGGCATAGTCGAGGTACCGCACACCGTGACCAAGTTATTTCCGGTAGCAGAGGCGGCGCAATTGGTTCACAAACCGCGAATGTTCCCTGTTGAACCATTACACGAAGGAAAACAACGATGCCAGGTCTGTAAGCACATGACTACGACTTGCGCAGCGAAAGCCACCTACTCGGACTTCCCGTTTAGAATTAATGAACCTCTTTTTTAACTCTGGCAGTCAGAATGTGGTGTATTTGCCCCACTGCGAGGTTTGCAACCAACAGCATATTGGCCAGACTGGGGATGCTTTCAGACTGCGTTTAAATAACCACTGAGCACGCGCCCGCACCCTTTCCAATCTCCCATTTTCTGAACACCTCATGATGCCGGAGCATTCTTTTGACAAAATCCGTGTCACCCTTCTTTAATCTGGCTTCCACAGTACTCGGGAACGATAACAGTGGGAGTCGTATTTTATTCATAAATTTACAACACACGGCATTAATGAAAACATCGAGCTCCTCTCGTTTCTTCGAGCGTAGGGACAGATCAGATATATAAATAAAAATAACTAAGTAAAAGGAAATGAGGCATCACGAAACAGGATAAAATTGGCGCCACAACTTATTTTTGAGGAAGCGGACCATAGGGATCACTATGCACAAATCCTGTGAAGCAGCTCTTCTTAATATTAAGCATGAAATAATAGCAAATATCGAAAATCGATTGTATACATTGGGTCTATTTATAGATCTCAGGAAAGCATTTGATTCAGTTTGCCACAATGTGTTAATTAGTAAATTAGAAAAGTATGGTATACGGGGTAACGCACTAAAACTTTACGTCATTACTTAACAAACCGTTACCAATATGTCAGTATAAATAATACAGTTTCATCTTACGGGGAAATCGTCACCGGTGTTCCACAAGGCTCAATTCTTGGACCTCTTTTATTCATAATATATATTAATGACTTGTGTGACATTCCTGAGTCTCCGCAATTAGCTATGTATGCAGATGATACCAACATTTTCTTTAAAGCTGCTACTATACCAGATCTTGAGTTAAAGGTTCACAATTACATGAAGCAACTCTACCTGTTTACGACAGAACAAGTTACAAATGAACACCTCCAAAACAAAATATATGATATTTGCCCCTACTAATAAACCACGAAACTGCAACCCAACTATTGTTTTTGAAGACAGAGTAATAGAGAAGGTAAATAGTCAAAAATTTCTTGGAGTGTGGTTTCAAGAAGATTTGGCCTGGGACGTACACGTGGACAAAACTAACAGAATTGAGTAAAACTGTTGGTTGCTTATATAGACTGAGTACCCTTGTTCCTCCTTGGTTGAAAATCGCATTGTATTATGCACTATTCTATTCCCGATTAGCCTACTGTATATTAATTTGGGGCACTACAACGCAAAAAAATTATTACAACTTGATAGTACTGCAAAAAAGAGTCCTACGTGCATTTTAGGGCTATCGTGGACCTTTACAAAATTTTAGAACGAAGCCTATTTTTCTAAAGTACTCTATGTTAAAAGCAAACCAAGTGTACTACTACAAGTTGATGCAACACGTCAAGCAAAACAGAACACATTATGTTATGTATATACCCACAAATCCGCACTACAGTTTTCGACATCACCATCTGAGAACACCGAAGAACGAATTACGGGAAACAGTTACAGACCTACCAAGCACCTTCGCTACTTAATAGACTACGCGAATTTCACGACGAGATCATGGAAGGTTCGAATGATTAGTTTAAAACATTTCTCATTTCCCACAATATTGAGTTTGTTTGATGAAAGTGCACTATGTATTGTGAATTCCTCTGTCTCAAATCTAGGTTTTAGTTGTTTAAGGCAAAACGTTCGTTAATTGAATTATATCAAATTTTTCAAAGTTTTTTCTGTAGACATGACGTTTCCTTTAGCGACTGTCGCATCTTTCTACTTTCTTGTGTGTAAACATGCCGTTTTATTATTTTTTTTTCGACTATTTCAGGTGAATCTGTGCAGCATATTTTGTACTGATTTGTGTGCTACGCACGGCCTGCGTGCCGAGCTGTTGCAGGAGCAGAAGCCTAAGTCAGGCCACATGGCCTTTAGCTTCTGCTTCCTTTCTGTTGTAAACAGAGAAATAAACTCAATTCAATTCAACTAAAGAAAGAACAAAAGGGAAAAAACACCTTATTCTTAGAGGGGTTACCGCAGGGGCGACCCCCAACAAAGCGCAGCCACCTTCTGTCGGTGCCCTCAGCTACGGACACTCAGTATCTCCTAAACTCAAGTTTTGTGCAGTTATACAGATTTCCACGTTACAATACCGCGATAATTATAGCGTAGTGGGCCCTTCCCTACTTGTCGAAATGATAAGAGTTATGGCGCAGGGGATACCTACCACCTCTACTTGCACTTGTTTCCTCAAGCGTTTAAGATGGCCTCAAAGAAGGTCGGTCCTCCAGCTTGCGCTGTTAATGTCCTGCGGTTCCGCGTAGGCCTGGCTCTCATAATATATATATATATATATATATATATATATAATATATATATATATATATATATATATATATATATATATATATATATAGTTGTCTTGAAAAAGGTCGGGCTCCGACCGAAACGTTGACTTAATAAACCGTCGTTCTCTAAGAGGCGCATCGTCAATTCTGTTTATATATATATATATATATATATATATATATATATATATATATATATATATATATATATATATACGTAGCGCACACATGGACGCTGCTGGGCCCGGCAGCCATATATAATTGCATATTTTCTTTATAGTGCTCCGTACAATTTTTCTTCGTCGCGGTGAGTGTATAAAATGCTCGCGCGTTAAATTATTTACTCCGTTATCTTACCTTTATGATGCAACAACTATTACTTGGTGCGGTACTTCAACATCAGATCAGATAAACTGATAATACTATGAACTGCTTAAACTTACCAATACTCATAGACTTTGCCGCGCACTTGGTCACAGGTCGAGGAATAGGTCCTCCATGCGGAATAACTTATTGCATCTCTCTTGAAATGCACTAAGCCAGGTATCTTCTTACAGGCGTCGTCGAACAAGGCCTGAATAGGACAGAAGGGAAGGAGCCAGGTTTATCAAAGATGCATGCTGCAGAAGATATGTATGCTAAGGTGCGCGCGTGCCCAAGCACACACGCACTATTATATATATATATATATATATATATATATATATATATATATATATATATATATATATATATATATATATATATATATATATATGTATGTATGTATGTATGTATGTACGTATATATATATATATATATATATATATATATACGTACATACATACATACATACATACATACATACATACATACATACATACATACATACATACATACATGATTGATTTGTCGGGTTTAACGTCCCAAAACCAGCTCTGATTATGAGAGACGCCGTAGTGGAGGTCTCCGGAGAGTTGGACCACCTGGGGTTCTTTAACGTGCACTGACATCGCACAGCACATGGGCCTCGACATTTCGCCTCCATCGAAATGCAGCCGCCGCGGCCGGGATTCGGTCCCGCGACCCTCGGATCTGCAGCCGAGTACCATAGCCACTAGACCACCGTGGCGGGGCATACATACATACATACATACATACATACATACATACATACATACATACATACATACATACATACATACATACATACATACATACATACACACATACACATACATACACACACACACATACATACATACATACATACATACATACATACATACATACATACATACATACATAGGGATCACGAAGAGAACAAGAGCTTCTTCTGGCTACTGTCAAAGATTTATAGGACGGCTCAAATATTTCGGGGGAGGCCTTCTCCGCAAAAAAATAAAAACAAAGTCGAGCGCTCACACATAAGTGCCATAATTTCCCCGCGACATTTTAATTAGCACCATCCCCTAGACAATAAAACCGCAATAAGCATATTTCTGGTCATGGGTTTCTAGAAGCTATGGCGCGCATCCTTCGCCTTCAATGCTTGAGCATCGCCTCCGAAGGGATATTTGTACACAAAAAGGGGAAGCAAGTGCGCTTGAGCTCGAGCGACTGCAGCCCTTGAGGCCACAAAGCTACCTGTCCGGGACCGCTGGAGTTGATCGCGCACAGTTAACAGTTTTGGTTCACAAGGCGCATTTAAAATTGCATTGGTATCACCGAGAGCGGTGGGCTGCAAGCCAGAGCGGCGGGCGGCGAAACGGTGGAGTGGGCGGTATTTCCACCATTGCTCACCTTAAGGAGAACATGATTATTTTATTTATTTATTTATTTATGTTACAATACTGCAGGCCTTGCTCGGGCCAATATATGAATGGGTACAATACCAAGGCAGTTGATAAATGAAATAAATAGGAAAAGTAATAATAGCAGCACACGTAAAGGAGGGCTCGCATGAACACACACACACACACACACGCACAAACTTCATATGGGATCAGGGGTCACCGTTATTTCAATCAGCATCGAACCAGCGCATACCAGACAGTGCGTCCCCACCGCGAAATAGAGTCGTGCGTCACGTGTGTACCGCCACCGGGTTCATCTGTCGCTCTTTTACTACAGCAGTACTGCGAGCAAAACTGCATGACCCCTTACGTAGCGCATTTCTTTTAAAGCACGTTTCTGTGGTTAATGCGACCGAGTTATCACCTGTAATTTGGTCGTACAACTGCATAAAAGAGATTTTACTGGTACTTCTAAATCCCATAGCTTCATATTGCGTTGTGCCATCTAACATAACATTCAAACAGCGCACGAACACCGCTGTACGTGTAGTCTCTGCAACAACAGTACTGGGGAACACAAATGGTTTAAATGTATACAAGAGGCCGCTATTAACAATTTACATCGACAAAATCTATGACGCTCACTCAAACTCACTCAAGAGAAATGTTTCTTATTTGAAGACACTAGGGCTCAGAGTCAACGAAATTCTACTCGGCTAGGCTCACTGATAATCAGACTCACGAGATTTTCCTCAGCTTGACTCACAGAAATTAGGTTCTCTCCTGTGCCGAACTCACCCACACTCAGACACATAATTTTCGGTCAGTCCCACTCACTCAAATTAACAACCAACATATATTTCCCCAGGCGATCTCACCCATACTTACGAGATTTCCCCTAAGCCGCACTGATTCTGGCTTGGGGTCGCTAATACTGCAGCTTACTACTCAAACCCAGCAAATATGTACTGAAAGGGGCTGAAATATCTACTGAAATGGAACGTATTTAACCTGCCTTCATTCATTCTAAATCATTTCAATGTGAACAATGCTACCGTAGCGGGGTCGAAACGCCTTTTGTTAATTCTTAACGATTGGTCGGCACTCCATTTTTCCACCATCAAATGGGCCCACTGACACATCACCAAGGTCACACAGTAAAATTTGATTATGGGATTCCGGTGGAAAAACAACGACGTGATTATTAAGCATGCTGTAGTGGGTGTCTGCAGATAAATTAGTATCATCAGGAGTTGCTTATTATGCTCCAGAGTAAACAGGCGTCCTCGCATATGGCACCATCGAAATGCGACCACCCATGTAGCATGATGCAACAGCACTGGAGCGCCGAAGCAGCCGATAGCCTGCCGCCATCTTCTCTTCGCTTACATGTAGCCCAGTAAAGCCTATTTACTTGATACCTCGACCAGACAGGGTTCAATAAGTCTGTACAGTACGATGATTATTTATGGCGTTTTACGTCCCAAAACCACGCCATGATTATTAGAGACGCTGTGGTGGAGGGTTCTAGAAATTTCGACCACCTGGGGTTCCCTTACGCGCACTGACATCGCGCAGTACACGGGCCTCAACATTTCACCTACGTCAAAATGCAGCGGCCGCGGCCGGGATTCGATCCCGCGACCTTCAGGTCTGCAGCCGAGCGTCATAGCCACTAGACCACCGTAGGGCACTGGTCTAGTGGCTATGACACTCGGTGTGAGTAGCAATGGCACTAACACGCAATTTTTTTCCATACTGCACAGGTAAATATAGCATGGTATTGTACCACAACTATGAACACACACACACGGGAAAAGAAAAAGTCTGAAATTACAGCGAGAAACTACTTTTTCATTGTCTAGATCATCAGCAATTTTTTCCGTCGGGAGGTTCATGTGTCAGTGAGACAAACGAAAAATATTTTGAAGATCAGGCTCACTCGGATATCCTGAATACGCTTGTCTGATTTCACGGAGTCTGATTTCAAATGTGCCTCATCACCTATTTCCCTTTTCCCAGTGCGTGCTGGTCGACATGATCAGGCCCATCGAGCCCTGTTAACTTCCTCGAATGCTACTGGTTTGCCCTCGCGCTTATAGCCATGTTTTTGTATTTATTTTGCTGCGTTTATTCTTCTCTTCCTATTTTCTTTTTTTTTCTCCCTTATTTCCTCTCTCCTCCCGTCTTTCACTTCTATCTATTCCCTCCTCCTGAAAGAGTAAGCAGGCGTTGCGCCCCACTCGGTGGCAATTCACCTCGTTCCTTCCTTCTTCCCATTGTGTGTTATGTTGCCATAAATAATAATAATAATAATAATAATAATAATAATAATAATAATAATAATAATAATAATAATAATAATAATAATAATAATAATGACAGCATATGCGTGACACGAATGAACCTAGCTGCGTCGAAGAGTCACTTGCTTAAGGGGCAACTCCGGCGATTTTTCATTGTCCACTGATTTAAAATAAAATTTTCACTATATGTTCCCCTCGGCACAACAATAATTTATGCCAGGTCTGGCCGTTGCAAGTCACTTAGTCATTTAAAAATGTACTTTGAAAATTTTAGCGGGTTCCCACGCGAGCCACCCTGTGTTTTTTTATGCCGTTACCTGCAACGCGGCCTACCATAGCAGGCGGGCCGTCTACAGCAAAACGGCGGTACTTCAGCGCTTAAATCATCACTGTCAAGTTCGGAAAAACTCAATGCATCACTGGATGACATCGCCACTAATTTTTCTGGCGCCTGCTCCATATTTCTGACGGCGCGGACGCTGCGACGTCATCTCATACCCTGCACGAAGCGTCCACCTGTTTCGGTTTGAACACATCGTTTATTCGGTTGTTTAATGTTATTGGCGAGTTTCTGAGGAAATTGAATGACCCTGGCTGCTTCAGGACTATCAATACTGTTGGAAAACAGTGAGATCAGAATATGTTGGAAAAACCGCCAGAGTTTCCCTTTAACACCTACGATTGAAACTGAGTATTGGACCGAAGTCTGTGCAAGGTCACTCATACTCTACTCTTTCACGCGCTGTGGTCACTAGCAGTCAAATTCACCGACAAGCATCTCGGTCAGGCTCATTCGGATTCTTAGAAATATATATGCTGCTGCGCAGAGCTCAGACGGACTCAAACTCGGCAAAATTTTGCTAATCCGGGATCCTTAGGACTCGAAATCTTCATTATTCCGCTCACCCGGGCTCATTCGGAGTCAAACACGCATTATAAGCTTGCGCAGCCGGATTCTCTCGAGCTCAAGATCACGAATTTTTTTCGGGGCTCGGCTCACTCGAACCCACACTCACAGGTCTGTCCGAGATTGAGCGAGTGTGAGCGACTGGAATCGTTAGTGAATTGGTCTACCATGCACACTGGTGTTTCATACCTCAGGATCAATTTCTCCAGGTTCCTTGACGCGCTTGCCGGGAGAGCCCTTGCTCGAGGCACTTGCACCTAGATGGTTAACATATTAATTAAGCAATGTAAATAATGTTTAGTTTCTCAATTCATGCTTAGGTGCTATTTTTAATCATTCACCACCTTTAGTGAATGAATAATAATTAGTGTTAGCCCTCTTTAGCGATTATTACACACACAATACTCGTTCCGTAAAAAATAACACATTATGTAAAATATGACACAAAAGGCACAATGCAAAATAACGAGCAAAAGGAAGAATGTGCTCTTAGGTAATCTTAGAATTCCTGCCCGCCTGCCTGCCTCTCTGCCTGCACTCACACCCATTCATTACGCATTTCGAACTATACACAGTAGCCTGTTGCTTTCTGACTGCTTCCAGTAACATCAATTGCCACGGTGGGTTATTTGCAGCAATTTTTTTTTTCAATTTTCGAGTCACCTATTCGCTGACAGCTGCAGTCGCGCACGTTGACAAAGAAAGGTATGATTTGATGTCCGACTCTGTAACAGTAACCACTGCGGGACATTCCTCGGCAAGCTTACGAAACACCCTCTGATGTGATCATTCGATCTTCGTACCTCCTTAAGAGCCTGAAATGGTACGTCATTCACCTTCCTGCCTACTCCCGCGCTTGAGACTAAACGGGTTCGCTCTATGCACGGCTGATTCTGAAGCATAGCTCCGTCTCCAGCCGTACACAGTCGTCCCACGCACGTGTACGCCCCTTCCCGTAGCGTGATGAACACAGGGCGGGTTCGGGCGAATAAGGCAACTGACCAAGAGAAGCACGTAACACTTTAGTGCTGCACGAGCAATATAGCGAACACTTCCCTCTATACGTAAAAGTAGTATAACAAAGGGCAGGCTTACTCTTGTCCCGTCTTCTCTTGTCACTGCGAGTGTTGTTCCTGCGCCTACATTACCCTGATAAAGAATAGGCTTACTCCTCGGCTGATCGGGTCTCATGGAACAGGCTGGTCCACATGTCCACCACTGGCACAAGAGTGACTGGTCTGACTGACCGGTGGTCCTTTTATAGACCTTTTCCACCGCGGGTTGTAGACAAACCGCAAACCAGTTCGTGTGCCCGGGGTACTTCCGGTCTCTGGGGTCCCCAAGCACGGCGCTCGTGCGTTCTACTGTTTTCCTCACCCCAACGGGAGTACAAAAGGCGAAAGCACCTGCTTACACAGATTTTGCAGGTGTCTGGGAGAAGCCCCTAACCGGAAGTCTCCTGGGAGGTGTAAGGGACTTGTTTGTTTACAAACATGCGTCTCAATGTTCTGCGGGGGGAGGGAGCTCCTCCCTCGCAGAGAGACGGGCACCTGTTCCCGCGAGGAGGGGATCTAGGGCTGGCGTGCGGCCCTCAAAAGGCGGAACGGGATGGAAAGGGTGGCATCTGTGACCTGGAGTCTGTCGCAGGAGTTCCGAGCAGCAGAGCCAAGGCCACGAGGCCATCGTGCGCCGAATTCTTCCGAGGCAAGACGAAATGTCATTATCCGGACACGCACCTCCGAGCACCATGCCAATAGGAGCCTCGCTCCGTCCTCCTCCCCATTTCAAGGCTTCTCCTGCCACTGCACGGTTCGCTATTGGTAGATGCCATGCTGCGGAGGGATACGTTTAACACATATTTGCCCTTTTGATTGGCAGAAAGGAGCCTGTAGCTTCCACAGTACTGCACGGAACTTCTGAAACAGACTATAACAGCGCGGTCCCTTCGCTTCCGTCGCCTGTGCGCGCTCGCGCCAACGTTCAGAGAAGGAAAATGGTGCACGTGCTCCCCCACAAGACATCGTATATTGTGAGCCATGTCTCCCACAAGTGCCATGTCTCCCACAAACGCTCTCGGAAGGGCAATGAATACTCGCACATAGCTAGGCATTGTTCAAACCATGATTGCACCCCGATATTTACAGATACAAAAAGCTTGTTCAAACACAGGGATAAGGCAGTTAGAGAAATTGTTGAAGCATTTCACTTCAACAAAAACGGTTCCCGCGGCGTCAGCATGCCATCCATAGCCCTACATGACAGGGAGATTTCCTTTTTGAATCAGTACATCACGTAGCTTATGTTGTCTTAGTTCTAACGAGGTTATTCATATTCTGTTGCACACTTTCCCATCTGCGTCATGGTATCACGTGTGTGTGGTCTTTGCTTTAAATATGCGTGTGTTGCTAAATAAAATTTAGTTGTGAGACAGCGCTGTGGTTTGTGTCCCTTCCTTCTTTTGTCCTCGTGTTTCGCGCTGACCATCAATATGCATAATCAGTTCCAACTCGCCCACATGACCACCCTTCTACAGTACATTTCTTTTACATCGGGCTCTTTTATCCGTTCTAATAGCTACGACCTATCTAACCCAAGTGTGCTCGTGTCGATGATGGCGGTGTGCATCTGCAAGAGCAGGATTCTTTCTTGGCATGCCCGTTACGCCGAGTACGCCAGTGAAGTGCAGGCATTGAGTCGGTTCCTACAGCCTTCTACAGGACACACAAAGAGGATTTGCAAAATTCTCCGTGCCGAGTGGATGCATCAAGTGCGGTACTTCACAGACTGCCTCCGTGCAGCGTGTTGGAATCAGAACAAGGGCAAGAGTAGGAGGGACTTCTTAGCCTGGCGGAAAACTTCGAACCAGATCGCAGAATGGATGTGGGAATTTGCCCGGCCCAGCCTTCCGAAACCGCGGAAGCACAAGGCTGACCATTCCAAAGTGATGGTCCTCGGAGAAGGACGTCTACCGGAGGAGCACAGAAGACTGCTTGGCCTTGGGCCGAAGTTCGCTCTTCAGCCACGTCTGGGCCCCCCTGAGAAGATCGCCTTGGCAAGGACAGTCACTCGCAGAGGCACCGAAGAAGAAAGACCACGCTTCATAGCCGAGCGCGTCGAAGGGATTGGACAGTGTGGGACAAAACACTCGGCAACTAGGACTGTAAAGGATTTAGTTCAGTATGCTGTGAGTAAGGACCTTCACATTTTAACGTCCGATAAAGAAGGTTTTTTTGTCGTAGTACCAGAGAAGGTATTCTGTGAAAAAGCGCTAGGTGCAATAGAAAAGAATTTTAGGTTGCAGATTACAAGCCTGCTAAGGTTAAGGAACGAGCTCTCTCGCTGCTTCGAAGCCATAACCTGGAACAGGTAGCGTCAGCTGTTAAGAAGGCTAACAAACTTAATTTGGATATTTTCTTCGCGGCAAAGACACACAACGTCAATATTCCATTTAGAGCTATAATCACAGAAGCAGACAGCTGGCAACAGTGTGTGTCCACGTGCTTACAAAAACACCTGCAGTCATTAGTTATTGTTGATCCTTTTTTGGTACAGAACTCTAGTGATCTCGTGTCGTTTCTTGTAAGCACCAATCCGGGTGATTGCAGTATGTTTAGTATCGACGTCGAAGATTTATATTACCATTTGCCTCATGATAGGTTGATGGAAAATGTTAAGCTCTGCATCACTGAGGACAACGACGAATTATCCTTCTCTGGTAGGTGTGGCATATCTGTAGGTAGCTTTCTTGAAATCCTCTCCTTTTATTTGCTTTCTACCTACATTGAATGGAACGACAAGTTGTACATACAGAAAACGGGGGTCCGCATTGGGTCTAAGGTTGCTCCGGTACTAAGTAATATTTTTCTAGGAAACGTAGACAGAAAAGTAAAAAGTAATCTTGATGAAAATGTAATCAAATTGATAAGGTATGTCGATGATTTTTTGGTTTTCGTCAGTAATTCAAACTTAGAACAGAATGTAGCAAAAGTCCTTGATCTGTTTCGCAAATGCGGTTCTGGTTTGCGCTTCACCTATGAATTACCGCAAGACAACCTGTTTCAATTTTTGGACCTGAGGCTAGAACTCGCCAAGAATCATGTATGTTGGCAATATATCCCAAGATCCGCTAAACCCATCCTAAATTTTAAATCCGCTCATTCCAAGGTAGTAAAAAACGAAATCGCCTACTCTTGCTTGTTTTCAGCCTTAGTAAAGTCATGTTTTCATCATGCTTCTGACAGCTTTGTCACCCAAGTATTGCGTCTAAGGGCGGCAGGGTTCCCGGAAAGTGCCATCCGGTTGAATGTGCAGAAGCTGATGAATTGTGTAAGATTGGGAACAATCGAGAGGGATAGTGTTTCAGCCCGGTTAAACAAAGAAAAAACTGTAGTTATTCCATACGTGCATAAGCTATCCCATGGTCTAAAAAATGTTGCAGGGAGGTTCAATGTCAGAGTTATCTTTTCTGCCCCTAACAAATTAAATAAGATTTGCGGTATAATTGAAAGGAAATTGGATCAGAAAAGATTAGGAGTAAGTAAAAGTAAAATAGGTTGCAAGGTGAAGAAACACCGCCCTCGTTCGGAGCATGCAAAGTAGGTCTGGTGTATCAGGTGCCGTTTTCTTGTGGTGACATGTATATTGGCCAAACAGGCAGGTGTTCGAATGTAAGATTAGCTGAGCACAAACGCTCTCTGAAGTGCAATGAATACTCGCACTTAGCTAGGCATTGTTCAAACCATGATTGCACCCCGATATTTACAGATACTAAAAGCTTGTTCAAACACAGGGACAAGGCAGTTAGAGAAATTGTTGAAGCATTTCACATCAGCAAACACGGTTCCCGCTGCGTCAGCATGCCATCCATAGCCCTACATGACAGGGAGATTTCTTTTTTGAATCAGTACATCACGTAGCTTATGTTGTCTTAGTTCTAACGAGGTTATTCATATTCTGTTGAACAGTTTCCCATCTGCGTCATGGCATCACGTGGGTGTGGTCTTTGCCTTAAGTATGCGTGTGTTGCTAAATAAAATTTAGTTGTGAGACAGCGCTGTGGTTTGTGTCCCTTCCTTCTTTTGTCCTCGTGTTTCGCGCTGACCATCAATACGCATATGTATTCTACAGTTTGACCATCTGATTTGTGATCATTTTCATATCCCATGATTAGCTGCAACGTGCATAGAACACGTGCTTTCGGCTAAACGTGCGCGAGGCTTGCAACATAGGAATAATAAGCTTGAGCTGAGGTGAACAGGAAGATAAAGAGTACGAGCTGAATTGTCCCACGGTTCGCTATATTTGTTTTGGTCTGTTCGCTGTCTTGGCGCAAATAAGGTGACAAACCAATTTTCCAAGACCGCCCCGTAGGAGCCTCATCCCTTTCACATCGAGGGTGATGCTATAGCACTGGAACCTTCGTCTAAAAGGAACCACAACTTGTCACAGGCGGTGGGGCCAATGTGGGTGGGCTAACAATTGGTACGATAGCCCGAATTCGTCTCGCAATACAAAGCATAAGTTTCTCATATCAAATCATGCCATCTGGTATGTACCTTACCCGAAAAATATCGATAGTGTACCGTAACCATGCAGTCCAGCTCCTTTTCATACCTTTGGAATGGCCAGGCTGCAAAGCTTGGTGGGGGACGCGAGCCGCTCCAGGTTCTCTCGAGGCACCGGCATCAGTCCATGGCGTGCTGTCTGCATAATGTATTCAAGGGTAAAAATCATGCGGCTGCTTTATGTAAATGACGTTAATGTTCGATTTTGACTACGTCTCCCCTGTACCTTTCGAGCAGCCTGGCTGGGAAGAGTCTTGTGTAGCAGCAGCCTCTGCACGTTGCTCCGTGGTACGGTCATCGTTGCATGGCATGCTGTCTACATCATGCATTTTGACATGAGGTTTAAGTTGCGGGAAGAAGGAGACAGAAAAGAGAGAAAGACAGACAGGTTAGGCAGATTCAAGTTTTGGTCGGTACTGTTGGTGCTACCGTTATTGCTGATGAGTAAGCACGCCTGGCATTAGCTACGCGCTATTCATCGAAAGAAAGCCGGGTTCTTACATTTACAGGCAAGGGTTTCTTTTAAAACTTTCATAAAAAGGTGTGTTCAAAACCGGAGGGTGCTAAGAATCGCGAAAGTACGGTTCTGTTAATAGGAAACATAATTCTTACATTCTATGTAGAATGTGCTAATTTCATCGAATATTGCATGAGAACGTGAGGAGAAAGGGACCAGTGCATCTGGCGAAGCCAGAAAAATGCTGTGTGTAAATATCGTGGGCGGAAAAGAAAAGGCGGAAAGTAGGCGTGAGGGCAGTTGCGCAGTGCTCAAAATATTTCGCGTGCTGTTTTATACTGAAGCACCCCCTATGGCAACGCCCCCCGCCTAGGGGCGCTATAGCATTCAACTGTTAATTGCAGCGTACTCCTGCTTTTTTGTTTGTTTGTTTTATGTGATTAGGTGTCAAAACAATTATATGTATGCGAGGCCATAGTGGGAGACATATATGGGCTACCAGCTGTTTCATAATATGTGCCCTAATTCAGGCATATAAATAGCGCTGCTTAGTAGGAGCTGGCATTGTACCTTTCGAAGAGCCAGGTGTTGAGCAGTCTTGGGTCGAGAGACTCGTTCTGTCTCCTCCCGAGGCAGTGGCGCCAGGGCTTTGTGTGCTACCTGCATCATGTTCGATGGAAAACTTAAGGTAAAGGATTTTACATTGCAGAGGGACCGTATTGTACGCCGTCGCCTGAGGCTGTATGACTGCGAGAAAATCGCATCACTCTACAAAAGACACGACTGTGAAAGGGTGGGATTGGTATGACAAAACAGGAGCTGTTGATCAATAAAGCTCCGGCAGCTTTACAAGAGCTTTACGCTTGCGGAAGCTTTACACACAAACACGGGAAAGTTTCTTCAAAAGCTTGCCCTTAGACATAATGGGTTGGCATCAAAAATAAACAAATAAATTTTATTCATGCATGAAATCCAGAAACAAACGGTGGAGCAGGCCGTGGATCTAGCGATCTAGGTCGTGGTCCTAGTCAAGCCCCTAAAGAGGCTTTTAGATGCGAAGCATGTTTTGCTCGGGATGATGATGATTGTGGTTCGGTTAGGAAAGGACGCTAATTTCTGCAGCCCATGTAGGGAGCACGGCTAAGCGTCCGTGGGGGTGGGGGGGAAGGGCCTCTGGTATTTTCGCCTCCATCGAAAATTCGACCGCTGCGGCCGAGATCGAATCCGCGTTTTTTGGGTGGCAGCCGAGCACCGTAACCACTACACCACCGCGGCGGACTCTGCATGGTTTGATGTCTGTATGTTTCCTTAACTTGCAGCGTTTTCGGCACTGACCCCTCTCCCCTTCCGCCAGTAAACGGAAGGGGGAGGTAGGAGAGGTGTCCAGTGTGAAAACGGTTGTGATTTGCCGCCAGGTATTTAGGGACCAAGCAACCAGTGGTTTAAAAGGTGGCCCCTCGTCCCTGTCACGGGGCTTTGGAAGGTGGAGGACGGTTGGCAAGTTGGAACGTGGAAATCGCTAAAGACGACATCTAGCTCTAGACCAGGTGGTATTCTGGTCGCAGGAGCAGTGCTATATATATATATATATATATATATATATATATATATATATATATATATATATATATATATATATATATATACTGTCTTGTATATAAAGTCAAGTTGCGTTTATGTGAGAAAAAGGCTCTTCAAGTAGAATCAACACAACCAACGACGGACAGGCAGTAGGGAAAAAGACTTCCACCCATCCTACTTCGAAGCGGCAACGTCAGAATGAAGAGAAATCGGAGGAAGGAGAAGGTGGGGACCGAGTACAAGTTCACCACCACACCAAACCTGCTTCTCTTTCAAAATTGCTCTGTTGCTGAAGGTATGCCCCAATAATTTCAGCCACCGGCGGTTCTTGAACCTACACTGACAGCGCACAGTACACGGGATCCTCTAACCATTCGCTTCCATTGAAATGTGAGCACCGCGGTCGGGGTCGATTGATTTGTGGGGTTTTACGTCCCAAAACCACCTGTCATTATGAGAGACGCCGTAGTGGTGGGCTCCGGGAATTTTGACCACCTGGTGGTCTATAACGTGCACTGACATCGCACAGCACACGGACCTCAACATTTCGCCTCCATCGAGATGCAGTCGCCGCGGCCGACATTCGATCCAGCGACCCTAGGATCTGCAGCCGAGTACCATAGACACTATACCTCCGTGACGGGGAGCGGCCGGGGTCGAATCCGCATCTTTTGGTTCAGCAGTCGAGCACGATAAACAGTGCACCACCGACGTAGAGTATCGTCAATCCGTGCTGCGGTGTGCGCAACAGAATGTTAGAAGGGATCTCATGACGTAACGACTTCTGCAGACAGGATACCACATGAACTTTGAAAGCCCCGGCCTCCAAGCTACCGAAACAAGTCACTTGTTAATGAACTTTGTTTCACTTCTTAGTACAAGCCTAGAGCGAGTGGAAAAGATTTCGGAGTAGCTTCCATGCCTTGTAATTAATTGAACTCCTCCACCCTGCCTAACGTACTATATACGCTAATGAAGCACAGCGACTAACCTTTAACAGCGGTAGGGTCCACCGAATTTACATCCACTGAGGACTCTTCCATGCTCATTGGACTGCCTGCAGGAAGAATTTGGCAAGAATAAAAAAATTGCGCCAGTTAAGAATACATCGATACTTTGGCTTGGTCACACACACGCACACCCTTTCGATAACCACTGCTATGAAACTTCCCAAAAACTAGTTATCTCACACTGCTTCCGTGAAATCATTCCATAGACATGACATTTACTAACACGAAAGTTCAATTGATCACAGGCACGTACTCTCTGAGACAGAGAACAACACTACTTGTAAAAAGAAGGCACCACGGTATAAAAAAACAAACAAGAACACGCCCTCCCAACAAGCATTGCTGCGCAATTTTCTAAGATTCGACCAGACTCTCGACTGCACTTTACAAAGGGAAGCAGGCAGTCATTGCTCCTTGATCAACGAGTGCAATGTTGTTTGCATTCACACTGTACTCGCTTGCTCACTTTTCAACAAACTCGTTTGTGTATTTTGAAGAACAATTGTATTTTTTTAATTCACTGTACGGCCTTGAGGGTATTATAAATAAATAATTGAATGAATAAATCAATAAAATAAATAAGTAAGCAAATAAATAAATAAATAAACAAAATGAATAGACTGTGCTTATACGAAAGCCCATCATCAAGTGAATTGATGCTGTCTGTTACAAGCGTGGACACGCATCACGAGGTACGTAATGTCAAGTTCCAGAAAAGAAAAGCCAACTGGTGCTTCTCGTGCAAAGAAAACACTTGCCATATTAGCCTAGTCCTAACCTATTATCGCTAACCCATTACATTTACAAAAATAAACGGACTTTGCTTTCACAGCCAAGCTAAGCAATAAAGCAATAAATATCAGCACCAAATATTTCCCAAGAAACAGGCAGAAGGGAACCTGATGTAGTGGAAATAAGATAAGTGCAACTATTCAATCGTTTTGACAAGACAAGAAAGCAGCTCATGGAGAGCAAGTGCAGGACGTCAAAGAAGCCTGAGCTGCACGAGCACTGTGCTACTACGCACAACAACCTAAACGAGCATTGCTTTTATGCATGAATTTCTGGATACCGGCTGTCAGATCTACGCACTGAGGTCCCAGGGTTCCCAGTGATCGAAGAAGTAGAACGTGCTCCGCTTCCTTCGCTTGTCTGTACTAAATACAACTGTCGCACATGAAATTTGGCGCGGACGGCAAGGACTAAAAACACTCCCCCTCCCCGTGCAATCTACCATGTTTAAGGAGCAATGCGACGAACCTTCAAGAAGCGCAGAACCTGGCCGACTTTCCGGCCCTGACGAACCTGCAACGAGAACTAAACAAGTATCGTAAGTTAATAACAATTTTACAGTTGGGACCCGAACATACACATTGACGAGCCAGGCACTGAATATTCCCGAGAACGACTGACTAAAAAGTTGATCGTTTGGAATCTTCGTAGATGATCCACCATCCCTATCGTACAAGTCGCAATTCATCGCTCAATATATATATTCTCCAGAAACAGAAAGACGCGGTTCTGGTTCAAAGGTAATTACGCAATTTGTAATTGTACAATTATGAAATCTCCCCTCGGGGGTATCTAGAGTGAAACAAGCAAGGAAAGGTTGGGAGGTTAGCCAGACGCGTTCCCAGTTTGCTACCCTCCGTTGGGGGAAGAAATAAAGGAGTGAAGTAGAAAGGAAGAAAGGGAGAGAGAGAGGGTCTTTAAAGAAATAAATGGAATTAGAAGAAGACACTGCGCTTTCTGTACTCGAACCAAACACGAATCACAAGACTTAATTTCCTGCCCCAAACACACTACAGAAACAAACAGGCAGTAATGTTTCCTAGTGACACGCGCACTTGTTTTCGTTTGTTTCGCAGGGACAATTTCTTTAATTTTTTTTCTGCAACGCACGTTATCACTCAGCGCAGGCCACGCTTATCTCGCATACTGCTTCTCGAATGATTTATTCACTTAAGCCACAACGTACATTTTGAAGGAATAGGGGATGACATCTCCTGGTAGATGGTGGGAGGTAGCAGCTCGTCCCCGTCGATGAGATGTTCTGGGGAAAGAATGACAACAAGGAAGCATTAGGCTCTCCCCGAGGGTGTCATGCGCCTCTCCGTCGTCTATAAAAAGGATAAAGGAGGTTGCTGTTTTGGAAATGAAATTTACTGCGCCGGCTTTCTTTGACACTGCAGCAACGACTTAAAGGAGTGTCTAGCACGAACGGCGAAATAAACAATGGCCATATTTCCCAGGGGCACTAACCCGTTGAGCTTATAAAAAATACCAGGCTTTTTTGGCTATCGGCTGAGAGACGCGGAGGCGACAGCCGCGCGAGATCTCTTGAACAGCTTAATTTGCCTTTATCTGACCTAATCACACCTCACACCTTAATCCGCCTTACTCCATCTCGGTCAACCTTAATCCACTTGAGTAAACAGTGACATATCTTAATCCAACCAGTCTGCACCACAACCAATTCACACTGTCAGCATAACCAACTTCAATTTACATTAATCGATTATGTATCTTAGGCTAATTCACCTTAATCGACCTTCATCCGCCGTTACCAAAGTAATGTAATGGGTTGGGCTGCTATCGAGGTCCGTGTTTCGATTGCCGTAGTATATGTAGCTCGTTCACTACGCCTAATCGGCCATTAATTATTCAGTAATTAATAATAATCTCTTACACGTGTCTGGCAAGCTTTAGTTCGGTATTAGTTTTCCTCGGATCACGTGTTACCTTTTGTGCCACATTTGTTCCGCTAATGTCGACGCCGATGTCGCTGAAGGACACCTTCGGATGGGATATGAGGCCTTAACAATGGCCCTTGCTGTGAATGCGGCTCTAGCAATGACACCTCCATAGACGATATCTTACCAGGAACTGGTATGAAGGAGCTCGAGGTATTACAAGTACCTTTAGAAATAACAAATTAACAAGGCATGAAGCATTTGCTTAGTGGGGAAGAGGAGGACGCGCAATACATTGACCTAGCATGTACAGAAAACAAAAAAGGACGTTGCTGTAATCCGCATGTTGAACAGCGACGCTTAGAAGGCGAAGGAGGAGTATACTGCATTTTCCTTTTTTTTTTCGACTTAGAAGCACAAAATACGCTTCGGACATATAAAATTTGGCACTAATTGTGATTTACAGAAACTTTTCGACTGTCACCTCCACACTACAAGACTTCAGTTTGCATGGTAAGACCACGAGCGTTCCTAGAAGACTCGACTTTCACTACCTGCAACGAGAATTCGCCACGGATTTTAATAAATTTGTAGACTTTAGATCCCGGGCATGCGCACAGATGATGCAGGATGTGAAGCTTCCCGAGAACTACATCGGGGGGAGGGGGGTCTTCTTTAGCGGTGTTACCGCAATTACATGACCACTACTTTCGCGTTCACTTCAACTGACCCACACATTTTCTGAAGAGACAGAAACGCTCTTTGAATGAGAGACGTAACTACGGCATCTACAAAACAACCCTATACACATATGAACGTTTCGGACAAACTTGAATATTTGCTCGCTGGCCCTGAGACACTTTCCGGAAAGTGACACGTGGTAATATTTCCCGGTAAAAGGTAGCCACTGCGTTCCCGCACTGAAACGCACATCTAAAGGAAGGAATTTCCAAGAACAACTCGGGCGAATCTCAAGATCAAGCGTACGTTTTTACATCCCACATGCGAAGAGCCCAACTGTGTTCATCGTGCAAACGAACCCATTATGTTTTCATCACATACCCGATTCTCCATAGAAGGCAGGGATATACGCAAGAAACACCATCGCGGTGAGCGCAATATAGAAGACGACATTTTACTTCAGCCGCAACGTACCTTGTAATGAAATGGGAGAATACATTTGCCGGGAGAAGAAAGGCAGTGGCTCCTCAGGGTTGTCGTTCCCTTGTCCTGGAACTTAAAGAGCCAACAAAAGATCAGCATTGCTCCCCGTTTCGACTTAACGCATCAATACCACTACTTGCGTCACCGGCTTGTATCCTCTCCTCCGCAGCGAACATGCGTAGTGACAAATCGCCCATTTCGTGCGTTATAATATTCGTATCATTGCTATGATACTTCTGAAAACCCGCGCATAATGTTTGAGGTAATTCTGCTCTATTTATGCGCGCAGACAGAGCACGTGTGAGCATTGTTCTGCAATATATTTCACGTTGATGAGACTGGCAACGGCGCTAGGCAAAATTAACGTTAGGAAAATGTCAATATATCCTCTTTTGCCACGCCTCACACGTATGCTTGCCATCAACGCACTACCCACGTTCTTGGCGCCAGCCCGCTGCCACATGATAGTAACAACTATAGTCCTACACTATCGTGATAGTGCATTTGACAGTTCTGCCCAGCTCCATTGACTACTCATACTTCACTGGCGTAGAACGGGCTTTAACTTGTTTCTTCTGCCCAGCT
Source organism: Hyalomma asiaticum (assembly GCA_013339685.2). NCBI lineage: Eukaryota > Metazoa > Arthropoda > Arachnida > Ixodida > Ixodidae > Hyalomma > Hyalomma asiaticum. Next base: position 75,862,946 of record CM023486.1, on the reverse strand, counting down.
CAATATCCACTGTCCTCCCTACCTGCACACAAAGGGCTATGCGATATTTTCGCATGACAGATACGAAGATAAATGCGCAAGAAATGATAACGTCCGTGATTAGTTAGCCCAATGAGATATGACTGACTAATGTTAAGATTCGAGTCATCGCGATGTGCCAGCTCATGAAATAAGTAGAAATACAAACATGAATAAACTTCTGAGGAGATCGTTTCACATAACCTGGCCCTATAGTAATAAGTGTCCCGCAACAATATCAATGTGAAATGCACAAACAAGATGCTTGGTTTGTGTTGATAACATGGAAGAAACGCGTTTCTCAGAAGGCCAATGCAATCCATCTGTTGGGCGAGTTGAACCTCCTCGAAGTTAAGGATCAGTTCATCACGAATGGTTCAAGATATCGACGTTTACAGAGGAAAACTGCAACAGTTGAAGCAAGGCGTCTGATGATCTGTAGTATTTACGGTAAACAATTTGCTTTGTCCAGTGGTGGTCATATGATGCTGGGGTCATACACTTATACGAAAACTGCCGCAAACCACGGAGTATTAAGAAAAATGCACGCGTAGTTGAAATCAGGGTTCCTCCAAAGAAATAACATTCCATATACTCTAAAAAGCATCGCAGGACGAAGTAACACCAATGCTGTTATTTCAGCGTATGCAGAGAAACAAGCCGCAAACAGAAGGAAGGTGTTCAGAGGTGCTGCGTTAACCACAGGATAATTTTTGTCGAGACTTCAATGATCTATAGCATACCCTTAAACTGTTTCTACACTTCATGAGCATAGTCAGGTAACCGTGCTGGTCAGTCATGGAGGCTCGCACGAATATGTGGGCCAAATATTACGGTAAAGCAAGCAGCAGGAAATTTTCGATTGTTTTTCGAGTGCAATTGAAAATCGCCTGCAATTCCTTCAAGAAATGACGTCACAAATAGCACAGATTGCGTCACCTGGCCTTTTCGTTGTTCCCCAAAGTGGATACATAAATTTCCTTTTTTTTTCTTTAACTGAAAATGAACAAAAAGCATTGTTGAGGATGTTTGCGCGCTCATAGAATCAACAATGCCAGTTTTTCGCTCATTTTCGTTGGCGCTTGTGGCGTCACTTCTTGGAAGAAGAGCAAGTGGTCTTTAGCTGTATTTGAAACCAAATTGCTAATTTACTGGTGCGTGCAGTGCGATACTATTTCGCTCACGCGTTCACAGGAGCCCCTACGATTGATCGGCACCGTCTCATGATGATGTTCGAAAAGTGTTGCAGGGATACTTTATTGAGTGGAAACCACCGCGTCGGTGGGTCAGCACCAAAGGATGCAAACAGAATGATTTGTGCGGTTTAACGCCCCAAAAACAGCTCTGAGTATGAGAGACCCCGCAGTAGAGGTCTCCAGAAATTTCGACCACCACCTGGGGTTCTTAACGTGCACTGACATCGCACAGCACACGGACCTCAACATTTCGCCTCCATCGAAACGCAGCCGCCGCAGCCGGGATTCAATTCCGCGACCTTCGGATGAGCAACCGAGTGCCATAACCACTAGACCACCGTGGCGGGGCGATGCGAAGAGTCAAACGATGCCTCAGAATGCGAACAAGGTCGGCAACTTTGCAACTGATGCATTTTCTCGCAGTTAATTGTAACTAGCACCAACTTACTAGACATAACTGAAGCAGAAGGGACTGCTGCCCTCGAGAAAACGTACGTAGCAAGCAGTCATTGGATCCCTCTGAGAAAGAATATGTCCGCGTGCCCCGAGATATAACTACAAAATTACTTTTGTCTACCCGCTTGCGTGGTTTTCAAAGGTTTCTCTGAGTGCATAAGCGCATCTTGGTTTCTGAGAATGCGCTATTGCAGGAAGCTGACGCGTTGTACGTACATGAGTACGTTGTTTCATCCTGTTCTTGTGCACGCTACGGTGAGCCTATTTAAAATGCGTTACCACCAAGCTCACATTGCATGTCTCCTTAACCTCAATGTTCCACATAGGAGAAGCTTACCTGTCATTTTTTGGAAGCAAGCCCTATATATCCTCAGAACTAACCTTAACATAAAATTAAATAAGCAGGTTACATGCTCCAAAAGTTAACGCACTAAACTATGTAAAATATTTTCTCCAATTTAATTTAGCCCCAACATACCTTGTAGAAAGCTTAACGAAGGCTCCTTCTCGTAGACTGAAGGCGCTGGCTCCTCATAAGTTTACTAGCCCGACAGCTAATTTGTATGCTACTCTATCTCCCACTCTACCCGTTTACCGAAGACAAGTTTTTAGGGCGCTGGTCTACAAAGCCTTCAAGGCGAGTTGCTGTCAGGGCATTGCTCCGATTTCTTCGAGGAACAGGGGTGACCGATTGTGCCCTAACAAGTGACGGTGACGTTGATGTGTCCCTAATCTCTCTTCTCTGCTCTCCCTCTTTCATTCCCCGTTCCCCTTCTTCCCCAGTACAGGGTAGCCAACCGTAGATCTCTGGTTACCCTCCTTGTCTTTCCCTTCCCCTTTCTCTGTCTACTCCATCTCCCACAAATAATAAAGGGGCCCAATGAATTAGGAATATAATTCACAAAGGCGAGAGTCTGAGCATCATGGCTAGACCCGAATCTTTTGATAGCAACAGGAAAAACGAAAGGCGTAAGACCAGCAAGCAGAAAATAAGCACGTTTAGGCAGTCAAAGTGACCTTGCTTTGATATCTAGACCAGCAGCTAATGCATCATTAGCTGATGATTTACGAGGAACATATAGAAAAAGAAGAGCTCGGTGTATTACAAACAATATTTCCCATGGTGACTGTTCCGTTGAGCATGCCGAAGAAGCAGTCGTTGAAAACAAGAGCAGGGAATGTCACTAGGGCCATCGTTACGACAAGTGGACTTTTCTTCGCCAGAGCAACAACAGTAGCAGACTTGAAGGCAAGTTCAGTTGTCGAAACAATGACTGTAGCGACGTTCCCTGTTCATCATTTCAACGATTTGTTCATCAATTCAAGCCTCCATTTCCCCTGAGCTTCTATTCTAATGTGGATCAAACATGTTCGTGAGAGAAGAGCTCTCTTGGTGGGCAAGATAAGGGCGCACAAGAGGCTTGAGACACACTGCCATCGACCCATTACGAATGAAATTGTAGAAGCACATTACATTCACCTAGTTTCTGGGTATTGGCCGTCACATACGTCTCTAAGTACCAGGCCACGAAGCTACTGGCTACAGGTATACGTTTCTTTTCCTCTTACGGATACATAATACGGTGTCGGCCTACGGGATTTAGCACGCACTATAAAATTTAGAAATTTCCTAGCTCACTCCTCCTCCCCACACAATTTACGCATAGAAGGCAAAAGAACGAACCTTCCGGAGCAACACGATCCGCCAGGCTCTCTTCTAGCAAAGAATCTTCAATCAAATAGAAACCCTCTGCAAGAAGAACATCTGCACGTATCATTAGTAAAGTTTGTAGGCTTGGAGCCCGAGAGGAAGAGAGAAAACATTTAATAGTAACAGGCACATCACCGAGCCATGGTGAAAGCTTGCTGATCGCTACACTTGACATGATCTTCGTCCGTGTAACCATCGAAAGCATATGACCATTATGTTCGCATTCTGCTCAGTAATTGACTAATGAAATGCTGGCCACAAATATCTTCTGAAGAGACAAACATGCATATTCGTAACGCAAAAGAAGTCACTACGTCCTCTACGTGCAAACGAAAGAATGTCACCATGAACAAGAATTTCTAGCACAAACCTCAAGGGTTTGTCCTTCCACCTAAGTGCTTCCACTGAAATGTTATAAAAAATTTGTGAAGCTTGCACTAGCGGCGCAAGGATAGCGAAGCTGAGCAGCACTTGGCTGGTGCGGGTTTCTTTCCTGTGCCCCTGCATTTCGTCGCGTTTCAAGGCTTCGGGAAACGCCTCGCAAAGCACTGCGAGGCCCAGCGAACGCTTCCCAAAGTTTCAAAACGAGCTCAGCGCAAAGACGTTCGCGTCAAACCACGGACAGTGGCATACGCGGCATGCGGGCCTCGCCTTGACGTCGTCCCGCCCTTTAGCTATATACACTACTCTATGCGTTTGTGCATAGCTTCGCGCCACGCAAAGCTACGCACAAACGCATAGCATTGCGAGGCGCTGTGCACGGCACAAACTGACGCCCACCAGCTGCCTCCTTTTAGGGGCGAAGCTCCTTAAGGCGTGGGTCGTGCGTCCCCGATGTATGTAGTAGTAGTAGTAGTAGTAGTAGTAGTAGTAGTAGTAGTAGGTAGGCACCGGCGCGTGCCTGCCGGGAGGCACGCACGCGCCGAGGGCGAGCGCGTGGCTCCCGGCGCTCGCCCTCGCCGCGAGCGCCGCGAGCCGCGCGCTCCCCGGCAAACTCGACACTGCCCCGGCTAGCGCGAGAGACAACGTTGGATATGCTGTAATTTTTTTTCCTGTTTGCGACCGCCAGCCGTCGTTTCGGCAGTGTGGTAGTTGGCTGAGGGCATGGAGCTCAAGAGAGGAAAGAAGCGCGCGTGTGAACGCCGCAGATTGGGCATTGCGTAGAAGTGCACGCGCTCTTTGAGAACACAGCTAATGATTTACGTATTTTATAGCGAAGCTGTATGCCTCTACCAGCCAAAGATATTTTCGTCGCGTGGTCAGCAGAAAACGTAAGGCTAAAGAGAAGGCAAGCCAGCACAGAGCAGTGGAGCGAGGGGAGCGCAGCGCGTGCGCTGAAGTCATCCGGCGTGGCGAATGTTCACAGGTGGTGTTACGCCATCCCTCGCCTGTACTGATAATAAAGAAGTTACGCTTCGCAACATGGGGGAAGCAATGAATGCGATAGCAATGCGTGATGTGAACTGTTATACGAAAAGAGGCTGGCAGCTAACTCATTTTGATGTGATCTCACGTAGCTCTAGAAAACCCTGGTGTAAGAGAATATGTCTGCTCCAGTGACACTTTTCGCAGTCTCTTCGCGTTGAAAGTGCAACACGTAGAAGGGTTACAAGCCGCCCGCTGATGGCTACAGAGATAGCAGGCGCACCAGCGTTGGCGACCGCGCGAAGTCCACAGTTGCTGATCAAGCGAAAAGCCCCCCTCCCCCTCTTTTAATGCTCTTTAAAGAGGGGCGAGGCGTCTTCTCTCCGCTTGGACGGAAGACTTCCCGATCGGAGTGATGTTATCGGATGCGCCCTCCGAGCGACCGGAGATGGGCCGGGCTCGTTTTCTCTCCGCTTCGGCAGTGTTCGTCACCCGCACTCGAGTGCTTTTACACGCGGGTAGAAAGTACGATACGGGGGGTGGGGTTGTCAGTTTTGACTCTATATGAGAAATGAAGGTGACGGCGATGGCAAAAACCCGTCGAGAGTGTCCATATAATTGCTATCGCAATAAAAACGATATGCACTTGTTTTAACTCGTTGCTTTAGAATCATCTTGATGTGTTTCCATCTGGTTGGCCTTGCATCGTTGTACTGCATGCAATTAGTGAAATCGATTCCAATTTTTGTTTAGAATATTATAAGGCACTTGCAGTCTGTGTAGTTTCCTGCGCGATTATAGTGTAGGAAGGCCCCTTAACTGCCTAAGGTTAGTAATAGATACAAGCCTGCCATAGGCATTGGAGATGAATCTTGGCATTTTTAGATGTCGAGCCTGTTCCGTCCCGGCGCCGTCCACGCCACCACTGCGCATGCGCAACAGCTGGCCCAAGCTGGCAAGGAACGAGAACGCGCCCTCGCCCGCGAGAGACAACGCTGACGCAGGCAGCGTCTGCCAGTGCGTTTCTTGATTGAAAAAACCGACTGCTCGCGCTCATCGGCCACCCCATAAACAGCACTTCTGCCTTCGATCAGCGCAAGGTCATCTCCTGCGCTATGAAGAGGATTGCGCTTCAAGGCCTTTCCTGTGCTTTGTAAGGGTGTCTCCTCATTGAGGGCCCGAGCACGCACGTGCCATGCAGGGGGCTCCACCCCCACTTTCAAATGACGGCAATAAATGTTTTTACCACCACCACCACCACCCCCTATATATATAGGCACCGGATCTTGACCTGTGGGAGATTTCTTGCCGGTGGGAGATTTCTCTTGTGCGTAGCTGAATCATAAGGATTCGCAGCGCGCGCTTTAAGTAAAAATAATCCGGAACTAGGCATGCATGGGTGGGAAATGCATGGGTGGGCAATGTCACGGGTGATTTACGGTAGCACCGAACGATCCCGAGTCCTTCGCCCACTCGTCATGGTTCACTTTGTGGAGATGCGTGAATTTTTTTTCTGAACGCATTCAATTCAGTCCTTATCATATTTAGTGCGAATATACTTTTATGATGTGCGGCACAATTTACGGTGACCAAGAAATGCCAAGACCTGTTTTGATTATGAAGCTCGCCCCGTGGTGGAAGGCTCCGGAGTAATTTTGGCCATCTGGGGTTCTTTAACGGGCACCTAAATTTAACTGCACTGGTGATTTACTGCATTTTCCTCCCATTGAAATGCAGCCACTGAGGCTGGGCCTCTAACCCACGACCTCGATCTTCTCAAGCTAATGCCTAGCCGCGAAGCTACCACGGCGGTTGCGCACTGAAACATTTAGCGGCCTAAATGAGAAAAAGATATAGCCAATTTGTACTGCTTCGTGCTTTCGTTTACTTTGTCTTTAACATTCTAGCTCTGACATTAAAGTAGAAATATGTTGTCCTAATTGGCCCCCCACGAAGCTCTGATCATTGGTGTCCCCCTTTTGTGCACGGTTCCCCCTGTGCAATACAACCCAAACAGCATAGAGCCACAAGACCCAATTTCTACAATCCCAGCTGTGTCTGGCTGTGAACTTAATCTATGCAACAAAAGACGCCCTGTGTTGTGCGGCGTTGGCATCCGTCTACGGCGTGCTGTGTGTTCGACACATTAGAGCACATAACCTAAACAGCCCTGCTTTATCTAGACCAGGGAAATGATCACTTACCTCTAGGGGAGGCATACTTTGAGGAGTAAGTAACGGTAGCCACTCTGTCTTGTTTCGTGACACTGACGCCAGGTGGCTGTTCGGTTTCTGCACCACGTAAACAAAGGCCGAAAGGTTTAGGTAATACTTGCTATTTAGTCTACGAAGCTAGTGTAGTGCGTATTGTGGAGCGAGGAATCCACAAAACGTTTGCCTCAAAAATAATAAGTAAAGCGGGTAACATCCAAATCGAGGTATGACATTGAAAGTATGGCTGCGATGACAAAGGGCAAGCTGAGTGTTAGTATTTGCGCAAAAAAAAAATGACTCCATGTCTTCCTAAACAAGGGCGACCTGTTGTCCCTGTACAACTGAAATTACTTCTACGGTACGATCACTAATGTTTGCGAATCCCAATGGTACGAATGAAATATGTAAAGTTGGTTCGAATCCAAATGTGTAATCATTTCTGGACACACTCCCTCAAGTACGTTTTGAAAGCTAGTGCTTCGAAGCTACCATGCGAGCGGAATATATTGCATGTTTCTTAATTTAATAATGCCAGCTATGGGACTGACAACAGAACTACGCCTTAATCGCTTTACAAAATGTGCCGGCTATCTCTGGTCTCTGCTCCATGCCACCCCCCTCACATCCATTTATCCACATCCAGGTCATCAGAATCCGTCAGATCTTCTTTCATTTGGAGATCTTGGGTGCCTGGTACAAGAATTCGGCATAAATAGCGAGCTACTACCATTTCAAGACTTTAGCCCCCTCCTCCTCCTCAACATCAATATCGACTTTAGAGGCTATATAAAGCTTCTCGAAAAGCAACACTAATTGAGCTTGTATAAAAGGCGGCAAGTAGAAAAGCGCTCAGACTAGCAGCTTAGAAGGACATTTATTGATGTGCGCGCAGGCCCAGAGTGTTGCGATCTCGGTTTTTCAGTTTGCCACATTTTCGATAGAGCTTTTTTTGGGTGAAATAATGGTATATACGGGGATAGTAATTTTTGCCGCCGTCAGCAAGCAAGAACTTACTTGACCGCACACACATGCCTTCTGAAGAGACAAACAGAAACGTTTGTGCAAATGAAGAAACCACGTTCCCTATTGCCAAACAAGTTCAAGCTAATCTCAACAAGAAGTTGTTGCCCAGACGTCAACGTTCGCTCGGTGGCTGCAGACATTTTTGAGAGAGAGGGACGTTCTAAACCTGTTTGTAGAATGAAGACACTGAATTCACAAACTGAAACCCATTCTCAAACAGAGGCGCTTGATGTGGAACAAGACGTTGGGCCCACATCGTGGCCCATGTATAAATAGCCAAGTGGGGGTATTTCTTAGGAAAGGCGAGTTGCATGCTTGGTTGCCCCGTTGTGGCTCATTCTTAATCGGAGGCCGTGTATACACGACAAATATCACTGCACTTAGCTCCTGAGAAAATCCTATATTTTACTTTAGCCCGAACTTACTCTGTGAGGAGTTAGACGACGGTTCTTCCCCGGAAGTAGGAGGCGCTGGTACGTGATGCCCATCCTTGCTTTCTTCTGAAAAACGAAACAGGCAGAAAGTTTTACCTTTGCTCGCCTGATAACTAATTTGTGAACTTGTAGTACAGATGTCGGAATCACCACCACACATGTACACAACTGTACCCCTTGCCCTCTGTTTGCATCCTCAGTGGCAGTCAGCGTATGAGATGTGAATGTTAGGTTTTTTTGTCTTTTCTACTGACGTATTGGCGTTAGATATTTGTGCACGGGCATACAAATTTTGTAAATAAGCTGTCGTAGTTATTAGAACAGGCAGCGCTTGTATGAATGCAGTAGAAATACTGGTTTTAAGTGCGGCGCACTTTAGGGGCTAGGGCTATCGGCCTTACCTCGTTCGCACGCTCATAACACAGCAGTTGAAAACAGGGCCAAAGAATACCAAATCAGGTTAAACTGAATCAAGTTTAACCGTATTTGGTATTCTTTGGCCAATCCTGTTCGGTTAACTGAATCCAGTCCGGTTAAACTGAATCCATTTTTTTTTGTCAGGGATGGGGAATTGGCCTGCCATAGCATAGCATATTAATCATGATTTTCCACATGACACCAGCGGTACAGTATGTGTAAGGTATGTACTAACTGTTGTATGTGCAGCGCAGTGCACATAGACTGTATTGAACAAAGCGTCCAGTAGAACGTAGTATTGTATAATACGTGCATGAGCGCAACATTCGAAATCTGAACACGGCGTATCCATCATCATCATCATCAGCCCATCTTATGTCCACTGCAGGACGAAGGCGTCTTCCAATCTTTTCCATTCTTGCCTGTCCTGCGAGAGCTGATTCCATTTGACGCGTGCGAATTTCTTGATTTTGTCAAGAAATTCGCAGTGTAATTCATTCGCCTATTGAAAACTGGCGCTGTATCTTCGTGGCGTAGTGCCCCATGTCTCAAATTGAATGCTTTTCTCAGCTGCTTCTATTGTGTTGCGCAAACTTACTTCGTGCGAATGACGTCACCTAGTCGCGCGTTGTCTGACGTGCCGTGTTGATACACCGCGCAGGCAGTGCTCGTAGGTCCTGCTGACTCAAGGGTACACTCATGTATCATTTATCTCCGAAACAAAACAGAACTTGATCCTCGAAACAAAACGTCTGTTTCGGACCTTTGTCGTAACTGGTTTCGTTGTACAAGCGGAATGTATTATGCCTAGGTGGCAGCTAACCGAAAGATGTGTATGTTGCTGCACGTGTTCAAATTTTGGCCCACCCGCATTTTAACTATAAGGGGGGGGGGGGGGGGGGGCGGAGTAAAAAGCCTTTGTGAGCCCATAGTTAACCTGCACTTTTAAATAAACCACATAAATCACAGGTGGACAGAACTGCTGCGGTTTGCCTCAACTGCTTCGCGACTCGTAGTATTGTCAGTATTGTCGCGGTTTTCAGCCGAAATAACACTTAATCAGCATAAGAATACCTCTAACGTATCGCACTGGCGTTTACTGTCCGCTCCGCTCAATATCTGCGTATAGCCGATAAGCAGGAATGATAACGCATTGTCGAAAATGGTTAGCGCTATTGCGGTGGAGGGGAAGTCATATCTCGTGAAAGTAGGGCTCTCCTTTCCACTTTCTTCAATCGTTCGCTTTTCTTTCGCGCCCTCTCGCGACGCTGAGCCGTGCCCCCTCCAAACTAGCACTTTCTGTCGTGCGAGCCAGCAAAAAGCGGGTAGGCGAATGCACCACGTATTAATCTTGTCAACTGCTCGTGCGATGACCGACAGGGCGGACGTAAAGCCAGAACATTGGAGCAGCAACGCAAGCGGCTCCACCCCTGGTGCGAGTCGTCCGACTACGAAAGCTGAACAACACCGGCAACAGGCACAACACTCTTGAACGTGCTAGGCGGTTCGCTGCGATTGAGAGCGTAGCACACACACACACACACACACACAAAAAAGACTCCACTACTGAACGGCCGCTAGACAGAACGCACACCATGCGCGTTCTATGTAGCGGCCGTGACTACAGCGTGCAAGAATGGTCTAGCATCTACACGCTTGCTCCTACCCAGCAAAAGCAAGCTTTGACTCCCCGTTCTCAATTCTCAATCCCATGAGCGATTACAATACTGCTACGCCACGTTTTGTCGGCGTGCAGGCCGCGCATGCGCAGTCTACATCTGCGATAAATGTTTCCTTGAGCGATCCCTCGCTCTGTTATGTGGCTCTCCTGATAAAGTGCCCACAAATATCTGACATGATAAAATATTGCATTCAAACCATTACGAGCGGAAAGCACACTCGCCGGATTGGGAAGCAAGCACTTCTTCCGAATCAGCACAAGTTTGACTGGAACACACGCCAGAAACTCACCAGTCCGTTCGTGGTCTTCACATAGCGCTTCGTCGAGGTGCTTTTGATTCGTTTCCTGCGGCATCGCCATGGCACTGTCTGGAAACGTCGCATGTAAGGGGCGGTCTTCTAGCACATTAAGGGGTGGGGCACCCTCACGACCAGAAGCGGCTTCTCCGCAGCTTTACCAGCTAGTGCAACTTCTGAGGCGCTTGCTGTATGCCCCTGGTCAGCATGCAGGCGTAAGCGCCCCCGCCCTTTACGACATGGTCTACGACATAAGCGGTCGAGTGGCCAGCTATGGACTGCAGCAGCGTCACCTACTGGTAGCCGCTAGGCTCGGAAATACGAGGGACACGAGTTCCAGAAGCATGAATGGGGTATGGCCAGTATGGCCACCTGCGGCGTTGCTGCGAGATGGTCATGTGATGCTGCCACGAAACCGCGAACGTTGGCGATATGAAAGTGTGGCATGGTTGCCGAAAATGCTCGCGCCCTGACAAGCACACGTGATTCCGTATAAAGCTCTGTGAAAAATCGGCATTGCGGTAAAAGGAAACGTACCTCAAGGTCGACAGGAAAATTGATTGATTAGTAGTGTTTAACGTCCCAAAACCAGTTCTGATTATGAGAGACGCCGTAGTGGAGGTCTCCGGAAATTTCCGGTCTCCGGAAAGCTCCGGTAGCCACGCGCTACAGATTTCTGAATCAGTGAATTTATGTTAAACTATCGGCTACAGAGTTCACCTCAGAAATTGAAGTTGGCAGTAAATAACTGGGTTATAGAACATTTAGTGTCCGTGGCCACATGTTCAAGTTCTCATTGCGATATACTTAATGCGCGGATTTCACATCGAACTGAAAATTAACCATAGTAAGGACCAATTTCATCGTCTTTACCTCGCATCAGTATTCCTCTGACTTTTATCCAGTCATTTCTATCAACAATCACATGATCTCTCCAGTTGATCATTGTACATTTTTAGGAGTGGAACTTGATTGCCATCTTAAATTTCATCTTCATGTGTCTATGTAAAAGACAAAGTGGCTTATGGTATATGTGTTCTTATGAAAGCTCGAGTGCATTTCTCCTTTTCTGCTTTCATATCTCTTTTTTACGCTTTCGTTCATTCTCATCTTAACTACAACATCGAATCATGGGGTAATACGTACAACAGTCGCCTGACATCATTGCAAGCCATTCAACACCGAGCCCTTCGTCTAATAACGCTGTCATCTCGATGTGTTAACGCCAATCAGTTATTGCATTCCCATATTATTTTAAGTGACGGATCTTAATAAATATAATCTCGCCATTATTGTCTATAGGGCACGGCACAATAATCTTCCTGTATCCATAATACCGAAGGCATCCTTGGTGAACACCAATAATACTAGATTTGCTAGAAACAATTTCATTCTACCCATCGCACCAACTACGGCAAGCAATCATTACATTTTTCAGCACTTGTGTCTTGGAATTCACTGTCATCTCCTTTAAAACTACTAAATGCTGATAGCTTCCGATCCGAACTCAAGCGATTTCTGCTAAATTTGTCTTATTCCTATTCTTTATTCCTCTAGGTGTTCCTTTTTTCTCCTTGTCCTTCGTTATTTTTTTCCCTATCCTATTGCCCTCTCGAGTCTTTGAATCTTTTTTTTTTCAATGATTTACCTTATTTGCCTATTGCACTTTGTTTATCTCGTATACTGCATTACTGTTTATCCCGTTTTGTCTGCCACCCATCCGTGCTACTTTCATTGACTAAGGCACGTTCCTTCACTTGTTCCATGCTGCTTTTTCATAACGCTGTGTTCAGGTTAGTTTCTCGCTTGTATCACATTAACTATCACCATTATTAAGTCCACATATTGCCATTTTAATTGTATTATTCACCACGTTATCACGCACAGGAGGTCCCATTTCAGTTTGTAACTACGGGACCTCCTTCTGTTTATACTTACCATGTACTTTCTTCTTTCTTGACGTCAAACAAAAAATAGCTCTGAGTTCGGAACTATCTGAACCTGCGCTGCTATCTGTTGTTGAATCGACTTCCTGAAATGTCTTTATGCCAGGATTCTAGTCCTTGCAGTTGAAGAGATAACATGAAGTATAATAAAATGACACGGGCAGTTATGTCTGAAATAAGAATCTTTATTCATTTCTTCACGATAAAAGCGAGCGCAGGGTAAAATCTCGACATTGCAATAAGAAGGACCAAATCATAAAAACTGCGTCTGAAAAGACCAAACACAAAACATCACTAGCGGCCTTTTCAAAAGCCTTATATACATCCTTCAGTCAAAGCACAGTTATGCATAAGCTTTGGCAGTATCTTCATCCAGTGAACAGCTTGGGATGAGAAAATAATTTCGTGAAATTTCGTACAGGCGATTCAGAAACCACGTCCAATGATTTCACTATATTGAACATAAAAGCTTAGAAAGAACCTCGCAAAACTCTCCCTTTAAACTACACAGTAAGACGCAAACACTGCATAAACACACATGTATACAAGTCGCAAGGTTTCGCTTTCGATGTTTTTCTAGTCGAGTCGTAATCATAAAAAAACGGGTCATTAACGAATCAATGCGACCAGTACATTCCATTGTGGAATCACCGAAGCCGGGCGACACACTCAAAGCGCATGTAAAATTGTGAATAGAAGTATGATAGATGTGAACATGATAGAAACGCTTTTGTGGTCATGCAATGGGTGTAATCGTTTTTAAAGGTAAGAGCCAGCCGTAATCAATCAGTGAGTGTTTCAACGGAAGGAATGTTGCGAGCGTTCACCGTAATGACAGAGCAAGTCTTCAAGAAAGGTTCGGTAATTGCTTCTCAAACAAGACTACCTTAGTTCTATGAAATCAGAAAAGGACGTGGAACATCTGCTCGCTCTCCTGCTACGAGAGCTAGATTACCAGAGTCGACGAAATAACTTGATGTTCAAATCCCCAAGCATAGCATCGTGACTACGAAGGGCCTTACACTAATTGTCAGAAAAATAAAAAAGAACAAAGAAGCGGTAGTGGGCATCACCTCCGAAAAAAAAAATTGCAGCCTGCGACATACTCGGGTCATGCAGTGTTTCTTATAACTGTTCTCGTAGGCATTGGCATGGTTCTACGGTGACGTAAGGTTTCTTTGAGCTCCACGCTAAGCCAAGAGTTGTTCAGGTTTTAACAGGAAAGAAAGCCCTAGTGCCATAGCATTTTCGCCTCTCCCAAAGAATAAATTAAAAAAAAACAGATGCATCGGGGGACACCAACGTTTTTTGTGATAAGCTTCTCAGATCAGGACATTAAAAAAGTACTGTCCCTTGTATGGAATAAACAGGCAGACGATAACGATAGACACTGATCCTACAATGAATGTTCATTTGTGCGGGGTGTTTCTTGTACTTTCCAAGGAACCATCATTTTTTAGGCTATCGTTAATGACCGGGCCACCGAATTCAAGGCGAATCTCGGCCGTCGTTATCCACCTACTGACACACATCCACTTCAAAGGGGTTCTTCATTCCACACTGGCTCATGCTTGTGTATCACTCCTTTCTCCATAAACAACTCTAAAACGAAGCAAATGTTGTCTCTTTTTAGCACTTTTGGCAAAGGGTCACTAGGGAACAGAATGCACTGAAGTACATACAAGACCTGATCATAGCCTGCTGGGTATCCAAGGTCTTTTATATAATACATAGCTAGGCACAGTACTAGGGCTCGCTCGAGACGCCGGCTGGTAATTGAGACGACTTCCTTCCGGGCACCGCAATCAATCCACATGCCGTCTTCCGTCGTCGAGATGTATGGTGCACAATCTCTGTCTATGTCTCTTACTGCACTCTGCAACGAGTACGTGCACAGTACAGCAGTTGTACATTGCCACCTTATGACAGGTTTATATCACGGAAAGATAACCCTAACAACTGCGCCGCGGCGGCGGGCACCAGGACAACCTGAACTTTCGATAATCATCGATGAAATCTATCCGGAAGTGGATAGACGTGACATGAACGTAAAGCCAAATATTTGTCTATACAATTAAGAAATGTTAGTTGAATGGAGACAGGTGTGCATCTTGTCGGGCATGTCGGTATGAGCTAGACCACCTGAAATTGAACTAACGTCTACCCTCAACCAAACGCGCGAACACCGCTAGAGCAATCCAAGGCATTTAAATGAATGATTCCAGTGATCTTGAAAATTCAAATGGTTGCTGAAAGTACTCTTTCCTTATATTAATTCAAGCAAATATATCGCTTCAAGCAGTCACTATTCTGCTGCGTTTCAAGGACAACTGCCTCCCTGTTCACCTTGAAGGCGACCTGGAAGGTTATGGAGCCAGCGTTTTCGACAAGCAGTATTCTCTCACTCAGGCGACGAATGCTCGCGGTCACATGCGACAAAAACAGCGGTTGAGTTTGCTTCCAAAATCAATTTTTCTTGTATTAAGTTGAGTTCAGGTAGACCTCTTCACACGGAAGGAGTACGTTACGCCTCCACCAGAATGACAAAATTCAACATACTGACACGAGGTCACGACGCCTGAGTGTTTAAGACATCTAAGGGGTTTGCTAACTCAAGAAGCACGAGAACATACGCTCACAACTAACACGAACGTTCCGCCAATGGAATCCACAAGGTCGCTTGAGACTGATCTTATATCATGAGTTTAGCTCCCCAATTAAGCAGCTAGCTGCTGTAAACTAAGGCGAGACTTGTTAAAAGCAATAAAAACTTGGGCACAAACCTCGATGATTAGAGAAGGGAGATGAGGATCTCCCAAGTGATCACACAATTCTCTCATTGTACACTCTATGTCCAAGTGTTCCGAGAATATTCGCACTGCATGCTCGAGCTTCTCTTCCATGGTGCCGATTTCCGCGCCAAATCGAAGTTCAGCTTCCTTGCAGAGCTGCATAAGAAAGGACCAGTGTAGTGTATCAAACTGGTTACCACTACGCGCAGTTCATATACGGCATCCTGCTGTATACGAAGACGTGCAATAATAATAAAAAGAAAAATTCACAGCATATCCACGGAGTGAATGATGATGAGTGGGCGAAGCTCCGGAGGTTCATCGTAGTTCCGGATTAATTTAATTAACGCGCACGCTACGAATCCTTACGGTTCAACTACGCACAAGTGAAATCTCCCTCTGGCACTTCATTGCAAGTCAAGATCCAGTGCCGGTATATATGTATATATATATAGTTCAGAAAGAAGATATCCCTGAGCCCGAATAAATATTTTCAAAAGAAGAGATTCACACGATTAACAAAAAGAATATAAATTTACTGACGTTGCGGCCGGTGGACCGGCCTTCATCAGAGTAAAAGGCTGTTGCAGAGCACCCTCCTTTTAAGGGTACAGGAAGGGGAGAGAGTGCGGCTACAAAGGCGTATTCTGTACACGGAATGGCTATGAAGTCTTCCTGGACAGAACACGTGGTCGGCTGCGGCGAGTCACGAGGCGACCCCGTAGCCTCTCAATTAACAGCAAGGCGGCACACTTGCAACCCCGAGGGATTCTACTACCTGTATGTAACGGAACTATAAAGCCACTCTACATTGTAAAAATGGCAATCACCACAGCAGAAATGACCAAAAAAAAAAAAAGAATAAATTTTTTTTAAAAAATAACAAAGAAAAATAAAAAACAAAAAACCCCCCAAAAAACTGATTTACTGAAAAACGGCCGAAATATCTTGTAATCAAAAAGTATATAAACCATGAAGGAAGAAAAATGGAAATAAAATGACAGATAAAAAAAACTTAAGTGTGAAAGAACGCATTGCAGTTGTTTGAAATGGCTTCCTCATAATGGCAATGCCCTAGACACTCGGGAAACATGCGAGTTTACCCGTGTTTTCATTAATGCCCGAGGTAGCGGATTTGAACTTACAAATGAGGTAGGACTCACGAACCTCGCGGTCGTGATGCGTCCGAAAGCCCGATTCCAGTATCATTGCCTTCAGGTCGCTAAATGAATTGCCGGGAAGGTGCACGTGCTTAGACAGGGCAGATTCAAGGAATTTTTGACGTGTGACTTGTGATTATTAAATCGTATTCGGAAAGGTGTTTCTGTCTGACCAATATATTGTTGATTACATTTAGTGCCCTCAAGCAGGTAAACGACATTAGCCGTGTCACAAGTGAAGTTTCCTTTAATTTGTACAAAAAAGTCGGACGCGGTGCTTGTTGCTTTTTGTGTAGTTCTAATGTATGGGCAGACCTGGCAACGTGGCTTATTGCACGGCCTGCATCCAGTGCCACGACGTGGATTTAAAGTTGATTTAGTTAAGATGTCGCGTAAATTTGTGTTTCGTCTGTACACGACACGAGGCGGTTCCACGAATATGCATTTGAGGCGATCACTTTGAGTAAGAATATTATGATGTTTTTTAAGAATAGCTGACACCTTTGGCAGCGATGCAGAGCAAGTAAATATTAAGTTAGTCTTGTGTTCCCTGCTTGATGACTGATTTTTGAGAATTTCAGCGCGGTCAAGCATGTCGGCGCGAGTTATAGCATCGTCAATTATTTTTTCCGGGTATTTCTGTTTGAGAAGGACCTTTTTCATTTGTGCACAGTTATGATCGAAATCTTTTTTTGAACATATGCGTGTAAATCGATGTGCTTGACTGTACGGGACGCCTGTCTTGCAGTGCCGCACATGACTACTATGAAAATGTAAGTATTGATTAGTATCCGTTGGTTTCCTATAAAGGTTGTTAACCAACTTGTTTTTCGAAAGCGACACGGTCACATCCAAGAAGTTTATGCTCTGCCTAGAGCATTGATGAGAAAAAGAAATAGTCGGATGAGCAGAATTGAAGTCGGTGAGGAATTGTAATAGATCGGTTTCTCCGTGATATCAGCCAAATTATAAAGATATCATCTATGTAACGTTTATAGTACAGTGGCTTTAAGTTGCGAGAGCTCAGAAATTCTTCTTCGAGTATTGCCATAAAGATATTGGCATAATTAAGGCCAATTCTCGTTCCCATTGACGTTCCGCTCACTTGCACGTAGTGAGTGCCATCGAACTCAAAGTTGTTGAATTCGAGAATTAACTTCAGAAGTGTGCGGAGGGTATAACAGTCATCAGATTTACCGACCTGCGAGTCTTCATAAGCTTTTAAAACCGCTCTGATTCCATCACCATGGGGAATATTAGTGTATAGAGAGGAGACGTCAAGGGTTACAAGTAGACAATTAGCAGGTACTGTAAGATCCATAATGTCAGAAAGATAATTGTTAGTGTCTTTTATGTAAGATGGATAAGTAGGTGGGATGTGCCGAATTAGGTTGTCTACTTATAGCGAAATGGCTTCAGTGACGGTGCCCACCCAAGAGACAATAGGCCGGCCTGGGTTGTTGATTTTATGAATCTTAGGTAGAAGATAGAATTTACCAGCTACTGGGCTGAGAGAAATGAGGGAGTTTCCAATTTTGCCTTCTATTTTCTTATCTTGCACAAGTGATGCTACTGTGTTTTTGATTTCTTTCTTAAAATTTTCCGTAGGGTCACCAGTTAGTTGTTGATAAAATGAGGAGCCAGACAATTGGCGGGTCGCTTCTTTCACGTAGTCCTGTTTATTCATTATGACTAGTGCACCCCCTTGTCAGCTGGTTCTATTACTATATTCTGTTTACTACTCAGATTATCAAGTGCTCTCTTTTCCTCCGGAGAAATATTGTGACGGTAGGATCTTTGTTGCTTGTAGATCTCAAGAATATCATGTTGTACGGCCTTTATATACAAGTCCAGACATTTGTCTCGCTGGGTGGTGGGGTCCAATGCCTATTGCTCGGTAGTGTCGAATTTCTTATGCCTGTGCTCGTGCTATCATGGTAGTATTCGCGGAGTCTCAAATTTCTCGCAAAGTTGTCCAGGTCTTTAAGTAATTGGAATTCATTAAAACCACCAGTGGCGGGGCAAAAAATTTAATCCTTTCGACAGAGCACAAAGGTGGGCTGCCGAAAGGTCCATACTGGACAAATTAACAACATTACATGCCATTGCCTCATCATTTTTGGCTTGCGTTTCGACAAGGGAGGCAGTTTGCCGTGAACCTAATTGGATATTGGAAGGCATCCCGTCTCGTGCGAATTTCTTAATTTTTTGCTCCGATAGCGATGACGTCTTATTGTTTTCGAATTGAACTATTAGTTGAAACTCTTCGGAAGTGAGGGACTGGCTGAGTAATTTCTCCTGTTTTCGTAGCGAATCGGCATTTGCTTTATGGTGATTAATTATAACTGATAACAGTTCTAGGGATGCTTTTTTGAGCACTGTCTCCCACTTGGCCTTATTAGCAACGGACATTTCTGAAGTTGCTGGTCTAAGGTTAATTTTTAACCCTTTCGGTACCACCGAGGCGCTCAAATAGCGTGCAAGGGCGGAAGCGTGCATGTCAGAACGTATGCGTTTTTCAGTAATTTTCCCAAGTTTTTGAAAATCCCTCGAGACTGGAAAGCGAGCCGCCTTACCATTACTTGCCGGACTCGGTCATTCCTGGCTGTTGCAAGAGGAGCTTGCAATGCTGCGGAGGCTGTAATTGTGCTGGCTTGGGGCCTTTCTCGACTGACTTGGGGCTGCCGAATTCCTGCTGACATTCGTCGCGGCGAATTCGTTGGTTCTGCACGCGGAGCCAGAAGTCACCGGACCGTGAGGAAGCGAAGGTGCCGTATGGATGTGGTGGTGGAGGCGAGCCATATATATATATATATATATATATATATATATATATATATATATATATATATATATATATATATATATATATATATATATATATATAATATATATATATATATATATATGGGTGGCCGGTGAACGGTTCTCCAGCGCGAGCAGTCGGTATTTTTCAATCAAGAAATTCCCTAGAAGACGCCGCCTGCGTCAAGCTTGTCTCTCGCCGGTGAGAGCGCGTTCTCCTTCTTTGCGAGCTGGTAGCGCGTTCATTGAAGAAAGAGCGTTTCCATAGTCAACGCGCCTTTCGCTCTCTCTGTCTCTCTCTCTCTCACACACAAGACAGCAGATGGAAGAGTGAGAGAGCTCGCGCGCCGGGTGGCACGCGCCGAGGGCGCGCCTCCCACACCTAGCATCATTCATTTCTTTGAAGGTAACGCGCTACTAGGAACAACGGACGGACAGACCCAAACCTTAAGGAGTTTCGCCCCTAAAAGTGGTTAGAGGTTAGCTTTTAACGCGATAGGCTCAAGGATCTCTTGTAGCAGAATACAGTAGAATGAACGCTATAGCGGTTCATTCTATATTAGAAAGAAAGCTGAAAGAATCAAAGCTGTAGCGTTCATTCTCAAAGGCGAAACATTATGCACGCTCGAAGTTCTTATATTCGAGCGTATAAAAAGAAAGAAAAATGCGCTGGGGGAAAGAGCGGTTAAAATTAGGTAAGCATTCACTTTCCTCATTGACACACGCGGCTTCCCATTCTTATAATGGAGGCGAAAATGCCAGAGGTCCGTGTACTGTGCGTTGTCAGCGCACGTTAACGAACCCCAGTTAGTCTAAATTTCCGAAGCCCTCCACTACGGCCTTTCTCTCCTCTCTATCTCTTTCACTCCCTTTCCCCCCACCCCCACGGACGCTTAGCCGTGCTCCCTACGTGGGTTGCAGAAATTAGCGCCCTTTCCTAACAAAATAGAGGAGGCGTTGCCTAACCGAACAACAACAACAACAACAACAACAACAACAACAACAACAACAACAACAATAATAATAATAATAATAATGAGGATGGCGCGGCGCAGTGCACATATCGCGCCCTATCGGCTCGACCGGTTCTCCCTAAATAAGCCCAGTCGCGTTGCCATTGCTTCGGTAGCCTAAGACATTGCTAAGTTTCCTGTAAGGAGATCTTAAAGCGAAACTCAAGGGGAATATTTAAGTCTGTCCAGATCTGTAATCTGTAGAAAGACCTGTTGCCAGTGCGCGTTTATTTATTGACAAAGTTTATCTAAACCGTATTTTTTTTTTTCATTCATAAACTAAATCAGTATTCGGGTACTTGTAGATAAAACGACGCCGTATGAAACACGTACAAAGGCGATGGACAAAAGGTACCGTTCCAACTTCTCAATTTTGATGTTTTCTCGCTTATATAACCGCTCTGTTTATCTCGTAAACGTAATCTTTCAATATTGCTCGGCTTAATATTTGCATTTAGTGTCCCTTTAAGTTTGCGCTAACGTACATCTTAGTAGCAACCGCATCAAATTCCAATTGCTGAAAGGTACACAAATACGCGATGCGTCGTTGAGAAAATAAAGCAGGCAATAAACAATAAAAAGCAGAACACTAATAAGGCCGTGAAAGAATGAAGAAATTATGAAACAATAAAGTAAAGCAGAACGAGCAATAAAACTAGCGAATTTTCAAGAAACGAAAAGAAAATGCGTAGCTGTGTGCGGTTTCAAAGATCATATAGTTGAAAAAATAAGAGACTGTTGAGGTCGCTAAATGTTACTTTTGTTCTCGTCTAGCTCGAAAATTAAAGGGAATCCTAAAGAATTTTGAAATCTAAATGTATAATTCCCGATATAGTGCGGATATTTCTTACGGGATAAAGCTCAGGTCGTTATAGTAACTTCGGCGAAGGAACTGTGTCAGGGACTACTTGGCATACTTTTAATAAGTCTTTTTTTATACCTGTGTTAAAGCTCTACGCATGCCGCAATTTACCGCAGGCAGAAACGGTCTACTTGAAACAGCTGCATGATGTGAATTCGACATCGGCAGGAGGACACATCGAAATCCGTAACCACATTATTCAACCTTGCTTATTTGACGTATCGGTCATAACATTCCCGTCCACTGCCATCGTCGAGTGACCACCCACGTTACCGGAGAATTCAATGCCCACAACGCGGGAATACAAGCACTCGTATCTGGTTATGGGCCTCTCCCACTGAGTGGTTGGTTGCTCTGAGATGTCAGAGCATGATATGCATGCCCCAGAATAGTTCACCATTTCCAGATCGATTTCATCGTAGGCTATTGGCAGCGCTTCAGATATATTCGTTTGTGCTTTAGTCATTTCAATTTCATTCTATATTTTTACAGAACAATACGGATAAGTAAGGTTGCGCGTTTCCTTTCAGCCATTTTGTCGGTATTGCCGAAACACTAAATATAAACATTTATCTCTCTTCTGCCTCCGTGAAACACACACACACACACACACACACACACACACGCACGCACGCACGCACGCGAAAGTAAATCCTCTTTTGAACAGCAACAATGATTTATTGTATGGAATGAGGACCCAGCTCTGGATAAAATAAACCTTCCGTTGTTAACGTTCCAAGGAGGACTCTTTCGTATCACGCCAACGGCCACACCTCGAAATCATGCCTATCTATGTATATCACATATCTCTCATCTATGTATGCCCTCACGTCGGTATGCATGCATGCATGTACACTCAACAGCAAAAGTTTCCGACATCCGAAGCTTCGTAAAAACCCTTATTACCGTATGTCCTCGCAACACAGCCTGGAGTTAAAAAGGTTCAGTGGGTAGATGTTTTTGCGATGCACAGGATGTAACATTTAATTCGAGACTACGTTCAGAGGCTAAGCGGTAATATAGATTTTTCGACAGCTTCGCGACTCGCGAACTTTTGTATGTGCGTATGTGTGCGCGCGTGCGTGTGAACAGATGCATTTTGTTTTCATGCCAGCCGTGTGATTTGCTTCGGTTAACTGTGTACTCACAACACCTTTCCAAGGACATACAAAATTAGAAATCTAGGCATGTGTACGGAACTGATGTGGAGGGAACTGCTGCATTGTTTTCAGCCATCGATTCACTAAATAGGGCGTGGCCGTTAAAGAAAGCAAGCTGTGATCCACATACTACGTCATCGGTGCAATAGTTATACACATTTACTCACGATATCTTCATCGCAGAAGTAATTCGGCAAAGGCTTGACCTCTCGTAGGCTTGAGATGCGTTGTTTGTACGTGTTTTCAAGAAGCCTTTTCATTTCTTCTTTAAATGACGGGTCCGGGACCCCCTTGTTCCAGAAGGTCTGGAATGTATGAAAACACGGTAAAGCAATATTAGATTCGGCAGAGCTACAGCAAGCTTGGTAAATCCCAAGTGGCAGAATGGACAACATAAAGATTTTTATATTGTTTACTTACCTCAGAATAAAGCAGGGGGGTAAAAAAAGGGAGGAGTCAGAAAATACAGAAAATGTGGATGAAGTCGCTGTTTCACAATGAGCAACGCTTTTGCGATGAGGACGCATTAGACAAGGTATACGAAAAAAAGCTTGCAAGTGCTATTGGCTATATGTACTGCATTATTAAGCAATTCTGGTCAACCAGCGTGGTGCTAGACAAGCGTCAGCAAACATGTCTCACTCACTATTCATGAACGCGCTGTTACTTTCAGCAGTGTTGTGATGAATGGCGTGCGCGGAGGTTAAGGGGCCGACAGCTGGCCAGAACGCGTGAACGGACACTTGGGCACTTAAAAAGAACCTAAATTATGGTGATGCAATCGAGCACCCTTTCGCTATTTTAATAGGATTTGTATTTTTTAATTGAACTTGAAAATCGCGGCAATTAAAACGTGGCGTAGCCTTTGTTCTGCATTCCGAGTCTTAAATTAGTGTACGTCACCAGCTGCTGTTGATACGACCATAATTAAGGCTTATAATTGCAGCAGGTGCATAAAAATGCATCCACACATACGGTTCTCCGCAGTAAAGAGAGTCGACTCTGCCTTGTTGTTATGTGGGGTTTAACTTCCCAAAACCAGTTCTGATTATGAGAGTCGCCGTAGCGGAGGGCTCCGGAAATTGTGACCACATGGGGTTCTTTAACGTGCACTGACATCGCACAGCACACGGGCCTCAACATTTCACCTCCATCGAAACGCAACCGCCGCAGCCAGGATTCGATCCCGCGATCCTCGGATCAGCAGCCGGGTACCATGGCCACTAGACCACCGTGGCGGGGCTCGACGCTGCCTTCCCGGCAACCGAAAACCTGTCTAATCGCCGCGCATGCGCGTGGCGTCTCCCAGGCGTTGTGCCATGCGCTCAGTAGCTGTACAACCAGGCGCAGGCACACCCAACCGTTGTCGATCACTGTTTGCAACATGTGTTCCGTGTGAAACTCCATAGGCTAAAGGTTCTGTTAAACGTTTCGCGCCTTCTTTCGCCGTTGTCACTGCATGACTGGACACTCGGACCGGTAAGCTTTACGTTGAAATAGAGTTAAAAATTCGGGTCTCTTTAGGAATGCAGCATGAGAGTCACTTCTATTCGGATCGCTTATACGTCCACGCATATAGGTTTATTGAGATACCGAGATCAGCAACATTTGACAAGCGATGACCAGGCTCCGGAATCAACCAGAAACGTTGGCTCGCTCATTCTGAGCAACCGCCACCGATTACCTGAGAAACAGCGCACGCGCACCACCTTTTACAGCCTTCGCGAAGCAACGGCCGGATCGCGACCAATCAGGTGATTAGATGACGCTGACTTCAACTTGCAAGTACCCTCTTTTTAATCGCGTAGGCTATGGACTCCTGTTCCCCAGCGATCTTTTCCCTCCCATCTGACGGCGCAGCCACCGAAATCTAGTCCATTTTCCTCCCAGGGCGTAAATGCACAATGGTGTGCTTTCCTGCGATTGCACTGCACACATTGTGCGTGGAGGCTCAGGACGATGTCGTAATTTGGTTTTACAACACATGTGGCAATGCTTTACTAGGAGATTTCATGTCACTGCTATCGCAGTAATGCATAGGCGCAGGGAAAAGTTTCGAACGTATGTAAGGCTCTCTTATGTGCATCCGTAACGAAAACTTAGCTAAGGATCGACTCTTGTAGACATAGTTATCATGAGCGAAAAGTGTTCTGGCTTCTTTATGAAGTGTTCTATTATAAAGTGCTTTTTATTGCGGTAGCAACTATATGGACAGCCTCGGCTGTTTTTTGCCGTCCCCGTCGCCGCCGTCATGAACCCTATATATATATATATATATATATATATATATATATATATATATATATATATATATATATATATATAACGCACACGAGCAGTGCTATTCTCGTTTTTTTAGTACAAGAACGTTTCTAACGAACCTGGAGTGCGGAATACAATGGGTTCGTTTCAACCGCCGGGCGCCTGCTTGCTCCAGATTTCCTCGTATTTGGTGTCAAAGGAAGTTTTCCGGTTTCCTGAAAACAAAAATAAAAAAAAAGAAGTAACGATAGACTACGTCCAGTCGCCATCTTCAAATGACCTTTCCAAGATGTTCCCGCCGGTATTCAGTGAGCTTTCACAGAGTTGGGCGATTTTATTCAGCGGAAAATACGAAGACCCATCCCATGCTGCAGGCCTAGCTATGCTGTTACAGTCGTGCGCGAATTTGGTACATTTGTTCACGGATATTACGAGCAGCGCACAACGATGAACGAGGAAACCGGAACACGAAGAGTGATTGATTTGTTGGGTTTAACTTCCCAAGACCAGCTCGGATTATGAGAAACGCCGTAGTGGAGGTCTCCGGAAATTTCGACCACCTGAGGTCCTTTAGCGTGCACTGACATCGCACAGAAAAAAAAACAGGGGTCAACATTTCGTCTCCATCGAAATGCAGCCGCCGCGACCTTAATAATGATAGTGCAGTTGACAGTTCTCACCTCGTCCCACATAAACAGCGAGCATTCAATGGCAAGCATCTTGCGTATTGCATCCAGCTTCTCCTTGCGCTGATGTTCGTTTCTGGTTGTATTAGCGCTGTAAGATAACGACAAAAGAATTCGCGATGAGAAAGAATGGGTTAAGCTTGAACTGGACACATGCCAATTTTTGCGGCAACACATAACATTGCATATGACTGCATTATGAAACAGAGTGGAGAAAGTATGCAACCAAATGAAAGAGAGAGAGAGAAACAGGTTGTTGAATGCGTGAACCTCGCCGTAGGTACTAGGTCTGCCGCCATGTGAACAATCCATTCATTATTGCATAGGCTAGCACTGGAGTTCTCTCAGAATAATCGTTCTGGTATCCCGTACACACGCGTGCTTTTATTTCGTTCTCAGCATTTTCTCGTTCTCGTTCTTGGCGGTTGTCTCGCTAATGCGCCACAGTCCTTAATGATTAAACGAGAAAGCCCTTCTCCTCCTCCGCCTTTTTTTTTTCGTTTATACTTCGAAGCTCACGGCAATCACACTACGAAGCTGTGAACCTCGACTGACTACAAACCCGCAATGGCGTAACAGGAGGCAACTCTTTAAGGCGCCAACCCCGGCAGTTTTTTCCCTATGTTCTGATATAAATGTTTCCCAATGGTAGCCCTACAACCTCCAGGTAGTCCTGTAACTGATAGTCCTGTAACCGCCAGGTAGTCCTGTAACCACCAGGGTGGTTCAGTTTGCTAAGAAAGGCAGCAATAATTTTAAATAAGTACCTGAAAGTCGTCTTCAAACCGAAACCGAAGCGGGTAGATGCTTCGTGAAGCGTGTGCGATGACGTCACAGCCTTCCCGTCACCAGAAATATGGAACTGGCGCCAAAGAAATGCCAGTGGCGAGGTCATCCGACGATATATTGAGTTATGCCAGCTTTTATGATCGTGACAACCATGATTTGAGCGCTGAAGTATCGCCGTGTTGCTTTTTAAGGCACGCTGGCTCGGGTAGGCAGCGCGGAGGTAATGACGTCAGAAACACAGGCTTTCCCGCAGAAGAATCCGCTAAAAAAATTTAAAATTCATTTACAGGAAAACTAAATGACCTATATCCGCCTGACTTGGCATATACTATTACAGCACCGAGGAGAACACACATTAAGCATTTTATTGAGATCAGTTGACACTGAAAAATTACCGGAGTTGCCATTTAAACGATGTCATTATACTCCTATGACTACAGGTTGCTGTTCCACAGTAAGTAATGTAATCAACAGGGTTCAAACGTGGGTTTATTACTTTACACGTTCGCCCTACCAATAACCTATTATAACAAGTATTAACCGACCGAACCGACGAGCTCCTAAAACCTCCTATGGAATGTTGGCCACTCTATCGCGCAACGGGCCTCGTGAACCGTCTGTGACACATGCCGTGCTTGTGTGTGTGCGCGATTTGACCTCTCTCTTTCTTTATTCTTTTTCCATCTCTTTCTGTCTCCCTTCACCCCTTCCCCAGTGCAGGGTAGCAAACTGGATATTTTCTCTTCCGGTTAACCTCCCTGCCTTCCGCCCATCATCTCTCTCTCTCTCTCTCTATCGCATTCCCTTTCTTTTTTTTTTTCGTGCAGAGATACCATGGTGTGTATCTTCCGGTTGCATAATCGTTTTATTTTTCTTAGTTATAGTTTAGCGGTAAAGTACAGACACTGAAGCATTGATTTCGGCGCTTGAACACGCGTCTCCTGCGATAGTGCTGGCGCGGCACGGTGTACGCAAATAAAATCGAAGAAATCCATAAGAACGAAATACTGAAACCTACCAGTACTCATCTATTTTCTTGCACATATTGCGGCTATTCACTTTTATGGCCCTGCATGTAAATCTTTTCTCGATATCTTCCAGACATTTCGACAATCCTGGTATCTCCTGGCAGACTTTCTTGTACAAGTCCTGGAGAGAAAGAATGAGCGAAGTTAATTTTGGAATAATAAGCGAGGTCATACGTGAAGCCTTCTACGCAAGCATGCAGACCACACTGTGTGTGCTTACCCCTCCAACCCGGCCATTCCCCCATTCCCAGTGCAACACGGAAGGTGCCCCTGCTCGCTGCCTCGACTGCCAGGCCCAACAATCCTAATTCGAGCGCGCCCACGCTGCGGCCACAGCCACTGGAGTCCTGAACTAGAAATGCCCATCTAGTTTTTGCAAGGACCAGTCGTTTAAAGTCTGGTTTTATCCGCCACCAAGAAAACGTAGGGAAAAATTTTATTTTATTACACAATTATGTCGGAAACCGTCTCAGAATGATACATTAATACAATCAACATCGGCGTACCACCGAGCATGTGTCGCCATCGGCAAAAAGAATTCATTTGCCAGGTGTGCAGCACACACATGGCATTTGGCAACGGACACCTGCGAGGTGTGCGCTCTTCAGTACGTAGCTGGATGTTCAGTATAATTTCTTTCGTATAAAACGTTGCTTTCAAACAACATTGTGCACAATACTTTACTGAAGCTTTCCCAAAATGTTTTCGCAGGAGTCGTTATTGATCACTTGCGTGTCTTAAATGGCGCTGGCCCCCAGCGCTTGATGCACTTTCGGTTCACGGAAGGGGACTTTTCGTTGACTGGGGTAGAGATTGAGCTAGCTTTACTTGAACTGGTGGCTCATGCTATCATGTACGAGGCCGGAGTGAGCCGCACGTGATTCCTATAACACGCGCCGCTCGCAGCCGCACACCGCTGGCTCATACCCGACGTGGTGCCGGATGAGGTGCGCTCCTATGCCTCGATTTAGTTTTCTTTAAATACCCTGAGGAGTAATGACTTCTACAGTCGCATGCTCTTATACTCTACAGTGTCCAATTCATATGGCTCGAAACTTCGTGTTCCCACAATTTCCTTCCAGGTAATTGTTGCGCAGGAATGCGCATCCGGAGTTGAATCGATGATACCGAGTAGGAAATAATGTGGCGAAGCGGTACGGTAGAGTCATACAGAGGTTTTGATGGTAAGCTCTAATCGAGATCAGTGTACGCTGATGTGTTTACTGTAGCATAGTGAAAATAAAAATACCCTTACACCTTCGCGCTCTCCCTCTTGTATTCCTGTCTTTTCTCTCGTAGGAAACGTTAAATGCCAAGCATTTCTTAGCGAACTTTCCTTCCATCCATCCATCCATCCATCCATCCATCCATCCATCCATCCATCCATCCATCCATCCATCCATCCATCCATCCATCCATCCATCCATCCATCCATCCATCCATCCATCCATCCATCCATCCATCCATCCATCCATCCATCCATCCATCCATCCATCCATCCATCCATCCATCCATCCATCCATCCATCCATCCATCCATCCATCCATCCATCCATCCATCCATCCATCCATCCATCCATCCATCCATCCATCCATCCATCCATCCATCCATCCATCCATCCATCCATCCATCCATCCATCCATCCATCCATCCATCCATCCATCCATCCATCCATCCATCCATCCATCCATCCATCCATCCATCCATCCATCCATCCATCCATCCATCCATCCATCCATCCATCCATCCATCCATCCATCCATCCATCCATCCATCCATCCATCCATCCATCCATCCATCCATCCATCCATCCATCCATCCATCCATCCATCCATCCATCCATCCATCCATCCATCCATCCATCCATCCATCCATCCATCCATCCATCCATCCATCCATCCATCCATCCATCCATCCATCCATCCATCCATCCATCCATCCATCCATCCATCCATCCATCCATCCATCCATCCATCCATCCATCCATCCATCCATCCATCCATCCATCCATCCATCCATCCATCCATCCATCCGTCCATCCGTCCATCCATCCATCCATCCGTCCATCCGTCCGTCCGTCCGTCCGTCCATCCATCCGTCCGTCCGTCCGTCCGTCCGTCCGTCCGTCCGTCCGTCCGTCCGTCCGTCCGTCCGTCCGTCCGTCCGTCCGTCCGTCCGTCCGTCCATCCATCCATTCCGTCCAAATAGCCGCCTGCGAATGAGCTCTCCTGACCGCTTCGTAAATGGGATGTATACGAAAATTGTTATGCCCCAACATGACTGCATGACGAACATATACGACACGTCATAACACAAAAATCGTGACATGCATGTTATGAGCGGCATCATTTACGTGCCATGGTGTTGGCGCTCTCATGGCCGTTTCGTTAATGGTATGTATAGAAAAACTGGTATGGCACAACATCGCGATCGCAAAAGATGGGTCATAACAAGAAAATCATGACATGCACGTCATGAGCGGCATGGTTTACATACCACAGTCTTGGTGGTCTTGCGGCCGTTTCGTTAACTTCATATGTAACAAGATATGCACCAAGATCCCACTGCACGTGGGATCTGCCAATTTTTACACGAGGGAAATGAGTACCAGGTAAGTAAGAACGCTTGAAGACCTTGATATTCATCAAGAGAACGGTTTAGGTGCGGTATATACCGCCACAACTCAAATGGTATATAGTACGTGCGTACGTCTTACATCAGTAGCTTTGTCCGAAGGTTTTCTGCCGCCGTCATCCGCAGGTTCCCTGTTCGGCGGAGCTGCGGTTAAACAAATGATATTATAAGCATCTCGCACGACCTCCTATTTTATATTTCCGAAAATGGGTCGACTATTTAAATTTTCGTCACTCCTGACGTGACGACTACTGTAGAAGGATGGTCATGTGGGCGAGTTGGAACTTAGGCATATTGACGGTCAGCGCGAAACACGAGGTCAAAAAGAAGGAAGGGACACAAAGCACAGCGCTGTCTCACAACTAACTTTTAATTAGCAAGGCACGCGTAGTTCTCGGCGCTTCTGCGCGCTGTGCGAGCCGACACAACCGGAATATGGTTGACATACTTCAAGGCTGCGAAAGTTAACAGCAGAAAACAAAAATCACAGCATATCCACGGAGTGAATGATGATGAGTGGGCGAAGCCCCGAACGTTCATCGTAGATCGTGCCGAGTTCCGGATTAATTTAGTTAACGCGCACGCTACGAATCCTCATGGTTCAACTATGCACAAGTGAAATCTCCCACCGGCACTTCATTGCAAGTCAAGATCCAGTGCCTATATATATATATTGTAATAAAGAACGAGACGTAGACACAGCGCCTTAGCTACAGGCCGGCTGTTCTATTCTGCCCTCGTCTTCTTCTGCTTCTCTTACCCTTCAATTCGGCCTTCTCTGGGGAATGCCCGCACTGTGATTATCCGCTTGCGGATCTTTTCCACATGGTGTGGACATGTCCATCTAACCCGGCGGTCCCCCCAATCACCTCCCCTTCACCCCCACCCGAGAGAGCTGGGAGGCTGCCCTGCTCGGCTGCTCCACCTTGGAGGCCCAAAAGGCCCTCGTGGCCAGGGCGCGTGCCGCCGCGGCAGCCACAGGGGTCCCGGACTAGGAACCCCTCCTATAGAGGTTGTACAGTGTCGGCCCTTAAGGCCGCCCCTAACTCTCTCTGTAAATACCATCAATAAATGTTTTTCACCACCACCACCTGCGCTCTTCTAGCGCGAGCGTCTTAGGCATGGCGAGCTCTGTTTTTATACGTTACAATATATATATATATATATATATATATATATATATATATATATATATATATAATGGGTGGCCGGTGATCGGTTCTCCAGCGCGAGCAGTCGGTATTTTTCAATCAAGAAACTCGCTAGAAGACGCTGCCTGCGTCAAGCTTGTCTCTCGCGGGTGAGGGCGCGTTCTCCACCTTTGTGAGCTGGTAGCGCGTTCATCGAAGAAAGCGTTTGCATAGTCAACGCGCGCCTTTCGCTCTCTCTGTCTCTCTCTCACAAAACAGCAGATGGAAGTGTGAGAGAGCTCGCGCGCAGGGAGGCACGCGCCCTCGTAGTAGCGCGTTCCTAGTAGGTAACGCGCTACTGCTACGGACCGACAGACCTAAACCTCAAGTAGCTTCGCCCCTAAAAAATTCGGCGAGTAGGCAATTTTTTTCGAAACCATGGTTGAACTTATACAAGATTTCTAGGAGACGTCGCTAAATGCACAGTCCTTGTGTGAGTTTTACGTTCATTTTCCAACGTGTGACGATATCACACATTGATTTCAATGGTACAGACTACCTATTTGGGTACAAAATGCGACCTGTCGGTGTACATTGCGTCATCGGTCCACGTTGAAAAAAAAATCCCACGTGGTCAAAACTTCCGGGACCCTGAGCTATGGCGCGCCCCATAATCATATCACGTTCGTCGCACGTAACTTGCTGTCAACCTGCTTCTACTGACGCTTAGCTTATCGAGGTAGTAGCCTGATAGGAAAATGTAACGGTAAAGAAAGCAGAGTCTACGTTTTCTCGCGTAGGCGAAGATATTGGTAGTGTCAAGGTTCTTTTGCACCAACACTCCACGCACAAATTTCTGCGGGCTTCTTCCAACTTCAGAAGCAGCTTGACGAAGTGATAATCTCATGTGCGTTAGAAGGAATGGGCCAGCTTCATTCGTGAC
Organism: Hyalomma asiaticum; assembly: GCA_013339685.2. Classification (NCBI taxonomy): domain Eukaryota; kingdom Metazoa; phylum Arthropoda; class Arachnida; order Ixodida; family Ixodidae; genus Hyalomma; species Hyalomma asiaticum. The sequence goes on along the minus strand of CM023486.1, from coordinate 75,830,926 downwards.
AGGACCCCGTAAGTAAGTAACCCGTTGTAACGGCTGTCAAGAGACCTTTTCTCTTCTACGCTTTGCCGCAACAAACTTTGTAAGTCAATGCATATTTTCTTCGTGCAAAACCAAGGACACCACTTCTTTTCTAGTAGCCCAGAATAAAATTAACAGTCGCTTAGTTTGCACATGCGTGTCCCGATGAAACGGATCCTCTTTTTCAAAATGGAGCTGTCGTTTTTTACTGTACGGAAGACTAAGAACACTTTCTTATATAGTTCTCTCAATAAGTACCCATTTACTGATTAAGGACGCGACAAAATCATGTATCGCCTATCTTTAATGTATTTCCTTTGCTAACCCACTGAATTTCATTCGTTACGCATCACGGCGCCCACGAACAGCGTTATCTTTAATAATGCCGGCAAACATTTGCGTTCCCTGAAACTTTACCTAGTTCGAGAAACTCGTTTCTGGGGTATAGTCGGTGAAGGACCCACCATGCGATTGTGAGGCGTGACGGAGTGGTCAACCACAGATTAATTTTGACCACCTGGAAGCCGCTAAGAGACCACCTTCTGAACACAACCTAGGCAAGACCTACTGCCAGCAGCGCACTAACGCATGAGAAAAACATTTCACCCTTTCTCTCTCACCTGAATTTTCTCCTTATGAAATGTAGCCAAAGTGCACGTGGGTTCGTGCATTTCGCCGCCCAACTTAACCAACCGTAACATACACCATACCAGTCCCATTCGTAACATACACCACACTAGAGCACTGCACGGGCTGTGATTCTCGGCCCGAGCCCGGCCCAGGCCCGGCATTCGAAGCTTCATCCTCCGTGCCCGGCCCGCTTACTAAAAAGATATACCTGGTCTCGACCCGCGAAAAATGTAGGATGCTTATGTGCGCACGAGAAAGTGTGCACATAAGCATCCAGGCGGCCGCGCGCACACGGAAACATGCACCCACGAATGTACATGAAGCGCATATTCCTGTATGCGGCAATGTAACATACGTGGAAGTATCTTCTGTGTAATTCAAAAAAGAAGGTGACGACGAAGCACATCGCGTGATCCGTGCTCATCGAACTTTATAAGTACGTAATCATCGCTTTATGCCCGGCCACAGCATTCCATAGAGAGAAACAGAGAAACCTCTTCATGATCACACGGGTTCGTAGGTTTAGTCCCTTGGTGATTTCCTGCTCCAAGCAAGAAAACGATGCAGAGCGTTTATTTACCACCTACCACGTGCGTGCAGCCCAAGCTGAACACAGTATGTGCCGTGCTCCTTTTCCGACATATTATAACGATGTACGCATCCCAAACGTGGCTTTAGCACTAGAAGGCGGTCGCTGGGCTACACTTCAGGAAGTAAACGAAGGTAGTTTTATCTATTTTAGGGGTTCCTTCCTGTTTGGTGATTACGCGTGCCACTGAGCTTCTCAGTGGCACGCGTAATATGGTAAGAAATAAGAGGCCACTCACCTAGAGGAAGTAATTAACCTCTGTTTTCAAGCACGAGACTGCTAATAAAATATACTTTGGCCCATAACCTTGTTCACTAACCTTACACGTACAGTTCCTGCACACACTGCAATGCTGTAACGCCAATCTCGGCATAAAACCAGTGCACACAGGTTAACAATGTGGGCCCAAACGTAATTAGCCTGCGAATGTACATATCTCACGTAACGTGCAAATGAGAGACTCGAATGAGCCGTCGAAGTGCTTTGCCACCTCTATAGTGCCTATGAAACGAGACTTGTCGGCACAGATTTCGGTTTAGTCGACGGCTGGAACACTTGTGGACTAAATTTCACTCCCTTCGCATCCCTGTCATCTCATCTTCCAATGATATGCAATCATAAACTTATTATATTACATTCACTATTGAGACTATAAAATGACATTTTGTTTATAAGATAATGCCTAATGCAATTGATATAGTGGAACAAATACAAAGTTGCTAATTGCACAAGCGCATCATACATTTTATTCTAGCTCGGCCGTAACCCCACCTCACTGATCCACCGAACGAGATAAGCTTTCTCCGAATGGCTCTTCCCGTATAACGCCGTGCTTCTTCAAGGTTAAATATGCGATACATATGCTGCATTTACTATCCACAACGCATGCACAACCATCTGAGCGTGTACCAAGAAACAAGACCGGCCAGACGCGAGCCAGCAACATCAAGCCCGGGTTCGACCCAAATCTCGGAGCCTCATGTTTACGGCGTAAAGTAATTTACGGCTTAACGTAGTAAGGTACCCGTTATGACGGGCCCAGCCCAGTAGCGCCGTAAAAGATAGACTACCCAGCCCGGCCCACGGCCCAGGCCGGGCCACATTCGGGCATTCTTGTAGGCCCCGCCCCATTCACTGATTTAGGGGGTTCTACGTCCCAAAACCACGCTATGATTATCAGACAGCGTAGCGGAGGGCTCCGCAAATTCCGGCCACGTGGTGTTCTTTAATGTGCACTGACTTCACACAGCACATCTTGTAGCACCGGGCCAGCGCACTCCTCTATTCGCGATTCCATCTAAATGCTCGCCACCTAGCGGACGCTCCTGGAACCAGCCGATCCAAGGTCGACCTCGAAACGCGGCATGGTATCGCATTACCGCGGGCTGTAAAACCTTAATCGACGACATGCCGCCTCGAAGCAGTCCGAAAAAGAAAGAATGCCTCATCAAAAGACTTTTGTTGCGTGCCTCAGTGCGTGTCATCGCGATGAAAAGATAGCAACACGTCGTTTCATCGGTTCCCCAAAGAACCAGACTACGCTTCGCGCAGGGAAACATGGATTAGGAACTTGTGCATCGGCAAGAAGGTGACGGGAACTATGCTAGTTTGGTCAAGGCACTTCACTCGCGACGATTTCTTCCTCCCCGGTGAGTACACAGATTGTGTGTGCGCGTGTTTATTATCACGCGCGCTTTTCGAAGAGCTGGAGTGTATTTTAGTTTAGGTAAGCGCATGAACAAAATAACGACATCGTTTATACGTGTTTATCTGGCAACGTTTTCTGAACGTGTCAGTGCTCAACTTAAACCGCGGTAATCTTATTGCTGACGTACTTTTGCCCGCATGCATTGTAGTAAGTAGATATAAAGCGAGCGCTTGCCTTCGTTCGCCGCCTTCGTCCCATGTGCGCGCTGCGCCTCGTAATTTGCTTGGTGGTTATGGAGGTAATGTGTTGTCGTTTAACGCAGCGCGTTTCCATTTCGAGTTCATCTGGTGACAATTCAGGATTCATTGCGCTAGTTCCAACTTTTCAGCCCTCAACATGTTCACCGCGCCTCTAAGTTTGTCTTACGGCACCGCGCATAGAACTGCACTCTTTTAACACCTTTATAAGTGGCGCATCTGTACTCAGCGGAGCAATGCCGCGCAAAAGTGCTTGCATCTTTCGGAGAGGCCTGCTACGCATGAACTTCAACTTCAGGCTCGCTGGAAAGGCTCTTTATCCTTAAGAAAATCTGGTGCGGGTCTCCGAACAAGTGCGACGTTTGAACGCACAGCGCAATTCCCGCTGTTTCGCCGCTCAAATATTTTAGACCGATTAATATCAGATATTCGGCAGCAAGAACCCTTTCGCATTCGACGAAGCATCGTGATTCGAACCCGCAATCAAGAAACTTTAGCACAGCGCTAAGCGGAAGCGCGGCCGTGACCCTGGATATAGAAGCCATCTGTTTTTCTCAGCAACGTTGCCAAATGAACCAGCTTTTCTGGTGTTGCCAAACGGATACAATACCTTACCATACCATAATAAAACGTTACACCGTACCATTCCATCAATCTATCCATCACCTATCTATATTGTTATCTTACCTCTTGGACCACGCTGTGAAGGGCCCTGGGGACTGACAGCAAATCTCTGTTCTCCCGCAGGATTGATGACGGGTCTTGGCGCGTTTCCTGCATCACGTAAATAAGTACCAAAATTATTGTAAAGCATTTTATTTAGTCAATGGAGCGACTCGCAAGCGTGAAGTAAAACAACTTCCCTGCCTGAGTATGAACGCTATGTATAAAGAAACAAGTCAAACACTAAAGAAGGCACGGCCGTGAAAGAGACTGACCTTATTACGAAAGACGAACGGCCTGTAACAATACATTGTGGAGCTGCTCGGCTTGTGCAGGTGCACAATAACATTCCATCCATCTATCCATCAACTATCTATATTGCTATCTTACCTCTTGAGGGACCAGGCTGTGAAAGGTCCTCTGGATGGACAGCAAATCTATTTTTTGCCACAGGAATGAGGCCAGTTTTTGGTGCGTTTCCTGCATCACGTAGGCGGGTACCAAAATTAGCGTAAAGCATTTTATTCAGTCAACGGAGCCGCTCACAAGCCTGAAGTAAAATAATCTCCCCTGTGTGACTTTATAAACGCTACGTCTAAAGATCATGTATAACACGAAAAAAGGCATGGCAGGGAAAGAGCCTGACCTTATTACCAAAGACGGACGACCTGTAACAGCAACTTGTGGAGGTGCTCTGGTTGTGCAAGTGCGCAATGCATTGCATCCGCCTATCAATCATTATCCATATTCTTATCTTACCTCTAGAGGGACCAGGCTGTGAAGGGCCTTGGGGAAGGGCAGAGATTCTCTTTCTTCCTACAGGAATGACGCCGGTTCTTGGCGCGCTTCCTGCATGACGTAGATAAGTACCAAAATTAACCTAAAGCATTTTATTTAGTCAATGGAGCGACTCACAAGCCTCAAGTGAAACAATCTTCCCTGCGTGACTTTACAAACGCGCTCCTTCACAGTCGTGCTCCTTCAAACTACGCCAAAGGTAGCTCAGTCGGTAGCGCGGCGGGCACCTTGCGTCGCGGCTAGAGCGATCGTGGGTTCGATTCCGGCAGCGTTAGTGAAGGTTTACTGCTTGCTTTTTCTTTGTCGTTGTTCACGTAAATTTTCCTGCATCATATTCGTCACGGTAGTGACGTATAGTGACGCAGTAAAGCCGTGGTGGACCCCGGCATATAACACTTTCGCGTTAAAGAACAAGCATAACACTAAAGAAGGCACTGCAGTGAAAGAGCCTGACCTTATTACGAAAGATGAACGAGCTGTAAGAGTAACTTGCGGAGGTGCTCTGGTTGTGCAGCTGCAAAATACATTGCATCCATCTATCCATCACTAATCTACATTGTTATCTTACCTCTAGAGGAACCAGGCTGTGAAGGGCCCTGGGGAGGGAGAGCAAATCTCTCTTCTCCCACATGAATGACGACGGGTCTTGGCGCGTTTCCTGGATCACGTGAATAAGTACCAAAATTAACGTAAAGCATTTGATTTAGTCAAAGGAGCGACTCACAAGTCTCAAGTAAAACAATCTTCCCTGCCCGACTTTATAAACGCTGTGTCTAAAAAAAATCAAGTATAACACTAAAGAATGCGTCACAGTGAAAAAGTCTGACCTCACAACGGAAGACGGACGACTTGTAACAGTAACTTGTGGAGGTGTTCTAGCTGTGCAGGTGCACAATAGTGTTCCATCCATCTAACCTTCACCTATCTACATTGCTATCTTACCTCTAGAGGGACCAGGCTGTGAAAGGTCCTGTGGAAGGACAGGAAATCTGTTTTTTGCCACAGGAATGAGGCCGGTTCTTGGTGCGTTTCCTGCGTCACGTAGATAGGTACAGAAATTAACGTAAAGCATTTTATTCAGTCAATGGAGCGACTCACAAGCCTGAGGTAAAACAGTCTTCCCTGCGTGGCTCTATAAACGCTATGTATAAAATTTATAACTCTAAAGAAGGCATCACAGTGAAAGACCCTTGCCTTATTACGAAAGACGGACGACCTGCAAGAGCAAATTGTGGAGGTTCTCTGGTTGTGCAGGAGCACAATACATTCCATCCGCATATCCCTCACCTATGCATATTGTTTCGCTAGAGGGACGAGGCTGTGAAGGGCCCTGTGGATTGACAGCAAATATGTCTTCTTCCATAGGAATGACGCTGGTTCGTGGTGCGTTTCCTGCATCACGTAGATAAGTAATGAAATTAAGGTTAAGCCTTTTATTTAGTCAACGGAACGACTCGCAAGCCTGAAGTAAAGCAATCTTGATTTGATTTGTGAGGTTTAACGTCCCAGAACCAGCTCTGATTGTGAGAGACGTCGCAGTGGTCTCCGGAAATTTCGACCAACAGGGGTTTAACGTGCACTGACATCGCACAGCACACGGGTCTCAACATTTCGCCTCCATCGAAATGCAGCCGCCGCGGTCGGGATTCGATCCCGCGACGCCCGGATCAGCAGACGAGTACCATAGCCACCAGACTACCGTGGCGGGGCATAAAACAATGTTCCCTGTCAGGCTCGATAAACGCTATACATATAAAAAAGACAAGCATTAACACTAAAGAAGGCATGGCAGTGAAAGAGCCTGGCCTTATTGCGAAGGACGGACAGACGGTAACAATAACTTGTGGATGTGCTGTTGTGGAGGTGCACAGTGTCATTCGATTCATCTCTCCATCACCTATCTATATCCTTATCTTACCTCTAGAGGTACCAGGCTGTGAAGGGCCCTGGGGAAGGATAGCAAATCTGGTTTCTCCTATGGCGCTGACGCCAGGTCCTTGTGCGTTTCCTGCATCACGTAAATAAGCACTGAAGTTAAGGTAAAACATTTAATTTGATCAGTAGAGAGACTGAAGCCTGAAGTAAAACATTCTTCCCCGCCTGGCTTTATATGCTCTATTCACCTATAAAACAAACAAAAAAGAACTATAACGCTAAAGAAGGCATTACATTCAAAGGGCATTACCTTATTTTGGAAGATGGACGGCGTGTAACAGTACGTTGTGGGGAAAATGGCGACGGAGCTTTTTAAAAGCACGTCGAAGTTTTCTGTTAAGAATTGGTCCGCGAAGCTTCTTGAGCAGCGCGGTTCAGAGGTTCTTTTTTTACGGGAATGTCCTTCAATTTGTACTATAGACTGTGGGAATGTAGACATCCCCTGATGAGTTTCTATCCCGTGGCGCTCGCGTTTCCTCAAAGCTCCTCTAAGGTGGTTTTCCCGCGGTGCACGAGACGTGACGTCATCGTCATGCGCACCGCTGCGCTGACGATGGCGCTGGTGTTCCCGCGGTAGCGCTACCTGGCAGCGAGGATTCGCGGGCCCACTGACGGGGAACGATCCTTGACCTCTTGGCCTTGGGCCGTCGTCGCGCGTGGTCGATGCTCGTGCGCGCGGTGGCGATGAGCTCTTTGTCCGAAATTATCGAAGCTCACCTAACGGCACAATACGCTAGACTCGCGACTACTAGTACAGGTCGTCACATCTTATCTTCTACCCGCATAAATTTCACTTCTATAACCAAATCCAAGTACGGCATTCCGCGTCACATACACGACCAATTACACATATCTCCCCTTCCAAAGAACATGCACCCCACGTACCATACTCAACGACGAATCCAAAGGGCAAAAGCCCTTCAGAAAAGATTACAAGGAGCGAAAGACGTGCTCTATGTCGATGCAGCAGAATACCCATTTTCCCCGTCCTATGTCCTTTCAGCTGTAGATTCCAATGGCAAGGCAATCACAATGGCATCCATCTATGCCACTTCTTCAGAGGAGGCAGAGGAGGCTGCCATTTCATAAGCATTATCCATCCCCGATATCACTACGATTATTAGTGACTCCAAAACTGCCATACGTAACTTCAGTGCCGGTCGTATCTCGGAAACTGCCCTTTCAATTCTTAATAAGCATCCCCCCACGCAGGACACTGCTCTCATATGGACGCCCGCGCATGCGGGACTGAGTGGCAATGAGGCGGCTCATGCCTGTGCCCGAGGAATGACGGGCCGAGCGCAGGCTACTGGCGCCGCCTTAGGACACACAGTCCCATTCAGTGCGCGGGATCGTCTTCTGACGTTCCATGACATAACAAATCACTACCGCCTTCAACGCACCGTATACCCCCCCTTACACCGTGGAGCTGACCGTCAATGCGAGATTTTGTGGCGCCAGTTGCAAACTCGCACGTTTTCTACGCCTGCTTTCCTTCATCTTATACACCCGGCTGTATATTCCTCCCCCTCATGCATTTTCTGCACTCAAAAAGCCAATCTCGACCACGTCATGTGGGGGTGCGCTCGACAACCCCACCTAAATCACTTAATATAATAAGGAGCAGTGGGAGGCTGCTATGCGCAGCTCGGCGCACGAGGTCCAGGACCAGATCCTGGATTGGGCCAAGAGGATAGCGGATACCTACGCAGGGTAGGTTTCTCCGCTGCCTCCGCCACTGTCCCTTTCCCTCCTGGGATAAATAAAGTTTTTCTCCTCCTCCTTCGCTCGGACGAACCCGCGGATGCCTCTCCCGATAGCCGATTGAGCCTCTGTTCGCGCGACTTACGTCGCGAGTAATATAGGCTTTACTGTTCCAGCATGGGCGAAAACTACTTCGCTCGGTATCCTGATGCGGTGAGTCGAATGTCATCGATTACGCGTGGGGTATTGCATTAGCATGCCTGGTGTGTATAGTTCGGCTAGCGTGCTTACTATGTGTAGAAGGTGCAAATAAATGCCCTACTGTTGGTTTGCACTGCGGTGAACTGTGTCCTGTGTTCCTAGAGAGTGGGAGAACCCCCGTGGCCACCGCCACAAGACTGTCTGCCACAAGGACTTTTCTCCAAGCTCGGCATATCGCGGAAACCTGACGTCAGACAACTAGGGGAGGTTCAAACCTCGAAGCATTCGCCGGAGCACAATATACAGCACTTCTGTCACTTATGGATATAGCATATAAGGCCTACAAAAATTGCGATCGAATTCTAAGCTATTAATGTGAAAGATTCATAACATGCGACGACTCCCTTGAAAAAAAAAAACACAGCGGCAAGAAAGGCAGTGGGAGGTCGTGGCACAGAAAAGAAAAAAAATTGTGATAGCTCCAGTAACGTGAAAATCGGGAAAGTGCGACGCATGCGGCGATCCGCCGGCGTTGTCCACAGGAAACGTCAGTCCCTGCCAATCGGCTTTCTTTACCGTGCCCACGGCAACGGAGTTAGACGCCGACATCCCGGGCACATTAGTAGAAACTCGTTATAATCGCTTCTGACACGGCAACCATATCGCTTCTGACACGGCCGGTCTGGGTGCAGCGATTCCAGAATTGGCCCACACACGCACGCACATTGATCACACTGCTTCCATGATGGGCCCACCGTGACAACAACAGAGATACGCCGCAGGCAAGGTACCCCGCACCTAAAATTTTGCAGAAAACACGCCGACACCTGCGCAAAGCAGATCAGAGATCAGAGTCGCAGCTGTACTTTGGCGCGTGCACCTGTTCCTCTTAATATCCTCCCCTCTTCTCCATCTTCCGCCTCCTTCATTGTCTTCTCTTTTTAGGGTTCTCCACGCCAGGGCTTCCATTTACAGCGATAATACGAGAGTGTCAAAGATTCGTGTCAGTACTCCTTTAAGCGACGCTAGCAGCTTTTCTTGCACCACTTTCAGAGCAAAATTAATTGCATTTCTTTTTTTGTGTGTGTGGGGCAAAAGCCTGCTCGTTTCTGTAAATGTCGCGGACGATCTTCCCATTTTTACTGTGATCTAAAGAAGTGTTCTGAGTACTATAGTACTCGGAACACTTCTTTAGATCACTAATCTTCTTTACAAACACTTCTTTAGATCACGTTAATCTTCTTTACAAACACTTCTTTAGATCACGGATCTCCTTCAAAGGCAAGTCTAGCACGACAAAGTGTAAGGTGCGTGTAGCGCTATCGGGCACCAAGAAATATGATTGCCTATCTTCGTAAACAAGGATACCTCATCGTCTCTAAACAACACGGTTGCGAAAGTTCTTGAGGAGATCAGTGTGGAATTCCTTCTACGGTATGGTCGCAATTTCGTGCTACGAGACGTTTGTACGAATGCCAATACATCGTAACTGCTCAATACTGGCCTGCAAGGACGTTTTGTAGACATACGAGTTGAAACTACTGGAAGGACTCATTACACTGCATACCTTTGATTTAATTAAAAGTAAAATTAGCATCCACCCGTTTTGTAGCAAAAGGCTACAAGGAAATCAATACGGACTTCTCAGAAATGAAAGCTTCCTAGTCGCCGAAAAACTCGTCCTGGTCGGGGTTGGCACAGCGACCGTCCCGGACATGCGTTGGTCCCGGGATCGGACCCCGGACCAGGACGCTTTCATTTCTGAGAAGTCCGTATTGATTTCCTTGTAGCCTTGTGCTACAAAACGGGTGGATGCTAATTATCCCTGTCATAAATGTTCCTCCACCTTGCGGGTTTCCGCAGAACTCATTTGTCGTATATTCACCTTTGATTTAATAATGCAAACTGCGGGGGCTGCAAGAAAAATTTAGCTCAATACGCGTGTTTGTAAAATCTCGGCTGTCACCCCTGCTCCCTCCCTTCCCAACCCCTCTCCCATCATTTTCTTTTATGTTTACAAAGCAAGGTGACGAACCTTTAGAATCATAATCCATCAGGTAGTCTGACATTGAATCTTCGCTGCCTGCAAAAAATTGGAAAGAATCGGAATAAATATTCAACAATTTCGACACGCCATGCAGCGATACAAGCTATAAATATGTGAAGCTTCCCGGTGACCACAAGTTAATTGACCTACTTCGATGAAGTCAGCCTAAATGGAGGACCATGATCCTTTGCGCTCAACAAATAAAAATAGACTCTGTAGTCCACACCCACGTTTCCAAAGGACAGACACAAATCGCCGGAGCGGAAGAGGCTGGTTTTGAATATTCGAACAGAAACGAAGCTAAACTTAACGAGATTTTCTAGCGCAAATACCGCAAGTTCTGGCAAACACTTTCCAGAAAGTGACAGAAGATTGTCCTGGTCAAATGAAGAGATCGCGTTCTCATAGTGAAATCGATCCATTGGCGACGGCACCTGCCCCAAGAAACCGGGGCAAATATCCTTGGAACATTTCATTTCCCGCATGCGAAGATCAGAGTCGTTACGCGTGCAAAGGTAGGCATGATGCTACCATCCTAGGCGTGTCTGTCATTCGAAGGCGTAGTGTATGCATCACACATCACATTGGTAAGCTCAGCCCGTAGAATGGAACACTAATTCAGTACCAACGTACTTTCTGAGGAGCTGGAAGAAGACGATTCCCGGGAGGTGGAAGGTTCTGGATCCTTGTGTCTGCCTTTTCTTCCTTTTGAAAAAACAAAGCGAAGAAGAGTTAGCCAGGGTGAAAGATTTTAACACTGAGGTAAGAGATTTAGTCTCCTGATAGCTAGCTCATACGCCGCTTTATTTCCTACTCTCTGCTTGCACCCTGCGCAGCAGGTAACGTAGTCATGGTTAAAGGGTCCCTGAAACGATTTTTTGCATTGTCATTTATAAGGCAATTAGACCGCGTCATTACAAATAATTCACTCCATAAATTAGGCGAAGCACACTTGTACGAAGAATGCTATGTTTCTGTCGCCTTCCTCCTTACCACTCATGTTCGTCCTCAACTCGCCCAGTTACAGGGTGCGTACTAGCAACGACTACGCCTCCCACGTCTCGTCACTGTGCCAAGGCCTCGCTTACCACATGGCGTCGTAATGTCACTGCTGAGGCCCGACGGCTTCAACAGTGCTGTGCCTAGAATGGTACCCTAGTAGGGCGTCGGCGACGCCAGGGTCGCGACTACACTGTTGGCCGACACTCCGGTGCTCATAATACTGGTCGGTGAAAGCTGCTCACAACACTCGTTGTTTGTCCATTGCACGAACCATGGGCAGGGGCAATTGAAAACTCCTTAGGATGAAACACGTCGATTTTAAAGATGCGCGTATTTAATGTATTGTAGCAAAGTCACACATTTAATGCAGAACACAGGTATTCGCCTGTTAATGATAAGATACTCCTGATCTACCTAAGCAATGCGTTTGTAACATTACCAATCTGGAAGATTGAGGTTAAGCTGGGGTGGGCGAGCGGCAATTGCCTGAGCACAAGCTGACAGTGCTCGACTATTTCGTGAAACGGCAGTAACGGATCAGAGTTATGCTCCACAACACGGACTCTAGCGTATCAGGAACGTCGCGGAATGTTAGATCTCTCGCCTGGTTACGAACTAGCTCATTCTAGTTGGGTTTGTTGGGATGTACGCCCCTCTCGACATTATACCACATAGGCTCGTATGGTTGATTTAGGATCAGTGTAGACGTAGGGCAGCGAGGGGTCTTTCATAGCTAGCACGATGGCAGCCTGTTTAGACGCTGCTGCTGCGGTGTTCTTACCGAAGCTGCATGAAGGATTTTTCCCCGAGGATCAGCTACAACAGCTACAAATAAATCGGTGCGCCCATAGTTTGCAGCATCTACGTAGGCAGTTTGTTGCGGGCTTTGCATGCAAGAGCATTGCAAGAGCTCTTGTGCCGGTGCTCATGATGCTGGCCAATCTACATTTGTCCCGGCATACCGTGACTGCTTCATCGTGGGAATAGCACGAAATAGATTAACTCGAGAAATTATCGAAGCAGAAATGATTGACGGGCTCGGAGATAACTGCGTATCAACACCTTCATTTGCCCTGTCCCGCAAAGAGTTATAGCTTACCTTCGTAATGATGCGCAAGCTTTGCAAACAGCACATATATGACGATGTACGGGAAAAAGTTGTATATATGCATGGGTCCTTTAATCCTAATAAAGACTGCTGCAAGTTAGCGCCTGTGTGCGTCACGTCTTCGTTCTTGTCTTTTCATTCACTATAAGCCTCACAATATTTCTTGCCATTTAACACGACCGTACAGCAGACTTATAGGCTCTTAAGGCTTGTACGGCCATCGCATCCGCGCAAACATAGTAGAACGTTCAGCCACTCACCAAATATCGTGACACCGTCAATAATTATATCGTTGAGGCGCTCCCATTTAAATTGCTTGAAGTAGCTCACCGGACGATACGCGACCGCCGCATCCAAGGATTCAGCCAGACGTCTCCTCAAGATGACCGGAGCGCTGTAGGCTAGCAACGGCTTGTCCACCAACGTAACAATGAAGATTTGCTGCAACCTGTTTGGTGCCTGCTCTTGGTCCCTGGTAAGCAGGCACGCGTAAGCGCAGTCGTCCTCTACAAAACACTCTAGCGTGACGTCACATCTGCGACAACTCAATAACACAGCGCAACGCTCGAAAAAATCGCAGTAGTCGAAGGGGCCATTGGGGTCTTTGATGCTCGCCACCCTCCAGGGACCGGCGCGACGTCGCACTGCAAGCAGCCAGCAACAAAGCCATGCAGCACGTCGTCGAGACTCTCCCGGGTCCGCGTGTTGCGTGGCTTTCATGATGGCGTCAGCGGCAGCTTCAACGTCGTCCAACGATACTTCGTTTAGTGGAGCAAGCCAGCCCTGGTTCCACCACCTCAGTTCCTCTATTTCAAGAGGTGTCAACTTACTGAGGCTTGAACGTATGTTGATTGTCCTGTGCTTCGGCATCTCGTAGGCAGCGGGGAAAATGAAGCAGTTCGATCTACTCGTGTCGCCGCTGGCGTCTGATAAACTAGCACGATCAGACGCCGAGGGGAGATCAAAACGTCACGGCCCTGAATATGACGCGCTTCCGGGCGCCGTGGCGCATGCGCATTCTAAGAGACGTGCAGAACTGCCTTTCACGATTGACGTATGATGAAAAGCACCTTAGCTCAACCGTGCATGCGCTGAAGCTGAAAGGTGAGGACACCGGGGGCACCGAGATGCCAAAGAATGAACGACTAGCGATAGCGCGAATTTGAACACACCTCGCTTCCAATCTTGCCTGGTCGCTGAATGTAGGGTTTATCAGGAAAAAAAAAGCGGATAACTTGAACAGCCGCGTAAAATAACATACTGCATCTACAGCCTAAAACCGGCAGCCGTATAACTGTTAGCACTGGCATTAGGCTCTATGCCGTCGGGGCACACAAGGAAAGCCTGCAAAATAAAGGCGTTTAATAGCAAAACCCACGGGAAAAAAAGAAAAACATTGCACACGCCTGCGGTTTTATTAGCCTATTTAGTAGTGCCTATAATGTATTCTAGGAACTGTAGCGATGATGCCATGCATGTTTCTCAGCGCACAGAATTGGAACAAGCACCCACCGCCAGGCTTCGCCCCACAAGAATGAAGCCTGAAGCCGGCCGCTCTAGCTCTCTGCACAGCAGTAAGCGGCACCGTAAAACGCCCCACCCACGAAGCTTTCATGGTATCCCAGAATATAATTCCACGTCGTACCCATCCAATCAGCCAACTGTATTGATGGCAGCCCATGCGAACGAGCCAGTCCTAACATTATAATAGATATATTCACATATCAGACTACGTATCAATTCAACCTACTTCTTTCCGGTGGGTACATACCACAGCTGTTGTTCTTGTTGTTTTCCTCTGTATTGGCATATACCATCCCGAGCTATTTCCAAGAAGCGTTATAAACAACAGACTACCTCATATGTATTGGGAATTACCAATCAGAATGAAATAACGAGAATGAATTTAATAGTTAACCATACGAATTTAACAGTGAAATCGTCCTGGGTAAATTATAAATTTTACAACAGTTGACCACACATCCCTCCGACAACGTCCTAATGGGGAGGCTCCCAAAGGCAGAACATCTGAGACGGAGAAATCCGACCCAATTCCTTGGAAAAAAATTTTAACTGTGTCTTCTTAGTGATGGTGAAAGACTGCATTTTAGGAAGTAAGAATCTATGTATTTGTGGCCGGCAAAGTATAGGCACAAAAGGTATTGAGCCGGACCATCTTCGCGCATACAGGTTTCGCGACGTCATCTTCGTCATCAAAATCATCACCATAGCGAAATTTCACGCGCGTCGCTAGTCCCTGCAATGGACAGCACGTCGCTCATTTTCAGCGGTGGTCGTCCGGGAAAGGCAAGCACACTCGCTTCCTTCTTCGCCCTCACGCTGGCCTTGGGTACCCTGGTGGTCGCGGCGTTCGTCCTATTCACGGCCTTCACTAGCTGGAACAACTTGGCTCTTCGAATGCAGCTCCGTGCGATTGACCCACTGGTTGCAAAAGGTGAGCAGGGAATGGAGCCGCCATTTATATATTTTCTAGATGAAGGTGTCCTGCAACATTTTATTAAGACTTAACCAGAGAAGACTGTCGCTAAATCCTCGAAGTTCCAGAAAATGTCATCCTAATGTTGCTTCACTACATGCAGCACACGGAATTTGCAATTTGATTTCAAAATATTGTTACGGGGATGTTGGAAGTATATACACGATGTATTTACAGGATATATATGCCGATGTCAATCTGGCCAAGATGGCTGACCAGCAACAGCACGCAGCTTCTCCCGATCTTCTTCTTCCTTTATCTCTCCGTAAGAATATATCTGGAAAGCGTCCGCTCTCCTTTCAACAAAACACATCAAAACTGGCACGCGCTAAGACAAGAAGTGCCATTGGCTGGTTCCCGTGTACAGCTGCTTCCAGTGCAGCGTGGTGGCGCCCCGTAACTCCAGTGACTCTTGGCACCAGTTTATCGTCACCACGGAAGCGCAAACACGTTCAAAAGAAAAGTAGCATAGAAAATGTTCAGGACACGCGCTGTTCTGGCTGGATAGATATAATTTCCTTAAGATATATCTAAATAGCCACACAGGCAAACGCGCGAAAAGGCAACACTACGCATCACAGGCGAACCCATTCCGGACACTACACTTCCTCGGCCCCTTCTTCTTCGGCCACTGGCAACACCACAGGGCAGGGCTTCTCAAGGAGGGCGCTAGCGATTTGCCAGCATAACAGCATGCAAGCATCCAGAGTTTATTTCGCATCATAATTTTTAACTTATCTTCACTGAAGTTGAAATATGTGCCAGCATCGCTGCTTATAATTTACGATGCACAATTTACGATAATATATAATTACAATGCAGTGGTTTCACTCAAAGCAAGTGTCGTGTCTGACGGAAGACAGCTCAACGGGCGAGCGAATTGCGGAGGCTTTATTTTGCCATCAACTAAGCAGCAACGCGCGAACTGCTCGCGACAACATTATACCAAGAATGCGCGCGCGACTACAGTGCTGGCACTTTTTATGCACAGCCAAAGGCTGCCAACAGAAACGCCGTGGCAGCGTCGCTAGACAAGTGTCCAAGCCTTATCGCTTCACGACATATCAGCAATGTAACGTTAGTCAAAATCAGGCGGCAGTGAAGAACGAATCACGTCATTTGCAGGCACATTCGTCTAGTTTAATGTGACAGGAGTGTTTCTTTATTCAACGATTCAAGCGTAAAATACAACGTCCACAGGAGGTGAAATGAGCTTTCGCGAGGGTGTGCCCCAGTCCAACGTCAAGGAGGAAAGTTATGAAACATCAGTGCCATCTTTATTACTGGTCGCCCACGATTTATGCACTTCCGACAGGGGCCCTTTGGTTCCAGTAGTGCCGCTATATTTTGTGCAAATATTGTAGGAGCTCTGTGAAACTGAAAACGTAAGTAAACGGCTCTCGTCTTCGAACTTACAGCCGTACATTTTCTCTGCAGCGCCCAGAAGCAATACAACCAGAACGAGCAGAAGGAAGCACACTGCATCTCCCTCTCATCCGCGGCCGCACAGCTCTCCCTCGTCTCATTTCAGACATAGAACATCCATGATGAAAGGCAAAGCCCCATGGGCCATGACTGTCGCTCACATTGGGAAGGTGCGGCCAGGCGAACGTGCAGAGAATGAGACATCTGGCTTTCAAACTCGTTTGGTCAGCGCCTCTGGGCCAACGACAAATTTGCATCTTTCCACGCCGGTCGCATACGCTCTTCTTAGAGAGGACAGGTCGAACACGACACTCAGAGCTCCTGGAAGAAGAGACCATGCATTACCAGGCTTGCCCGAAGTCCTCGACACTGAAGGAAGTGCACCCACACGTCGAATTTTAGAAGCCGCAAACGATACACATTCTCACATCGGCGCAGGCTACAGTCCAGTAAAGCAACATGCCGATTGTGAATGTGCGACGACTCGCGACGGCGGTCGGGCAGCTCCCATATTCAGCGATGGCTCGGAATGGCACGCCCATGAGTTCACCGCGCTCTCTGAAGATCCTGTCGTAAGCGGTAGTAATTTCTTCGCGAACGGCAACAGGCCGCGGAACCACAATCACAGCAAGCACGGACAACGCCCGATCTTCGTGCCAGAAGGTCCGACTCACGAGCACAAGATCTTCGCCGTCAGCGCGACCGCAAGCGAACAGCCAAAGACGTCGAATTCGACGCATGCTCTGACAACGCCGCTGACGAAAAGACAATCGAGTTCAACAATACCGACGCGACAATCGTCGCCGGTGAAGAAGTCTAGTGAAGATTCGACGACGCACGGGAATCCGCAGCCGACGTTGCAGAAAAGTCACGAAGGGACGGTCGTTCAAATGCGTGAGACACTTCCCACGATGCCCTTTCACAGACCTCATAGGCATGACGGCACAGCTGTTTCAAACTCGCTTTCCACAGCGGAGTACACGTACGCCACTAGTGACAGTGCTTGTGGCTACCATATTAGCGACGTGAATTACAGCCAAACCCGTGCTTCGATAGCCAGCCAAGACCACAAGGGTCACGTTCCCCACCTTCCAGAGGGAAGTTCGCCCACAGGTAGTGCCAGATTGCCAGGGGATAGTGGGAACGTACAACCGAACTCTGGCACGTCTAGTTTTGTATCAACCGCATCGCTTAGTGCCTCCGATGACACGGCTACTTCTGTACAGCCTTCGTCATCGACAATGCACGAAACAGAGCCCTTCACTGAAGACGTCGAGATGGAAACGAGTGGGTCTGTCCCAAACACTCACAAACACCACCACGTGATGTCGCGGCCTTCGCCAAATAGGACTGGCACACCTGATAATTATGACGGTGTAACGCACAAAAGTCACGTACGTAAGCTAAAGGTGGCCACGTTGAAAGCCAGAGTGCAGCATGACGCAACGGTGCGTAATTCCGTCGATAAGAAGAGCATTTGGAGAAGGCATCCTCCTTCTAGCTTAAATGGAAGCAATAGCTCGTCGACTTCACGCGCATGGCTAAACCGCCGTCGCCTGACGACCTCGCGTCAGACTGTAGAACACCCCCGAGACATTCTTAAGTATACAGTACGCGAACATCTGTCAACGCCAAGGAGCGTTAAATCTTTTACAGCGTTGATGAACAAGGACGATGATACCGATACTACAAGGAGGCGCCGCGTCCACACTGTTAATTATTAGAAAAACAAGAAAGCTAGCCGCTATAGCTTTCCAAATGTTAATTTTCATTGGCGACTCGTGTAAGCACAGTGTGTGTGTGTGTTGTGTGTGTTGTGTGTGTGTGTGTGGTGTGTGTGTGTGTGGGTGTGTGTGTGTGTGTGGTGTGTGTGTGGTGTGTGTGTGTGTGTTGTGTGTGTGTGGTGTGTGTGTGTGTGTGTGTGTGTGTGTGTTGTGTGTGTGTGTGTGTGTGTGTGTGTGTGTGGTGTTAGTCAAAATCAGGCGGCAGTGAAGAACGAATCACGTCATTTGCAGGCACATTCGTCTAGTTTAATGTGACAGGAGTGTTTCTTTATTCAACGATTCAAGCGTAAAATACAACGTCCACAGGAGGTGAAATGAACTTTCGCGAGGGTGTGCCCCAGTCCAACGTCAAGGAGGAAAGTTATAAAACATCAGTGCCATCTTTATTACTGGTCGCCCACGATTTATGCACTTCCGACAGGGGCCCTTTGGTTCCAGTAGTGCCGCTATATTTTGTGCAAATATTGTAGGAGCTCTGTGAAACTGAAAACGTAAGTAAACGGCTCTCGTCTTCGAACTTACAGCCGTACATTTTCTATTTCCTGCAGCGCCCAGAAGCAATACAACCAGAACGAGCAGAAGGAAGCACACTGCATCTCCCTCTCATCCGCGGCCGCACAGCTCTCCCTCGTCTCATTTCAGACATAGAACATCCATGATGAAAGGCAAAGCCCCATGGGCCATGACTGTCGCTCACATTGGGAAGGTGCGGCCAGGCGAACGTGCAGAGAATGGGACATCTGGCTTTCAAACTCGTTTGGTCAGCGCGCCTGGGCCAACGACAAATTTGCATCTTTCCACGCCGGTCGCATACGCTCTTCTTAGAGAGGACAGGTCGAACACGACACTCGGTGTTCCTGGAAGAAGAGACCATGCATTACCAGGCTTGCCCGAAGTCCTCGACACTGAAGGAAGTGCACCCACACGTCGAATTTTAGGAGCCGCAAACGATACACATTCTCACATCGGCGCAGGCTACAGTGCAGTAAAGAAACATGCCGATTGTGAATGTGCGACGACTCGCGACGGCGGTCGGGCAGCTCCCATATTCAGCGATGGCTCGGAATGGCACGCCCATGAGTTCACCGCGCTCCCTGAAGATTCTGTCGTAAGCGGTAGTAATTTCTTTGCGAACGGCAACAGGCCGCGGAACCACAATCACAGCAAGCACGGACAACGCCCGATCTTCGTGCCAGAAGGTCCGACTCACGAGCACAAGATCTTCGCCGTACAGCGCGACCGCAAGCGAACAGCCAAAGACGTCGAATTCGACGCATGCTCTGACAACGCCGCTCACGAAGAGACAATCGAGTTCAACAACACCGACGCGACAATCATCGCCGGTGAAGAAGTCTAGTGAAGATTCGACGACCCACGGGAATCAGCAGCCGACGTTGCAGAAAAGTCACGAAGGGACGGTCGTTCAAATGCGTGAGACACTTCCCACGATGCCCTTTCACAGACCTCATAGGCATGACGGCACAGCTGTTTCAAACTCGCTATCCACAGCGGAGTACACGTACGCCACTAATGACAGTGCTCGTGGCTATCATATTAGCGACGTGACTTACAGCCAAACCCGTGCTTCGACAGCCAGCCAAGACCACAAGGGTCACGTTCCCCACCTTCCAGAAGGAAGTTCGCCCACAGGTAGTGCCAGATTGTCAGGGGATAGTGGGAACGTACAACCGAACTCTGGCACGTCTAGTTTTCTGTCAACCGCATCGCTTAGTGCCTCCGATGACACGGCTACTTCTGTACAGCCTTCGTCATCGACAATGCACGAAACAGAGCCCTTCACTGAAGACGTCGAGATGGAAACGAGTGGGTCTGTCCCAAACACTCACAAACACCACCACGTGATGTCGCGGCCTTCGCCAAATAGGACTGGCACACCTGATAATTATGACGGTGTAACGCACAAAAGTCACGTACGTAAGCTAAAGGTGGCCACGTTGAAAGCCAGAGTGCAGGATGACGCAACAGTGCGTAATTCCGTCGATAAGAAGAGCATTTGGAGAAGGCATCCTCCTTCTAGCTTAAATGGAAGCAATAGCTCGTCGACTTCACGCGCATGGCTAAACCGCCGTCGTCTGACGACCTCGCGTCAGACTGTGGAACACCCCCGAGACATTCTTAAGTATACAGTACGCGAACATCTGTCAACGCCAAGGAGCGTTAAATCTTTTACAGCGTTGATGAACAAGGACGATGATACCGGTACTACAAGGAGGCGCCGCGTCCACACTGTTAATTATTAGAAAAACAAGAAAGCTAGCCGCTATAGCTTTGCAAATGTTAATTTTCATTGGCGACTCGTGTAAGCACAGTGTGTGTGTGTGTAATGTCGTCCTTCGAATCTATTGGGCTGTCGTGCCAAAGCGTCGTCCTTATTTCCTTGCAAAAAAGAAAATGCTTGTGGCATAATTGCTTATATTAAACGGTATCCTGAGTTTATACTTCAATTTACTACAGTAAATTGTCTGAACCGAGTAAATAAACAGTAAGTAATGAATAAAAGAAATCGTGTCGGTGCCTAAGTACCCATCCAAATATGTAGCAGAAAGGAAAACACGACAGTGAACTTTAAAAGCGGCAGTCTGCGACTGCCGCTTTCATATGGCGTGATGGAAATTGAACGGTACCGAAAAGAGGCATTACCTTGGGTGATTAAGCTGACGGGTTGTTCAGCGCTTGCTAGTACTGTCGATATAGAGACAGCTAAAGGCTTAATATTAATAATTTCACTCTATTCGTATTTCACCCGAATAATTCTTAACATATCGCTGTTAAAGAAAGATTGGTGAAATGTCTTCGGTCTCTAATAAAACAGCTTACAATGGAAGTGGTCACTTTTACTCTCAGTATACTTGGTCTCTGCTCGGCATGTCTGCCCTCCTTCTGCTTACAAGAAAATTTTAGAAGATTAGTTGGATGGGAGCAGGTAACTTAGGAGGGACAATCGGTAACAATTTGAAATAACGCGCTTTTAGTGGTTGCGTAAAACTTCAGACGAACGAGTGAAAGAAAGAAAGGCGAGCCATTCCACACGACCAGCAGTGTAACCGAGCGCTTTTCATTCGTCACTTCATTTCACGCCTCCCGTCACCACTTAACATGCCAGATATCTGAAATGCATGCTTTTCTAAAGCATCCTGCGCCAATATACATAAATGGATGCTTTGTTTTAAGTGACTGGCATGAAGCCTGCGTTACCATTAAATGTTCCTCTAAAAAACGGCACTGTTACGTGTGTAGGAAAGCTTCACGAATGAAAATCCAATAACGACTGAACGATAATATGCGACGAAACTACCAACGTTCCCGTCTATCATCCTGTGAGCTATTTAAGCAAGCGCCACTTTCGTGAGGGCATAGAACTGCATGCCCATAGTTGGACGAAGTTGCGGTAGATGGCGGCGCCTCACGGGGCCGAAATTTGAGCGGGTGCACTCAAAACGGGTCGCGAAGTCGCTGGCTGTCCGCGCTGCAATATAAAGACAGAAAGGCAATTCATTTATATGTGCCATTTACAGCGCAGCCGTTAAGGCCTCACAATGTTAGTCATGTTGACGTCCGTATCATCGAGCGAAAGGGAGAGAGTGTGAAATGAGGACGGGAGGTTAACAGAGAGAAAGACAGAGTTAGAGAAAGAGCAATAAATAAAAAAGAATGAAATTTCTTGGCGAGGTGGTTATTGGAACCATATGATCGCGTTGTACCGATGATTGGAACACAAATTACTAGTATGAAAAACTGAGAAAGAGATAAAGGGAAAGAAAGCAAGAAAGAGATAGGGAGAAAAGAGAAAAAAGAGAAAAGCAGATGGGCGCTTAGTGTTGGGAAACCACCACACACAAGAGGAAGAAAAACTGTACGTCTATGGTAAAAAGAATGCGTTCGAAAGCAGTTACAAAAAAAAAAATTCAATCGACCACATTTTTTACCCATCATTGGTCTACATTATATTGCCCCAAATCGTTTTTGCGCAGTAACTCCTGGATCCGTTATAAGTGCACCTATGTGAAGTTGTCGTGCTAAATGACACTGTTCAAGCAATTACAAATGAATTTGATAATATATTCCCGAGTAACGTTAAACACCTGTCTCACTATTACCTAAATGGCCTTTTAGATCACCTGGCTCAGATAGACACAAAAATCCCGATAGCGACTGATGCGTCAGTCTGGGAAGAGAAGGCAAGTGTTGGTATTGTATCCTCATCTCTGAATTGGTCCTCCTCAATTCGTGTACCGGACTTCACGCCCATTTTCCCAGCGGAACTATTGGCAATCGTTTTAGCTCTACGAAAATTACCACAGTCCTCATCAGTCGCCATTCTGACTGTTTGTCCGTGTGTTCATCTCTCAGCGCGCCTAATTTATCAAGCGCGTTAGAAGCATTCTATTCTCTCCTGCCAAGACATTTACGCCTCATTCAGTTGATATGGGTGCCAGGGCACAAAGGTCTAACACTTAATGAATATGCGGACACGCTCGCAGTGTCCGGTCTAAATGGCCCGGTAATTTCCGTATTGCCGACGTCGGCGTTGATTACAGCCGCGCGCTTCACGAAATATGCTACCTGCTATAACTTTAACAAATCTGCACTAGCCACAACTGACTTCCGACACTTGGCTTATGCCTGGAAGAATAGATGGTGCGAAACTAGAAGAGCAGAAATCTCAATCACTAAATTACGATGCCGAATCGTCCCACTGACCATTTACCTGTACAGGTCTGGTCTGGCTCAATCACCGTTGTGTCTGCATTGTGATGAGGATGAGTCTCTGGAGCACTTCTTCATATCATGTCGAAGATTCAATATCCCACGGAAAAGGTTTCTGGAAGTACCCTTGAGAAACATGGGTTTAAATTTGTCTCTTCCGGTAGTGCTCTCTCTTGGTGCGACTGTGGTGCGACTGTTCTCGGATTTAGTCACAGGAACGTTTGCAAGGCCGTATGCGATTTTCTTCGTGCGACAAAAATAATTCAAATTTGATCAGCTCAGCTTTTTACTTTATATATTTTTAATTACGATCACAGTACGTGAGAACCACTCCCCATAGCGTTCGCTTCTCTTTTTATCATTATATACATTCAGTCTTCGCAGAAAACTATTCCTTACCTACATTTGATTATCAAATTTGTACTACAATTTTTTGTATTTTTTATTAGTATTCCTCTCCCACAGAAACCTCTTTTTCGATTCATGGCCGATCCCCCAGAGTGGGTTGCGCCAAGGTACCCAAGGACCAACCAATCAACCAAGTGCCTCGTTCTCCAGCACGCTTGTCGTTGCAGAAATTGTCTGCTGCCGTCTACTATCCCGCGGGCGACTCAGACAGTTCACGACACCTCGGAAAGGAGGAGGAGATATAGAAAAAGAGCAATTGACAGAGAAGACGGTGAAATGAGTGAAGGTGATAATAACGTTGGTGTAGAAGATACTCCATTTCCATGGAAAACGAGGGGCATATTGCGCCGGAAAAGTTAGTGGCGGTGGCTTTGCTAAAAAATCGCTTCTCCTTTGCTTGACTCTGCGACGCTTTCCTAAGACACCGTAGCTCCGCAGGTCGTCGGAGTTTGCGATAGCATACAACCACGCCTAATTTCTTTTTAAACACCAGCTTCCTTGCTTGGGCAAGTTGGGGGCACATGCCTCGCACAAGGCCTGCTATCATCATCGTCATAATCGTCAGTGTGAGGCTCGTTCCACTGTTGCAGGCAGTCGCTCGCCACTGTCATTCGTACTAGCAGCGCGGATAAGAGAACGAACGATGGACCGTCAGGGGTCTCCCCAGACCTATAGCACGACCCCTGAACGTAGAAGCTGCCTGAAAAGCAGCTCCTCATCAGCTGGCGGTGGCCGTGCCGTCTACGGCAACACCAGCGAGCCTACGAGCTTCGTAAGTGTACATTCGCCTGGAGAGACCTCGTATGCAGTGTTGCCTTGTAGATTAGAGCACTTTTTTCCTAGACTTCCTTACGTTACTCGCAAATACCACGCAGTGATAGCTGCGATAAAGTATCGACGCATTATGCTGATGACGTATCCCGACCTTACGGGAAAGCTCACTAGGCGTGCGCTTACTAATTGGGCAGGCCTCACTAACACTGCCTGCCCGATAAAACATAATAACAGGGGTCACTCAGTGAGGATAGCAGTCACGGTGACAAGGTTAGCGCAGTAATAGCCGGCGCACGGCACATCTTTTCTGAGAGCGAGTGTTCCACAACGCCGTTTCCCTGTATCACGCACCACCTGTGATAACTTGTTCCACCTGCGACACCCCACGGACAAGACGACGGCGGTTATGAGGTGGCAGAGACTTCGAACGTTCTCGGCTTTTTTATCTGTATTTCTTGCGCTCGTTCTTGCAGTCGCAGAAGATGCAGTGTCATCCTACACTTGACGCTCTCACCCTGTCTGCGCCGTTAGGCGGACTGACCGGGAGGAGCACGTGATCGTGAATGCTGTATCCGCGTATGAAAATGCAAATATGAACGTTATAATGACTACGTAATAATGTCGAATCATATCATTTTTTCCCTCTCGATACCATCGTATACTTTATACGGCGCTTGTCAATCTTCTTCACGCCGCAGTCTCCGTTGGTGACCAGCTCGGCCTCTCTTGCTCGACGAAGACGGCAAAAGATCATTCGTTCCATGCTCTGTCTTTTCGCTGTGCTGATTGGCCTGGTGGCAGCGCTGACGCTGTTGCTGTCGCCAATGCGCACCAGGAACACATCCTTCGGTGTCTGCCTGTCCGAGTCTTGCCTTCAGTACATACGCAATCTTGAGGCCTCCATAAATCCGGAACTGGACCCGTGCCGGGATTTCCACGCCTACGTCTGTTCCCGCTGGAGGCCTGGTGAGTGGGCATGCAAAAATAAAGGGGGGACAGACACCTAAGACTGCGTGCGCGTAGGAACGCAAAAAAAAAAAACACCATCTCCCGCTAAAGGGGGCCATGCGGCGATGCGAAGCAGCACGGGGGATGCACACCGAGTTTGCATCTGTTTGACGGGAGATGGTGAAATTTTTTTCAGTCAGGAAACTCGCTAGCAGACGCTGCCTGCGTCAGTGTTGTCTCTCGCGGGCGAGGGCGCTTTCTCGTTCCTTGCGAGCTGGTAAAGCGTTCATCGAAGAGTGTTTCCATAGTCAACGCGCGCCGTTCGGAGAGGAGGTGTGTGGACAGGAGGTGTGTGGAGAGGGTTTGCGCATGCGCAGTAAGGGTGGTCACGCCGCACACCATCGCCACCGGATTGAACTCCGCCGTAAGCTGCTTCGCATCTAAAAATTAGGCGTCGCTCTGATATCGCTAACACCAACGACCAGCGAAGCTATGGGGGTTTAACAAAGCACTGGAAAGTTAACCAAAGCAGAGGCGACTTTTTCAGCTAAACCCCACCGAACTTTTCGATAAGCCCTCCCCCTTCTGCTTTTTTCTTCCCGTCTGTGTATCTATTTCTCTCTTTGTTTCTGTCTCGTTCTCTGTTCCAGCTTCTCTTTCTCTCGCCCACAGCGCACAGCCCATGGCCCGACGTGCGTCGCAGTTTATCGTGTCTCGGAGTCGTCCTCACATTCCTTACTCTGCTTCGTACTCTAAATGTACGATTACTACCACCCATGACACCACTGTCGTGCTATCATGATGCCACAATCATGTAGCACTATAATTATCACTATCATGTACACACCGGAAGTGTGAGCGAAATGTAAGTGGCTTGTGTAAGTAGAAGAGAGCGTAACAGCGCCAAAACGCACGCGGAAGTCAGGCAGCAGCAGTCCGTCGCACTAGAAGACGCAGCAGGATCAATCTCTGCCAGCTGTACCAGGAGAGGTTCCCAAATGGTACTTCGCATTTATGAATAAGATGGGAAATCTTACGCGCCAAAATCTCTATGTCACTAAAATGTACAAAATGCACAGTCGTGGGAGCACATTAGGAGGCCGCCGCGTTGTGTCACGTCGGTATATCATTATATCCTTTAGGAACTAACGGTGTCTGATACTCCAACATTCGTCATTCTCTTCTGACAATACCTAATCTTTCAACATGCCCTCATGCATTTATTTATTTATTTATTTATTTATTTATTTATTTATTTATTTATTTATTTATTTGCATTTTGACCTATGGAAACGCAGCCGCTGCTGCACGGACCAGACCCTCAAGTTCGAGCGAAACCTTCTTACACCCCATATCACTTGGTTAACCTAATTCACTAATATTTTGCTTACGAACCACTCCGTTTCCTCCACTGCCGCGAGATCGCCCCGCCGCTATAATGCACTGTTGCGTGACAACTGCGGGATCGTCCGAGGCACGGCACAGCCTCGACATCGACCAGCTCCGCTTTTAAAACGCGACTGCCCACAGGTACACGAGAAAGAACTCGCTTTTTACTGACGCTATATTTTATATTTTTATTAACGCAACAAAATCAACCTTTTTGTCTCACACTCCTGTTCGCCGACTTAATTCAAGCAAACCACGAAAGTCTGTAAAACTTGGAACTGTCGTTGCCGGCATTCGGGAGAGAACGAAAGCAGATTTGGGGTTCTTAAATCCATGACATAAATAAAGGTGCGATTTTCAAGAGTTCTTCCGTGAGCCGTTGAGTAAACTTTATTTTATTAGAAGTACGAAGCTTACCATTAAAAAAAGAGGTATGTGGATATCCAGCAAGACCTATTTGTTTTCTACTATCGCAGTGGCCGGTGGCCGTTCGTTCCTAGAAGACGCCATGTTGGACTTTGAGGACAAATATATCGTGCAAGCGCTCGCTACGAAAGCAACCAAGACAGGTCAAACCAACTTCCAGAAAGGCGCACTGTTCTACCAAAGCTGCGTTACTAAGAAGGACCATGGTATACGTTCCCTCAAAGAGTTCCTCATCACCACGGGATTAAACTGGCCGGCCGTTAACATGAACAGTGATCCCTTCCAGGTCATCTTAGACCTGTCTTTCGAATGGCGCTGCCCAGTATTCTTCTACGCTTACGTATCTTCTGGCGGAGCCAACGCCCACAGGC
Organism: Hyalomma asiaticum; assembly: GCA_013339685.2. Classification (NCBI taxonomy): domain Eukaryota; kingdom Metazoa; phylum Arthropoda; class Arachnida; order Ixodida; family Ixodidae; genus Hyalomma; species Hyalomma asiaticum. Next base: position 75,803,576 of record CM023486.1, on the reverse strand, counting down.
TTCAGGTACTTGACATGTTCATGGGGTTCGACTTCAGTGCGTTCTTGGCCGAACACCGTTCCAGAGTCGACAGTGTCGGCCACGTTTGCCAGCTCTACGACGCACTAGCGGACGTTCCTGACGTCACAGAAGACAAAAGCGGGAACAAAAGTCGTTGCTACGGCATAGCCCAGCTTCACTCGTATCTTATGGACAGGCTGGACGTTCGAGAACCACTCGGCTCGGCTTCTTACTCGAATATCCACGACTTCGCTTTGAACATTACGCCAGCTCCATCGGGAGACGAATGGGAGCGAGGAATTGCCCGTCATTTGCAGCGAGAAAAATCCTTTTACAGCGGAACGCCAGTTGACGTTAAGAACCCTGAGTACATCAAGGCTTTAACAGCGATGCTTTCGGACACGCACAAAGAAGACCTGCTTCTTTTTATAGGTCTAGCAGCGATCCAGGCCGTCGGACGCTTCATCAGTCGTCGTATCGCGGCCTTCGTGTACCCCGACGAATGGTACGGAGCTCGGCAGCGCCACTACACCAGCGTGCTACCACATGACCGATGCCGCAATGTGGGGAGCCTTGGGCGGTTCAATTACCTCGTACGATTTCGAAGACTACCGCCAACGGAAATTCAAAGAGGTGGCCAGAGTGGTGGCAGCGTCGTCGATGGACCTACTGAGACAGTCGACCTGGCTGGGTCCCGAGTCCATTCGTGTCGTGACAAGAAAGATAAACAACGCCCCGCTTCTCTTCGGCGAGCAAGGGATTGAACCGGCGACAGGAAACGTCACTATAGAAGACATGACAGACTTCTTACCACATAACGTCAAGCGCCTTCCGCGTGTGTACTGGGCCTGGGTCTACGGTCTCTCTAAATCGAGGGCCACATGGACCAACCCCTGGCGTCAGGCCAACGTCACGTACGCACCTCAAAAACTTGTCGTTCCTGACGTCTACACGCTGGCGAAAGTGTCCCCGGAAGGTGCGTACGAAAGCGTGAACTATGCTACCGTGGGGTCCCTGATAGCTCGCCAAATATCCTCCATGCACGACCTGAAGGGACGAGCCATCGACGCGGATGGCATAGAACAGCCTTTGCTTTCGCCGGACGAACAGCGCAGGCAAGATAAATTAATCGACTGCCTCGTTAAAGCGTTCGAGCGCCAGTACAACGGTACGGAGGTGATATCGGAAGAAGACAAGTCCGCGCTGTACGTTGCCTGGGCGAGCCTCTCGCCCTTGCTCAATGCGCTCCAGTTCAGTCCAGGCTATCCCGACCGGAGCGCCGGCTTCCTGCAGTACACTGCTATACAGCTCTTCTTCATATCTCTGTGTTTCCAAGTGTGTTCCCAAGAACGTGAAAGTGATGTGTTTAACGAAGCGATGTGGTGCAATTTCCCGCTGCGATTGTTTAAGCCCTTCCAAGAAAGCTTCCAGTGCGCCGGGAACAGTGCCATGCATTCAGCCGTCGAATGTGACGGCGACCTGCTATCAGCAAAATCACTGTAGTGTCATTGTGTATGTAACCCATAAACAAACTCTCTGCAATGATTGTAGCTAGATGTTTCATGACGCGCACGTTCCACTATCTGGTGCCTCCCTTTTTAGTCCATTATGTAATTTCGGACGCAGCGTATGTGTTTCGTGTATGCCTTGTCGAAATTGCTCGCCAATGTGTTAAGACTTCATGGCTGTTTATAGATTCCAACGTAAAGTACTGCGTGTTAGGCTATTATTATTATGTGTGTGTGTGTTACCCTTTCTTCATTTAATTGCTCGCAGTGGTCAGCATTGCAAAATCTATTTTAAACGTGGGATACGAGTCGTAATAATTGGTACACCTCACGTGATTAGTTTGGTAACCTGTACAATATGGCTGCATGGATCACGGAACACAAGCAACCATTGAGATATAAATGCGACGCTATAGAACCCTCGTGTGCGGTGCCCCTGTTTAACATGGATAACCAACACAAAGTACTGCTGCAAAGGCACAAATGAACGTACATAATGCGTTAAACACTATAGTTAAACACGAAATGCTTTAGGAGATGTGACGAATAAAGCAAGCTTGACCTATACCAGGGTCCCTCAACCCTGCCTATACTTCCTTACACTCAAAAAAGAAATTATGCACGTGTGGCACTTCCAAAACGTTTGAAGGAGAAACCCTGCTGCGTATTTGGTAGTCCGTTAGGTTTTGCAATGTACATTTTGGGGCAAGCCGTTCCGAAAACTTCACGAGCGTCAGTGAGAGAGAGTACGCGTTCGCATTTAGGCCTACATTCTCAATGGCATATGCGAGAAGTCGTGCCATTTTAATGCATTACCAAATGTTAAGCACGCTTTGTCTCCATGAAAAACTCTCGTGCATGCCGAATATCCTTGGCTGGGGTGTGTGCCACACGTGATGGAGTATGAGCCCTTCCATTTCTTAAAGGTCACAGCTCCATGCGAGACACGCGGTCAGTCACGGGCATTTCCCGTATATTCGCATCATTTCTGCGCCTTCTGTGCTTCACAAAAGGTCACCGCTCCATGAGACATTTAAAGGGTCCCTGCAACATTGTCAGAAAAGAGTGCCGATCACTCGTGGAGGCGGCTGCGAATATGCAAGAGAAATTTGATTACGCTGTGCGAACCGTGTAGTTATAAATTTGGTTTCAAGTACAGATGGAAGCTGTGTGCTCTTTTTTTTTTCAACAAACGATGTCACAAGAAGCACCGACTGTGCCGTTCTTGGCTCACCTAGCGTTGGAGACTTCAACCCCACGGTAGCATAGCGTTGGGAACGTCATTAGTAATGCTTTGTTCGTAGGTTTTGATTTCCACAATTTAAGAAAATACGTGAGTCTTTCTCCAAGAACAGCCAGAGAAGACCAAGCCACATAGTCGGGGATTTTTATACGTCATTTGTTGAAAAAAGAGCAAGCCACGTCAAGCCGTATTCGAAACCAAATTACGAGTTTCCTGTTCCGTGCAGTGCAATATTTGGCTGACATGTTCACCGAAGACTAAACGACTGACCACCACCGTTTTCGGATTATGTTCGAAGGTGCTGCAGGGACCCTTTAAGGGTTTCACGTTAAATAGGCAGTTGTATCTGTCACACTGCGGTAACATGCTATCACGGTTGGGTACCACAATGGAGGTTTACAAATAATGGCGGCGACATTAAAACTGGGCGTGCACTTAATCACCGATGTCCATAATTCCGAGATGATGGATATGCGGACCATGCAGTTACAGGCATCGAGCTTATAGAATTAAATACTGCACAAGCTTTCGGACACGAAGCTCAATTATTTCGAAGCAATAAACGCTCAGCGCAGCACCTATAAAAAATTATAGCTGCTATCACCCGCATGTGATCCCCGGTCAGTTACTGCATGCGAAGGCGACCTGAAGGTAAAAGCTCTTCCTCATTATCACAAGCATTATTTCAAGTTATTCTCAGTCTAAGAGGCCTTAAAAAATGTTTGTTTGGGTTAGGCATCGTAAGTCATTATGCCCCATCGCGCAATACGGGCTGAAATGGCCCGGTGAGACACCATCTTCAAACACAAAAGAAAAGAAAAACCTTTATTTGACACGGAACTCTGACGTTGTTCTCTCTGGTACGAGCGGCACAGCGAGGCCAGCCCAGACGTGAGGCAGTCATTGAGCGGTCTTTTTGGCAGCTCGCGCCGGAATCTCTTTCTCCAAGTAGAATGAGTCGCTGTCCACTAAATGGACCGTCTCCTCGCGCTTCTCAGCATTGGAGTCTGAACTGCCCGGCTCTGGGCTAGTTCCCTGCACAACTGCAACGATTATAGAACAGTGAGTCGTCATTCGAGTTTAATCTCTCTAAAGCAAGAGCTACGCTTGGCTACTTAGCAGACGATTCAGGCAAATAAATTGCACCATCTCCCGCTAAAGGGAACCATGTGTGGATGCGAAGCAGCGGGGAGATGTTTAGCTTGAGCGGGAGCGCTCCGTCATTTTCATACCGCGGAACTACCATGGCAACCCCAGCGGAGTATGCACATGTCGCACCACCTGTCGTGCGCGCCGCTCCGTAGAGGACTCCTAGAGGAGAGAAAGGGGAGAGCGCAGGAGAGGAGAGAGGGGTAGGGGACGCGCATGCGCTGTGGTGGTGTGGGACGCGGCACGCGGGCGCCGCTCGTAGAGTAGAGGATTCCTAGTGGAGAGAAAGGGGGGAGCGTAGGAGAGGAGAGAGTGGGACGCGGGAAGGAGGGACGGGCGAAGCCCCCGTCATAAGATGCTTCGCATCTAAAACAAAACAAAAGATAGAAAGGAACAGTAGGTGGAGTGCTAGGTATTTGGTGCAGGAATTTATGTAATGCTGACATCTCTAATGCGTCACTTGAATCAGCGGGGGCAGCGTCCTTTAGAAAATGAGATTCTAGAGTTTCCGTGCAACAAAGAATACCTGCATGTGCGGCACGCCCTATATAGTTGAGAAAGTAAAAACAGGAAATATCGCTAGAGCCAACGTATCGACAAGGGCCCGGGTGTTCGTCAGGACGTTGGACGTCTTAGGTGCGGCAAGGGGCCTTACAGTCTAAACACGGGGAACCTTTAGTTTATTTTACAGGTACACAAAAATGTGAAAATGTGCTTCCTTAGCAAAGGTTACCGTGTTTGGAGTGTACACTCTAAACACGGTAGCCTTTAGTAAAGATAGATATTTTCACATTTTTTGCGTACCTATAAGATAAACTAAAGGTTACCGTGTTTAGAGTGCATACTCATCAATACACAAGGCCCTGACGAAGACAACATGGAACTTGTCGATGGCTAAAGGGACATTTCTTGTTCAATTACACGTTCATCACTATGCAGGCTTCCTTGTTTCTCGTGAACTTTCTGGTGTTGTTTAGGACGAATTAAGAGATGCACTTAAGGGTAACGTTGATCGCCTGTGGTTCTTTGCCGCCTACATAAGAAGCCTAAGCACGAGGATGTTGTTGCCTTACAGCGACATAGAAATGCGACCACTAGGCAGGTATGTATCTTAGCAGTTACGTCACTACAGCGAATTGAGAAGTTTTAGTTGGCCTACTTGTGAACGGCTTATGGTATTAGCCGAGTGGGCATATCAGAGCAATACCAAATTACCTCCATGCCACTTGCAGTGGCATGACGTGCCTTCACACTTCCACTCAATGTTTGGCTTTCCGGCGTATATTTTGTGGCATGCGGCTTCGCATCCGGTTGGGCTGCATTCTGAAAAGGGCCAATAAATGGCAAAAAAAATAAACCAAGCATACGCGACTGAAACTCATAATAAACACAATTACCCATCGAGAGAATTGGAACATACTATTCACTGTTTCTCAATGCAGAATAACAGTGCGAGACAACAGAGATGCTATTACAGTGATGACTTCAACATAGCAATAATTATTGATATAGTTGACACATAATGATTTCCTCAAATATCTATCAATAAAAATTACTTCACGCGTATGAAAGACGCTACCATGTCGCAAAGTGTGAACCTTGCCGTGCATTGTAGCGTAGAAAAGTAGTATGTGGCAAGTAGAAAATAAATAAATAAATAAATAAATAAATAAATAAATAAATAAATAAATAAATAAATAAAATTCGTTATGAACTACGGCATTCTGCTCCCACGGTAAGCATCTGGCTCATCACATGAAGCGTAAGGACATGAATTAAACCAAAAGGGAGATGGAAAATGAGTTCTGAGGAAACCCGCAAGGTGGACTAACGTTTATGAAAGAGAAAATTAGCATCCACCCGTTTTGTAGCACAAGGCTACAAGGAAATTGACACGGTTTTCTCATAAATGAAAGCTTCAATCGCTCACCTCCTGGTTAGTTCATATGGCAGAGTGAGCGCCCAGGAAAGGCGTTAGTCACGGGTTCGAACCCCGGATCAGGACGGATTTTTCGGCAACTAGGAAGATTTTATTTCTGAGAAATCCGTATGGATTTCCTCGTGGTCTTGGACTACAAACGGGTGAATGCTATTTCTCCATTTTCGGAACACGAGATGATGCTTAACAAACGCACGTTTTATTATTATTATTATTATTATTATTATTATTATTATTATTATTATTATTATTATTATTCCTTTAATTCACGGGACCGGCTTTCTCGCTTTCTTGTAAAGCGCGTTATCGTTCTGCGCAGGCACAGCTTTATTTGCATTCTGCTTGTCACTTCTGCCGACTTTCCCCACAAATTTCGCATGGCCGACTAGTATGTGTCAGCACTTTCCACATTATACGCAAGGGCCAGTGACAACACTAGAATATACGGCGAATAAGGCATAAATGCCGACGCATATCACCGATGTGGTGCGATTGGAGAACTTTGCTCGGCACACAAAGCATTCGCTCGATGCAACGTCACGAAGTAGGGGCGTGGCTTTTGTTGTGCGCGCACCGTATTCGGCACGACTGAGTCAGCTGCAGGCTTTCAGGACTGGTCACTTTCCTTTGTTTGAGGGGGTGCGTCATAAATTCGCGAGAACGGGAAAGCAAGAGCAGCCAATGAGCTATAGAGGTGAACATCCCAAAAATTAACGAGCATATCTTGTTGTCTTCTTTTAGGCAATATACTGCAGAGCAAAATTTTTTTCGTCTTCGAATGAATAAGACTGTTTTATGAAAACAAATTTGTTCTTTTTTGTGAGCTTAAAACTCTTGACGTGCAGAGAAAACATGGTCATGCAAGAAAGCGGCCTCGCTCCACTGTTTGCGAGGTAAGCACAACCACTGCCAAATTGCATGGGGTGAAAAGCTAACAGAACAGCCCGCGTTCGCAAACAGTGATCTCCAGTCTTGCCCCAAGTTAAGGATTGTAATGACCTTCACATCTGCAGCACATCGTATTAGGTTCCCGCTACAATCATGATAATGGGCCACTGTTTACATTTCGCTTCATATTTCAGACAGTTTAAGTCGCCACTTCTACCTTCCTCGGGCAAGTTTAGGTAGCAGCATGCGGTATGGGAAAAGTGGAAACATTTATCAATACCTTGTGCAATGGACAAGTGGGCTTACACATTAGTGATACAGCAAGACTAACGTTGGAGGTTGTTGTCAACGTTTTTACCAAGTTCCTAAACTAGCCATCGGACTAATCAATGCTACATAGAAACGTAACTGAATATCTAGGCCACATTTGATTCATTTTTGCACAGACAGACAGATAGATAGATAGATAGATAGATAGATAGATAGATAGATAGATAGATAGATAGATAGATAGATAGATAGATAGATAGATAGATGCTTTGAATGACAACCTACAGCACTCCAATTTATAGGAGCTATTAGAATTAATCGGTCATTAGGACGCGCACTAGAATCTTAATCTATCTATCTATCTATCTATCTATCTATCTATCTATCTATCTATCTATCTATCTATCTATCTATCTAATCTCCATTTTATGTGGAGCCTGTAAAGTTAAGTGGTGGTCGCAGTGGTACACACCATTTTATGCGTAGCCTTTGTGGGCATAACGCTCCTATTGTAATATTATTGGCAGTTCAAGTTTGAGGTAAATAGTATTGTGAGACAAACGAAAATTATTGGAAACGCGTTCGCTCAAATATGCCCGAGGAACGCTTAATATTAGCGCCTTTCTGCTATTCTAAAGGAAGAAAACCGACATAGCGTATCATCATCCAACTGACCACAGAAACTTCGAGAGAGGTTTCGGTATATGTAATGTCAAAATAAATGGATAACACCAAGAAATAACTCTTACTTTTGCTCCAGTAACAAGTGCAGACGCCTTCGACACAATCGTGACTTAGGTTTTCCTCCGTTCCGTGCTTTTCTTGACACGTGTTTTTACATGTATCCCCATCGCACACTGCGCAGAAATACGTTAGAGCCATAAATTCACAATAGTGCAACCAAGCGCTTTAGAAAAAGGCTAGGAAATATATATAAAAAAACATGTCTGGCTTTTTTTTTCCTTGACGTCGTTAGCCCATAAGAGAGAGAGAAATGAAGAGGAAAGGCGCGGAGTTTAACCAAGTGCGTGTTCGGTTGGCTACCCTACGCCTGGAGAGGGGTAGAGGGGAATAATAGATGAGGTAGACGAAGGAAGAGGAGAAAAAATATAAACAAGGAGACAGTTGTCGAGAATACAGATACAGACACGAAGTGCTAAAGCATCAGTATGATGAGAAAAGCTTTATCAGGATGCGTGGTTTGATTCTCGTTTATTTTGTTTACAATTTCTTTAAACATTTTTCAGCGAAGCTTTGTGAGGTTACACCTTTAGCCACAAAAGGCTTATTTGGGGTGTCTTATCTCTGTCAAGTAACAGCAGCAATGATCTCGATCTCTATCGCTTGTTGGTTTTGGCTAACTCTCAGTTGGAAAGTAGTGGCTGCTACTACCTAGCAATGGTTAATGTTGGGCTGGTGCCGGATAACGTTGGTGTCAGCAAGGATTTACACAACACTCTCCGTGCATCCCCCTGTCCCCCTCGAGGTGGATCGCCACATCCCCCCTCCTCCTCCCCGAAGCTTGCCAGTTAACTATAACTCCGTTTTCACACACCCCTGAGTTACCATAAACCATAAACTCCTGGGTTTCGGTCACATTGTGTTGCTCTATCTGCGCTTCTGACGAAGGACATGTGCCTCTAAGGAGCATTGCTGGACCGCACACCTAATTTATTTTATTTACAGACACTGCTGTCTCATGTTTGAGACATTGGAGGAGTGGTTACAAGAAACGCACAAGAACAACAAAAAAAATGAAAGCATCAAAATACATAATTCGACAGTTGTTTTACGAACTGTGCATGTGGTAGCCGTCTCAAAGAAATGTCAAGGTTATTCCAAGTCTCAACTGTGCACGGGAAAAAAGAGTATTTATAGCAATCAATATAACATCTGAATGGCACAATGTTCAACGGGTTGTATCGGCGGGTCACTTGGGTAATATGACTGGCGAAAGAAATGGGTGTAGCTATGCTGACAGATTCGTGCACGATGTTATGTAACATGATAAGCCGATCGCAAATACGTCGGCGTTCTAAATGATTGAGCGATAAAACGTGGTAGTGCTTTGAAGGGGAGATATTACGGTCGTAGCGATTAAAAATGAATCTGATTGCTTTTCGCTGGACGGAGTCAAGTTTATCTTTGTCATTTGCAAGATGTGGTGACCATACAACTGACGCATATTCAAGAAGAGGCCTGACCAGTGACTTATAGGCTATAAGCTTGCATTCTTTTGTGGCGCATTTGAACGTTTTTCTTAGGTAACCTAATTTCTTAAGCGATTTTGCAGAAATAAGGTTAACGTGTTTGTGCCACTTTAAGTTTGGGGAGAGTACAACACCAAGGTACTTAAATTCCTGGACGTTTCCTAGTGCATGATCGGGATTGCCATAATTAAATTGCAATGGTTCCTTTTTATGAGTAAAAGTCATTGTCACAGTTTTCTGAAAATTAAGCTCCATCTACCACGTTCTGCTCCACTCGCGAAAAGAAGAAAACACATCATTTAACAAAACCTGGTCAATGACGCTACTCACACTAGAATACAAAACACAGTCATCGGCTGTACACAGTCATCGCAGTCACGCAGCAATGCTGTAGTATGACTGCGCTCATGGTTTAGCATGACATTACGCTACGGCGCTAAACTGTTTCAAGTCAGTCCTCGAATGCTAATACATCTCGTATCGAACACCGTCTCCATCTGCTTCTTTAGACCCAAACACTGCACTTGACGTTGTGGTAGCGGGTTTTCGCTGGACTCTTATAGCGTGCACCTACTTTGATAATGGTAGCAGCGGCAGATTCCCTTCTCATCACACTTCCCGTAGACATCCTTGTCCTTCAACAGACTGTTGTCCTTTTCGCAAGTGGCATTGCACGATTTCCCGTCGCAAGCCTGCTGGGCGCGCCTGCAAGTGGGAACAACAAAACATGATCGGTCCTTGTTTCGTAGGCGTCTCTGCAAACGCGAAAGTACGTGCTTACGCAGAAGTAGTGGCAGATTTGTGCAACGCTAGAAAAGGGCCCTGCCTGCAGTATTTTTTTCAACGCGTCAGGAAACAATACGGATAAGTCGCGGAGGCTCCGCTGAATGAGCAAGCGAAATATTATTACACTGCATGCTCCATGAAGCTTACGTTGTGGTTCAAGTGGAAGACTGCTTGCCCAAGATAGTACTAACAATAAATTTACGGAAAAAGATCCCAGAGCTAAGTTTAGCAGGACCTCTTGTTATTTATTACGTAGTAAAACTAAATATGCGTCGGTAGAGATACGGAAAAATTTACAAATGTTGCACGATGCTTCCAGTGGTAAAGATACATGTGCTAGCACAATACGAAACCGAGGGAAAAAATACACTGAAAAGGCAGAGCTTACAAAAAATAATGAAAAAAATGAGACCTTAAGAAAAAATGCAATGTTACTGTTTACAAAGAAACAATATAAGCTTTTAATGATCGCCGATATGACGACAGTTCAGGTAACATTTTACATGAAATGGCAGGTCATTTCACATTTTCACACTAGCAAAGACAACAGTTTTGTATAGTTTCTGCGTGAATTTGGAAGTAAAATATTTTGTGAGGAGAACCTATGGAGTGTTTAAATTCCCAAGATTGTTTCGACCAATCACAAAGTAATTGTGGGTTTTTTAGCGTAAAGCAGTTCCAAATACAACAGCAAAAAAGCGCCTGCTCTTCTTTCAACAAATTAAGTCACTAAGAGTGCCGACTAGGTTGGCATGAGGTAGCACTAGCCCTGGCTAATTTCATGATCGCAGAAACATACTCAGCACTGCTGTATTTTATTTTCTTTTGAAACGAACGAACAAATAAAATGTGTGTCTGCATATTCACACCCACACAAAAAAAAAGTCAAGCGGCGGCAACGAAGAAAATGCGCTTATAGTGTCCAAGTAATTACCATAATAAAACAACGCAAACTGCTGCACTGTGCTTACTTTAAACCTGGAGCTCCGTGGCCCAGCGCCAAAGAGAGCAAGACGAGAGTCAGAGTAAACGCAAAGCGGAGCATGGTGTTGAAACAGCCTCTTCTTGTCTCTTATCCGGAATCCAGAGCTGCAAGTAAGATGCGTTGACATGTCGCAGAGTGCCATGACAGTGAGCATGAAGGCGTGAGCAAACAGTGCGTCAGATAAATTTTAAGTAGACTGCGCTAACCACCACTGTTAAGTGCAGAAAAACAGGCTTTAGATGTCCAAACTAGCGCAGCCTCTAACGGATACGCCGTGATGAAATGCATAACGCTAATTCTAAAGGTGAAAGCCTTATGAATTCTTCAACCAACGCAAAAAGTGATTGACGTTAGTGAATACGAATGACAAAAAGAAGAGTCGGATGACGCCAAACAAGGTCCTTCTGTTCACATGGTGTAAAGACAAATGCTATAGCCTGTATACCAACGTGGCGGGGCCCAACGCGGAAGAAAGACAAACGCACGTACACTTGAAAAAATTATCCACGCTGCTGCATATTTAGGCTAACACTAACCCTAACATGATAGCATCTTCGTGAGTATAACTCCTTCTCCAGCGCAGTTGTACTCGTTCCGCTAAACTAAAATAAGGCAAATCGTGAGCTTGAAAGGTGCCACTAACATTAGTTGTACTCTCTAAAATTCAATGAGAGAAGACTCACGATTGCGCCTGGCGAAAGCCTGCGTTGCCGGAGCGAGGGAGCTGAAAAGAACACGTCAGCGTCTGCCCTTTTGCGCTCGCCGAGAGACTGCTCCGTTTACTGCTGATGATGGCAGTCTCCCACGATGGCGCGTGCCTACTAAGAGGGAATGGTAAATAATACAGTCGCGCAGACAAAATCTCTTCACATATTTAAACTACAGTGTTCACGAAAAGGCACTGCCGGGACATTCAGGGGAACATCTAATTAGCGTTTATGAGATAGCACCAAGTGATATTACGCGTGAAGTTTTTAAAAACTAATCAGCTAAGCTTGCACTACTGGGGCAATGATAGCGAAGCAGCGAAGCTGATGGGCACATGGCTGGTCTGGGTTCGTCTGCGGCACACCGGCATTTCTACTTGGTCCGAGGATCCGGCAAACGCCTCGTGAAGCACTACGAGGCCCAACGAACGCTTCCCAAAATTCAAACGCTTTAGTTTCACACCGATCTCAGCGTAAAGACGTTCGCGTCGAACGCTACACGGTGCCAGACATACCGCGCGTGGTCTCGGCTAGACGCCTTTGCTACACTACACCGTGCATAATTGTGCTATTCGTACGAGCTGACTGGACGCCACGAGAGGACGCACGCTCTCGCGCCGCGACGCTATGCACAAAGCCAAAGGTTTGCGAGACGCTGTACACCGGACAAATTGAAGCTGTGCACAAACGCTGAGGGCATTAGAGCAACAGAAAAGCGCGCATGCGAACGCCGCACATAGTTTACGCGGTGGCGTAGTGGTGACGGTGCTCGGCTGGAAACCAAAACACGCGGGTTCGATTCCAGCCGCGGTGGTCGCATTTTCGATGGAGGCGAAAATGCCATCCCAGCGTGCTGAGCGTTGTCAGTGCACGTTAAAGAACCCCACGTGGTCGAAATTTCCGGAGCCCTCCACTACGGCTTCTCTCCGTCCTATTTTAACACGAAGGTGTTTTATGCCGAGGTCCACCAAGAAATCTGTGACGCACTTCCGTAACGGAAGTAGATGTCTGAAAAATAAACACGCATTTTCAGATTGAAAAAGTGCCATCCGCTGGTATTCGAACCCGCAACCAGCCAGTGTGCGGTGGTAGGAGCTGGAAGCTCTACCGACAACAACACCAACAGACTTGCAATGGTTCGGAAAAGATGGGCTTTATATATTTACTACACCGCTCTACAATTTGCATCTGATATACGGCTAGAGCAAACGTATTTAGCGGGAAAATTGCTCTTAACATCGCCTTCCTTTCACTGCACTGTTGGCTCTCAACGGTGGTACCGCCACGTAGGAACCATGGAGCAAAGTCGTAAATTGTTGCGTTAATATGCGCGCCCGCAGTTAGCATTTCAGTAGTTTGGACGCCTCCATTGCCGCGCAGGCTTCGGCGTCCTGCCGGCGTGTTGCTTCAGCCGCGGCCGCTAGATAATTTGTCTTTTGTGACACATATAATAAGTAGGCAGTTGCATTGTCACGCGCTTTACTCCAGGAACTCAAGACAGCCACCAGCAAGCAAATGATGCGCCTTTCGCACAGCGAAGTGTGCGTTCGAAAACGATTCGCTGACAATTACTCCGGTTCCACTTGTAAGGTTTCACCGTGTGCGAACGCTTCTGGTTTATGGCAAGTTTGCGCCGGGCGCTTGCGCGTCCAGTGCAGTGTGTCCAGAGAAATGTGAGTCATTCGAGAGCTTTCGCTTTTGTGCAACTGTCGAAGGTCCCTGTACAATGTCGAGGTGCCGATTATGTGCACGTGCAGACGATTTACATGTCCAGAGTATCCAACCCACCTCCAGGGCCTCCTTTCGCCAGATTCCTGCTTATTTGCGAAAACAGGTTTCACTTTCACGTTGTACCGATTCCTATGACAGAGTGATAAACCAAATTTTTTCGCTTCCTTTCCCCTACACCCCGAACGCTTAGTCGTGCTCCCTACATGGGCTGCAGAAGTTAGCGTTTTTTCCTTAACCAAACCACAATGTTCATATTTAACCAAATCACATTCACAACCAAACAGCATCAAACCCGTAGTGAGAAACTATGACCAAACCCACAGCAGTGATTGCGGAGGTGACGATTTTCTGAACACGAGACGCTGCGCAGGGTGTAGCGTCCCTGAGAGATGCGACAACCGAAGCCGCGTCGTGAACGCGCAGAAAACGACAACGAAAAAGGAATACACGCAGTACTACATTTTTTTATAATTATATACATTCAGTCGTCGCAGAAAACTATTCGTTTAACCTAAATTTGATTATCAGATTTGTATTACAATTTTTGCATTTTTTTTATTAGTAGTTTTCTTCCATACAAGTCTCTTTTCCGGTTCATGGCCAATCCCCCAGAGTGGGTTGCGCCAAGGTACCCAAGGCCCAACCAACCAACCAACTACGTCTTTTTATTTTTTTTTGTATTTTTATTAGTAGTTCTCTTCCCCACAAATCTCTTTTTCGGTTCATGGACGATTCCCCCGAGTGGGTTGCGCCAAGGTACCCAAGGACCAACCACCCAACCAACTACGTCTTTTTAATTTTTTTTGTATATTTATTAGTAGTTCTCTTCCCCACAAATCTCCTTTTCGGTTCATGGACGATCCCCCCGGGTGGGTTGCGCCAAGGTACCCAAGGACCAACCAACCAACCAACTCTCGCGCGTACGCTGACTCGTGCCAATGCCTTCGTGCCACGTTGGCTACGTGCCCAAACAACCAACCAATCACCCGCGCCTCGAGCCCAGACGCGACCATGACGAGACCATCGAACGATTCAGACGCTCGTTGGCTGGTGAACTGGCAAGACAGACCCTGGGGTAGCGGCCGAGATGCGAGTGCGTCCTGGGTCCCTCATGCTTGCGGCGGCTACTGGTCCAGATTGCGAGGAATATCCGAGGAAGTCCGGGGATCGGCTTTGGGATCAAGGAATGGCAGTGAAGCGGCGTTTTGAAGGAAAGCTGCTAGCGTCGCGAATCCACGTCATTGCAGTCAAGGTGAGAATATTACGCCTTCAGTATTGTCTGTTTCTGAACCATTTCGGTTTGGCTGTTGGTGAGCCCTTCTGCTTGACATAGACATACCCCCGTTACCTACTGGTGACGCTCAGCAATCGAAACTTTTGGTGAAGGCTGGTAATTTAGTTTAACGTGTCACATCAGTGTTAGGGTTAGGGTTCTCACTCACGAGATATGGCTGACCAGATTACCCTAACACATAGTTGGTAGGAGCCGAACGCGCATTAGCGGAGAATTTTAGTCGCCGGTGAGACTTAGCAATGCAGCCATGGCAATTTTATCGCATCGCTTTAGGGCTAGCGTTAGGGTTCGCACTTATGAGAGATCGTGGGCCAAATTGACCTAACTTATACTTGGCGAGTATTGAATGCACATTAGAATTCCACTCGCGGATTTTACTCGCTCATGAGACTTGGCAATTTTGTCATGGCAGTTTAAACATTTTCTTATCGTGTTGCATTAGGGCTAGGGTTAGGGTTCGCACTCATGAGATATGGCCGGCCAAATTACCCGTAACTTATTCCCCGCAGGAGTCGAACGCGCATTGGAATTATACTCGAGAATTTTACTCGCTGGTTAGACTTGGCAATTGAGCCATGGCAGTTTAAACATTTGTTTATCGTATTGCATTAGGCCTAGGGTCAGTGTTCGCACTCATGATATGGCAGGCCAAATTACCCGTATATTATTCTCGGCAGGAGTCGAACGCGCATTGTAATTGTACTCGAGAACTTTACTCGCCGGTGAGACTTGGCAATTTAGTCATGGCAATTTTAAACATTTGTTTATCGTATCGCATTAGGGCTAGGGTTAGGGTTCGCACTCATGAGATATGGCCGGCCAAATTACCCGTAACTTATTCCCCGCAGGAGTCGAACGCGCATTGGAATTATACTCGAGAATTTTAGTCGCTGGTTAGACTTGGCAATTGAGCCGTGGCAGTTTAAACATTTCTTTGTCGTATTGCATTAGGCCTAGGGTCAGGGTTCGCACTCATGAGATATGGCCGGCCAAATTACCCGTATATTATTCTCGGCAGGAGTCGAACGCGCATTGTAATTGTACTCGAGAACTTTACTCGCCGGTGAGACTTGGCAATTTAGTCATAGCAATTTTGAACATTTCTTTGTCGTATTGCATTAGGCCTAGGGTCAGGGTTCGCACTCATGAGATATGGCCGGCCAAATTACCCGTATATTATTCTCGGCAGGAGTCGAACGCGCATTGTAATTGTACTCGAGAACTTTACTCGCCGGTGAGACTTGGCAATTTAGTCATGGCAATTTTAAACATTTGTTTATCGTATCGCATTAAGGCTAGGGTTAGGGTTCGCACTCATGAGATATGGCCGGCCAAATTACCCGTAACTTATTCCCCGCAGGAGTCGAACGCGCATTGGAATTATACTCGAGAATTTTAGTCGCTGGTTAGACTTGGCAATTGAGCCGTGGCAGTTTAAACATTTCTTTGTCGTATTGCATTAGGCCTAGGGTCAGGGTTCGCACTCATGAGATATGGCCGGCCAAATTACCCGTATATTATTCTCGGCAGGAGTCGAACGCGCATTGTAATTGTACTCGAGAACTTTACTCGCCGGTGAGACTTGGCAATTTAGTCATAGCAATTTTAAACATTTCTTTGTCGTATTGCATTAGGCCTAGGGTCAGGGTTCGCACTCATGAGATATGGCCGGCCAAATTACCCGTATATTATTCTCGGCAGGAGTCGAACGCGCATTGTAATTGTACTCGAGAACTTTACTCGCCGGTGAGACTTGGCAATTTAGTCATGGCAATTTTAAACATTTGTTTATCGTATCGCATTAAGGCTAGGGTTAGGGTTCGCACTTGAGATATGGCCGGCCAAATTATCCGTAACTTATTCCCCGCAGGAGTCGAACGCGCATTGGAATTGTACTCGAGAATTTTACTCGCTGGTGAGACTTGGCAATTCAGTCATGGCAATTTTAAGCATTTGTTTATCGTATCGCATTAGGAATAAGGTTAGGGTTCGCACATGAGATATGGCCGGCCAAATTACCTGTAACTTATTCCCGGCGGGAGTCGAACGCGCGTTGGAATTGTACTCGAGAATTTTACTCGCTGGTTAGACTTGGCAATTGAGCCATGGCAGTTTAAACATTTTTTTTTATCGTATCGCATTAGGACTGGGGTTAGGGCTCGCACTCATAACTGGCTGGCCAAATTACCCTTAAGTTATTCCCCGCAGGAGTCGAACGCACATTGGAACTGTACTCGAGAATTTTACTCGCTGGGGAGACTTGGCAATTCAGTCATAGCAATTTTAAGCATTAGGACTAGGGTTAGGGTTCGCATTCATGGTTTATGGCCTGCCAAATTACCCGGAACTTATTCCTGGCAGGAGTCGAACGCACATTCGAATTGTACTCGAGATTTTTACTGGCTTGTAAGACTTGGTAATTCAGCCACGGAAATTTACATTCGTACATCGTCTCACGTTAGGGCTAGGGTTCGGGAGCGCACTCATGAGTTCGGCGGGACAAATTACCCGTAACTTATTCCTGGCAAGAATCGAACGCACATTTGCTAATCGAGCGTTTTACTTTGGTGACACTTGGCAATTCAACCATTTCTCTCTGTCGTAGCACATTAGGATTAGGGTTTGCATTTACCTAGGTATGGTGGTCGAAATTACCCGTCACATTATTTTCGGCAAAGAATCGAGCGCGCATTGCAATTTTACTCGTTAGTGGCGCTTAGCAAGTGAAACGTGTTGTGCTATATTTGGGTCAGGGTTAGCACTAATCTGAGTATGACCGGCCATGTTACCCGCCCATTCAACTGTTTAATCGAGTGTTTCCGTTGGATGCTTCGCACCGTAACACACTTAGAAGTCAGAAGAGCGACGCAGCACATGCGCCTTTGGTTATTTTCGAAGCGTACGAATCAACCGCTTCGGAAGCAGTAATCTTTTTTCGTCATTGTGGACTGCACAACATAATTTTATTATGCTCGTCACCTTAGCCTACTCTTCATGCCACTGCGCTTTTATCGGTTGATGTGGCGTACACCGGTATGGACACTGTATCGAAAGGTCCCAGGTAAAGTTGGTACCACGGAGGGGTGACGTCCTGCATAGCACCCTTCCTTCCCATGCATATTAGGTAACCGATGAATCGAACATGTGTGAATTAGCCGTTGGAATATCGCAGCGAATGGTTCGATGATCACATGTTCGACGCAGAAGGCGTTTCCAATGTTTGGCCCCATAATTCATATCCTAAGCGTCAGCGACCTAGCGTCTCAGCTTTGGTCGCACCTATGGTAGAGTACACTCTATGGCGCGACGCGTTGCGCAGACAACGCTGCAGTTTTATTTATTTATTTATTTATTTATTTATTCGGTTAGTTCGAACTCTACACGCGACCTTTGCCAGCTGCTGCTTCAAGTATCCGCTTTCGCACCGAAGCACTTGGTATCTGCAGAGGAGCGTAACGGGGAGATGCGCTAACGCGACATAAAATGCGCGCGTGTTTTCCAAATTCCGGAGTCCTCCCCTACGGCTTTTCTCTCCTTTCTACCTTTCAGTCCCTTTCCCTTACCCCCACGGACGCTTAGTCGTGCTCCCAACATGGTGTGGTTATGACCTCTGCCTCCCTTCTTTTAGGGGCGAAGCTCCTTAAAGCGGCACCCGTTCGTCCCTCGTCGTAGTCGTAGTGCGTAACCAGTCTTACGCTTTGACCTCCAAGGTGGTGCCGGTGGGAG
The DNA here is from genome assembly GCA_013339685.2 of Hyalomma asiaticum. Lineage (NCBI taxonomy): Eukaryota > Metazoa > Arthropoda > Arachnida > Ixodida > Ixodidae > Hyalomma > Hyalomma asiaticum. The sequence continues at coordinate 75,785,140 of CM023486.1, read as the reverse complement.
ATTTCTCCTGTGCGTTGTTTCTTCTCTCTGTCCCTTTAATTCTCCCACCCCCTGAGTGCCTCGGCTGAGGTGTCCTCACTGAGAGACCGTTAACGTGCACTCTACACCCTATTTTCTTCACTTCCTTAAATACATAGAATCTCTCTCTCTCCAACATGGGCTGCAGAAATTAGCGTCCTTTCCATAACCGAACTATAGTCTTAGGCCCCGTATTCATAGACCTACGTTACCCTTATCGCTTGTTTTCCTTATCGCCCCTGCGGCATAAAATTCGTTAAGGGCTCTAAAATGCTAGTCATTTTGAAAGGCTGTCATAGGGCCTGCTTGTAGATAATGCAGTAATTAGGGTACAGGGAAGATAAGGAAAACAAGTGAGAAAGACAATGTAGGTTTATGAATACGGGCCCTAACGCTAGAAAGGGGGAACACTCCTCAAGAATGCGAGACTATCCGCGTCTCGTTTTCAAGTAAAATCAATTATTATTCATTTATTTTCATTCTATTTTATTTGAACATGAGACGCGGAGCGTAATCGTAATGTGCATTTACAACGAAGGGGCAGCGAGCCATTGTTTCATATCGCTATTACCAGTAACGTCCCGGGCAGATTGTTTTCTGCTTATATTGACAGCTCTCGTCGAAATGCAATAACGTTGCAAAGCATTTCGAACATCTCGCTATGTTCAAGGAGAGCATGTCAGTGCCGCCTGTTTCTAAGTCAAATCAAACTGAATAAAACCTATACGCTTACTCGCTTGAATACTAAAAGAAGTATATAGATATACTTGGACAAAAAGCCCATCCGGTCTAATATGGAAAGTATATAAGGGTTAGCAGAGTATATAATTGCCCATTCCAATGAGCAAGCCATGAATAATAATTTAGATGTGTCTACGAAGTTTCGTAGAGGTAATACGTTTGACAATGTGTTTTAGTCGGAGTTTCCGTGTAAATTTCATTTCCGCAGGCATAGTGTTGCAGAACCAAAGTGCGATTCACCAAACAATTCTCATAATCTAATAATACCTATCTTTTCCTGGGTTCCCTTTCCAGCGGTCTACTCTGGCATACACCTTCAAGGCTCCATCGCATCCATGGCTTTGCTCAAATTCACTGTACGTTCTTTAATGGATCATTTCATTGTGGTGCACAGTGTAACGACAAAAATATAACCATGTAAATGAATCTATTCGCTTCATTACGCGTAGCAGCTTCACATCAGAAGCATCTCCATTGCTCACCACTAACTGTATTCTGCCATCAGAAAAACTAAATGCTACCCAGTTTCCTTAAACTGTCCACCCGACTCGCTTCCACCAACAGTTATGTATTACAGAAACCTAAAACGAATTATGGTAAATTTACTTCATTTACAGACACGCTGCTCTGGAATTCCTTCCCATATTACATTATGATTTTCAAACATTCACATCAAGCTTTTGTTATTATCTACACTCAACATAATCCTTTCATCATTACCACTTCTTAAAGTAATCATTTTTGAGTGTTAGTAACTCATTTCTTGCAAATTTTCTTGCTATTTTGTGCGCATTTTCCTGCTTTGTAGTCACTTGTTAATGCGATAGCGTTAGGCATTTTCTTCCGCAGAAATACCGCCGTCGGTGTCGGGGTCTCCACCCGTCTCTTGTGAGCGAAAAATTGTCCGTGAGCAAAAAATAACAGCTCCAAAAATGGACAACTATGTCCATCTAGCGGAAGACATATCAATGTCTCGACTACCATGGCCTCCGAGTCCGTTTGGGGACCCCCTGATGTGCGCCCCATAGCTGCACAGGGCAGCAGTCTTGACGAAATCGGTGCTTGTTCGATTACTCCTTGATGTCAGTCGTTTTCCTCAATAATTACAACCTCTTGCGAATGTGTCATCCTATGACGCCGGGTTTTTAAGGCCATTGTGAACGCTTTCCAGTTTACCTCCGCATGTCTTTCGCCGTGAAGGGGCCCTGCAATAATTTCCCATGTAATTCTCGAGGGACGTGAGTTAAGGAGTTTCTTGCCTGAAGAATCGCAAGCCGGGAAGGAAACGTTCAAATCCGTTAGGCATTTGTGGCATTTCAGCGTCAAGTTTGAGGCGAGTTCTTACGCCTGAGCGCATTCACTCTTGAAGTAATAGTTATGGCGCTAAAACAATGGGAATCAGAAGACAAAACACACTCTGTGTTTTCTGTTTCCCGTTGTTTTGGCGCCATAACTATTACTTCTCTGTGTGACGTTGCTTTAGCGCCATAACAATTACTTCAAAATGAATCAACTAGCTCAACAACATATCCTTTTGAACTGCATTCACTCTCCTTCCGTCGCGGCGAATCCGCTGGTGGACACGCAGTGGGAAATGAAAGAGCAGGAAAAAGCAACGCCATCACGTGTTAATGACATTTTCTCGTCTCTTTTTCTAATAACACTTTGGCGATTCTTCAGTGACGACAAGCTTGTGGCCAGAGTCACTGTGGCGACATAGCGACACCGCACGGCATCCGCACCAAGTGCACATGGGAATCGGCCAATGGTTGCTCTCCAAATTATTTCGCAGTCCGCGCGGAGTATCTCTCGAAGGAATAGCGGGCATTTTACAGGTGTACATTAAAACCAAATGCGAATTCCCTGCTACATGAAGCATACTAATTTTCAGCTGGCGTATTCTCGGCAACCTCTGCGATTGGTAGGCGGCACTTTATGCTCTGTTAACGAAAGTGTTGCAGGGCACTCTGAAAATATTTAGGTACGCCTCAGGTTTTCGTTTATTTTCAACCGGTCGTATGTACTTTACGTCCCACCCTACATCTCTTAGTAGATATTTCTTTCATGAGATTTCTTTTCTCTCGACAGGGAAGAGCAGCGTACTCGGAGAGCCCTCGCCAACAAGCAGCTGTGAGCAAGGACAAGGCACCCACGTTCCTTCTACAAACGCCATTCTGTTGCTGGACACGGTAAGGAAGCTCTTATGCTTTTATATGAAATATTTAAGGTGTGTTACATAACTCGCCTTAGGCGGCTAGGGTTGAGTGGAGAACGGTCACCTTAAGCATCACTCCTTCTTACGTGGACAGCAATATAGACTGCCTCGCCATTGCAGCATCGAAGACAAACCATCCGGTCTGCTTCGCTGTCCGAACGAAATGGCGGAGCGGGATACGTGTAAATCCCGGCCGCGGCTGGTGCATCTCGATTGTGGTAAAATGTTGACGCCCGTATCGGCGCAACTTGAGGACCCCAGGTGGTGGAAATTGCTGGAGCCCTCCATTACGGCGCCTCTCATCAGGTTGTGGTATTAGGGCTGTGAAGCCCCAGAAATCAAGTTGGGGGTGACGTTCTGAAACTTGCACCTCAAGAACGCATGCTGGATGCGCTTGCAAAACCGAAATAACAATTTCCCGCGAACGGACTACTTGGCGCATTAACACATCTGCAGAAGCTCCGCCCACGTTGCCTTGACTGTGCTGCCACAGAAAGTTCTCGCGACGTAGTAATCTGATACCGAAGCATGATAAGGGCACAGAAGTAAGGGAAAACAAGCCATAAAGATAAGGTAGCTTTCTGATTACGTGCTCTAACGCTTGCAAGGGGGAGCGCCTCTCAAGAACAAAGGCGCTCCATGTTCAAATAAGTCAGTTATTGTTTAGTGATTTTTATTCTGCTTTATTTGAACATGAGAAGCGGAGCCTAATGGTTAAGTGCATTTCCAACGAGGCGAGACATTGTTTGTTCTCGCTATTTCCGGTAACGTCCCTGGCTGTTTGTTTTACGCTTACATTGACAGCAAATACAATAACGCTAAGTATTTCGGACATTTCGCTACGTTCCAGGAGAGCATGTCAGTGCCGCCTGTTTCTAGGCCAAATCAAGCTGAATAAAACCTATACCCCTACTCGCTGGACAAAAATCCCACCTGGTAAGTTATGCAAAATATAGAGGGGTTAGCAACGCATGTAATTGTCCATACTAATGAGTAAGGTTAAGCACATGAGCAAGCCTTCATTAATAATTTACAGATTTATCTGCGAAGTTCCGTCAGAGGTAATACATTTGACCATGTACCCTTCATTTCCGCAGGCATAGTGCTGCGGCATCAAAGTGCAAATCATCGAATACTTCTAATAATCAAATAATACCATCTTTTCTTGTATTCCCTTTCCAGCGGTCTACTCTAGCATACACCTCCAAAGATCCTGGACATCCATGGCTTTGCTCAAATTCACTGTACGTTCTTTAATAGATCATTTCATTGTGGTGCACAGTGTAACGACAAAAATATAACCTTGTACACAAATCGATTAACGCCAAGTTCCTTTTCCCCATGATCACTAACAGTTTCCTCACTCCACGTCTACCCGATTCGTTTCCACCAACAGCTATGTATTACAGGAAACCTGAAACTAATTACGGAAAATTTACTTCCTTTTCAGACACGCTGCTCTGAAATTCATTGCCATATTACATTATTATTCGATTTCATTTTCACACATTCAAATCAAGCTTTTGTAATTATCTACACTCAACATAATCATTTCTTCATTACCACTTATTGAAGTAATCATTTTAGAGTGTAAGTAACTCATTTATTAGATTGGTTCTTGCTATTTTGTCTGCATTTTGCTGCTTTGTACTCACTTATATTAATCATTTCTAACGGGAGGTCCCCTGTAATGTCTGCCGACTATGGAACCTCCGTCTATATGCTTGCATCTGCCACGCTACGGTAGTCTAGTGGCTATGGCCCTCGGCTGCTGATCCGAAGGTCGCGGAATGGAACCCTGGCCGTGGCGGCCGCATTTCGAAGGTGGCGAAATGTCTGGGCCCATCAAAGTTCGATATCAGTGCCCGTTAAAGAACCTCGACTGGTCGAAATTTCCGGAGCCCTCCACTACGGCGTCTCTCGTAATATCCTGGTTTTGCGACGTAAAACCTCAGATATTGATCAAGTCCTCGGGTCTCCAAAAAGAATCGTTAGATTCTGCATGCTTAGAATGGGTGCCTTACATAAGCAAGCTGCTAGAAAAAAATCATAGGACCGAAAGGAGTCATAATAGCGAGACCTTGCAATTGCTTATTGAAAATGCTTCTGCAGGTCCGTTTCGGGACCCCCTGTGATGCGTGCTCCATAGTTGCACAGGACGAAATCGATGCTTGTTCGATTTTTTCTTGATGTCCATAATCGGTTTGCCAACCAATAATTACCACTTCTTGCGAATGTATGTCATCCTTTGACTCCCTCGCGGGCTGGGCTCCCTGTGGTCACGTGTCATTTCTGCGGCGACGCTGGGTTTTTAAGGCCATCGTGAACGCTTTCCAGGTCACCTCCACATGTCTCTCGCCGTAAGGGGGCCCTCCTATAATTTGCCATGTAATTCTCGAGTTTGTTGCCTCAAGAATCGCATGCTAGAAAATAAATGTTAAAATTCATTTGGTATTAGTTGCGTTGCAGCGTCAAGTTCGAGGCGTGTTCTTACGCCTGAGCGCATTCACTCTCCTTACTCAGTGACGGCAACCTTGTGGCCAGAGTCATAGTGGGGACATAGCGCCACCCCACGGCATCCGTGGCAACTACACATGGGAATCAGCCAATTGTTCTCCAAATTATTTCGTAGTCCACGCCGAATATCTCTCGAGAGAATAGCGGGCACATTAAGACCAACTGCGAATTCCCTGCTACACGAAGCGTAATAATTTTCGGCGGGCGTGTTCTCAGCAACCTCTGCGATTTGTACGCGGCGCTTTATGCTCTTAACGAAAGTGTTGCAGGGCACTTTGAAAATATTTAGATCCACCACAAGTGTTTTGTTCTCAGCCGGTCGGATGTACTTTATGTCCCACTCCCCATCTCTGAGCAGATATTTCTTTCATGAGATTTTTCTCTCGACAGGAAAGAGCAGCGTACTTGGAGAGCTCTCGCCAACAAGCAGCTGTGAGCAAGGACAAGGCACCCACGTTTCTTCTACAAACGCCATCCTTTTGCTGGACACGGTAAGGGAGCTTTTATATGCTTCTATATGAGATATTTAAGCTGTGTTACAGAACACGCCTTAGGCTGCTAAAGAGAGCTGAGTGGACAACGCTCACCTTAAGCCTCACTCCATCTCACGTAGACAGCAATATAGACTATATAGCAATATAGGGGCGGTAGCCTTCGGGCCACCAAGCTCTAGCTTTTTTTTTTTCCTCTACAAACATTTCTTTTCCCGAATCACACTCCTCGCCTACCTATTTTACCTATTATCGTTCCGCTGAGATGTAACAATCTTACCCTAACCACCTTCCGTTTGTTTGTTCCATACCCTTGTGCAACCAATCCTCTAAGCGCCCCTTATCTATATCACCGACATGTTCAGCCTTCCTGTGCTATCCCTGAAGCCCATGGCCTTCTGCAGGGTAGTGTCCACAGCCACACACGTTTTGACATCCGTACATTCAATCAGAATGACCTGTCGTTTGCCTAGCTTTTCCACAGAACATACATGTATCCTCTTCTTTAATGAATTTCACTCTGTAACGTCGGGTTGCCAGCATCCTGACCTTGCATCCAACTGTAAAGCGCTTCCCTTTGAATTATCGTAAAATTTTTAGGGGCGAAGCTCAAGATGTGGGTCTGTTCGTCCGTTGTAGTAGCGCGTTACCTTCAAAGAAATGATTGATGCGATGAAAGAAAGAAGACACACAGCTTATCTACGCATGCTCAGGAATGGCACGATTACCTGTCAAACGGTTAAACATGCCGGTCTATACACGAGAGACAAGTGCTAAGACAATCTCTCATTTCTGTTTAAGCAGAGGAGGCGCTGCTTTAAGCTAATCGACAGCTGACTCACGCATGCGCTGTATGCCAGGCCTCGGTCACTGAACGCTTTTCTTCATGTTTGTGCTTGTACAGAATCTCGCGTTCGTCCAACATGTGCGTGCATTTACATCCCCGGCAGTGCGACGATAGACTGGCGCAGGCACGTTGGCGTAGACAGCGTCTTCTAGCGAATTTCTTGATTGAAAAATACCGACTGCTCGCGCTGCAGAACCGTTCACCGGCCACCCATATACGTATATGTATATATATAGGCACTGGATCTTGACTTGCAGTGAAGTGCCGTTGGGAGATACCACTTGTGCGTAGTTAAACCATAAGGATTCGTGGCGTGCGCGTTAACTAAATTAATCCGGAACTCGGCACGATCTACGATGAACAACCGGAGCTTCACCCACTCATCATCATCATTCACTCCGTAGATATGCTGTGAATTTTTCTCCATTTATTTCGTGTTTCCCTTTTCTGTAGTTGCTCCCTTGCTCCGAAAGGCCTCCGCTACGACGCCTTTCGTAATCATATCCTGGCTTAGCGACGTCAAACACCAGAAATTGATTTAATCAAGTACTTGGGCCTGCAGGAACAATCGTTAGATGCTGCATGCTTAGAATGGGTACCTTACATAAGCAAGCTGCGAGAAAAAAAAACTACACCATGTCCCGCTAAAGAGAACCATGAGGCGATGCGAAGCAGCACGGAGGGTGCACACCGCGTTTGCATCGGTTTGACGCTAGCAGACGCTGCCTGCGTCAGCGTTCTCTCGCGAACGAGGGCGCGTTCTCATTCCTTGCGAGCTGGTAAAGCGTTCATCGAACAAAGAGCGCTTCCATAGTCAACGCGCGTTGTTCAGAGAGGGGAGGAGGAATGCCGAGAGGAGATGAAACAAGTATAGGAAGGGGAGAAGGATGCGCAGTGCGGGTGTGCACACCACACGGCGGAAGGATGGATGGAGGGAGGGAGTGACATAGCCCCGACCATATGCTTCTTCGCATCTGAAAATTCATAGGAAACAATGGAGTCATAAAGGGGAAAGACATTACAATTGCCTTGTAGATAATGCAGTAATTAGGGTACAGGGAAGATAAGGAAAACAAGTGAGAAAGACAATGTAGGTTTATGAATACGGGCCCTAACGCTAGAAAGGGGGAACACTCCTCAAGAATGCGAGACTATCCGCGTCTCGTTTTCAAGTAAAATCAATTATTATTCATTTATTTTCATTCTATTTTATTTGAACATGAGACGCGGAGCGTAATCGTAATGTGCATTTACAACGAAGGGGCAGCAAGCCATTGTTTCATATCGCTATTACCAGTAACGTCCCGGGCAGATTGTTTTCTGCTTATATTGACAGCTCTCGTCGAAATGCAATAACGTTGCAAAGCATTTCGAACATCTCGCTATGTTCAAGGAGAGCATGTCAGTGCCGCCTGTTTCTAAGTCAAATCAAACTGAATAAAACCTATACGCTTACTCGCTTGAATACTAAAAGAAGTATATAGATATACTTGGACAAAAAGCCCATCCGGTCTAATATGGAAAGTATATAAGGGTTAGCAGAGTATATAATTGCCCATTCCAATAAGTAAGGTTAAGTACATGAGCAAGCCATGAATAATAATTTAGATGTGTCTACGAAGTTTCGTAGAGGTAATACGTTTGACAATGTGTTTTAGTCGGAGTTTCCGTGTAAATTTCATTTCCGCAGGCATAGTGTTGCAGAACCAAAGTGCGATTCACCAAACAATTCTCATAACCTAATAATACCTATCTTTTCCTGGGTTCCCTTTCCAGCGGTCTACTCTGGCATACACCTTCAAGGCTCCATCGCATCCATGGCTTTGCTCAAATTCACTGTACGTTCTTTAATGGATCATTTCATTGTGGTGCACAGTGTAACGACAAAAATATAACCATGTAAATGAATCTATTCGCTTCATTACGCGTAGCAGCTTCACATCAGAAGCATCTCCATTGCTCACCACTAACTGTATTCTGCCATCAGAAAAACTAAATGCTACCCAGTTTCCTTAAACTGTCCACCCCACTCGCTTCCACCAACAGTTATGTATTACAGAAACCTAAAACGAATTATGGTAAATTTACTTCATTTACAGACACGCTGCTCTGGAATTCCTTCCCATATTACATTATGATTTTCAAACATTCACATCAAGCTTTTGTTATTATCTACACTCAACATAATCCTTTCATCATTACCACTTCTTAAAGTAATCATTTTTGAGTGTTAGTAACTCATTTCTTGCAAATGTTCTTGCTATCTTGTGCGCATTTTCCTGCTTTGTAGTCACTTGTTAATGCGATAGCGTTAGGCATTTTCTTCCGCAGAAATACCGCCGTCGGTGTCGGGGTCTCCACCCGTCTCTTGTGAGCGAAAAATTGTCCGTGAGCAAAAAATAACAGCTCCAAAAATGGACAACTATGTCCATCTAGCGGAAGACATATCAATGTCTCGACTACCATGGCCTCCGAGTCCGTTCGGGGACCCCCTGATGTGCGCCCCATAGCTGCACAGGGCAGCAGTCTTGACGAAATCGGTGCTTGTTCGATTACTCCTTGATGTCAGTCGTTTTCTCAATAATTACAACCTCTTGCGAATGTGTCATCCTATGACGCCGGGTTTTTAAGGCCATTGTGAACGCTTTCCAGTTTACCTCCGCATGTCTTTCGCCGTGAAGGGGCCCTGCAATAATTTCCCATGTAATTCTCGAGGGACGTGAGTTAAGGAGTTTCTTGCCTGAAGAATCGCAAGCCGGGAAGGAAACGTTCAAATCCGTTAGGCATTTGTGGCATTTCAGCGTCAAGTTTGAGGCGAGTTCTTACGCCTGAGCGCATTCACTCTTGAAGTAATAGTTATGGCGCTAAAACAATGGGAATCAGAAGACAAAACACACTCTGTGTTTTCTGTTTCCCGTTGTTTTGGCGCCATAACTATTACTTCTCTGTGTGACGTTGCTTTAGCGCCATAACAATTACTTCAAGCAATGAATCAACTAGCTCAACAACATATCCTTTTGAACTGCATTCACTCTCCTTCCGTCGCGGCGAATCCGCTGGTGGACACGCAGTGGGAAATGAAAGAGCAGGAAAAAGCAACGCCATCACGTGTTAATGACATTTTCTTGTCTCTTTTTCTAATAACACTTTGGCGATTCTTCAGTGACGACAAGTTTGTGGCCAGAGTCACTGTGGCGACATAGCGACACCGCACGGCATCCGCACCAAGTGCACATGGGAATCGGCCAATGGTTGCTCTCCAAATTATTTCGCAGTCCGCGCGGAGTATCTCTCGAAGGAATAGCGGGCATTTTACAGGTGTACATTAAAACCAAATGCGAATTCCCTGCTACATGAAGCATACTAATTTTCAGCTGGCGTATTCTCGGCAACCTCTGCGATTGGTAGGCGGCACTTTATGCTCTGTTAACGAAAGTGTTGCAGGGCACTCTGAAAATATTTAGGTACGCCTCAGGTTTTCGTTTATTTTCAACCGGTCGTATGTACTTTACGTCCCACCCTACATCTCTTAGTAGATATTTCTTTCATGAGATTTCTTTTCTCTCGACAGGGAAGAGCAGCGTACTCGGAGAGCCCTCGCCAACAAGCAGCTGTGAGCAAGGACAAGGCACCCACGTTCCTTCTACAAACGCCATTCTGTTGCTGGACATGGTAAGGAAGCTCTTATGCTATTATATGAAATATTTAAGGTGTGTTACATAACTCGCCTTAGGCGGCTAGGGTTGAGTGGAGAACGGTCACCTTAAGCATCACTCCTTCTTACGTGGACAGCAATATAGACTGCCTCGCCATTGCAGCATCGAAGACAAACCATCCGGTCTGCTTCGCTGTCCGAACGAAATGGCGGAGCGGGATACGTGTAAATCCCGGCCGCGGCTGGTGCATCTCGATTGTGGTAAAATGTTGACGCCCGTATCGGCGCAACTTGAGGACCCCAGGTGGTGGAAATTGCTGGAGCCCTCCATTACGGCGCCTCTCATCAGGTTGTGGTATTAGGGCCGTGAAGCCCCAGAAATCAAGTTGGGGGTGACGTTCTGAAACTTGCACCTCAAGAACGCATGCTAGATGCGCTTGCAAAACCGAAATAATTTCCCGCGAACGGACTACTTGGCGCATTAACACATCTGCAGAAGCTCCGCCCACGTTGCCTTGACTGTGCTGCCACAGAAAGTTCTCGCGACGTAGTAATCTGATACCGAAGCATGATAAGGGCACAGAAGTAAGGGAAAACAAGCCATAAAGATAAGGTAGCTTTCTGATTACGTGCTCTAACGCTTGCAAGGGGGAGCGCCTCTCAAGAACAAAGGCGCTCCATGTTCAAATAAGTCAGTTATTGTTTAGTGATTTTTATTCTGCTTTATTTGAACATGAGAAGCGGAGCCTAATAGTTAAGTGCATTTCCAACGAGGCGAGACATTGTTTGTTCTCGCTATTTCCGGTAACGTCCCTGGCTGTTTGTTTTACGCTTACATTGACAGCAAATACAATAACGCTAAGTATTTCGGACATTTCGCTACGTTCCAGGAGAGCATGTCAGTGCCGCCTGTTTCTAGGCCAAATCAAGCTGAATAAAACCTATACCCCTACTCGCTGGACAAAAATCCCACCTGGTAAGTTATGCAAAATATAGAGGGGTTAGCAACGCATGTAATTGTCCATACTAATGAGTAAGGCTAAGTACATGAGGAAGCCTCCATTAATAATTTAGATTTATCTGCGAAGTTCCGCAGAGGTAACACATTTCCTTCATTTCCGCAGGCATGGTGTTGTGGCATCAAAGTGCAAATCATCGAATACTTCTAATAATCTAATAATACCATCTTTTCTTGTATTCCCTTTCCAGCGGTCTACTCTAGCATACACCTCCAAAGATCCTGGACATCCATGGCTTTGCTCAAATTCACTGTACGTTCTTTAATAGATCATTTCATTGTGGTGCACAGTGTAACGACAAAAATATAACCTTGTACACAAATCGATTAACGCCAAGTTCCTTTTCCCCATGATCACTAACAGACAGTTTCCTCACTCCACGTCTACCCGATTCGTTTCCACCAACAGCTATGTATTACGGAAACCTGAAACTAATTACGGAAAATTTACTTCCTTTTCAGACACGCTGCTCTGAAATTCATTGCCATATTACATTATTATTCGATTTCATTTTCACACATTCAAATCAAGCTTTTGTAATTATCTACACTCAACATAATCGTTTCTTCATTACCACTTATCAAAGTAATCATTTTAGAGTGTAAGTAACTCATTAATTAGATTGGTTCTTGCTATTTTGTGTGCATTTTGCTGGTTTGTACTCACTTATATTAATCATTTCTAACGGGAGGTCCCCTGTAGTCTGCTGACTATGGAACCTCCGTCTATATGCTTGCATCTGCCACGTTACGGCAGTCTAATGGCTGTGGCCCTCGGCTGCTGATCCGAAGGTCGAGGAATGGAACACTGGCCGTGGCGGCCGCATTTCGAAGGTGGCGAAATGTCTGGGCCCATCAAAGTTCGATATTAATCAAGTCCTTGGGTCTCCAAAAACAATCGTTAGATTCTGCATGCTTAGAATAGGTGCCGTAGATAAGCAAGCTGCTAGAAAAAGGTCATAGGTGCCAAAGGAGTCATAATGGCGAAAGACCTTGCAATTGCCTAATGAAAATGCTTGTGCAGTTCCGTTTCGGGACCCCCTGTCATGCGCGCTCCATAGCTGCACAGGGGCCCTACAATAATTTGTCATGTAATTCTCGAGTTTGTTGCCTCAAGAATCGCATGCCGGGAAAATGTTCAAATCCATTAGGTATTAGTTGCGTTACAGCATCAAGTTCGAGGCGTGTTCTTACGCCTGAGCGCATTCACTCTCCTTCCATCCCGACGAATGCGCTGGAGGCCACGCAGAGTAGAATGAAAGAGTGGGAAGAAGCCGCGCGAGTACGTGGAATAACATTTTCTGTTCTCTTTTTCTAATAACACTTCGGCGGTTCCTCAGTGACGACAAGCTTGTGAAATTGAGAAAAATGCTCAAGAGAAAAAGAACAAAGGAACAAGGAAAAACAAACAAAAAAACAAACACAAAAGGAGTCGCTGTGGGGACATAGCGCCACCCTACGGCATCCGCAGCAACTACACATGGGAATCGGCCAATGGTTGTTCTCCAGATTATTTCGTAGTCCGCGCCGAATATGTGCTGTGGTCTCGAAAGAACTGCGGTCGTTTTGCAGGTGTATATTAAAACCAAATGCGAATTCCGTGCTACACGAAGCGTAATTTTCGGCGGGCGTGTTCTCAGCAACCTCTGCGATTGGTAGGTGGCGCTTTATGCTCTGTTTACGAAAGTGTTGCAGGGCACTCTGAAAATATTTAGGTCCACGCCAGGTTTTTGCTCTCAACCGGTCGGATTTTACGTCCCACTTTACATCTATTAGCAGATATTCCTTTCATGAGATTTCTTTTCTCTCGACAGGAAAGAGCAGCGTACTTGGAGAGCTCTCGCGAACAAGCAGCTGTGAGCAAGGACAAGGCACCCACGTTTATTCTACAAACGCCATTCTTTTGCTGGACACGGTAAGGGAGCTCTTATGTTTTTATATGAAATATTTAAGCTGTGTTACAGAACTCGCCTTAGGCGGCTAAATAGAGCTGGGTGGACAACGGTCATCTTAAGCATGACTCCATCTCACGTAGACAGCAATATAGACTGCCTCGCGAATGCAGCATCGGCGACAAACCATCAGGTCTGCATCGCTGTCCAAAGAAAATGGCAGAGCGGGACACGTATAAATTGATCTGGATGGTCGCCTATGCCCCCAAGTATGGGCGCTGTCTTGGGCAGTTAGCGACAGAAACGTTTAAGTTTTTCGTGGACTTTCGCGGACGCAGGATCGAATTTCGGTCGCGGCTGCTGCTTATCGATTCTAGTAATGTTGACGGCCGTATCGGCGCACGTTAAAGAACCCCAGGTGGTCGAAATTTCCGACGGATGGTTGGATGAATATTAGCAGCGTCGTCTTTTAACGGGGCGCGCGGGCCACAAGCTCTAGCTTTACTTTTTTTCCTCTAGAAACACTTCTTTTCCCGAATCACAATTATTTTCACAACTAATTTTTCTCCTCGCCTACCTACTTTATCTATTGTCGTTTCCCTGAGATGTAACATTCTTACCCGAACTGCCTTGCGTTTGTTTGCTCCATACGCTTGCACAACAAATACTCTAAGCGCCCTTTACTTACCCATGTCGCCGACATATTCAGCTTTCCCCTGCTATCCCTGAAGCCCATGGCCTCCTGCAGGGTAGCGTCCACAGCCACACCTGCGTTGACATCTGCACATTCAATGAGAATAAGATCTGTCGTTTGCCTAGCTTTTCCGCAGCACATACATGTATCGTCTTCTACGGCGCCTTTTGTAACCATATCCTGGTTTTGCGACGTCAAACCCCAGAAATTAATCAAGTACTTGGGTCTGCAGGAACAATCGTTAGATGCTGCATGCTTAGAATGGGTGCCTTACATATGCAAGCTGCTAGAAAAAAATTGGCCGCGTATCTCCGTGCTTCACTGCAAATGTCCTCGAAAGACGATAGTCTTCTACCGGCCGTACTACACGACTGCCGGTTCATCTGCAGTTCGGCACGAGCTTCGGGCGTCTGTTCAGCCGCCGGGTACGCTCGCTTAGCCTCTCGGTCAGTGACAATTCGCGCATCGCGCACCTCGTCTGTTTCCTGTTGCCTCCGGGCGCACCTCAATTCACGATCTTTCGCTAGCCGCTGGGCTCGTTGCTCTGACGCGTCCTGGGCACGCTTGAGACGACGGGCATCGGCACGCCGGCGCTTCTCCGCTGCAATCTGCTCGTTTGTCTTTTCCCTGCGTTGTCTGGACATGTCTTGTAGAGTGTGTTCTATATCATCAAACGGCCATTTGTCTCTTAGCAGATATTTTTTTCATCAGATTTTTCTCTCGATAGGGAACAGCAGCGTACTTGGAGAGCCCTCACCAACCACCAGCTGTGAGCCAGGACAAGGCACCCACGTTTCTTCTACAAAGGCCATTCTCTTCCTGGACACGGTAAGAAACCTCATGCCCGTATCTGAAATATTTAGGGTGTGTTACAGTACTCGCCTTAGGCGGCTAAATAGAGAGCTGAGTGGACAATGGTGACCTTAGGTATCACTCCAACTCTCACGTAGACAGCACTATAGACTGGCTCGCGAATGCAGCACCGAAGACAAACCATCAGGTCTGCTTCGCTGTCCAAACAAAATGGCGGAGCGGGATGCGTGCAAATCGCTGGGTATATTCGTCTACCCGCAAGTATGGTCCTGTCTTGGGCACTTAACGGCAGATACTCTCGAGTCCTTCGTGGACTTGCGCGGTCGCAGGATTGAATCCCGGCCGCAGCTGCTGCATCTCGATTCTGGTAAAATGTTGACGCCCGTATACTGACGCCACAGAATCCGTGATAAGCCGCTGCAATTGTTAGTTTACTGTAATACTGCAGCTGAGATTTGGTTTCTTTGGTTCCCTTTCCAGCGGTCTACTGTGGCACACACTTCCAAGGCTTCTGCGCAGCCAGAAATTCCTCAAGGAGACACCGGATCGACGTTGAGCAAAAGTGCAGAAGGCAACACGCAATGGCTGGGTGAGAATTGTTTGGCCATACCTTTGTTTCAATACTGGATGTCGCTAAAGGGACTGCTTGGCCGTTTCGGCAACACAAAAGTATGTGCAGAAGACGAGCGCAGAGAATGACCTTGAGGCAGCGCTTGTGCGTATCGAGCCTCATCACTGTCCTCCTCCCCTGGCCGTTTATTACCCCTGCTAGATTACTGTAACACTAACCTAACCGTTTCCCGGAGAACGTGCCTCAGCACGCAAGCCCTCCACCTTGGAGCACGTACTTCAGTGAATAAAATCATATTTACAAAAGCTCGGTCTGTAATCTGAGCTTTTCCAATGAATTTCCAGACAGTTACATAATTCCAGCATTTTATAGCGAAGGCGCTAATTTTAATGAATATTCGATGTGACGGGCAGATGCACGATGTAAACCGAACCCAATGGAGCTACAACTTTCCGCTCTTAAATACTGCTGCCACTACCTGTCAGGTTTTTTTTTTCTTGCGTGTTATTTCGAAACTTGCGTGTTACGAGGAAATTCTTACCGACACGAATGCACAAACACGCGCTCTCTGTTGTCAAAAATTGTACTACGAGTGACCTTATAGGGGCGAAGCTCCTTAGGGTCACTCAACGGCTTGTCTGCCGTTGTGAGACTAGCCACGCTCGTGCTCGCTCTCGGCTAGTGCCTCCCGGCGTGCGATCTCTCTTCGAGAGCGGCAGTCATGAGTGCAGTCAAACGGTGTGTGTGCATGTGTGGGCCGATCCCGGAGGATGTGCACCAAGACAGTGTCATCCGCTGTCGTCAGAGACAGCGAACGGCGCGCGTTACCTACGGAAACGCTATTTCCTCGATGACCGCTTTACCAGCTCGCAAGGAACGAGAACGCGTCCTTGCCCACGAGAGAGACCACAGTCGCAGGCAGCGTCTGCTAGCGAGTCTCTTGATTGAAAAAACCGACTGCTCGCGCGGCACAACCGTTCCCCGGCCACTGGATTTTGACCTGCAACGCAGTGCCGGTGGCATTGCCGGTGCGTAGTTGAACCATAAGGATTTTCAGCGTGCGCGTTACTAAATTAACTCGGCACGATCTATACGACGCGTAAATATACACACATGCTGTCACTCATTTACGTGTACGAATGGGCAATGTCACGGGTGAGTTACGTTAACACAGAACGATCCCCAGCTTCGCCCACTCGTCATGATTCACTTCGTGGAGATGCGTGGATTTTTTTTTTTTTTTTCGCATGTCCGCGCCGCAAAAGTCGGTACACTTCCGTTGTCCTTCGAGTTACAAGAGGCGATTTAGAGGCAGCTTTGCCCTGAGTTGAGATAAAATGGTCACGCCTAGCCTTATCTCTGTGCAATGGGCTGTTTTTCGCGAGGTTTTTCAGGCGAAGTATGTACAGTGTTGCTTATTTTTTTCATTGCCAGTCGTACCCATGGCAAATCATCCGGTGGCGCTACTCACACGCCCTGATCGTTCTGGCGACGCGTCTGCATATACCTGTACAAACGGTTCTGATCATATTCTGCGCATCGTCGGCGTTCTGTTGTGGCCGCTTCAACGGTGAGATACTCGCGTGTCGATCCGAAACCGTCCCCGCACACTCTGGATTAGCGAGTGAGTGAAAAACTATTAGCGGTACTGGGAGTGATGGGGCTCTGTGACCCCCCCAGATGGCCCTCAGTCGGGGCTAAAGTCGGGGCTGGCCAGTAGGGCCTCCCACTTTTGCAAGCCTACAAGCTTCTGGAGTTCTTGGGGCGGTGGCACACGGTGGCCTCTCGCGACGCTGTGCTCGGCGCGGGGGAGCGGGTTGACGACGCGGAGATTTATTAAAACGATCGGCGCGATAACGTCACTTCCGTTTCAGCAGCCGTGGCGAGACTCCTCGCCGGAGGCATTCAGCGCCGCGGCTCGGCGAAGCTAGGCAGAGCTGTAATGGGCAGGATGCATCAGCGCGGCAGAAGTCCTCGCGAAAAGGCCGCACATTGCGCATTTCATAGAGGTGCAGGCGCAGTTGTTCATGACAATTCTGCGCGTACACCTTCAGTTAAACAGGTTCAGAAAGCAGTGTCACGTGCAGGGGTGTCAAAAGTGTCATGTGCGACCTGCACTCTAGAAAATACGCTTCTTGAAATTTAATTACGCAGGCTTCCATGGCCTCTTCGAGGTCGGCGCGATTTTAAAATATGTGCTCTGTTGAAGTTGCTTTACACACGTGCTGTTATTTCAGCAAAATAAAAGCACCTTTGGGGCTTTGGACTACTAAGCAAGCAGTATGCCCGCTTATCTTCTGGCACGCTTGCAGCGTGCCAGAAGAATTAACGCAGCAGCGTTAATTTCCTTTAGAATGTAGGCGTCTTTGTACGTCGAAGCATTAATTTTGTATCAGAGTCAAAAGGCGCATTTATGATAATCTGCCGAATAATTTTCCACTTTAAGCACTGATGTTTTGCTCTGCCGCGGAAAGCGCCCTACGGGCACTGATGATCCACTGCATGCGCGAAAGCGAGGCTGTTGCCAATAGCTACATGCACACGTTTCTAAACAAGGACCAGCTTCTTTCACATGCCCCTGGAGGGTAATCTGCAGTATACGCCAACCGCGTGGGCGCTACGGGATTGTTTCGGGCTGTAATCGTCTATAATCTAGTTCACTATGATTAGATCGGATAGTACCAAGATTGTAGATAATGCAATGTCCTTAACATAACGTTTATGTGCCCAGGCGCTAGCCAGAACCGGTAACTAAATATGAGCACGACATAGTGTGGGCACACCGCATTTATCTTGTCGCCCTTTTGTTCTTTGATAACACGTCCCAGAATAATCGCGCTCGGGTGCCACCCCTAACCCGAAATGGGAAGGTTATGGCCGGGAATCAAACAAGTGTCCTCATGTCTGTGCGGTGACTCGTACCAGCTCCAGGTCACGTGTCGCTTTATTTAAGTTATATAGAAATCGTTTTCGTGCACGAAACGAATATAACCTCTCTATCGATTGTCACCGCGAAATACTTATGCGTTTGATATATGTAATATGGTCACAGAAGTTGATGTTGAAAATGCTCTTGAGACGCTGTCTGCATTGGTAGCAGGTCTGTTGTCTTCACTTCCGCGAATTCAGAATGGTCGAAACCCACAAGTGATAGCCTCATCAGGTGAACGCCGTGCCATAACGCTTTCGATGGGCTCATATGGCAACGGCATTCACGTGTCACCATGTTCTGTAAGCTCAGGTTGTCACGGCAAGCATGTATCTGCACGATAGTTAGTTGAGAAGAAATCCTCACGATCAATTTTGAAAAGGAGCTTGGTTTAGTTAGGTCAGGGTGATTGGACCACTTGCGTTCAAGGCATTTTCAGAGCTATATATTCTCAATGCCAATTCGTAACAGCCCTTTTTGCAGGTGGGCTGCCACGTGCGAGCACCCGATCGAGTGTTTTGACCACGTCACGCAGCCGGAGTTCTCGGCTCAGCAGGAGAGTAGGCCCATATGTGAAGACTCGTACAGGTTAGATGAGCTAGCCGCAACAGGAAAGCGGAATGTGCTAACTACCAATACGTCGATGTCTGGAACATTTTGGCTTCTATATAGCGGAGATTTACCACAACGTTTCGACCTATGTATTGGAGGCCTTAATATGTCACGTTTAAAGCTGGGTTCTTATAGCTGTGAGAAGCAGGGCTGCAAGTTTCCATAAGCACTCAAGATGTTACCACGCTCCGGTAAGGCAAGGTGGATGTTGTAGCAAGGAACGTCGTCTGCGTATTTCCGCAAGGTAGGGTATGGCTTATGATATAAAAAAAATTCACGCATCTCCCCGAAGTGAACCATAACGAGCGAGCGAAGCACTGGGGAATGTTCGGTGTTACCGTAATTCACCCGTGACATCGCGTCATCATTTATGCCCCTGGTGTTTATGAGCTTCCTGCGCTCCCACGTTACAAATCTTGCTGAGTTCCGGATTACTTAATCACCATAAATATCACTGCAACCCTTACGTAGACAGCAATATAGACTCCCTCGCGAATGCAGCATCGAAGACAATCGGGTCTGTTTCGCTGTCAAACAATATGGTCGAGTGGGATACGTGTAAATCGCTGGGGTGGTCGCCCACCCGCAAGTAGAGGCGCTGTCTTGGGCACTTAGCAACAGATACGCTGGAGTTTTTCGTGGACTTTCGTGGTCACAGAATCGAATTCCTGCTGCGGCTGCTGCAACTCGATTCAGGTAAAACGTTGAAGCCCGTGTGCTGTGCGTTATCGGCGCACGTTTAAGAAACTCAGGTGGTCGAAATTTCCGGCACCCTCTTATAATCAGATTGTGGTTTTAGGGCCGTTAAACCCCAGAAATAGAATAGATAAAATGGCAGGCTACAAAAATCTGCACAAAGTCGCTGCAAAAGTTCGTTTACTGTAATGCTCCAGCTAGTGATACCTGTCTTTTCTTTAAATCCCTTTCCAGCGGTCTTCTGTGGCATACACCTTCGAGGCGCACAAGATGACGGCGATATGGCTGGGTGAGAATTGTTTGGCCACACCTTTGTTTCAATACTGGATGACGCTGAATGTTCTGTTTGTGCGTTTTGGCAAGAGACAATTACGCGTAGAAAACAAGGGCAGAGAAGAATGACCTTGATGCACTCGTGCGTATTGTCTCATGTCCGTGCTCGTCCCCTAGATTTATAACCCCCACTAGATTACTGTGAAGCTAACCCAACCTAACCTAAGCGAACGTTGCCCGCATAACGTGCCTGGCCACGCAAGCCCTCCACCATGGAATGGAGCACGTACTTTAGTAACTAAAAACATATTTACAAAAGCTAGGTGTGTAATCTGAGCTTTTCCAGTGAATTTCCAGACAGCTAAACAGTTCCAGCATTTTACAGAAAAGACGCAAATTTTAATGAATATTCTATGAGAATGTGCACAATGTAATCTGAACCCAATGACGCTGTAACATTTCGCTGTTAAAGGAGATGCTTATAACACACATCTATTGTATCTTTTTTGGAACTGCTGCTACTACCTGTCAGGTTTTAGATGCGAAGCAGCTTATCGTCGGGACTGTCACTCCCTACTTCAATCCATCCATCCGCCGTGGGGCGTCCACAGCCGCCCTGAGCATGCGCATCCTCCTCCCCCTCCTCTCCTTGTCTCTCTGATCTCCTCTCGGCATTCCTCCTCTCCTCTCCAAACGGCGCGCGCGTTGACTATGGAAACGCTCTTTCTTCGATGAACGCTTCACCAGCTCGCAAGGAACGAGAACCCGCCCTCGCCCCCTAGACAACGCTGACGCAGGCAGCGTCTGCTTGCGTCAAACTGATGCAAACGCGACCCCTAGTCAAACCGATGCAAACGCGGTGTGCACCCCCCGTGCTGCTTCGTATTGCCTCATAGTCCCCATTAGTGGGAGATGGTGTAATTTTCCTTCTTTGTGCCTTATGTATAAATTTGCGTGTTACGTGCAAATTGTTATCGAAGATTGCCATCAAATAAAAAGTTGCACACGATAAAAGCGCGCTAAAATTATTAGCCGGTAATTAGGTGTTCCAAAGGGTTTCGAAGGAACTTCAAGTTGTGTGCATCCGCATGCACCCGCACGACGACTTGATACGAGTGCGCTCGAAGAGTCGCCGACTGGCACGGATGTACAAACACGTGCTCTAGTTGTTGTCCAAAATTGTACTACGAGTGATATTTCTTTTTCATCTTCGGGTCACAAAAGTTGGTACACTTCCGCATTAATTTTTTTACAAGCGTTGTCCTTACAGGAGGCGACTTAAAACGTTGTGCGGCAGCCACGCTCTGAGTTGAGATATGGTGGCCACGCCTAGCCTTATCTAGGTTAAATGGGCTTTTTTTCTACGAAATTATGTAGTGTTGCTTATTTTTTCTTCGGTCGTCCATCCACGACGATGTGTTCGGCGCGAGGAAGCGGGGAGCTTTGTCATCGCGTCGACGACGCGGAGCTTTTATTAGGAGGATGTGCGGGCGACAGAGTAAGATGGGGTGACGAAATCAAGAAATTCGCAGGCGTCAAATGGAATCAGCTCGCGCAGGACAGGCAAGAATGGAGAGGATTGGGAGAGGCCTTCGTCCTGCAGTGGACATAAGATAGGGTGATGATGAAATGAAATTGTATACCTACGTGTGACATCTCATTTCGTCGTGATAAGCGTTTCAGGTGCTTCTGTAGCAGTACGCAACATGAAATATCAGTCATATTTTGTTTGATAAGAAGAGGTATAGACCTTTTAACAAGTTCGTTGAGAAGTCCATTTTATTTTATTTTATTTTATTTTATTTTTTTCTAAATGCACGCCTTGCGGTCAGTTTATTTACGCTAATTTGCCTTGATGCGTTGTGGCAGTGCGCTCATGTTGTTGTGTGTGCACGCGCGTTAACGTCTGCAACACGAGGACAATAAACACGTCGCTTCATAGCTGATTTTGGGAAACTGATTGGGGAAAGCGCTGGTAGGTGTACGGTCGCAGCGGTCTCCTCGATTTGCCAACAAATGTGGTTCGATGCAGTTTTCACACGTTTGCAGTAGTGTTGTCGTGCACGCATTGCGTTACCTCTCTTACTTGTGTTCGACGCTGCAGCATTGCTGGGTATTATTCTGGGTGCAGACACGCCAACAAAGAAGGCTACACTGCGCCGAAAAACAAGCCGCCAGCCGGGACCTCGGCGAAGGCCCATGCGACAACCTGTACGAGCGGGTGAGTTTGAGATGTGTGTGAACAGAAACATGTATCGCAATGAACGGCACGAGACAAAATGGACGCTTGCGCGGATTCTGCACCGTTGTGGCAGCAGTGAAGCTACCGGGGCCCACAGCAACACACCCCTGGTGAGTGGCATTGCACTGCGCTAACCACATCTCCGCTAACCAGATGCACCTGGCGAGCGGCAGATCTGAGGCTCTAGCTGGATCTCCAAAAAATAAAAATAAGAACGTTCCTGTTGCACCTTATGCGATTGCCTCGGGAGCGACATCAAGAGACAGCTGACCACTACTCTACGCCAGGCAAAGAACACCAGCCGCGTCGTCTACACCAGCCAAATAACAGCTGGGTGGGAGGCGTAGATGGACCGCCGAGACGTCTTGTAGACGTCAGGCTGGCTGGATCAAAGGAGCTGTCGGTCCTAGGTCACCATTTGTAGGCTTATGGTTCAAGAGCGAAAGAATGAGACGGCTGACCCCTAATATCATATAACGACAAACACTTGCCTTCATTGTAAAAACGCTGTGCGCATAAAGGGGGCTAGTAAAACCAGGACGGTCCTGATACACTGAACTTCCTTGAATTATTTCTAGATAACGGCTCTCCTTTTACTGCCTGCCTGTATAGTTTCCAGCTTGTCTATATTCTTTTTGTGTACAAGGATCCCAAGTCTGAAATTCGTTTCCGGAGGTGGGCGTGAGCGCCATTATAGCTTCAATCTGGTGGGCAAAAAATATACGGTTTCTTTCTGGAAAATATCTGCAATTGTAACCATATCTACATGCGTAAAAGATAGCTCGGCTATATGCCTAGTACTCGCTATCTACCAAAAAGCCCAATGAACGAATACTTTGACGTCAACCTTTTGAGGACGACTTTGCGAGTCTCGCATCGTTGACCATAACGAGATTATTACCTATGAGCATTTACTAACGTCACCACTCCTGCCATGCTTAATTATGCACCATACACTCCTAGCCACGCTATAGCGCGCTTATGAGCTTCGCACATAACCTGACATCCATATATCCGATGTCAGGATATATATCGCATATATCCTGACATCGGCTGCGTGATGTCCGTGTCGTCAAACAAACGTTCTTCCTCTGAACTGCGTACAAGCCGCACCATGCAAGTATTGCGCTCTCTATTTTTTTTTCCCATTCTTTCATGTGGACATCCACGTCTCGCCGATAGCACTGCATTAGTCTGTATGTTCCATTTCCCAGTGAATCACGTGCGGTTATGTACTACCTTTCGACTGACTCTATACAGGGAGCTTGTCATAGCTTATTTATTTATTTATTTATTTATTTATTTATTATTTATTTATTTATTTATTTATTTATTTATACTGTGAGCACTCAGAGTGTCATAACTGAGAGGACAATACTTTATCGCTGTTTCGTTGCAGTGGCTACGCAGACCGATGACCGCATAGCACCGTCCTGTATTCGTGAGCGAAGACGCCGATGCGAAGACGACGATGGCATTGCGTGTTGCGGAGGGTGAGCGGTGTGTATGGCGCTAGTGCCAGGAAATCATTCGAGCACAAAGTGTACTCTTAGATGCGCGAAGTCTCCGGAACTTTGCACTGTTTGAGCAGCGCTCAGTGTATACTGTCCGCAGTGTTCTCTTGAGATAATTTACCGTTTGTACGTAATTACGCACTTTTGCACTGTTTGCTTTCATTCGGCCAATCTTTGCGCTGTCCTCGTAGTGTGTGCTCCGTGTTTAGTGGCCGCAGACACGCCAGAATGTGATCCATTTAGAAGGAAGACGATATTACCCTATGTACATCTAGCGTTCACAAAGCATCATGTAACATGCGCCGTTGATATATTCGGCAAGAGCCATCGTAAGCATGCGACGACTTCGACACAAGCTCTGCACCAATGTCGCCTCAATAAATGCTTACCAATCTAATCAGATATAGCAGTATCTTTTCTGCCTTGCTCTTGTGGGTGTATGTAGCATCAAGCACGAAGTTTGACCGGAACTCGTTTCCCTGTTCTACCTTCTTAGTTTTCGAGAACATAACCACAGTCGCGCACGCCTATGTCTCTACGATGCTGTACAGTCTATATGTCCATGTCGTCAAACGTTCCTCTGAACTGCGTACAAGCCGCACCATGCAAGTATTGCACTCTTTTTCTTTTTTTCAGGCTACCTTGACGAAGCTAGACAGATTGGCGCCTGCTGGAGCGATCAGTTGCGTGCATCGACCCGCAAAGCTGGTCATGTGCTCAAGGGTTACGGCAGGTGATCAAAGGTAGGTGGTGCGCGTGATATTAAGGTTCGTATTCGTACAATCCCTTTTTGATTTGAATTACATCGAGGAAGGTGCCGAGTGTAAAGGCCGCTGCAGCTGTTCGCATGTGCTGCTCATTTTTTCTGGGAACATACAATGCGAAATAATATAGCAGCATATTCGCAAGTCAATATAATGTACCTAAGCACGATATAAGAAAATACATACATCAGCTAAAGCAGCATGAGCTCGCAATTTTTATTTATTCTGTATTACTGAATTAAAAATTCATTTACTTTCCTACATTTATCAAAATCTCTCAGCGCCTTCAGAGGCATTACATGTGGGGTGGGGGGAGGGAGTGGAATGCAATAAAGTGCATAGCACGAAATACAGGTTGCATGAAAACAAAACACTAGAACACGCTCACCTATCCTGTCTCATCTTAATTTGGTCTTATCAAGAGACTGGACAGATAACTTGTGAAATTTTCTGCATTATGTCACTGTGTAACCGGTTCCAGGCTCTATTTGGGGAAAAAGACTTGTTGTACAGCGTAGTTTGTGATCCACTCTTGAGGACACCTATTCAGGGTTATGCAAATACTTAGCGCGATCAGTCTCACTTCTTGAACGGTAGAGATGTCATGTAAAAGATTGGCTGTGGCTTAACTCAGTTACGCCTGGGTGTGGGTACGACAGGCATCCTTAATCTTAATGTTTAGCTTGGTTCTCTGTACGGTTATATCTCAGTCGTTGAGCTTCGTACGTCTTAGTGTTTAGGTTTAGTTGTTACCTCTCGTTAAGTTATGGTTACATTAAAGACTAGACATTTTATTAAAAGTGTAACGCATTTATTTTGACAGTCTTAATCTTCTTTCTCAATGGCCACTAAGACGGCCTGCTCGCTACCTCCTCTTGATTTCGTTCTGAAGACGAAGCCTGGCTTATTTCAGTGTCTTCGACTCACTTTCCATATCTGTCGGTGAACCCCTCCGAGCCGCCCCTTTTACATTTACGATAAACGCCGGTGAAGCATCGGTAACCTCACAATGGCGGCGGTAACCACGCAGCGGTAATCTTCCAACGCCGGCTTCAACGCGGTTTCATCGACCTTTTCTGACGTCATGCAGGATTGCGTTGCGAGTGGCGCTGCCATTGCTAGGCAACGGCTCAGCTCGCGCTGTGGCCACCGTCACAGCGAAACGGCGACAATGCGGCCAGTGTAGCTCTCGCTTATGAGCGAATTTTCGCTTATGGGTGGAGCATCGTTTAAGACTCTCGCCCAACTGTTTTGCTTAATTTGCCACTAATTATGGGTGCCAAAGTGTTTAGAAAGAACTTCTTTTGGGGTATTCTACAAAACTAGGCACCAGCAGCACTGCCAAGCAGCGCATGGGCGCAACACACTGACTTCCTACGACTGTGCTCGAAGAGACGCGAAGTGACACGAATTCAAAAAATACGGGCTCTGTCTGTTGACGGTAATTGTACTACGAGTAATTTTTTTCGCATGTCCGCTTGACAAATCGTGGGAAAATTCCGCATGGTTCTTTTACAAGCATTGTCCCTCAAGTGACAGGAGAGAAGTGGCAGCCTCGGTTTGAAGTGAGACGTCTTAAAACAGACAGATGGTCGCACCTAGCTTTATCTCGGTTGAGCTGTTGTCGCAATGTTTCTTGCGATAATAGTGTATGCACAGGAGTTTCCCATTATTTTTCATTGCCAGTCGTACCCATCGCAAATCGTCCTGTGGCGGCACTCGCAAGCCCAGATCGTTCTGGCGACGCGTACACATATACAAACCGTCCGGCTCGTTTTTACGGGCGTGTCGTCGACGTTTCCTCCCCACTTCAACGGCGCGATAATCAGGGTCGCTTCGAAGCCGTACCACGCACTCTGGATTAGCGACCCGGCGGCCTTTGCAGCGCGCTTCCTTTACTTCAGTCGCGCCTTAAAGACTATGTGCTCGGCGCGGAGACGCGGGCCGCTCTGTCACCGCGTCGACGACGCGGAGATTTTATTAGGAGCACATGATATGCAGACTAGCAATTTTGTTGTTCTGTGGTTTGACGCCATAGAGTTATAGAGCCTGTGTCACAAACGTCAGGGGTCGGCGCAGAGTCAGCACTAAAGCTTCACCCTTAAGTGCGGAACGTGATAGCGCGACTCCCATCTCGAGGACGTAACGCAAGTAACCTACCAGGCCAACGCCGCTTTTGTATATGTCTATATATGTGTCGTTGCCCGGGTGAATAGCCCGCTGTCGTTTAGCCGAATCGCGCGAAGCCGATCTCGAAGGCTATGCTATTGAAGACCACACGCAGATAAGACATAGAAAGCCGAGCGAATCGATGAGGATTCATTATGTAAGAGCGTGCGGAACACGGAAACAAGAGAGGAGTTATTTTAAAGCGTGGTAATTGGAAAAACAGAATGGTGCCGTCCGCTCCTCTTGTGTCCGTGTTTTGAACTCCTCTTCCTTACATAAAGAGAAGAGATAGTTGTATTTCAAATACCAGCCGTCGCTCAGTTTAGTCCCGGAACGCTAGTATTAACGCTCTGCTATAGGGGCTCGCTTCTGCTAGAGGTTTGCGTAGCAAAAAAATTGACGGCAGATCCACGAGGTGAATGATGATGAGATTGGGCGAAGCTCCTGGAAGTAATCATCGGTTAAACCGTGAAATTTCTTCCGTTAATTCGCCCGATAAAAATGACGTGAAACGATTGATTAAATGTTTTATCAAACTTTTATTGCTGGTTTCCGTTGTCCTTTCATTGGTTCTTGCACTGGTTGCAGATGAAAACCATTGCTTTACCTGGCGTCTTCCGTTAAGCAGCTGGCGTCTTTTCGTTTTGCTTTAGAAACATCTGGCGTCTTTCGTTAAGCAACTGGCGTCTTTTCGTTTTGCTTTAGAAACATCTGGCGTCTTTTCGTTTTGCTTTTAGAAAACATCTGGCGTCTTTCGTTGGTTTACTTCATCAATCAACGGCGTTTTGAACAAAATTTTTATTGTTTAATCACGCACAGGAGAAATCTCACCAGGCACTACCTTAAAGGTAAACAATGGCTGCTACTGGGAATGAGAGACAGCAGAAGTCGGCTTTTAACACTTCTACTTCTACTAACGTTTCCTACTGGAACATGCCAATGGCTGCTAATGGGGAATGAGAGACAGAAGAATTCGGCTTTTAGTTAACGCGCACGCTGCGAATTTTTTTTATTCAACAACGCACAGGAGAAATCTCCCACCGGCACCACCTTGGAGGTCAAAGCGTAAGACTGGTTACGCACTACGACTACGAGGGACGAACGGGTGCCGCTTTAAGGAGCTTCGCCCCTAAAAATTCCGCGTCGGCGCAGGCGTCCGGCGGAAAAAGTTGTTAGCGGTGTTATACCGCTAGTACCATTGCTGCTTGGAGAAGCACATCGCTCAAGCCTTCCTCAATGGCGCGCTGCTAACAAGTCAGTTTCCCAAAGTAACAATTCCAGCGGTTCCTGTGTCTTCATGCGGAGTGTGCCTTCCTTTTGTTAACATTGTTTCTATGCAGAACACACCTGCTATAATCACTCCGTGAGACTGCAATATAAATACATAAGTAGCCGCCGACCTACGCTAGTGTCTGTGAAGCCATTACAAAGTGTCATCGGTATCGGTGACCTGCGCCTTTGCAGAGGGGGGCTCGGGACGATTTCTTTTTTTCATCGAAGGACTCTAGCACCTAGGCCAGCGCCGGATATCATTCAACATGAGCTTTTTAAGAAAGCCGGAAAGAGCCTTGCTGTTATTCATCTTCGCCCATCTTCTTCAGAACTTCAGTGTCACGATGTTCTGTATGCTCAGGTCCTCACAGCAAGCATGTATCTACACTATGGTTGAGAAGAAATCCTCACGGTGAATTTGGAAAACGAAATTGGTTTAGTTATTTCAGGGTGCTTGGACCACCTGCGTTCAAGACATTTTCAGAGCTGTAGATTCTCAATGCCAATTCGTAACTGCCCCTTTTGCAGGTGGGCTGCCCCGTGCGAGCACCCGATCGAGTGTGTTGACTACGTCAAGCAGCGTGCGTTCTCGGGTCAGCAGGAGCGTAGGCCCATGCGAAGACTCGTACGGGTTAGGTGAGCTTGACGCGACCGGAAAGCGGAATGCTCTAACTACCAATACAGCGGAGACTTACCACATCGTTTCGACCTATATATTGGAGGTTTTAATATGTCACGTTTAAAGCTGGGTTCTTATAACTGTGAGAAGCAGGGCTACAAGGTGGAAGTTGTAGCAAGGAACGCGGTCTGCGTATTTCCGGTAGGGAATATGGGTTATGATGTAAAAAAAATTCACGCATCGCCACGAAGTGAAGCATGACGATTGGGCGAAGCACTGGAAAATGTTCGATTTTACCGTAAATCACCCGTGACATTGCCCACTCATGCATGTAAATGAGTGTCAACGCGTGTGTATATTTACACACACCTTGTCATTTATGCTCCTGGTGTTTGAGATTCCTGCGCTCCCCCGTCGTAGATCGTGCTGAGTTAACGATTACATGCTGCGGCGGCTGCAACCAGATTCAGGCGCACGGTGAAGAACCCCAGGTGGTCAAAATTTCCGGAGCCCTCCACTACGGGGTCTCTCATAACCAGATTGTCGTTTTAGGGCCGTTAAACTGCAGAAATAACATCACTTTCTTTTAGCATTCCTGTCACGAACGCCGATGTGCAGCTTATAATGAAAAAGTACTCATGAACATGGAATATCAGGCATACCGCTATATCTCTGTCGCAACTTCTTCGGATGAATTGGCAGACAACTGTTTTTATATTTTCTAAAATGACAGGCTATAAAAATCTGTAATAAGTCGTTGTAAAAGTTTGTTTACTGTAATACTGCAGCTAGTGATACCTGTCTTTTCTTTGGATCCCTTTCCAGCGGTCTTCTGTGGCATACACCTCCAAGGGAGGCGAAATGACGGCGATATGGCTGGGTGAGAATTGTTTGGCCATACCTTTGTTTCAATACTGGATGACGCTAAATGGACTGATTGTGCGCTTTTGCAAGACACAAATACGCGTGCTCGTGCGTATTCCATCATGTCCGTGCTCGACCCCTGTGAATTTTAACCCCTAACCTAACCTAAGCGACCGTTCCCCGCAGAACGTGCCTAGCCACGCAAGCCCTCCACCATGGAGCAAGTGCTTTAGTAAATAAAATCATTCTTACAAAAGCTAGGTCTGTAATCTGAGCTTTTCCAATGAATTTCCAGACAGCTAAACAATTCCAGCATTTTACAGAAAGGGCGCCAATTTTAATGAATATTCTATGAGAAGGTGCACGATGTAATCAGAACCCAATGGCGCCACATTTCGCTGTTAAAGAAGCTTATAACACACATCAATGGAACCTTTTTTGTAATGCTGCCGTGTCGAGTCCACACTCCCACTGCGCATGCGCATCCTCCTCCCCCTCCTATCCTTGTCTCATCTACTCTCCTCTCGGCATTCCTCGGCAAGGAACGAGAACGCGCCCTCGCCCGCGAGAGACAACGCTGACGTAGACAGCGTCTGCTAGCGTCAAACCGATGCAAACGCGGTGTGCACACCCCGTGCTGCTTCGCATTGCCTCGTGGTTTCCATTCGCGGGGGAAGGGGTTTTCTTTTTTGTGTCTGATGTTGAAATTTGCGTGCGCTCGAAGAGTCGCCAACTGACACGGATGTACAAACACGCGCTCTAGCTGTTGTCAAAAATTGTATTACGAGCGATATTTTTATTTTTTCATGTTCGCGTCACAAGAGTTGGTTCACTTCCGCACTAATTTTTTTTACAAGCGTTGTCTTCACAGGAGGCGACTTAAAAAGTTGTTACGCAGCCACGATCTGAGTTGAGATATTATGATCACGCCTAGCCTTTTCTCGGTTAAATGGACCGTTTTTCGGCCAAAGTATGCACAGTGTTGCTTATTTTTTTCACTGCCAGCCGTACCTGTCGCAAATCGTCCCGTGGCGCGGCTCACAGGCCCCGATCGTTCTGGCGACGCGTCTGCATATAGATGTACAAACGGTTCTGCTCGTATTCTCACTCACTCACTCTGGGGTTCGATAGAAACTCTGTATATCCGCATCGTCGACGTTTCGCCGTGACCGCTTAAATGGCGAGATACTCGGATGGCGATCCATAGCCGTCCAGCACACTCCGGATTAGCGACACTCCGGCTTCCGCGCAGCGCTCCCATTCTTCGGTAGCCCCTTCAAGACGATGTGCTCGGCGCGAGGAAGCGGGGCGGAGCGCTGTGT
The DNA here is from genome assembly GCA_013339685.2 of Hyalomma asiaticum. Lineage (NCBI taxonomy): Eukaryota > Metazoa > Arthropoda > Arachnida > Ixodida > Ixodidae > Hyalomma > Hyalomma asiaticum. The sequence continues at coordinate 75,754,392 of CM023486.1, read as the reverse complement.
CATCGCGTCGACTCGCGGAGCTTTTATTCGGAGGATGTGTTATTACCTACGTGTGACATTTCATTTCTTAGTGTTAAGCGTTTCCGGTACTTCTGCAGCAGTACGTCACATGAAATGGCAGCTCTCATAGAATTTTGTTTGATAACAGGTATAGACCCTTTAACAAGTTTGTTAAGAATGCCTTTTCTTTTTTTGTAATTGCACGCCTTGCGTTCAACGTTTATTTACGCTAATTTTGATGTTTTCTTTATGCCTCGTATGGATCTTACCTTTTAAACCCCGCTCAGTTTTCTTAGAAACAAGGAGGAAGTTTACATTGCTAAATTCTGGCCCCGCGCTCATGTGGTTGTTTGCGCAGTCACAATCGCTTTTTTTTGTGTGTGTGTGTGTTCACGCGCGTTAAAGTCAGCAGTACGAGGGCAACAAACGCGTCGTCTCACAGCTGAATTTTGGAAACTGATTGGGGGAAGCGCTGGTAGCATTACGGTCCGAGCGGTGTTCGTCTTAGAGGTCTCGACATGCGAAGCGGTCTTCTCGATTTGGCGGCAAATGGTTCTCACACGTTCGCAGTATTGCTGTCGTGTACGCGGCTGTCTTGGTGGAGAGCTTCTGGCGAGAAAAAAAAATAAAATGGAATGCTACTGCTTTTCTGACACTAGGTTTGTTAAGCTATTTAAGTGGTATTACGTTACCTCTGTTTCTGGTGTTCGACGCTGCAGCATTGCTGAGTGTTATTCTGGGTGCAGACACGGGGATCAAGAGGTCTACAGTGCGCCGACAAGCAAGCCGCCAGCCAGGACCATGGCGAAGGCGCATGCGACAACCTGTACGAGCGGGTGAGTTTGAGATGTTTAAGGACAGAAATGTGTATCGCGATGCACGGTGCGAGACACGATGGACGCAAATGAGATGCAGACTAGGAACCGTGTTAGTCTGTAGCCGTGTGGAGGATGTTAAACGCCATAGTTTTCGAGCCTGTGTCGCGAAACTTCAGGTGTCGGCGTACAGTTGGCGCTAAAGTGTGGACTGCCGTGTGGAGGATGTTAAACGCAAGTAGCCTACTAGTCCAACCACGCCTCTATATATGTCTATATATTTGTCGTTACCCGGGGGAATAGCTCGCTGTCGTTTAGCCGAATCTCAAGAAGCCGATCTCGAAAGCTATGTCGATAGCTATGCTATTAAGACCGCACGCAGATGAGAGATAGAAAGCCACTCCTCTACTAGATTACTCAGTCTTAACGCTCTGCTGTAGGGGCTCGCGTAGCAGAAATTTCCGCGTTGGCGCAGGCATCCGGCGGAAAATGTTGTTAGCGGTGTTCGTGTCTTCGTGGGAATCGCCGCGTTGCGCAATGAAACTTAACCGTCCCCCAATTTTCTCCGCGGAGTGTGCTTTTCTTTTGTTGTGACCATTGTTTCTACAGAAAACACCTGCTATAATCTCTCCGTGAGATTGCAATATAAATAAATAGCCACTGATCTACGCTAATGTCTCTGAAGCCATTACAAAGTGTCATCGGTGTCGGTGACCGGTCTCGCGCAAAGGTTATGTCATGCGAATAAAGTAGATGGTAGACGAAACGCTAGGCATGCCAAATAATGAAATTTGAGAACGCTCAAGATTCGCCCCTAAGAGTGCAACGCGATAGCTTTAGCACCAACTAGGGGGTGTTAACACAAGTAACTTGTCAAGATGCTAGAAATACTGGAAAAACACTTTTTCTCATAACAGAAGTACAATTTTTTGTACGTTCAAATTACAATATCTGCTATCATTTGCGATACTTGTGGTAGTCAAGGCGTTAGTTTGAAATTTTCCCGAAGATTTTTACTTGATAAATTCAATTTCGTGCACTAACGCACCTGAGCCTTTTTTGAGGGGCTGCGTTGTCGCGGTGGTTTGGGGTCATTTTGTTCTTCCAAGGACTCTAGCACCTACGCCAATGCCGGATATCATCCGACACGAGCTTTTTAGGAAAACCCCAAAACAGCATTGTTAAGTTATTCATCTTCATCCATCTTGTATTCTTCCGTGGATTTTGTCTTTTCATTTTTCCCTGTTTGTGCAAGAGAGGCAAGAAAGTTAACGCATGCAGTGCTGCGGGCTGCTTTGCCTGATATATCTCTTACTTCATATTATACCACACCTGCAGCATCAGGGATGGTTCCCTTAAGAATCTAGGCCTTTTTGGACTTTGAAGCATTGATTTTCTATCAAAGGCGTCAAGAGGGACATCTGTGTGAATGTGTCGAATAATTGTCCACTTTGAGCACTCATGTTTTCCTATACCGCGGAAGAAGCCCTCCGGACATTGACGGTGTACTAGTAATTCTCGCTCACAGTCGCCATGGAGTATGTTGCCTTGCTCCACGTACACGTTTCTAAACAAGGACCAGCTTGTTCCACACTCCGGTAGAGGGCAATCTGCAGTATACGCTAAGGCCGTGGGGGCCAAAGGGTTGACTCTGGATGTAGTCGACTATAATATTCTAGTTTGTGATTGGGTTGGAGCGTGCGAAGACTGCAGTTAATGCAAAGTCCTTAACATAACGTAGATGTGTCCAGACGCCTCCCAAACTCGGAAACTTCCTCTTTAACCAGAGATTTAGGTAAGCTTGCTTGCAAGGCCTGCGGCAAACATTTAGACACGTCAAGAGGAGTTCCTCTGCGACAAAATAATTCCATGGAGATGTTCCATTTTCTTTATCAATTTCAATTTATTTAACCGTTCATATCGCTAGCCAGAAATAGGAACTAATTATGAGCAAGATATTTCGGGTTAGGCTTGTCCTTGGCTGCCCTTAACCCGAAACGCGAAATTCAAGGCTGGGAATCAAACCAGTGTCCTCATGTAGGCGCGCTGCCTTATACCTGCTCCACATCGGGTTTGGTTTTTTTTCTTTAGGTTATATAGAAATTGCTCTCTTTCACGAAACTAATTTAACGTCTGTCGGCTGTCACCGCGATATACTTATGGGTTCGATATATGTGATACGGCCACAGAAGTTGATATTGAAAATGCTCTTGAGACGCTGTCAACATTGGTAGTAGGTCTGTTACGCTCACTTGCGCGGATTCAGAATCGTCGAAACCCACAAGTGATAGCCACATCAGGTGAACGCCGTGCCATACTGCTTTCGGTGGTCTCGTACAGTAACGGCAGTCGCGTTCCTTACTTCTTTCGAATCTGTGTCACCATGTTCTGTATACTCAGGTTCTGACGGCAAGCGCTATAGTTGAGAAGTAAACCTGGCGGTCAATTTGGAAAACGAACTTGGTTTAGTTAGGTCAGCGTGATTAGACAACTTGCGTTCGAGGCATTTTCAGAGCTATAGGTTTTGAATGCCGATTTGTAACTGCCCCTTTTGCAGGTGAGCTACCCGTGCGAGCACCCGATCGAATGTTTTGACCACGTCACGCAGCCGGCGTTCTGTAGGCCTGTCCGGAGATCCGTACGGATTCGGTGAGCTTGACGCAGCCGGAAACCGGAATGCGCTTAACTAGCAATACGTCGATGTCTGGAACATTTTGGCTGCTATATAGCAGCCAAAATGTTCCATACCGATTTAATATGGTGTTACCGAGCACTGGCATGGCATGAAGGATGTTTTACCAGGGAACTGACTACATAAGCTCCGTGGATTTACGCAAGGTCGTATATACGTTATATCAAAAAGAAAACGAAGCTTCAATGTTGTGGAAAAATTGGCCCTGGTCTGGGGACCGCGCCTGGGACATCAAGCTTGTCCTGGACAAAGCGACAGCGCCGGACAGGCGCTTGTCTCGGCTTAGATCCTTGGGTCAGTGAGAATGCTTTTTTTTTGGTCGGCTTGAAACCAGTCTTTTCAGGTAAATCCACGTACATTTGTCGCATATAGGCGAATGCAATTCTTCATATCTTTACACAAAGGGATTCATGACTCTTTGTAGTGCTACACCGGAACGACCCTAGAGTGTACTGAATACCCTTAGAGGTATCATCAGACAGGATCATTACATTATCTAAATTTGTCATCACAAAAAGAAATCAAATTAGGAAAGCGCGATACAGCATTGCTGTTATTAATTTATTCATCTTTGCCCATGTTGTATACTTCCGTGGATTTTCTTTTCATTTTTCCCTGTTTTCACAAAAGGAACAAAAAAGTTAATGCATGCAGCCTCGACAAAACCGACTACGGTTTTGTCGAGGCTGCGTAATCAATTTCGTGGCACCGCCTTCGTCTTGCATTCTCGCGGTAAAGCATTTTTCAGAAAGATGTATAAGGCGTTGCGGGGTTTTCAGGTAATTGTAATACTGGAGTATTGGGAGTTATATGCTATGCCTCTATTGCAGCGGTCTGCCGTGGCACCCACCTGGAGGACCTCTGCGCTGTCGCAGAGTTGCTCGGAGAGAATAGCCGTGTCATCGCTCAACAAAGTGAGGTGACTTCTACAAGCCCTTCTAATTGCTTTTTCGGCTGGTGAGAGCGGTTCTTGAGCATTCATTTTTTTTTTTTACTGCGCCGCATAACGTAGGACGACACCGACTTATCGTATCTAGCTATCAACTCGTGAAACTGAAACAAGATCCGGGATTACGTGGCAGTTTCATCAGGCTTCCCCAGATAACAGAAGCCCTCTACACATGTCAGGACATGCACATGCCATTGGACAACAGCACGCAATTAGTAATAAGAGATCCCAGCGTTTTGGCACGGCGTTAGTCTGATGAAGCTATCACTTGTGGGTTTCGACCCTTTCGAATCCGCGCAAGTGAACGCAATGGACCTGCTACCAATGCAGACAGCGTCCCAAGGGCATTTTCAATATTAACTTTTGTGACCGTTTTACATATATCAAACGCATAAGTATATCGCGGTGACAGCCAATATAGAGACGTTAAATTAGTTTCGTGCAAGCAAGCGTTGTGTATATAACCTAAAGAATAACGAAACCCGACGCAAATCGTGTTGCGTCCCGGGTGCTCATCAATCTAGTGTCATCATGTAAAATGTTTTTAGAAACGCTTTAGGACGAACTAGGTGCGAATGAGCGACGCTGCGCGAGTAAGAACCACTGCACATTGCAACTGAACGGTGTGCATAAGGAGCAGGATCTAGGCAAACTCAAGCAAGAAAAGCAAGAATAGGCCAAAAACTAAAGCGTCCAGAGACGAAAGCCGCCTGTGCAGAACTTTCATCCTGTATATTGCATTTAACTGCTGCGGTAGTCCACTGACGCTGCCACTCGGCTGCTGATCTGAAGACCGCGGTATCACGGTAGGCGGCTGCACTTTGATGGAGGCGAAATGTTGAGGCCTGCGTACTGTGCTATGTGAGTACACGTTAATGAACCTCAGGTGGTCGACATTTCCGCAGTCCTCGGCTAAGCCGTCCCCTTAGTCATTCATATCGGTCTTTTGGGACAATAAAAGGCCTGGTCCTGCACACTGCTGCAGTTCTACGCTTTGATGTAAATGCGTCTTACTCGGCTGCTGCCTTGAAGGACGCGAGTTCGATCCCGGCCTCGCCGATTGCACTTTCTAAGGTAAAGGGATAAAGGGGGGGGGGGGGGGGGGGTGCTAGAGGCCCGGGTACTGTTTCTTAGCACCGAATGTCGGCACTAATTACGAGGTGTGCCTCATGATCATATGGTTTTTGCATGACCACCACCACCAACAGTAACAATAACAACAGTAATAACAATCAAGATAACAATAACAATAGTAGTAACAATAAGTAAAATCATTACGTCATTACTCATACGATCATTGCCTGCTTTCATTGCAGCCCAGTTACAGCCCCGTTTCCACTTGCGCGGACTCTGCACAGTCGTGGCAATACAACCCTGGTGAGTGGCATTGCACTAAACTAACCAGATCTCCGCTAACCAGACGCACCTGGCGAGCTGCCTTGCGCGCACCAGATCTGAGCCTCTAGCTGGTTCGCCGAAAAAGAAAAATATGGACGTCCCTGTGGTACTTTATGCGATTGCCTCGGGAGCGACATCGAGACGGCTGACCACTACTCTACGCCAGGCAAAGAACACCAGCCGCGCAGTCGACACCAGCCAAATAACAGCAGGGTTGGAGGCGTAGATGGACCGTCGAGACGTCTTGTAGACGTGAGGCTGGTTCGGTCGAAGGTTTTAGGGCATATCAGGTAATTGTAATACCGGAGTGTTGGGAGTTATATGCTCTGCCACTAATAGCATATATCGACAAACAATTGCTTTCCTAAACCTGATACACTGAAATTCCTTGAAATATTTCTAAATAAAGACCGCACGGCTCACGTCTGCGTTCTTTCCAAATTGCATATATTCGTTTGTGTGCAAGGATCCCAAGTCCGAAATTCGTTATCGTACTTCCTTTTTTTATTTATTTTTTTTTTGAAAGAGCGAAAGAGAAATCTTAGAGGGAGCTCCTATAACGGAAGCCACGGACGTCTGCGTGAGCGCCATTGTAGCATGCATGCATCTTGTGTGGAAAAAACATACGATTTTTTTGTGGTAAATATCTGCAATCGTAACCACATCTACATGCGTAAATGATGGCTTGGCTATATGCCTAGTACCGGCTATGTACTAACCAGCCCACGAACCGTATCTTTTCTGCCTTGCTCTTGTGGGTGTATGTAGCATTATGCACAAAGTATGATCGGAACTCGTTTCCCTGTTCCACCTTCTTCGTTTTCCGGAACATAACCACAGTCGCACACGCTTGTCTCTACGATGCTGTACAGCCGATATCCTAACATCGACTGCGTGATGTCCACGTCGCCAAACGATTTTGCGAGTGTACCGACGATTAAACGCGGAGCATACACGCATCGCTATCCTTAACGAGATTATTAGCCATGAGCATTTACTAACGTCACCACTCCTGCCATCCTTAATTATGCACCATAACCGCCTAGCCATGCTATAGCGCGCTTGTAAGCTTCGTATCGTCACGTGACATTGTGTCACTGCATTCGTCTGTATGTTCCATTTCCCAGTGAATCACGTGCGCTTATACACTACGTTCCTAAAATGCGTGGCGAAACCAGACTGCTAGAGTCGAAGATATCAAAATATAGTGACGCTTTCCGATGCGTCAACCGCAGCGATAGATTGTACTGCTAGTGTTCCTTCCTGTTTGAACGCTTCTCTTTTAGGGGCGAAGCTCCTTAAGGCGTGGGTCGTGCGTCCCCGATGTATGTAGTAGTAGTAGTAGTAGTAGTAGTAGTAGTAGTAGTAGCAGTAGTAGTAGGTAGCCACGCGCTCCCCGGCAAACTCTACACTATATCGACACTGGATCTTGACTTGCAATGAAGTGCCGGTGGGAGATTTCACTTGTGCATTGTGCATAGTTGAACCGTGAGGATTCGTAGCATGCGCGTTAACTAAATTAATCTGGAACTCGGCACGATCTACGATGAACAAACATCCCGAGCTTCGCCCACTCATCATTCATTCCGTGGATATGCTGTAATTTTTATGGATCCGCCCGGTGCTTTCGACTGGGCAGATCCATAAGAGAGCGGATTTATTTATTTATTTATTTATTTATTTATTTATTTATTTATTTATTTATTTATTTATTTATTTATACTGTGACACTCATAGTGTGTCATAACAAGACAATATCGTTGTTTCGTCGCAGTGGATACGCAGACTAGTGACAGCACAGCATACACAGCCGTCCTGTATTCGTCAGCGAAGACGCCGATGGCATTGCGTGTTACGGAAGGTGAGCGGTGTATATTATACCCTATCGCGTGATTCATGTGTCTATGCGTTCCATGCTTTTGTTTCCTCAATGATGCGCCTGTCTTGCCGAACCGTCAAACTTAGGCAATGACGCAAGTGCCAGGAGATCATTCGCGCACAATGTGTACGTCTCTGGAACTTTGCACTGTTTGTGCAGCGCTCAGTGTATGTAGCAATAAGCACAAAGTGTGACCGGAACAGCCTATATCCTAACATCGACTGCGTGATGTCCATGTCGTCAAACGTTCGTCTGCACTGCGTACAAGCTGCACATGCAAGTATTGCGCTCTACTTTTGTTTTTCAGACTACCTGGACGAAGCTGGACAGATTACTGCCTGCTGCAGCGATCAGTTGCGTGCATCAACCCGCATAGCTGCTCAGGTGCTGAGGGATTACCACAGAGCATCAAAGGTAGGTGTTGCGTGTGATATTAAGGGGCGTATTCGTATTATTCCTTTTAATTTCTTGAATTACATTGAGGATGGTGCCGGAGTGTAAATGTATAGTGAAATACCTTACGAGGCCGCCGGAGGTGTTCGCAGTGTGCAGCTCATTTTTTCTAAGCGCCTTCAGAGGAATTACATTGGGGGCGGGGGGGGGAGCGAGGGGAATGGAATAAGTACGTAGTCCAAATACAGGTTGCATGAAAACAAAACACTAGAACACGGTCACCTATCCTATGCAATCGTAACTTCGTGTCATTGATTTGGGGAAAACGACTTGTTGTACAGCGTAGTTTATATATTTCTTTACCTTTTTGTTTGTGATAAACTCTTTAGGACACCTATTCGGTGTTATGCAAATACTTAGTGCGGTAAGTGTCAGCTCTTTAATGATACAGATGTCATGTAAAAGATTGGCTGTGGCTTAACTGAGTTATGCCTGGGTGTGGGTGTGGGTACGAGAGGTATAGTTTAGCTTGGTTTTCTGTACGGTTATATCTTTACTGTTTAGCTTCGTACGTCTTAGTGTTTAGGTTTTGTTGTTACCTCCCGCTCACTACCTGCTCTTGGTTTCATTCTGCCGACGTAGCCTGGAACGTCGGAGTGTCTCCGACTCACTTTCTATATCTGCCGACGAACCCCTCCGAGCTGCTCCTTCTACATTTACGATGCAGCGCCGGCGTAACCTCACAATGGCGGCGGTAACGACGCAGCGGTAATCTTCCAACGCCGGATTCAACGCGGTTTCATCGGCCTCGTCTGATGTCTTTCTAGATCGTTGCGAGCGGCGCCGCCATTGCTAGGCAACGGCACAGCTCGCGCTGTGGCCGCCGGCGAAACGGCGAGAATGCGGCCAGTGTAGCTCTCGCTACAAAGCTTCCGCTATATGTTCCTTGAATAATTTCTAAATTCACGGCTTTAGCGCTTGTCTATATTCGTTTTGTTTTCTTGGATCCTGTCAGAAATTTTCATTTTCTTTTTATAAAAATACAATATGTGCACTATTTTTTAACGTTAAGGTTCATGGGCCAATCTGCGCATATCACCCTGCAAAATTGCACAACCATTTGTTATTAATAACTCTGTACTACACAGAATCATCCGCAAACATGCGTATAGGAGAATGAATATATCAGAAATACCGGTCACATAAAGAGATTGTGGGACCCATAAGCTTCGCCTTAACATTTGATCGCGATATGGATGCCTCGTCTGTGCAGGGTGGCGTGAGGTCGCACAAACGTCATCCAGGCTTGTTCTATTACTGGGAACGATATGTCTGCGAAGCTCTAGGCTGTAGTCTAGGCTGTCCACGTAGACTGTCTACCATGCGGCCCCGCCACGGTGGCCTATAGATTACGGTGCTCGATCGGCTGCCGAAGGCCGCGGAATCTAATACCTGCCACGGCTGCTTCATTTCGGTGGAGGCGAAATGTTCAGCCCCGTGTACATTGCGATGCGGTCGAAATTTCCGGAGCCCCCCTTACGAAAATGCCATATATGGACTGATATGAAAAAATCCATATACGGTTATATTAAAAATTGGGCAGATATGGCCATATATGGCATATACGGCCATTATATGGCCATATCTGCCCAATTTTGAATATATCCGTATACGGGGCCGTATATGGCCATATCGCCCAATTTTTAATATATCCGTATATGGCGCCTTATACGGCCATATCTGTCCAATTTTTGATATATCCATATATGACGCCTTATATGGCCATATCTGCCCAATTTTTAATATATCCGTATATGGGCCCTTATATGGCCATATCTGCACAATTTGCAATATATCCATATATGGCGCCTTATATGGCCATATCTGCTTGACACTGTAGGCCATGTGTGAGAGCTGAATACATATATAAACAAAAACAGAACACAAATGCAAGATGGACCTTTCACGTGTGTATTTTATTTTCCAACTATTTTTTTTTCATTCTTCGGAGTTGTCTTTTGTCTTTTTGCTTCTCAAGTCGCTGAGCTTTGCGCCCAGGGATAATATTTAAATTTAGTTTTCCACTGCACTCGAACTGGCACCTCGCAGGGAAGTCATTTGAGCGAGCTGTAAATGGCAAAACACAATTGGAACATGAAAGTAATGCTTACATTATCAGGGCCGATAAATAGCTCCAAAATATGTGCAGATGATGACGCAATGACACAATATTTCATATGTATACATGCATGCATTCACTTGGGCGCCAAGAACAACAATCATAAAACATCGGAATACGCCCGTATCGTTAAACCATCCTGCATGACCGTGCATGACTACGCAATGTGCTGGTCGGTATGCAAAGCACCTTACAAGCAGTTGCTCAATTATTATTTCAGTTTACTTCCTTGCACTTTGAGGCGAAGGGAAGGGAGATGCTTGTCCCTGTTTTGTCAAAAACAATTCATGGCATTTAAGCTACAGCTGTCACACAGGAAAAAAAAACACTGTTTTTCTCAACGACGTGATTAGCTTGTTAATCACGTGAGGCCGGTTCTCCGAAATGGCATCAAATGTATGCACATAAAGCACTGTCATTGATAGCTGAACCAGCAAACATGTTTATACATTATTGCAATAAAGCAACTGACCTTTGATGTATAGGGACGACTGAGTGTATTGTAACCTCTCCGAAATAGCGTGTGGAGTGCTCTGTTTGGTAAATAAATAAAATAAATGCAGATAATATCTAAAATGCGGCCACGCCATTTTTATGCTCAATATGGCACTTCCAGCTGCTTCTGAAGCAGCATGCATTTCCAGCCTCACGGCTTCACTGGCGCCAGATTCCGTGAATAAGCTACAATAACGAGAATTTCACTAGTGAAATGGCGGGGGAAGGGCACCGGTAAAACGAACAGGATTTCAACAGCAACTTGTCTAAGGCATTCGTAAGGAAAAATCAGAAAACGATAGCGTGTCTAAGCACGGTACATGTGTTGGGTGACCTTCGATCTCGCCACAAGAAGAAAATACTGCATTTGGCGTCTTTTTACAACGCCGCTAGAGAGTCGGAAGCAGAAGCAATGGCTAAGGCGCAACTTAAAATATAGAAAAGAAACACGCTAGCTTTTCGACATTAGCCGTTTATCCGATATCCGATGGCGAAAACAAAGCGCTTAGCAGCTATAAAATTGTCCAATTCACGTGCTTCTGAACTGACACACCGTATTAGAATTTTAGTAACAAGCATCAAAGCTTACCTTGTAGCAATAAGCCTGGCATGAAAGAAGCCCTTGTACTGCCACCAAACTTGCACTTGTGGCCCCACTTCGTTAGGAATGTGCTCTTCCGTCACTCCCGACGCAGGTCATTTTAGAACATCGAAGGTTGTCCACTTATTTGCGCCGCGATCGAAACATGCCACTCACTGCACTCAGTACCACAGCACCACCTTTTTCGGAAAGCACAGCCATGCAGCCCACACACAACAAAACCTTCGTGGAGAAAATGGCTCCAGTTGTGACGGCTACGCAAGTGTAGTCCGTAAGAAAAAGAGAGAGGTGTATCGTTCCGAGAGGAAATGGCAAACGTAAAGCAGAAACTCGCATATTTCGATTGTTTCCCCGAAAATACGAGCGCGTTTTGTCAAAATGATGAGAAATGTGTTATGATTTAAGGCTGCCAGTGAGACATGTGTATTTTCTTGCTTACCACAAGCAATGGACTACTTTTTGGACGCGAAAGTACACAGCGTAAACACGAGAGCTAGCTTTGGCAGCGCTTCACCTGATGCATGAAATCTGTTCCACGTGCACGTGGAAAAAGCGAGGGGCCGTCTCCAAAGGTCCTGCGCACTGTTCCGAGAAAAAAAAGCGTGGCTCTTTGCGGAAGAAAAGAACCGGAGGGCGGGGGGGGGGGGGGGGGGTGGACAGAGGGGGGCTCTTTTTTGTCATTTATTTTTTGGCTCGTCTTTGGCATTCTTTTGAGCAATGGTGGGTCAGCTGTAGAAAGAGTAGAAGCGATAGCCCTGTTTCGCGCCGCACTCGGACAAGACGAGGTAAAGAAAATAAAAATAAAAGTAAAGAACGTTGCTGACACATTCCAACAATCATTCGTTTAGCTATAACTTACAGTGAACATGCAATCTAGGCGCTTATTGTGGTACAGCTGGCACAAGTTTTGCATTAATGCACCACTATAATGCGCACGTATATACAATTGCTTTTGGCTTTTGCAACTGCAACATCGACGAAACAATAATAGTTCAGCTTGATACATCGTTTTAATGCGGATAATAATTAGCTCGCGCTGTAGGTAAATCGCGTATTAAATTAAATTACGATGCCATGAGAAAGCAGAGCTCACCGCCAACCCTCCCTTACTCTAATTACTAATTGCTGGATGGGACGAGATATATGGTTCCATCGATTATCTGTGTGTATATAACTAACATTACAGGGTATTTATTGTTGCGCTTCGCGTGATATATTATCAGTCACCATGACGCGAGAAAATTATATATATATATATATATATATATATATATATATATATTGCGAGGAACTGCTCCTTAATTGGATGTCGACACACAAATAACATAATACACCTATGTATATGACTGTGCCTAACCTAACCTAAAAAAGAGGAAAACACAATTCATGAACATGATATGAAGTATACCACAATACTTCTGTCGCAGCTTTTAAGACGAATTCATAGACAGCCCGCTCTTATATTTGCTTGAATGAGCCATATGACGGGCTACAGAATCTGCAATATTAAAGTCGTTGCAAATGTTAGTTTACTGTAATACTGCAGCTGAGATACATGTCTTTCCTTTCGTTCCCTTTCCAGCGGTCTACTGTGGCGTACACCTCCAAGGCTTCTACGCAGCCACAGGTTCCTCGAGCAGACACCGAATGGACGTTGAGCAAAGGTGCAGACTCGCAAGGGCGGCACAGTGGCTGGGTGTCTTGGCAAGATACAAGTACGCGCAGAGGACAAGCGCAGAGAAAAATGACCTTGAGGAAGCACTCGTGCGCATCGAGCCTCATTGCTGTGCTCGTCCTCTGGGCATTTATAACCTCTACTAGAGGACACGGTAGATCTACACTAAGCTTTTCAGGCGTGCCTGTTTCTCTAATTTCTCTCATTTCATGCCTGTTCTCTAATTTCATTATTTTTCAACCGTTCACATCACTAGCCTAAACCGGGGACTAATTATGAGCACGACATAATGTGGGCACTCCGTATTTATAAAATAAACGTGCACGGGTGCTTTTTAACGCCCCTAACCCGAAATCCGTTTGATGTATGCAATACGGTAACAGAATTTCATATCGAAAATGCTCTTAAGACGCTGTCTGCATTGATAGCAGGTCTGTTACGTACACTTGAGCGGGTTCAGGATGGTCGAAACGCACAAGTGATAGCCTCATCAGGTGAACGCCGTGCCATAACTCTTTCGATGGGCTCCACACTATAGTTAATTGAAAAGAAATCCTCGCGGTCATATTGGAAAACGAACTTGGTTTAGTTAGGTTAGCGGGATTCGACCACTTGCATTGAAGGCATTTTCAGAGTTATACATTCTCAATGCCGATTTGTAACGGCTCCTTTTGCAGATGGGCTATCCCGTGCGAGAAGGGGATCGAGTGTTTTGACGACGTCAAGCAGCCAGCGTTCTCGACTGGACAGGAGCGTAGGCCCATGCGAAGACTCGTACGAGTTAGGTGAGCTAGGCGCAACAGGAAACCGGAATGCGCTAACTACCAATACGTCGATGTCTGGAACGTTTTGGCCGCTATATAGCGGATGTTTACTGCGTCGTTTGGACCTATATGTTGGAAGTCTTAATATGTCACGTTTAAAGCTGGGTTCTTATAGCTGTGAGCAGGGCTGCAAGTTTCCATAAGCATCGCGAATGGAGCATCGAGGACAATCAGGTGTGCTTCGCTGTCAAATTGGCGGAGCGGGATACGTGAAAATCGCTGGGATGGTCGCCTACCCTCAAGAATAGGCGCTGTCTTGGGCACTTGGCAACAGATACGCTTGAGTCTTTCGTGGACTTTCGCGGTCACATGATCGAATTCGTGCTGCGGCAGCTGCCACTCGATTCAGGTAAAATGCTGAGGCCCGTGTGCTGTGCGTTGTCGGCGCACGTTGAAGAACCGCAGGTGGTCGAAATTTCCGGAGCCCTCCACTACGGGGTCTCTCATAATCATATTGTGGCCGTTAAACCCCATAAATAAAATCATTTTCTTTTAGCAGTCCTGCCACGAACGCTGACGTGCAACTTATAATCAAAAAGGACTCATGAACATGGGATATCAGCTAGTACCGCTATCTCTGTCGCAACATTTCGAATGAATTGGCAGACAACTCCTTTTCATATTTGCTAAAATAACAGGCTACAAAAATCGTTGCAGAAATTCGTTTACTGTAATACTGCAGCTAGTGATATCTGTCTTTTCTTTGGATCCCTTTCCAGCGGTCTTCTGTGGCATACACCTCAAAGGCAGGCAAAAATTCCTTAAGCAGACACCGAATCGACGTTGAGCAAAAGTGAAGTTTAGAAAAGGACAGCGCAATGAATGGGTGAGAATTGTTTGGGCATATCTTTGTTTCAATACTGGATGACGCTAAACGGCCTGTTCGTGCATTTTGCCAAGGCACAAATACGCGTAGAAAACAAGGGCAGAGAAGAATGACCTTGAAGCTCTCGTACGTATATTGAATCTCATGTCCGTGCTCAATCCCTGTGCATTTATAACCCCTAATGGATTACTGTGAAGCTAACCTAACCCAACCTAAACAACCGTTGACCACATTACGTGCCTGGCCACGCAAGCCCTCCAACATAGAGCAAGTGCTTCAGTAAATAATATCACGTTTACAAAAGCTCGACCTGTAATCTGAGCTTTTCCAATGAATTTACAGATAGCTAAACAATGCCTGCATTTTAATGAAAAAGCGCAAATTTTAATGAATATTCTATGAGAAGGTGCGCGATGTAATCTGAACCCAATGACGCTACAACATTTCGTTGTTAAAGGAGAAGCTTATAACACACATCTATTGTATCTTTTTTTGGAACTGCTGCCACTACCTGTCAGGTTTTAGTTGCGAAGCAGCTTTGGTCGGGACTATGTCACTCCCTACTTCAATCCATCCATCCACCGTGTATCGTTCACAGCCGCACTGCGCATCCTCCTCCCCTTCCTCCGAAGGGCGCGCGTTGACTATGGAAGCATTCTTTCTTCGATGAACGCTTTACCAGCTCACAAGGAACCAGAACGTGCCCTCGCCCGCGAGAGACAACGCTGACGCAGGCAGCGTCTGCCAGCGTCAAACCGATGCAAACGTGGTGTGCACCCCTCGTGTTGCTTCGCATGGCTTCATGGTCCCCTTTAGCGGGAGATGGTGTAATTATTATTTTTCATTTTTGTGTTATGAAGAAATTTGCGTGTTGCGTGGGAATTCTTATCGAGGTGGGCTACCCCGTGCGAGCACACGGTCCAACTGACACGGATGTACAAACACGTGCCCCTCGCAGTAAGCGCTGAGGTCACTCTCTCCCTCGCCTGCCGCGCGCTCGCCGCAGCGCCCGCAGCTGTTCGATGAACGCTTTACTAGCTCGCAAGGAACGAGAACGCGCCCTCGCCAGCGAGAGACAACCCTGACGCAGGCAGTGTCTGCTAGCGTCGAATCAATTCAAACGCGACACCTAGTCAAACCGATACAAACGCGGTGTGCACCCCCGTGCTGCTTCGCTCATGGTCCCCTTTAGCGGGAGATCGTGTAATTTCTGCGGTGATTCTTCCTGCCTTCAATTTCTCTTTTTACAAGTGTTGCCCTTACAGGAGGCGACTTAAAAAGCCACGCTCTGAGTTGTGATACCTCGGAATGGGCTTTTTTTCGGCCAAAGTATGTACAGTGTTGCTTATTTATTTTTTTTTCATTGCCAGTCGCACCCATCGCAAATCGTCCAAGGTCGTGACTCACAGGCCCTGATCATTCTGGCGACGCGTCTGCATATAGATGTACAAACTGTTCTGCTTGTATTCTGGGGTTTGTAACTCTGTATCTGCTCATCGTCGACGTTCCGTCGTCACCGCTTCGACGGCGAGATACTCGGGCGTCGATCCGAAGCCGTCCAGCACACTCCGGATTAGCGCCACGGCGGCTTTCCCGCAGCGCTCCATCCTAGGTCGTCCCTCCACGAGTATGTGTTCAGCGCGAGGAAGCGGGGCG